>CAWUFW010001875.1:0-600000 GCA_963921515.1 Calotriton arnoldi | reverse complement strand
CCCTTCAAGGTTTTGTTGAATCTCTCAACTAAACCATTGCATTGTGGGTGATAGGGTGTGGTGAACTTGTAAGTCACTCCACACTCCTTCCACATTGCTTTTAAGTACCCAGACATAAAGTTTGCACCCCTGTCTGATACTACCTCCTTAGGAAAGCCCACTCTTGAGAAAATTCCCAGGAGGGCCCTTGCCACCACAGGTGCTGTAGTGGTCCTAAGGGGAATAGCCTCTGGGTACCTGGTGGCATGATCCACTACCACCAGGATAAACCTGTGCCCAGATGCTGTTTGGGGATCCATGGGACCAACAATGTCAATCCCTACCCTTTCAAAGGGCACCCCCACCACAGGTAGTGGTATCAGGGGGCCTTTGTAGTGCCACCTGCCTTGCCACTGGCCTGGCAGGTTACACAGGAGCGACAAAACTCCTTGGTGTCTTCAGACATGTGGGGCCAGTGAAAGTGAGGGACAATTCTGTCCCAAGTCTTGTTCTGGCCCAGGTGACCTGCCAAGGGAATATCATGGGCTAGGGTCAATAGGAAGCCCCTGAACTTTAGAGGTATAACCAACCTCCTGGTAGCACCAGGCTTGGGGTCTCTACACTCTGAGTACAGGAGTCCATCATCCCAATACACTGTATGGGGACCACTAGCTTTCCCAGCAGCCTCAGCAGCAGCTTGCTGTCTGAGGGGTTCAAGAGAGGGGCAGCTCTGCTGCTCCTGGCTCAGATCTGCCCTGGAAGGTCCCCCTGTCCCCAAGAACTCAACCTGGTCAGGTTCAAGCTCCTCTGGGACAGTTCCTTCCTCAGGACTGAGATCATCCCCCTCAAGGGACTGATCTTCCTTCTGAGCCAAGGGGAAGGCACTGCCTTAACCCTACTACTCCTCCTCTTGGAAGGCACTTGGTCCATTATTCCAGAATCCAAGGCCTGTTCAGTGCTAGACATTTTGGCTTGTGACCTGGTCACAGCAAACACATCTGCAGGGATCCCCAGCATTTCTGCATGGGTCCTGAGCTCCACTTCTGCCCAAGCAGAAGTTTCTAAGTCATTGCCAAGCAAGCATTCGACTGGTAGGTTTGCACTCACCACAACCTTCTTAAGGCCAGTTACCCCTCCCCAGGAGAAGTTAACAACTGCCAGAGTATGGTCTGTTCTGACGTTGCTAGCATTGGTCACTTGGTACATCTCACCAAGTATAACTTGCCCAGGATTCACAAGGTCTTGTGTCACCATTGTGACACTTGCCCCTGTGTCCCTAAATGCCAAAGCCTCTCGTCCATTGATTAAAGGCTGTTGTCTGTACTTGCCCAGATTACTGGGACTCACAGAGGAGGTCACATCCATGCCTCCATCACAGACTAACACAGCCTGAGTTAGTTCTCTGACTAGGTCAGAGCCCAACTCAGTACCCAGGGTGAACCCTACTAAACCCTTGGCTGGAGCACTCCCACCAACTGTAACTGTACTAGGGGGAACAGGTGCCTTAGGGGCATTGGTGGGTGCTGGACTTGAGTCTTTGGACTTGGTGCAATCACTGGTCCAGTGGGTCTTTTGCTTACAGACCTTGCACCATGGTTTTCTTTGGCCTTTCCCTTTTGTAGACTGTGAATCCCCACCTGAAGAAGATTTTTGGGGGCCTTGTGAAGACTTTTGATCTTTACCCTTCTCCCCACCCTTTTCAGGGTTCTTAGCATCTTGCTTCTTAGGGTCACCACCTTGGTTCTGTACCTTCTGCCTCACCCTGGTTCTGACCCATTTGTCTGCCTTCTTTCCCAATTCTTGGGGAGAGGTCAGATCAGAGTCCACCAGGTACTGATGCAACAGCTGATTTTGACAGTTATTAAGAATCTGCTCCCTCATTATCAGATTGTACAATCCTGAGAAGTCACACACCTTACTGCCCATCAACCAGCCTTCCAGAGCCTTAGCAGAACAATCCACATAGTCTACCCAGTCTTGAGTCTGTGCTTTTTGGGTATCTCTGAACTTCAACCTGTATTGTTCAGTTGTTAGGCCAAACCCATCAATAAGAGCACTCTTCAAGATCTTGTAATTATCAGCATCCTCCTCTCTTACAGTGAGGAGCTTGTCTCTACCTTTGTCTGCAAAGGAGAGCCACAAGATTGCTGCCCACTGCTCTTGAGGGACCTTCTGTACTTTACAGGCCCTCTCTAGAGCAGTTATCCATTCGTGGATGTCATCCCCACTCTGGTAGGGAGGGACAATCTTGTTTAGGTTTCTATGGTCATAAGACCTTTCCCTATCTTTAGGGACATGGCTGCCACCATGGGACTCTAGTCCCAACTTTCTTCTCTCTTTGTAGAGATCTAGGGACTCCCTGTCTATAGCCAGTTGCTGTTTTCTGAGTTCAAGCTGAGCTTCCTCATATTGAACCAGCCTCTTTCTCCTCTCATGAGAAGATTCCCTCCTATGAGAGGAGACAGAGGTCCCTATGGAGGTGCCAGAGTGGTTAGACTCCTGAGAAGGAGACCTAGACCTTCTGGGCACACTCATAATCCTTCCTGGGGGACAAAGTGGGGATCATTCTGATCTTCCTCTTCATCGTCCACAGGAGGGATTGGGTTATCCAGGTCAGGGTCATTGTCACCCTCCTGGTCAGTTCCAGAGGGGGGCTGGGGGTACTGCTACCCCTGGCCCCATCCTCATCTTCTGCCCCACCCTCTGCTCCTACCCCTTCAGTCCCTAAGGGCCTGCTGAGATCATAAGCCTCCAACATCTCTCTAAGATGTTGGGTGGTGGGACTTTGTCCTGTCTTCAATTTCCTCAAGTTACATAATGCTCTCAATTCCAAGAATGGGAGTGTATCATACTTGGAGGGAGAAGCCCATGGGCTTCTGGCAAGGACTCACTGGGTCCTGGCTTTGAAGACATCACTAGTGAGGTGTGGTGTATGCACTACCTACTCTAGTGTGGCCTACTAAACTCTCTTGAGTTGTAGAAAGGGTGTGCTATCCCTTAACACACAACTCTAAGTTCAGTAGAACTTACTGTATTCTAAGCTTAAATTATATGTACCTTAGGTACCTTTAGTGGTTTTCAGTTGATCAATTCAATTGAGATTATCTGGTAAAACAATAGCAAGCTGGAATCCCACACGCTGCACACCAATGTGAGAAGTTGGCCTGGCATATGCTGTCCACTAATTATAGTGGGCACCTTGCACCAGTCCAAACAACCCCTTATTGGAGATAGGTTAAAGACAACCTTATTGAAAGCTATCCTAGTGGTAGCTATGGAGAGCAGCCTTCAGGCTAAGTCTTGAAGGAATGTAAAGCAGCTTGTTTTACCAGTCTATAATCTCTTGAGTGACCAAATGAAAGAGCACCACACCAGGTATATATTCAAAATATATGTATTTATTGCTAAACACACCCCTCTAGTCTCTTTATGAGGCTAGAGTTCGAAGTACACAAGTTATAAGTTATTTAAACACAGTAATAGCACAAATACACGTTTGGGCCCTAGGGGCGTACCAAACCATATACCAATAAAGTGGTATAAGAACCACGACTGAACTAGACACTAGGCCTAGAGCCTCTAGAAGTGCTTGGACCACAAGGAACCACCCAAGGTAGTGACACAGGGGACCCACGGGGGACGCGTGCAGTGTAAATACACAACCGCGATACGCCGTTAACTTCTATGGAGAAAGTCGCGATCAGGAAATTAAAGAAAAGGGACACTTAAAGGAGGACTTGGAGCAAACCCTTTGAGAACTAGGTCGTTCTAGAGTCTCTACCCACGGGAGCACCGGAGTACTCGTGTTACCTCACCCAGGGAAGCCGGGTGCATAGGTGCCTTTCGGGGTCGGGTTTCGTCGTCGATTTGAATGGCGATCTGCTGCAAAGTGCTGCTGGCGACCAAGTGGAAAGTGTCCGGGTGGATCCAAGAGTGGATCGGAGATCTGAAGAACCTGAAAGCAGAGGGGACAGAGTCTGGGTCACTAGCCAGTGACCAGGAAGGCGATGAGCGGATGCCCACCGATGTCGAGTGCTTCAGGTAGGTTGACAGTCGTCTTGACTCTTCAGCCACGAGGTCCAGGAGGCGTTGTCGGCGACCAGGAGCAGGATTCGGGCTGGTACACGATGTCTGTCGAGTGCTGAGGTGTCGGCGACCGGATTGGACCCAACAAGCCTTGGCAACGGCAAGTCTCGATGAAAGTGAAGAATGACGATGATGCAGACCAGCAAGGTCTGAGGAACTCACCCAGCAAGGGTAAGTGAGGGCAAGCCTGGAGCAACCAGGGAGCCCAAGAAGAAAAGGATTGGCCTTCGTGAAGGGCTACTAGCCAACGGGCTAGCGACCGCGAAGGAGCCTCAAGACGTCGCACGTGGAGCTGGCTCACAGGACACTCGTGGAGTGGAGGCCAGTGATCTTCGGTGCAGTTGGTGCTGGAGGCTAGGGCTACTCGGAGCCCAAAGCACGACTTCGTGGGAGACCCAGAAGAGGATGCACTAGCAAATGCGTGCGGTGTCCAGGGGTCACGGTTCCACGTTACCCACGACAGCTACGGGCCTCAGCTTTGCTGGGGACTCAGGGCAGCCTCGGGGAAGTCTGGAAATCCACCTCTGGTGATGCAAAGACTTCGGCGTCCGACGGGAGCTTAGGCGATGCAGACCGGACAATTGCTTCTTTGGTGCCTGCCAAGCAGGGGAGTCACTCCTTGACCCCAAGGGAGATTCTTCTGTCCTCTAGTCTTGAGTAGAGCGTCGAAGGTCCAGGATTCTGTTTCAGAGTTTCGTCCAGGGATAATCTAAAGTCCTAAGGACTGGGTTCCTATACTTATACCAAGTTTAGGGGTTGGACTACTCTGTGGCCCCACCTATGGGTGGGTCAGGGCAGAGGGGTGGCTACACCCCTTTCCCTTTGTCCAGTTCACGCCAAAGCAGGGGCTGCAAGCCCCTGATCCGGTTTGAACTGGGGTATGCACAGGGACACCAAGTGTGCCCCCAGTGCAGGACTTCAAAGCACCCGAAAGTGCTCCCGCCCAGCCCCAATACACATTATCCTGTCTGGGGAGGTGGTCACACCTCCCTGGGACAGGAAACCTATTGTCCAGGCCTCCCCTGCCGGAGTTTCGTCCAGCAGCAGGAGGCCAGACTCGTGTCTGTGGCAGCAGCATCCATTTTGTGATGCCAGGGCTTTAGAAAGAAGTTACCGGCCAGGCCAGGGTTAACATGTCTCTCCCTCTAGAAGGGTGGAATGCTACCCCCGCCGCCAGAATTGGCGGGGGTAGTATTCCAAGATGTTTGACACCAAACACGACATGTTTAGGTGCAGCCATTCCAAAGTTAGCATTTAACGCGAGGTTATAATGCGCTTAAGAGTATATGGTCAGGCTGCACTACAAACAGCATCAGAGAAGGGTCTCCGAACGCTGCAGAGGGGCCCTGCTCATGCAGGGGCACCCTCTCACATAGGAACCACGCACTCTGCCTTCAGGATTGATAAGGCCTGCCATAGGAGTGACTTATAGGTTTATATGTGTGTATGTATTTAGTGATATAGGTAACCTATATCACAGTAAGGGGTGCATGCACCACCTTACCCAGGCTGCAGTAGCAGACCTGTGGTGTCAGTTTGGATGGCCTTCCAGGGGTGGCATAATACATGCTGCAGCCCCTGGTAGGCCTCTGAGGTACCTATGCCCTTGGTACATAGTATACCATATACTAGGGACTTATAAGGGCACTCCAGATTCCAATCAGTGATGTGCCTAAGGCACATGGAAACCATTTTAGAGAGGAAGCAGCTAGGCTGGGGTTCTGATTAGCAGGGCCCCAGCCAGACTAAGGTCGAAAAACAGTGAAGCATCAGCAAAAAGTGGGGGTACCCATGTGAAGCAGATCCTACTCTCCTACACAACCCCCCCAAACGTAGGGACATTAAACTAACCTTGCCCAGTTAAGTCTTCATGTTCTAAGTGGAAGTACCTAGAGAGTCCATCTGCATTGGCATGGTTACTCCCAGGTCTATGTTCCACTGTGAAGTCCATCCCCTGTAGGGAAATGGACCACCTAAGCAGTTTGGGGTTTTCACCCTTCATTTGTTTTAGCCATAAGAGGGGCTTATGGTCTGTTTGAACAAGGAAGTGAGTACCAAACAAGTATGGCCTCAACTTCTTCAGAGCCCAGACCACAGCAAAGGCCTCCCTCTCAATGGCTGACCAACGTTTCTCTCTAGGGGTCAGCCTTCTGCTAATGAAAGCTACTGGCTGATCCTGACCTTCTTCATTCAATTGTGACAGTACAGCCCCTACCCCCAATTCAGATGCATCAGTTTGAACAATGAACTTCTTGGAGTAATCAGGACTCTGTAGAATGGGAGCAGTGCACATGGCCTGCTTCAGGTCATCAAATGCCTTTTGACAGCTAACTGTCCACTGAACCTTTTTGGGCATTTTCTTAGAAGTTAAGTCATTCAGGGGTGTCACTATTGATCCATACCTCTTGACAAATCTCCTATAGTACCCAGTCAGGCCTAAGAAGGCTCTCACCTGAGTCTGGGTAGTTGGAGCAGTCCAGTCCATGATAGTCTGGATCTTGCTCTGCAAAGGTTGAACCTGGCCTCCACCCACAAGGGGGCCCAGGTACACAACCTGACTCTGCCCTATCTGGCACTTAGTGGCCTTGATAGTCAGGCCTGCCTTTTGCAGGGCCTGCAAAACATTCCTGAGGTGGACCAGGTGATCCTCCCAGGTGGAGCTAAAGACAGCAATATCATCTAGATATGCTGCACTATAGGCTTCCAGACCTGTGAGAACTGTATTCACCAACCTCTGGAAAGTGGCAGGTGCATTCTTCAGACCAAAGGGCATCACCACAAATTGATAATGCCCACTAGGGGTTGAGAATGCTGTTTTGGGCTTTGCAGTATCAGCTAGTCTGATCTGCCAGTAGCCAGCTGTCAAGTCAAATGTGCTGAGATATTTGGCTGAGGCCAAAGTATCTATTAGCTCATCTGCCCTTGGTATTGGATGGGCATCAGTCCTAGTGACTGCATTGAGACCCCTGTAGTCCACACAAAACCTCATCTCTCTTTTTCCACCACTGGTGTGAGGTTTTGGCACAAGGACCACTGGACTAGCCCAAGGGCTATCTGAGGGTTCAATAACTCCCAACTCCAACATTTTCTGGACTTCAGTCCTGATACAGTCCCTGACATGGTCAGGTTGCCTATAAATCTTATTTTTAATAGGCAGACTGTCCCCAGTGTCCACTTCATGAGTGCACCAGGTGGTCTGACTGGGTGTCAGTGAAAACATGTGTCTAAACTGATTGAGCACCTGTCTACAATCAGTTTGTTGCTGGGTAGTGAGGCTGCCTGCCAAGGCTACACCATCTACTGACCCATCGTCAGGGTTCTGTGAGAGCAGGTCAGGGAGTGGGTCACTCTCTTCCTCCTGCCCTTCATCAGTAGCCATGAGCAAGCCCATGTCTGCCCTGTCCACATATGGTTTTAACCTGTTGACATGGAGAACCCTGTGGGGACTCCTGGGTGTTCCTAGGTCTACTAAGTAGGTAACCTCACCCTTCTGCTCAACAATAGTGTGGGGTCCACTCCATTTGTCTTGGAGAGCTGCTGGGGCCACTGGCTCCAACACCCACACCTTCTGTCCTGGCTGGTAAACAGTCAGAACAGCCTTTTGGTCATGCCAGGCCTTTTGAAGTTCCTGGCTAGCCTCAAGGTTTTTGGTTGCCTTTTTCATATACTCAGCCATCCGGGAGCGGAGACCAAGTACATAGTCCACTATGTCTTGCTTTGGGGGCTTGAGAGGTAACTCCCATCCTTCCTTCACCAAGCACAGTGGACCCCTGACAGGGTGGCCAAACAGAAGTTCAAAAGGGCTGTAACCAACCCCTTCTGAGGCACCTCCCTATATGCAAATAAAAGGCAGGGCAAGAGTATGTCCCATCTTCGCCTAAGCTTTTCTGGGAGCCCTTTAATCATGCCCTTCAAGGTTTTGTTGAATCTCTCAACTAAACCATTGCATTGTGGGTGATAGGGTGTGGTGAACTTGTAAGTCACTCCACACTCCTTCCACATTGCTTTTAAGTACCCAGACATAAAGTTTGCACCCCTGTCTGATACTACCTCCTTAGGAAAGCCCACTCTTGAGAAAATTCCCAGGAGGGCCCTTGCCACCACAGGTGCTGTAGTGGTCCTAAGGGGAATAGCCTCTGGGTACCTGGTGGCATGATCCACTACCACCAGGATAAACCTGTGCCCAGATGCTGTTTGGGGATCCATGGGACCAACAATGTCAATCCCTACCCTTTCAAAGGGCACCCCCACCACAGGTAGTGGTATCAGGGGGCCTTTGTAGTGCCACCTGCCTTGCCACTGGCCTGGCAGGTTACACAGGAGCGACAAAACTCCTTGGTGTCTTCAGACATGTGGGGCCAGTGAAAGTGAGGGACAATTCTGTCCCAAGTCTTGTTCTGGCCCAGGTGACCTGCCAAGGGAATATCATGGGCTAGGGTCAATAGGAAGCCCCTGAACTTTAGAGGTATAACCAACCTCCTGGTAGCACCAGGCTTGGGGTCTCTACACTCTGAGTACAGGAGTCCATCATCCCAATACACTGTATGGGGACCACTAGCTTTCCCAGCAGCCTCAGCAGCAGCTTGCTGTCTGAGGGGTTCAAGAGAGGGGCAGCTCTGCTGCTCCTGGCTCAGATCTGCCCTGGAAGGTCCCCCTGTCCCCAAGAACTCAACCTGGTCAGGTTCAAGCTCCTCTGGGACAGTTCCTTCCTCAGGACTGAGATCATCCCCCTCAAGGGACTGATCTTCCTTCTGAGCCAAGGGGGAAGGCACTGCCTTAACCCTACTACTCCTCCTCTTGGAAGGCACTTGGTCCATTATTCCAGAATCCAAGGCCTGTTCAGTGCTAGACATTTTGGCTTGTGACCTGGTCACAGCAAACACATCTGCAGGGATCCCCAGCATTTCTGCATGGGTCCTGAGCTCCACTTCTGCCCAAGCAGAAGTTTCTAAGTCATTGCCAAGCAAGCATTCGACTGGTAGGTTTGCACTCACCACAACCTTCTTAAGGCCAGTTACCCCTCCCCAGGAGAAGTTAACAACTGCCAGAGTATGGTCTGTTCTGACGTTGCTAGCATTGGTCACTTGGTACATCTCACCAAGTATAACTTGCCCAGGATTCACAAGGTCTTGTGTCACCATTGTGACACTTGCCCCTGTGTCCCTAAATGCCAAAGCCTCTCGTCCATTGATTAAAGGCTGTTGTCTGTACTTGCCCAGATTACTGGGACTCACAGAGGAGGTCACATCCATGCCTCCATCACAGACTAACACAGCCTGAGTTAGTTCTCTGACTAGGTCAGAGCCCAACTCAGTACCCAGGGTGAACCCTACTAAACCCTTGGCTGGAGCACTCCCACCAACTGTAACTGTACTAGGGGGAACAGGTGCCTTAGGGGCATTGGTGGGTGCTGGACTTGAGTCTTTGGACTTGGTGCAATCACTGGTCCAGTGGGTCTTTTGCTTACAGACCTTGCACCATGGTTTTCTTTGGCCTTTCCCTTTTGTAGACTGTGAATCCCCACCTGAAGAAGATTTTTGGGGGCCTTGTGAAGACTTTTGATCTTTACCCTTCTCCCCACCCTTTTCAGAGTTCTTAGCATCTTGCTTCTTAGGGTCACCACCTTGGTTCTGTACCTTCTGCCTCACCCTGGTTCTGACCCATTTGTCTGCCTTCTTTCCCAATTCTTGGGGAGAGGTCAGATCAGAGTCCACCAGGTACTGATGCAACAGCTGATTTTGACAGTTATTAAGAATCTGCTCCCTCATTATCAGATTGTACAATCCTGAGAAGTCACACACCTTACTGCCCATCAACCAGCCTTCCAGAGCCTTAGCAGAACAATCCACATAGTCTACCCAGTCTTGAGTCTGTGCTTTTTGGGTATCTCTGAACTTCAACCTGTATTGTTCAGTTGTTAGGCCAAACCCATCAATAAGAGCACTCTTCAAGACCTTGTAATTATCAGCATCCTCCTCTCTTACAGTGAGGAGCTTGTCTCTACCTTTGTCTGCAAAGGAGAGCCACAAGATTGCTGCCCACTGCTCTTGAGGGACCTTCTGTACTTTACAGGCCCTCTCTAGAGCAGTTATCCATTTGTGGATGTCATCCCCACTCTGGTAGGGAGGGACAATCTTGCTCAGGTTTCTATGGTCATAAGACCTTTCCCTATCTCTAGGGATATGGCTGCCACCATGGGACTCTAGTCCCAACTTTCTTCTCTCTTTGTAGAGATCTAGGGACTCCCTGTCTATAGCCAGTTGCTGTTTTCTGAGTTCAAGCTGAGCTTCCTCATATTGAATCAGCCTCTTTCTTCTCTCATGAGAGGATTCCCTCCTATGAGAGGAGACAGAGGTCCCTATGGAGGTGCCAGAGTGGTTAGACTCCTGAGAAGGAGACCTAGACCTTCTGGGCACACTCATAATCCTTCCTGGGGGACAAAGTGGGGATCATTCTGATCTTCCTCTTCATCGTCCACAGGAGGGATTGGGTTATCCAGGTCAGGGTCATTGTCACCCTCCTGGTCAGTTCCAGAGGGGGGCTGGGGGTACTGCTACCCCTGGCCCCATCCTCATCTTCTGCCCCACCCTCTGCTCCTACCCCTTCAGTCCCTAAGGGCCTGCTGAGATCATAAGCCTCCAACATCTCTCTAAGATGTTGGGTGGTGGGACTTTGTCCTGTCTTCAATTTCCTCAAGTTACATAATGCTCTCAATTCCAAGAATGGGAGTGTATCATACTTGGAGGGGAGAAGCCCATGGGCTTCTGGCAAGGACTCACTGGGTCCTGGCTTTGAAGACATCACTAGTGAGGTGTGGTGTATGCACTACCTACTCTAGTGTGGCCTACTAAACTCTCTTGAGTTGTAGAAAGGGTGTGCTATCCCTTAACACACAACTCTAAGTTCAGTAGAACTTACTGTATTCTAAGCTTAAATTATATGTACCTTAGGTACCTTTAGTGGTTTTCAGTTGATCAATTCAATTGAGATTATCTGGTAAAACAATAGCAAGCTGGAATCCCAAACGCTGCACACCAATGTGAGAAGTTGGCCTGGCATATGCTGTCCACTAATTATAGTGGGCACCTTGCACCAGTCCAAACAACCCCTTATTGGAGATAGGTTAAAGACAACCTTATTGAAAGCTATCCTAGTGGTAGCTATGGAGAGAAGCCTTCAGGCTAAGTCTTGAAGGAATGTAAAGCAGCTTGTTTTACCAGTCTATAATCTCTTGAGTGACCAAATGAAAGAGCACCACACCAGGTATATATTCAAGCTATATGTATTTATTGCTAAACACACCCCTCTAGTCTCTTTATGAGGCTAGAGTTCGAAGTACACAAGTTATAAGTTATTTTAACACAGTAATAGCACAAATACACGTTTGGGCCGTAGGGGCGTACCAAACCATATACCAATAAAGTGGTATAAGAACCACGACTGAACTAGACACTAGGCCTAGAGCCTCTAGAAGTGCTTGGACCACAAGGAACCACCCAAGGTAGTGACACAGGGGACCCACGGGGGACGCGTGCAGTGTAAATACACAACCGCGATACGCCGTTAACTTCTATGGAGAAAGTCGCGATCAGGAAATTAAAGAAAAGGGACACTTAAAGGAGGACTTGGAGCAAACCCTTTGAAAACTAGGTCGTTCTAGAGTCTCTACCCACGGGACCACCGGAGTACTCGTGTTACCTCACCCAGGGAAGCCGGGTGCATAGGTGCCTTTCGGGGTCGGGTTTCGTCGTCGATTTGAATGGCGATCTGCTGCAAAGTGCTGCTGGCGACCAAGTGGAAAGTGTCCGGGTGGATCCAAGAGTGGATCGGAGATCTGAAGAACCTGAAAGCAGAGGGGACAGAGTCTGGGTCACTAGCCAGTGACCAGGAAGGCGATGAGCGGATGCCCACCGGTGTCGAGTGCTTCAGGTAGGTTGACGTTTGTCTTGACTCTTCAGCCACGAGGTCCAGGAGGTGTTGTCGGCAACCAGGAGCAGGATTCGGGCTGGTACACGATGTTTGTCGAGTGCTGAGGTATTGGCGACCAGATTGGACCCAACAAGCCTTGGCAACGGCAAGTCTCGATGAAAGTGAAGAATGACGATGATGCAGACCAGCAAGATCTGAGGAACTCACACAGCAAGGGTAAGTGAGGGCAAGCCTGGAGAAACCAGGGAGCCCAAGAAGAAAAGGATTGGCCTTCGTGAAGGGCTACTAGCCAACGGGCTAGCGACCACGAAGGAGCCTCGAGACGTCGCACGTGGAGCTGGCTCACAGGACACTCGTGGAGTGGAGGCCAGTGATCTTCGGTGCAGTTGGTGCTGGAGGCTAGGGCTACTCGGAGGCCAAAGCACGACTTCGTGGAAGACCCAGAAGAGGATGCACTAGCAAATGCGGGCGGTGTCCAGGGGTCACGGTTCCACGTTACCCACAACAGCTAAGGGCCTCAGCTTTGCTGGGGACTCAGGGCAGCTTTGGGGAAGTCTGGAAATCTACCTCTGGTGATGCAAAGACTTCGGCGTCCGACGGGAGCTTAGGCGATGCAGACCGGACAATTGCTTCTTTGGTGCCTGCCAAGCAGGGGAGTCACTCCTTGACCCCAAGGGAGATTCTTCTGTCCTCTAGTCTTGAGTAGAGCGTCGAAGGTCCAGGATTCTGTTTCAGAGTTTCGTCCAGGGATAATCTAAAGTCCTAAGGACTGGGTTCCTATACTTATACCAAGTTTAGGGGTTGGACTACTCTGTGGCCCCACCTATGGGTGGGTCAGGGCAGAGGGGTGGCTACACCCCTTTCCCTTTGTCCAGTTCGCGCCAAAGCAGGGGCTGCAAGCCCCTGATCCGGTTTGAACTGGGGTATGCACAGGGACACCAAGTGTGCCCCCATTGCAGGACTTCAAAGCACCCGAAAGTGCTCCCGCCCAGCCCCAATACACATTATCCTGTCTGGGGAGGTGGTCACACCTCCCTGGGACAGGAAACCTATTGTCCAGGCCTCCCCTGCCGGAGTTTCGTCCAGCAGCAGGAGGCCAGACTCGTGTCTCTGGCAGCAGCATCCATTTTGTGATGCCAGGGCTTTAGAAAGAAGTTACCGGCCAGGCCAGGGTTAACATGTCTCTCCCTCTAGAAGGGTGGAATGCTACGCCCGCCGCCAGAATTGGCGGGGGGGTAGTATTCCAAGATGTTTGACACCAAACACGACATGTTTAGGTGCAGCCATTCCAAAGTTAGCATTTAACGCGAGGTTATAATGCGCTTAAGAGTATATGGTCAGGCTGCACTACAAACAGCATCAGAGAAGGGTCTCCGAACGCTGCAGAGGGGCCCTGCTCATGCAGGGGCACCCTCTCACATAGGAACTACGCACTCTGCCTTCAGGATTGATAAGGCCTGCCATAGGAGTGACTTATAGGTTTATATGTGTGTATGTATTTAGTGATATAGGTAACCTATATCACAGTAAGGGGTGCATGCACCACCTTACCCAGGCTGCAGTAGCAGACCTGTGGTGTCAGTTTGGATGGCCTTCCAGGGGTGGCATAATACATGCTGCAGCCCCTGGTAGGCCTCTGAGGTACCTATGCCCTTGGTACATAGTATACCATATACTAGGGACTTATAAGGGCACTCCAGAATCCAATCAGTGATGTGCCTAAGGCACATGGAAACCATTTTAGAGAGGAAGCAGCTAGGCTGGGGTTCTGATTAGCAGGGCCCCAGCCAGACTAAGGTCGAAAAACAGTGAAGCATCAGCAAAAAGTGGGGGTACCCATGTGAAGCAGATCCTACTCTCCTACACCATACTCGGTTTTTTCCTGGTGAAAATAGCTGCAAGAGGACCTGCTACACCATCTAATAATAACAAATTCTCACTTGGTTCTAAAGTTTTCACAGCATTTATATGAATTAAAAATCACTTGTTACAGCCCTTTTGTGACAACATTTAAAATTCAAAATGTAGCTCCAGCATCAAAACGTATTTTCAACATCAAAAAACACTATTTGTTGTTGTACTGGGAATTCAAATATACATTCTTTCAAGTTTAATAGGAAAGGTCAAAGTAATCCAGTCAAGGTACAAGTTGCAAATGATGATATTTAAAATCAGTTTCAAACACTGATGTTTCAAATTCAACCACAGTTCAAAAGCTCACCTGAGCCACAATCCTACCTCACTGTACCTCATAGATTGCAGGAATTCAGCTACTGTTTTGGGAGACAATAGTCTTCCACTGGAGTCAGATATAATGGTACCATCACACTGAAATCACAAAACAAATCTCAGTTCATTTTTAGCTGACGTGCTCCACCTACTGGCAATTTGTAAAACAGTTATTTTTCACATAATTATTTTTACAAGCATTAAAACAGACTTCTCCAACTAGTAGCTAGTAAGCTACTGGTAGCTCACCAGCTACCTGTAAGTAGCTCTTCTGTGTGCAGCCTACCCTAATAAACTAGAAGCTTTTGCTTTGTTGAATTAATATATGTATGTCTAAATTTAAAAGTGTGCATTTGGGACTCAAATGTGTGCATTTCTTGAACTCATAAGCTGATGAAAGGAAAAAGATAGTTATTTCCAAAACGTATACAATTGAGTGATACATCATGTGGTGATGGGGAAAATTATTACTAATATGATTGCCTTGACACTTGGGGCATTGCAGCGATGGCTGGTATGAATTGCCCATGTAACAGCATGACAAACTGACAAAGCATTTTTACATTATTGCTGGCAAGCCTTCTGATGCACTGAGGTGATCACTGCAGGGAATGTTGCATAGGGTGACCATTGTCTGATATTGCCACTACTACAACACTACTGCTGGTAGCTCGGGATGATTTTCATTGAATAAAAATAGCTCTTATCGGTTGGAGACCCTTGCTGATTAAAGGAATAGAACAACAAGGCACGACGACTCTTTGTTTAACCCTCCTAAGTATAAACTTTAAAGTAATAACATGCATTTTGCTTCTCTGTGTGTCAGTACCTTCTCTCTCTCTCAACATGCCTGATGGTATTTTGTACATGTTCAATTTCTAAGAATCGAATACCAGTGATGTCACCATTATGGTCCAAATGTTCTTGCTCAGCAAGTACGTACGTAAAATCTTTATCCTCATTCACCCTGAAATGTTCTTATTCTCCATTCACTTGTGTAATAGTGCTGCCTGCACTTGAAGAACAGATTCTTCAAATGCATATGTAGGTAAGACAATAAACCAATGATTTTGCTCGAGTCTTTGTGTCTGCTAAACATCCTCTGATTCCTGGCAAATCACTTAATCTCCCCGTGCCTAAAAAATGAAAGTGACATTGTGCAATGAACCATTTACTTACAGGTTTATTACCCTGATTAGGAGTCTTCCTTGTCCCAGTACTAAACAACGAGGCGCCTCGCCTCTCCGACAGCCCATTCTGACTCCTTCTCTAAATACCTAACATTTAAAAAGCAAAAGGTAGAGAAAACATCTGCTTTCTATGTTTATTACCGGAAGGTTTTATATAGTCCCTCCCTCCAATGCTCCTCCTGTCGTTGTTCTTCTGTCTCTCAGACGCTCAGATAAGTCACGCCTCTACTTTAGTTTTTGCTTCCCAGTATGATTATGTTTCGTCCTTTTTGGAAACCATAATGCGTTATTTACTTTCATCATCATCATCAACAGGCTTTATTTCGACAATGCATGTCATAAAAGGAATACAGTACACAATACATAATGATAAAAAAGAATAAATAAAACTGAGTGGTTGACAAACAATCAACATTGCATAAAAGCCTCAGTGTTGGAGTCATACATAGATTTGATAGCAGTCAATTACAGGATGTATCATTAAATGTTATAAAATCATGAACAAAATTTGAACAATAAATATATATATATATATATATATATATATATATATATTATTATAAGCAAATACAAGCCATTTTTATAATCTGAACGGGGACAATCAACACGCCGCGGGTGGAGACGTTAGAAATGACTAAAACAACTAGTCCGACTGTAATAAACCTTGCAAATATCGATCTAACCAAAGCAGAGAAACAATTACTGGTGCTAGGACTTTCATTTTGTCCAGAAAGCTCGTTTAACTATGTCACAACTCGAATGGATATCTACAAAAGTATTCGGAAATTAAAACTTAAGAAGTACTTTGCACAACAAGACAAAGGTTCAAAGACGGACATTGCCAAGTATCAGGATCCAATATCCCAAGGGTCTCCCCTTTTGGCCTGAGTATAAGTGACATGCCCAGCGCTCGGACAATGCAAGAGTTACTAGATGAAAACATGACGGCCACACAATTTGAAGAGCAAAATGCCTTACCACATAACAACAGAGACAGGGAAAAGGAAACAACTTTGTTTAAACCCAGCTCAAGCTTTAACCCTATCATGCCTCGAGATGCAATTGAAATATTCCAAGAGCAAATAGTGAGTGACATCAAAAATTGAACCATAAAGTCCAGAGGTCCGCAAGAACAAAGAAAAACAAAATGGACATACAATATCACTCACTAATGAAGAAACTTAAATCCAATACAGAATTGGTAATTAGGAACTCTGACAAGGGAGGTAACTTAGTTTTGTGGAACAAAAGGGACTACATTGCAGAAGCAATGAATCAGCTCCAGGACAGGCAATGTTATTGCAAATGCGATATGGCCACCCTTAGAACTACATACAACGAATACAGGATGAAATTGATAGCCTGGAAAAATGCAGGTTACTTTCGCAACAGGAATATCTATATCTACGGAATGATCATCCAGTAACACCAATTCTGTATTTTATTCCTAAAATACATAAAAACCCAGTCACACCACCGGGAAGACCGATTATTTCCGCAAGAAACAGCCTCCTTGAGCATACCTCTGTATATGTGGACTATGTTCTTCAAAACTTTGTACAGAATTTACCTTCATACATCCGGGATACTGGAGACTTTTTAGCAAAAATCCAGAAATGTGAATGGAATCATGACTATTTGTTAATCACATTAGATGTATCGTCTCTGTATACCTCTATAAACCACCGGGATGGTATGAAAGCGTTGACACATTATCTTGATCAGAGACCATCGGAATTGAAATATCAGAGTAAAATGCTCAGGGATATGGTTAGCTTCTGTTTAAATAACAACATTTTTATTTTTCAGAATACTCTATATCACCAACTACGCGGTGTAGCTATGGGGCGAGCTTCTCCCCTAGCTATGCCTGTCTCCACATGGGCTGGTGGGAGGAGTTGGTCCTCCTCAAAGAACATGAGGGAACCGTTACCCAAAACATCAAGGTGTGGTTGAGATACATTGATGATCTCTTCATCATCTGGCAGGGGACCCGGCCAGAGGCGGAGGGATTCATCGGTGACCTCAACAAAAATAATCTGAATTTAGAGTTCACAGCTACTATTAGTGACCAAACAGTTAATTTCCTGGATGTACAGGTTTACATCAGGGAAGGAAAAATTGCAACTAGACTACACCGTAAGATTACTGCAGGGAATGCTGTTTTGCATGCCAGGAGCTCTCACCCTCAACATCTTATACAGAGTATACCTTATGGTGAGATGCTCCGGTTAAAATGCATTTGCAGTAATGATGATGATTTACTGTTGGCTCAATCAGTCAGTCAAAGAAGGTTTCTTGAAAGGGGATACAACCAAAAAACGATTGCAACAGCCATTACTAAAAGTAATGAAGTAGAAAGAGCAGTCCTATTAGCCCCTCGGTCAAAATCCATTAGATCAGAGAGTGACCTTAACAACAAGGGAAACCCAGACACCTTCAGATTCATAATTGGCTATAGCAAACAGGCTAGAGCCATTAGCAATATCATCAAGAAAAATTGGCCTATCATCCTAAGCGACCCCACGATAGGCCATCTACTACCTAAAAGGGCAGGAATTACATACAGCAAAGCACCTTCCATGAGAGATGAGCTAGTCCACAATGACCCGGGAAACTGTACAAAATCCACGTGGTTATCCCAACGTAAGGGCTTTTTTAAATGCAGAGTATGTAAAGCATGCCAACATGGGGTCAATAAATCCTCGTATAGAACTCCGTTCAGCGATCAGGAGAAACCTATTTACAAAAATCTGACATGTAAGTCGGAATATGTGGTCTATGTGCTGGAGTGTCCGTGTGGCCTTAGGTATGTGGGAAGTACCATCCTACAGGGCCACAAGAGGATACTCCAGCACATAAGAGCTATTAAGAACAATGACCAAGCATATCCAGTGGCACGTCATTTCGAGGATGTACACAAGGGGGACCCCAAAGATCTGACATACTTTTTAATTGATTCTATACCTCCAAATAAACGTGGAGGTAAAGGGAAAAGGCCCTTAGGAAATTGGAAACCAGATATATTTTGGAATTAGACAGTAAATATCCAGGGGGTCTCAACGGGACAGAGGATTTACACACCTGCCTCTAGTACCTGGAGTTGAGGGATTTTTCTGATAACAATAAAAACAATTTTAATCAAAATTGAGTCGGTAAAAATATACAGGATTATTAACATGCTGCCTCCCAATATCTTCATCACAGTTACATTTTAAATAGGTTTTAGCTTTTTGCACATAGAGGGTTCACACACACATCTTTTATCTATTTATTTATTTGCACTTGCACTTTTTTCGAGCAACGCAAGGGTCTCTACACTGGACTACAATATTTAAAAGTCCAAATATTATTGGTGATATATGAGTAACACCTAGAATGCCATTTACATTCAATAATGTCAACTGCAGTCAAGCATTAACGCCATTATGTCTGTGGGATGCATAACTGTCTACAATAGATTTATAGCAGTCAAGTCAGGTATTTAAACCATGACAATTTTAGATTAACCCTGCCTCTCAATTTATATATTTTATAAATGGCCAAATATCATGATTACGTGACATATATCTATTAAATATTTGAATGTGGGCTATCCAGTTCAGTTAATGTAAAACCCAGGTAATTTTCTGATCAATGATGGTTAAAAAACATGATGATTTTTATATTTTTAAATTTTCACATGTTTATTTATTTATATATCTATATATCTATGCATATTTATATATTTATATATTTATTTGGGAAAAAAACATTACCTGTATAGTAGGAACTCTTCTATGTTGACTTTCCTTGTGATTACCCTGCACTTGTCACTTTAAGAAAATGGTAAAAAATGGTTTTTAAGGCTGACCTAGAACTGTGTAACGCGTCATGTGATCAAGGGTCTACGGACCCGAAACGCGTCATGGCTGAGGTCTGAACAAGCTGCATTAAACAACTTACAGCTTTGCACAAAATTGTGGTCCGGGCTCCTGTTTTTCATCCGTTTGATTGCAGTACGAAGAGGAGTTGCTGCTATATATATATATATATATATATATATATATATATATATATATATATTATTATAAGCAAATACAAGCTATTTTTATAATCTGAAAGAAACAGTTAGTTATAGATTCCTTACCTTAGAATTACCCCCAGGCGTCAGACTGGATCCGGAAAGTTTTTCGTCAGCAGTACCCCTGCGCGTCGAAAGGTGGCGTCGGTCGGCTCCGCGTTCGTCGTTGGCGTCGTGGTTGCCGGGATGACGTCGCGGTAGCTACATAGATGCCGCCCTCACGCGCTGACGTCAGTTCTTTCTTTTTCTGCGCCAGCCAGCACAGATCCGGAGAAAGCGGTACCTCCAGTCACTTTTTGACAGACTTTTTGCTGACTTTTGTCGACACCATTTTCGAATCTTCGACTCCTGCTGCACGTCAGGGATGCCCGGCTTCAAGGCTTGCGATTCCTGTAGCCGACTGATGTCGGTGACGGATCCGCACCGCGTGTGCCTGTTCTGCCTGGAGCGCGACCATGACCCCAAGTCATGCTCCGACTGCCAGACCATGAATCTGAAGTCTTTGCAGGAGCGGTCCCGAAAGCTTCTCGAGGCCCGGTAGCCGGCTCCGCGCCGTTTGAGGTCCCGGTCGCGTGGGAGGTCGAGGGACCGGTCGCGGAGTCATCATCATCATTCTTCTTCCAAGTCTTCGCACTTGGGTCAGGTAAGTCGAAGCACAAGAAGAAGTCGAAGAAGCATCGTCGCTCTTCGACTTCTCCCCGTCCGTCTGCCGACGCGACGAGGGATGCGGGTGGTGCCCCTTCCGGTCGACTCTGGGTTTCCCTCCGTTCCCGGGACCCGGAGCGACCCCTGCCCAGCTTCACCAATTTTACGAAGCGATGTATGCTATCTTTGGGCAGCCCTACTCCGCCGGTGCGCTTTCGGGCCCCGCGGACTCAGCTGGGGGCCCTGGGTCTTCGACGCCGGCGGCTCCGGCCCCGGCACCGCAGGGTCCCCTTGGATCCAGGCTTGGATACGGATCGGCGGCGGTCGACTTCGTTATACCTCCCCTGGCGCCGATTCCACTGGCACCACATCCGCAGCCGGTTGTGTCCCCAACCGGCGTCGACCCCGGCCTCCATCCCGATGTAGACACGGAGCCGGACCGGCGTCGACCGCCGCCGGATCCGGCGCCGACGGGTACTTTTGTGCCCTTGTTCTACCCTGGCTCTTTTAGACCAGATTGGCAGCCAGAGGAGGGTGAGGAGGACTGGGAGGGATCTGGAGACCCTTTAACTGACCAGTTGGGCTATGAACCGGACTGGAGAGAGGAACTGGGGGAAGCCAGTGGTTTGGATACCTCACCAGACCTTGGCATGTTGTCTCCTCCTACCGTGGCTACGGAGGAGGGAGCATCTTACGCCGTGGTGTTGCGTAGGGCGGCAGAGGCTCTCAACCTCGAGCTACCTACGGTGGCAGTCAGGACTAACCTCCTGACAGAGGTGCTTCAACCGGTGGCGTGCTCTTCGGAGCCCCTGCTGCCATTTAATGAAGCCCTTACCGACATCCTTCTGGGCACCTGGTCCAGGCCCAACACAGGGGCTCCTGTGGATAGGATGATTGCCCAACGCCACCACCCCGCTCCGGGCGACCCCACTTTCCTCTCCCAACACCCCACCCCTGAGAGCTTGGTGGTCCAAGCCTCCACCTCCAAAGGCGCATTCCCTAACGCACCACCTGATAGGGAATCCAAAAAGCTGGACCATCTTGGGAAGAAGATGTTTTCTTCCTCCAGCTTGGGACTGCGGTCGGTAAACACCGCATGTCTGTTGGGCCGTTACACCCACTCCGTGTGGGATACGGTGGCGCAAGTGCTGCCCCAGTGCCCGGAGGAGGCCCGGGCCGTACTCTCCCGTGCAGTTGCCGAAGGGAGAGACGCAGCAAAGTTTACCATCCACTGTGGGCTGGATACCGCCGACTCACTAGGCAGGACGATTTCCACGTCGGTAGCCCTTCGACGCTACGCCTGGTTGAGGTCGACTGGTTTTTCAGGGGTTGTCCAATCCACTCTTATGGACATGCCCTTTGATGGCCGTCGCCTATTCGGTGACAAGGCAGACAACGCGCTGGAGCGCTTTAAGGACTCTCGGGCTACGGCCAGGTCCTTGGGCCTCTCCATCACTCACCCTGTGCAGTCTGCCTTTTGCCCCTTTAATGTCTACATAAGGGGTGCCCCACCGCATCCGGCCCAGAGCCACATGCCAGCGCAAGCTGTTCAGCCCCTGCGCGGCCGGGGATGTGGGTGTAGGAAGGTGGAATCTGACTATATGGTTGCCCCCACTTTTTTATGGTGTTTTGCTGGTTTATGACTTAGTTGGACTGGGATCCTGCTATTCAGGGCCCCAGTCTATCTGCTTTCTCTGTAAAAAGGTTTCCATGTGCCTTAGGCACATCTCTGATTGGAATCTGGAGTGCCCTTATAAGTCCCTAGTATATGGTATACTATGTACCAAGGGCATAGGTACCTCAGAGGCCTACCAGGGGCTGCAGCATGTATTATGCCACCCCTGGAAGGCCATCCAAACTGACACGACAGGTCTGCTACTGCAGCCTGGGTAAGGTGGTGCATGCACCCCTTACTGTGATATAGGTTACCTATATCACTAAATACATACACACATATAAACCTAAGGTACATATAATTTAAGCTTAGAATACAGTAAGTTCTACTGAACTTAGAGTTGTGTGTTAAGGGATAGCACAACCCTTTCTACAACTCAAAGAGAGTTTAGTAGGCCACACTAGAGTAGGTAGTGCATACACCACACCACACTAGTAATGTCTTTAAGGGTAGGATCTAAAGAATCCTTGCAGGAAGCCACTGAGCTTCCACCCTCCAAGTATGATACACTCCCATTCTTGGAATTGAGAGCATTATGTAACTTGAGGAAATTAAGGACAGGCCAAAGTCCCACCACCCAACACCTTAAAGAGCTGTTGGTGGCTTATGACCTTAGTAAGCCCTTGGGGACTGAAGGGGTAGGAGCTGAGGGTGGGGCAGAAGAGGAGGAAGGGGCCAGGGGTACCAATACCCCCAGCCCCCCCTCTGAAACTGGCCAGGAGGGTGACAATGGCCCTGACCTGGATAATCCAATCCCTCCTGAGGAAGATGAAGAGGATGATCAAGATGATCCCCACTTTGTCCCCCAGGAAGGATTATGAGTGTGCCCAGAAAGTCTAGATCTCCTTCTCAGGAGTCTAACCACTCTGGCACCTCGATAGGGAGCTCTGTCTCATCTCATAGGAGGGAATCCTCTCATGAGAGAAGAAAGAGGCTGGTTCAATATGAGGAAGCTCAGCTTGAAATCAGAAAACAGCAACTGGCTATAGACAGGGAGTCCCTAGATCTCTTTAGAGAGAGAAGAAAGTTGGGACTAGAGTCCCATGGTGGCAGCAATATCCCTAGAGATAGGGAAAGGTCTTATGACCATAGAAACCTAAACAAGATTGTCCCTCCCTACCAGAGTGGGGATGACATCCACAAATGGATAACTGCACTGGAGAGGGCCTGTAAAGTTCAGAAGGTCCCCCAGAGGCAGTGGGCAGCAATCTTGTGGCTCTCCTTTGCAGACAAAGGTAGAGACAAGCTCCTCACTGTAAGAGAAGAGGATGCTGACAATTACACAGTCTTGAAGAGTGCTCTGATAGATGGGTTTGGCCTAACCACTGAACAGTATAGGTTGAAGTTCAGAGACACCCAAAAAGCTCAGACTCAAGACTGGGTTGATTTTGTAGATTGTGCTACAAAGGCTCTGGAAGGTTGGATACATGGCAACAAAGTGCATGACTTTTTAGGATTGTACAATTTGATTATGAGGGAGCAGATCCTTAATAATTGTCAAAACCAGCTTTTGCACCAGTATCTGGTGGACTCTGATCTGACCTCTCCCCAAGAATTGGGAAAGAAGGCAGACAAATGGGTCAGAACCAGAGTAAAAACTAGAAATCAGGGTGGTGACCAGAAGAAAGATTCTACTAAGTCCCAAGAGAAAGTTGGGGATAAATCTAAGGATAAGTCCCCTACAGGGCCCCAAAATTCCTCTTCTGGGGTGGGTCCCAAACTCCTTCCTCTCCTGAAAAGAAACCATATTGCCATGTCTGTAAAAGTCTGGGCACTGGAAATCTGATCCCAGTTGCCCCAGGATTGGCAATAAAGAAAATGTTCCCCCAGCAACTACTACCTCCCTCCTGGTACTACCAGTAGTAATCCTCCAGTTGGGAGTAGTGCACCCAAAAAGTTAGGTGCTTTTGCAACAGGAACAGAGGTGGGCCCTGGTTCAGACAGGGACCCCTCAACAGACTCCTCTGACTCTGATGGTGGTGTAGGATTTGCCACCTTTACCATGGGTCCCACAGCAATGGGCAGGTACAGACTGGAGCCAATGATTAATGGTCAGAAAGCTGTGGCATTTAGGGACACAGGGGCTAGTGTCACCATGGTGGCAGGAAACTAGTCCCCCCTCACCAGCTTTTACCTGAGTTTAAATACCAGGTGACCAACATTGATGGTGTCAGAACAGATCACCCCATGGCCATAGTCAATCTCAGCTGGGAGGGGTCACAGGCCCAAAAGAGTGGCAGTGTCCCCAACCCTACCTGTAGATTGCCTGATGGGCAATGATCTGGAAATTTCAGCCTGGGCTGAAGTTAAACACCAAACCCATCTCAGGATGCTGGGCGTCCCTGTAAAGGTTAGTGGGGCTGTGATGGCCACAGCCCCAGCCCAAGAATTTGGAGAGATGGAGCCTGAAAGAATGGCCCACTCTTCCCCAAAAGAGAGCACAAGGGTTGAAGAAAAGTCTTCTTCCCTCCAGACAGTAGGTAAGGGTCAGCCTCCTCAGGGAACTGACCCTACCCCTAGTGAAGGAACTGCCCCAGAGGTAGTCAGGCCTGGCCTGGCCACACCCCTGATGGCAGAGGACCCTTCCAAGGTGGTACCCAGTCTGGAGCAGGTAACCTGCCCCTCTCTACCCTGCCTCAGCCAGCCCAGTGCTGCAGAGGTCAGGGAGGTCAGTGGACCCCCAGGGCCCCCTGTCCAGAGGAACCCCCCATCAGCAGATTAGGGGCACCCAGTCTAGTAGCCCTAGCCAGGTGAAAATTCCTCTACACACTGAGGGATCCCCCATGCCTTTATGTAGGGACCTCCCCAGAAGGACTCTGGTAGGCAAGGGCAAACCTGGGACCTGAAGGTTCCAAACCTGCCCTGTCCCTCCAGTAGTCCATCCAAAGGGACCCAACCCCCAGCTGTAGGCAGCCAAAGGTTGACCCTTAGAGCAAAGTGCAACTCAGTCATGGAAAGACAGGCATACATGGTGACCAGTGATCTGAGGAAGCTGAGGCCAACATTCCTAGGGCCTCACTTCCCTACTCAGACACCTCACCAGCCTTGTACTTTACTTAAGCACACCACAGGTAGTGATTCCCCATGGTGGAGACCCTCTCATACCCTTAGGGTGAGGGATTGCTTAGTGGACCATAAGACAGGGGGCAACCATGCTAGTGCAGATGCTTCCTTATATGACCACTTAGTCAATGAAGGCTCAACTGGCCAAGGTTAGCCTTATCTCCTTTCGTTTGGGGGGTTATGTAGGAAGGTGGAATCTGACTATATGGTTGCCCCCACTTTTTTATGGTGTTTTGCTGGTTTATGACTTAGTTGGACTGGGATCCTGCTATTCAGGGCCCCAGTCTATCTGCTTTCTCTGTAAAAAGGTTTCCATGTGCCTTAGGCACATCTCTGATTGGAATCTGGAGTGCCCTTATAAGTCCCTAGTATATGGTATACTATGTACCAAGGGCATAGGTACCTCAGAGGCCTACCAGGGGCTGCAGCATGTATTATGCCACCCCTGGAAGGCCATCCAAACTGACACCACAGGTCTGCTACTGCAGCCTGGGTAAGGTGGTGCATGCACCCCTTACTGTGATATAGGTTACCTATATCACTAAATACATACACACATATAAACCTATAAGTCACTCCTAAGGCAGGCTTTATCAATCCTGAAGGCAGAGTGCATGGTTCCTATGTGAGAGGGTGCCCCTGAATGAGCAGGGCCCCTCTGCAGCGTTCGGAGATCCTTCTATGATGCTGTTTGTAGTGCAGCCTGACCATATACTCTTAAGCGCATTATAACCTCGCGTTAAATGCTAACTTTGGAATGGCTGCACCTAAACATGTCGTGTTTGGTGTCAAACATCTTGGAATACTACCCCCCCACCAATTCTGGTGGCGGGGGTAGCATTCCACCCTTCTAGAGGGAGAGACATGTTAACCCTGGCCTGGCCGGTAACTTCTATCTAAAGCCTGGCATCACAAAATGGATGCTACTTCCACAGACACAAGTCTGGCCTCCTGCTGCTGGACGAAACTCCGGCAGGGGAGGCCTGGACAATAGGTTTCCTGTCCCAGGGAGGTGTGACCACCTCCCCAGACAGGATAATGTGTATTGGGGCTGGGCGGGAGCACTTTTGGGTGCTTTGAAGTCCTGCACTGGGGGCACATTTGGTGTCCCTGTGCATACCCCAGTTCAAACCGGATCAGGGGCTTGCAGCCCCTGCTTTGGCGCGAACTGGACAAAGGGAAAGGGGTGTAGCCACCCCTCTGCCCTGACCCACCCATAGGTGGGGCCACAGAGTAGTCCAACCCCTAAACTTGGTATAAGTATAGGAACCCAGTCCTTAGGACTTTAGATTATCCCTGGACGAAACTCTGAAACAGAATCCTGGACCTTCGACGCTCTACTCACGATTAGAGGACAGAAGAATCTCCCTTGGGGTCAAGGAGTGACTCCCCTGCTTGGCAGGCACCAAAGAAGCATCTGTCCGGTTCGCATTTATGAAGCTCCCGTCGGACACCAAAGTCATCGCATCACCAGAGGTAGATTCTCAGACTTCCCCGAGGCTACCCTGAGACCCCAGCAAAGCTGAGGCCCGTAGCTATCGTGGGTGACGTGAGACCGTGACCCCTGAACACCGAGCATGTTTGCAAGTGCATCCTCTTCTGGGTCTCCCACGAAGTCGTGCTTTGGGTTCCGAGTAGCCCTAGCCTCCAGCACCAACTGCATCGAAGATCACTGGCCCCCACTCCACGAGTGTCCTGTGAGCCAGATCCACGTGCGACGTCTCGAGGCTCCTTCGCGGTCGCTAGCCCGTTGGCTAGTAGCCCTTAACAAAGGCCAATCTTTTTCTTACTTGGCATCCTGGTTACTCCAGGCCTGCCCTCACTTACCCTTGCTGGGTGAGTTCCCCAGACCTTGCTGGTCTGCACCATCGATGATCTACATCTTCATCGAGACTTGCCATTGCCAAGGCTTGTTGGGTCCAATCCGGTCGCCGACACCTCAGCACTCGACAGACATCGTGTACCAGCCCGAATCCTGCTCTTGGTTGCCGACAACACCTCCTGGACCTCGTGGCTGAAGAGTCAAGATGATCGTCAACGCACCTGAAGCACTCGACATCGGTGGGCATCTGTCCATCGCCTTCCTGGTCACTGGCTAGTGACCCAGACTCTGTCCCCTCTGCTTTCAGGTTCTTCAGATCTCCGATCCACTCTTGGATCCACCCGGACACTTTCCACTTGGTCGCCAGCAGCACTTTGCAGCAGATCGCCATTCAAATCGACGACGAAACCCGACCCCGAAAGGCACCTATGCACCGGCTTCCCTGGGTGAGGTAACACAAGTACTCCAGTGCTCCCGTGGGTAGAGACTCTTCAAAGTACTAGTTCTCAAAGGGTTTGCTCCAAGTCCTCCTTTAAGTGTCCCTTTTCTTTAATTTCCTGATCGCGACTTTCTCCATAGAAGTCAACGGCGTATCGCGGTTGTGTATTTACACTGCACGCGTCCCCGTGGGTCCCCTGTGTCACTACCTTGGGTGGTTCCTTGTGGTCCAAGCACTTCTAGAGGCTCTAGGCCTAGTGTCTAGTTCAGTCGTGGTTCTTATACCACTTTATTGGTATATGGTTTGGTACGCCCCAGGGCCCAAACGTGTATTTGTGCTATTACTGTGTTTAAATAACTTCTAACTTATGTACTTCGAACTCTAGCCTCATAAAGAGACTAGAGGGGTGTGTTTAGCAATAAATACATATATTTTGAATATATACCTGGTGTGGTGCTCTTTCATTTGGTCACTCAAGAGATTATAGACTGGTAAAACAAGCTGCTTTACATTCCTTCAAGACTTAGCCTGAAGGCTGCTCTCCATAGCTACCACTAGGATAGCTTTCAATAAGGTTGTCTTTAACCTATCTCCAATAAGGGGTTGTTTGGACTGGTGCAAGGTGCCCACTATAATTAGTGGACAGCATATGCCAGGCCAACTTCTCACAGTGGGAACCACCGCCGTGGTTCTGGGGGCCAGCGGGTGGGCCAGTCCACCACGGCCCCCCTGCAGCAGCCTCCAAACCCTCCTAGTCTGACCTTTCAGGGCCACCAAACGCCAGTGGGCAGCATGATTTGCCATCACCTCCCCCACTGGCGCACCATCACGTCGGACAGGTGGGTTTTGCAAATAGTCCGAAGGGGCTACTCCCTCCCCTTCGAGACTACCCCTCCATCCATGCCACCTCAGTACCATCGCATGTCGGTGGATCATCTGGCCCTTCTCCAACAGGAAGTTTCGGCACTCTTGGCCAAGGGAGCCATCGAGCGAGTTTCTGTCCCAGAAGTAGGTCGTGGTTGCTATTCCCACTACTTTCTGGTGCCCAAGAAGAACAAAGGCCTGCGTCCTATCTTGGCTCTCAGGAAGGTCAACCGCTTCCTGCCGAAGTCACACCTGACTCCCTCTCAGAAGCTCCTCTTCATCGGAGTGGTTCTGGACACGATGCAGTTTCGGGTCTATCCACCCGAACAGCGAGTCCGGGATATTCGGGCTATAATTCCGATCTTTCAGCCTCTATCCCGTGTTTTGGTCTGGATGACCCTCAGGCTGCTGGGCCTGATGGCCTCCTGCCTCCTGCTGGTGGACCATGCCAGATGGCATATGCGGGCTCTGCAGCGGGACCTGAAGTTCCAGTGGGCACAACATCAGGGGAACCTGTCCGATTGCGTCCAGATCTCGGAGGGCACTGCACGCCAATTGCAGTGGTGGCTAACGAACCAGGATTGGGTCGACGGCAGATCCCTCTCCCTTCCCCAACCAGAGTTCACAGTGGTGACAGATGCATCACTTTTGGGATGGGGCGGCTACATGGGGGAGGCGGAGATCAGAGGCCTCTGGTCTCCGGCGGAGTCCGGGCTCCACATCAACCTTCTGGAGCTTCGGGCGATTCGTCTTGCACTCAAAGCATTCCTTCCCTCTGTCCGGGGAAGAGTAGTGCAGGTGTTCATGGACAACACCACCGCCATGTGGTACTGCAACAAACAAGGCTGGGTGGGGTCGTGGACCCTATGTCAAGAGGCCCTCCGCCTCTGGACATGGCTGGAACATCAGGGCATATCCCTGGTGGTGCAACACCTGGCAGGTTCGCTGAACGCCAGGGCGGACAAACTCAGCCGCTGGTGCATGATGGATCACGAATGGCGTCTTCACTCGGAGGTGGTGCGAGGTCTCTTTTGACAGTGGGGAAGAGCCTTGGTTAGATCTATTCGCTACCGAAGAGAAAGCGCAATGTCAGCAATTCTGCACGTTGGAATTTCCAAGGCGGCACTCGCTAGGCAATTCTTTTTGTCGCGAGTGGAGTTGCGGTCTTCTATACGCCTTTCCGCCTATGCCACTTCTGCCCAGAGTGCCGAAGCAGATCAAGCGCGACCGGGCCCAAGTCATTCTGGTGGCTCCGGATTGGGCACGAAGAGTCTGGTATCCCGAGCTGTTACACATGGCCATCGATCCTCCGATCAGACTGCCTCTTCGGGAGGATCTTCTGTCGCAGCAGCAGGGGACGGTCCTCCACCCGAACCTGTCCAGCCTCCACCTCCTTGCGTGGAGATTGAGCGGCGGCAGTTGACATCGTTTGACCTGCCTCCCGAAGTCTGTGATGTTATCTTGGCAGCCAGGCGTCCCTCCACTAAGACGGTATACGCCTACAGATGGAACACATTTGTGGCATGGTGCACAGCAAAGGCTGTGGATCCCCTTTCCGCCCCTCTTTCTGAGGTTCTCTTGTTCCTCCTTTCTTTGGCCCAGCAGGCCTCTGCTCTGGGCACTCTAAAGGGCTACCTCTCGGCCATTTCAGCCTTTCTTAGGCTTCCTGATCAGCCTTCTCTTTTCAAGTCCCCTGTTGTAAATCGCTTCCTTAAGGGCATTACTCATCTTTTTCCTCCTGTTCCTTCATAATGCCCCAGTGGGACTTGAACTTGATTCTTACATATCTTATGTGCGCTCCCTTTGAGCCGCTACATAACTGCCCTCTCAGGCTTCTGACCTTAAAAACTGTCTTTCTGGTGGCCATCACCTCTGCTCGCAGGGTGAGTGAGCTTCAAGCACTTTCTTCTAAGCCTCCTTTTCTGACTGTTCATCCGGACAAAGTTGTCCTTCGCATTCGTCCTTCCTTCCTTCCCAAAGTAGTTACTCCTTTCCATATTGGACAGACCATCACTTTGCCCACCTTCTTTCCGCCTCCGCATCCTTCTAAAGAGGAAGAGAGGCTCCACCGTCTGGATCCAAAGTGTGCACTTTCCTTTTACTTGGATCGCACAAAACAATTCCGGGTGGATGACCAGCTCTTTGTTGGCTACGCGGGCGCCAAGAAAGGTTGGGCCGTGCACAAACGGACCATTTCTAGATGGGTCGTTTTGTGTATCAAAGCTTGTTATTCCTTGGCAAAGAAGGAGCCTCCAGTGGGGTTGCGCGCCTGTAGGAAGGTGGAATCTGACTATATGGTTGCCCCCACTTTTTTTATGGTGTTTTGCTGGTTTATGACTTAGTTGGACTGGGATCCTGCTATTCAGGGCCCCAGTCTATCTGCTTTCTCTGTAAAAAGGTTTCCATGTGCCTTAGGCACATCTCTGATTGGAATCTGGAGTGCCCTTATAAGTCCCTAGTATATGGTATACTATGTACCAAGGGCATAGGTACCTCAGAGGCCTACCAGGGGCTGAAGCATGTATTATGCCACCCCTGGAAGGCCATCCAAACTGACACCACAGGTCTGCTACTGCAGCCTGGGTAAGGTGGTGCATGCACCCCTTACTGTGATATAGGTTACCTATATCACTAAATACATACACACATATAAACCTATAAGTCACTCCTATGGCAGGCCTTATCAATCCTGAAGGCAGAGTGCGTGTTTCCTATGTGAGAGGGTGCCCCTGCATGAGCAGGGCCCCTCTGCAGCGTTCGGAGACCCTTCTCTGATGCTGTTTGTAGTGCAGCCTGACCATATACTCTTAAGCGCATTATAACCTCGCGTTAAATGCTAACTTTGGAATGGCTGCACCGAAACATGTCGTGTTTGGTGTCAAACATCTTGGAATACTACCCCCCGCCAATTCTGGCGGTGGGGTAGCATTCCACCCTTCTAGAGGGAGAGACATGTTAACCCTGGCTTGGCCGGTAACTTCTTTCTAAAGCCGTGGCATCACAAAATGGATGCTGCTGCCACAGACACAAGTCTGGCCTCCTGCTGCTGACCGAAACTCCGGCAGGGGAGGCCTGGACAATAGGTTTCCTGTCCCAGGGAGGTGTGACCACCTCCCCAGACAGGATAGTGTGTATTGGGGCTGGGCGGGAGCACTTTTGGGTGCTTTGAAGTCCTGCACTGGGGGCACACTTGGTGTCCCTGTGCATACCCCAGTTCAAACCGGATCAGGGCCTTGCAGCCCCTGCTTTGGCGTGAACTGGACAAAGGGAAAGGGGTGTAGCCACCCCTCTGCCCTGACCCACCCATAGGTGGGGCCACAGAGTAGTCCAACCCCTAAACTTAGTATAAGTATAGGAACCCAGTCCTTAGGACTTTAGATTATCCCTGGACGAAACTCTGACACTGAATCCTGGACCTTCGACGCTCTACTCAAGACTAGAGGACAGAAGAATCTCCCTTGGGGTCAAGGAGTGACTCCCCTGCTTGGCAGGCACCAAAGAAGCAATTGTCCGGTCTGCATCGCCTAAGCTCCCGTCGGACGCCGAAGTCTTTGCATCACCAGAGGTGGATTTCCAGACTTCCCGAGGCTGCCCTGAGTCCCCAGCAAAACTGAGGCCCGTAGCTGTCGTGGGTAACGTGGAACCGTGACCCCTGGACACCGCACGCATTTGCTAGTGCATCCTCTTCTGGGTCTTCCACGAAGTCGTGCTTTGGGCTCCGAGTAGCCCTAGCCTCCAGCACCAACTGCACCGAAGATCACTGGCCTCCACTCCACGAGTGTCCTGTGAGCCAGCTCCACGTGCGACGTCTTGAGGCTCCTTTGCGGTCGCTAGCCCGTTGGCTAGTAGCCCTTCACGAAGGCCAATCCTTTTCTTCTTGGGCTCCCTGGTTGCTCCAGGCTTGCCCTCACTTACCCTTGCTGGGTGAGTTCCTCAGACCTTGCTGGTCTGCATCATCGTCATTCTTCACTTTCATTGAGACTTGCTGTTGCAAAGGCTTGTTGGGTCCAATCCGGTCGCCGACACCTCAGCACTCGACAGACATCGTGTACCAGCCCGAATCCTGCTCCTGGTCGCCGACAACGCCTCCTGGACCTCGTGGCTGAAGAGTCAAGACGACCGTCAACCTACCTGAAGCACTCGACATCGGTGGGCATCTGCTCATCGCCCTCCTGGTCACTGGCTAGTGACCCAGACTCTGTCCCCTCTGCTTTCAGGTTCTTCAGATCTCCGATCCACTCTTGGATCCACCCAGACACTTTCCACTTGGTCGCCAGCAGCACTTTGCAGCAGATCACCATTCCAATCGACGACGAAACCCGACCCCGAAAGGCACCTATGCACCCGGCTTCCCTGGGTGAGGTAACACGAGTACTCCGGTGCTCCCGTGGGTAGAGACTCTAGAACGACCTAGTTCTCAAAGGGTTTGCTCCAAGTCCTCCCTTAAGTGTCCCTTTTCTTTAATTTCCTGATCGCGACTTTCTCCATAGAAGTTAACGGCGTCTCGCGGATGTGTATTTACACTGCACGCGTCCCCCGTGGGTCCCCTGTGTCACTACCTTGGGTGGTTCCTTGTGGTCCAAGCACTTCTAGATGCTCTAGGCCTAGTGTCTAGTTCAGTCGTGGTTCTTATACCACTTTATTGGTATATGGTTTGGTACGCCCCTAGGGCCCAAACGTGTATTTGTGCTATTACTGTGTTTAAATAACTTATAACTTGTGTACTTTGAACTCTAGCCTCATAAAGAGACTAGAGGGGTGTGTTTAGCAATAAATACATATATTTTGAATATATACCTGGTGTGGTGCTCTTTCATTTGGTCACTCAAGAGATTATAGACTGGTAAAACAAGCTGCTTTACATTCCTTCAAGACTTAGCCTGAAGGCTGCTCTCCATAGCTACCACTAGGATAGCTTTCAATAAGGTTGTCTTTAACCTATCTCCAATAAGGGGTTGTTTGGACTGGTGCAAGGTGCCCACTATAATTAGTGGACAGCATATGCCAGGCCAACTTCTCACAGCGCCCATTCCACCAGGGCGACGGCAGCTACCACTGCTTTGGGACGTGGAGTCCCCCTTAATGACATCTGTCAGGCAGCTACGTTGGCATCGATGCACACGTTTACAAGACACTACTGCCTGGACAGCCAAGACCGGAGATACGGCTTCTTTGGCCGTTCTGTTCTCCAGGACTTCCTGATGTAAACTTAGTTTGCAGGCCCACCTCCAGGGTTGGTATTGCTGGGGTATCTATTCTAAGGTAAGGAATCTATAACTAACTGTTTCTTTCATATGAACAAGCTACTTACCTTCAGTAATTATATATCTGTAAGAAACATAGGTTAGTTATAGATTCCTTACCGCCCCACCCATCCTCCCCGTTCTGCGAACTGACTTCTAGGGTTAAGGACTTCCTTTCAGGGCCCTAGTTTTGTGCACCAGTGGTCAGTGTCTTGCATGGCTCTGCGCTCCTGGCATGGAAAGTCGTGTACAGAACTGACGTCAGCGCGCGAGGGCGGCATCTATGTAGCTACTGCGACGTCATCCCGGCGACCACAACGCCAATGACGAACGCGGAGCCGACCAACGCCACCTTTCGACGCGCAGGGGTACTGCTGACAAAAAACTTTCCGGATCCAGTCTGACGCCTGGGGGTAATTCTAAGGTAAGGAATCTATAACTAACCTATGTTTCTTACAGATATATCGTTACCGAAGGTAAGTAACTTGTTCTTCATTCTCAGTCGAACAAATATTCAGAATCTTTAGTAGGTCATTTATATTTCAGGCCTTGTGCAGGCATGGTTTTGGTCCCAAAATTGTTCATTACATGTCAATTCTGTACACTGCTCCTAAAGCTGCCATTTCTTTAAATGGCCTTACCTCCTCCAATTTCACTCTACATAGAGGTGTATGTCGGTGTTGGCCCCTTTCACCTCTTCTCTTTAATCTAGCTTTAGAACCCTTCTTATCTAAATTGCGACAAAATTAAAATATTCATGGTTTCTGTCATAACAAACGACATGTCAAATTGGCTGCATTCGCTGAAGGTATCTTCTTATTCATCTCTTGATCCCAAACATCAAGATCAGCTTTGTTCAGTGAAGTTGACTCTTATTAACATGTTTCTGGCTACAAATGAACTCCAGATAAATGTGAAATTCTTCCATTGAGTAAATTTATTTTCAAACAGGAATTTAGCCACACTGGTTTCACCTGGGATCCAAACAAAATGAAATATTTAGGTCTTTGGGTCACCCTTTCAATAGTGGACTCTATCTCTCCTAATTTTAAAAAATGTATTCATGAAATAAATGCTGTCGTCATTAGTTGGCATCCTATATACCTCGCCTAGTGGGGACGCTTAGACACTATCAAAACGATGTTTGTACCCATTGTTTTGTACGCGATTCTAATATTCCATAAAATTTTCCTTTTAAATAGTTTAAGAAAATTAACTCCATTCTTTCTGCATTCCTCTGGAATAATAAGAAAACTGGTATGTCTTTATCAAAGCTGACACGTCCATTCATTGACGATGGAGTCAACTTTCCAGATTTTTATAAGTACCACACAGCATTTTTGTTAAAACAAGTGGCACATTGGTTCCTGGATTCCCCATCTTTGTCCCCTTCATGGTTAGGCTTAGAGCGAGATTTAGTATCTACTTTTAATTTTCAAGAGTATTTATCATTTTCAAGAAAACCCAGACTACTCTCCTCCTCCATTTTTAAACATGTTTGTAAATTACTAAAAGCCATAGTGTAGGAGAGTAGGATATGCTTCACATGGGTACCACCACTTTTTGCTGATGCTTCACTGTTTTTCGACCTTAGTCTGGCTGGGGTCCTGCTAATCAGAACCCCAGCCTAGCTGCTTCCTCTCTAAAATGGTTTCCATGTGCCTTAGGCACATCACTGATTGGAATCTGGAGTGCCCTTATAAGTCCCTAGTATATGGTATACTATGTACCCAGGGCATAGGTACCTCAGAGGCCTACCAGGGGCTGCAGCATGTATTATGCCACCCCTGGAAGGCCATCCAAACTGACACCACAGGTCTGCTACTGCAGCCTGGGTAAGGTGGTGCATGCACCCCTTACTGTGATATAGGTTACCTATATCACTAAATACATACACACATATAAACCTATAAGTCACTCCTATGGCAGGCCTTATCAATCCTGAAGGCAGAGTGCGTGGTTCCTATGTGAGAGGGTGCCCCTGCATGAGCAGGGCCCCTCTGCAGTGTTCGGAGACCCTTCTCTGATGCTGTTTGTAGTGCAGCCTGACCATATACTCTTAAGCGCATTATAACCTCGCGTTAAATGCTAACTTTGGAATGGCTGCACCGAAACATGTCGTGTTTGGTGTCAAACATCTTGGAATACTACCCCCCGCCAATTCTGGCGGCGGGGGTAGCATTCCACCCTTCTAGAGGGAGAGACATGTTAACCCTGGCCTGGCCGGTAACTTCTTTCTAAAGCCCTGGCATCACAAAATGGATGCTGCTGCCACAGACACAAGTCTGGCCTCCTGCTGCTGGACGAAACTCCGGCAGGGGAGGCCTGGACAATAGGTTTCCTGTCCCAGGGAGGTGTGACCACCTCCCCAGACAGGATAGTGTGTATTGGGGCTGGGCGGGAGCACTTTCGGGTGCTTTGAAGTCCTGCACTGGGGGCACACTTGGTGTCCCTGTGCATACCCCAGTTCAAACCGGATCAGGGGCTTGCAGCCCCTGCTTTGGCGCGAACTGGACAAAGGGAAAGGGTGTAGCCACCCCTCTGCCCTGACCCACCCATAGGTGGGGCCACAGAGTAGTCCAACCCCTAAACTTAGTATAAGTATAGGAACCCAGTCCTTAGGACTTTAGATTATCCCTGGACGAAACTCTGACACTGAATCCTGGACCTTCGACGCTCTACTCAAGACTAGAGGACAGAAGAATCTCCCTTGGGGTCAAGGAGTGACTCCCCTGCTTGGCAGGCACCAAAGAAGCAATTGTCTGGTCTGCATCGCCTAAGCTTCCGTCGGACTCCGAAGTCTTTGCATCACCAGAGGTAGATTTCCAGACTTCCCCGAGGTTGCCCTGAGTCCCCAGCAAAGCTGAGACCCGTAGCTGTCGTGGGTAACGTGGAACCGTGACCCCTGGACACCGCATGCATTTGCTAGTGCATCCTCTTCTGGGTCTCCCACAAAGTCGTGCTTTGGGCTCCGAGTAGTCCTAGCATCCAGCACCAACTGCACCGAAGATCACTGGCCTCCACTCCACGAGTGACCTGTGAGCCAGCTCCATGTGCACCGTCTTGAGGCTCCTTTGCGGTCGCTAGCCCGTTGGCTAGTAGCCCTTCACGAAGGCCAATCCTTTTCTTCTTGGGCTCCCTGGTTGCTCCAGGCTTGCCCTCACTTACCTTTGCTGGGTGAGTTCCTCAGACCTTGCTGGTCTGCATCATCGTCATTCTTCATCTACATTGAGACTTGCCGTTGCCAAGGCTTGTTGGGTTCAATCCGGTCGCCGACACCTTAGCACTCGACAGACATCATGTACCAGCCCGAATCCTGCTCCTGGTTGCTGACAACGCCTCCTGGACCTCGTGGCCGAAGAGTCAAGATGACCGTCAACCTACCTGAAGCACTCGACATCGGTGGGCATCCGCTCATCGCCTTCCTGGTCACTGGCTAGTGACCCAGACTCTGTCCCCTCTGCTTTCAGGTTCTTCAGATCTCCGATCCACTCTTGGATCCACCCGGACACTTTCCACTTGGTCGCCAGCAGCACTTTGCAGCAGATCGCCATTCAAATCGACGACGAAACCCGACCCCGAAAGGCACCTATGCACCCGGCTTCCCTGGGTGAGGTAACAAGAGTACTCCGGTGCTCCCGTGGGTAGAGACTCTAGAACGACCTATTTCTCAAAGGGTTTGCTCCAAGTCCTCCTTTAAGTGTCCCTTTTCTTTAATTTCCTGATCGCGACTTTCTCCATAGAAGTTAACGGCGTCTCGCGGCTGTGTAATTACACTGCACGCGTCCCCCGTGGGTCCCCTGTGTCACTACCTTGGGTGGTTCCTTGTGGTCCAAGCACTTCTAGAGGCTCTAGGCCTAGTGTCTAGCTCAGTCGTGGTTCTTATACCACTTTATTGGTATATGGTTTGGTACGCCCCTAGAGCCCAAACGTGTATTTGTGCTATTACTGTGTTTAAATAACTTATAACTTGTGTACTTCGAACTCCAGCCTCATAAAGAGACTAGAGGGGTGTGTTTAGCAATAAATACATATATTTTGAATATATACCTGGTGTGGTGCTCTTTCATTTGGTCACTCAAGAGGTTATAGACGGGTAAAACAAGCTGCTTTACATTCCTTCAAGACTTAGCCTGAAGGCTGCTCTCCATAGCTACCACTAGGATAGCTTTCAATAAGGTTGTCTTTAACCTATCTCCAATAAGGGGTTGTTTGGACTGGTGCAAGGTGCCCACTATAATTAGTGGACAGCATATGCCAGGCCAACTTCTCACATTGGTGTGCAGCGTGTGGGATTCCAGCTTGCTATTGTTTTACCAGATAATCTCAATTGAATTGATCAACTGAAAACCACTAAAGGTACCTAAGGTACATATAAATTAAGCTTAGAATACAGTAAGTTCTACTGAACTTAGAGTTGTGTGTTAAGGGATAGCACACCCTTTCTACAACTCAAGAGAGTTTAGTAGGCCACACTAGAGTAGGTAGTGCATACACCACACCTCACTAGTGATGTCTTCAAAGCCAGGACCCAGTGAGTCCTTGCCAGAAGCCCCTGGGCTTCTTCCCTCAAAGTATGATACCCTCCCATTCTTGGAATTGAGAGCATTATGTAACTTGAGGAAACTGAAGACAGGACAAAGTCCCACCACCCAACATCTTAGAGAGATGTTGGAGGCTTATGATCTCAGCAGGCCCTTAGGGACTGAAGGGGTAGGAGCAGAGGGTGGGGCAGAAGATGAGGATGGGGCCAGGGGTAGCAACACCCCCAGCCCCCCCCTCTGGAACTGACCAGGAGGGTGACAATGACCCTGACCTGGATAACCCAATCCCTCCTGTGGAAGATGAAGAGGAAGATCAGAATGATCCCCACTTTGTCCCCCAGGAAGGATTATGAGTGTGCCCAGAAGGTCTAGGTCTCCTTCTCAGGAGTCTAACCACTCTGCCACCTCGATAGGGACCTCTGTCTCCTCTCATAGGAGGGAATCCTCTCATGAGAGAAGAAAGAGGCTGATTCAATATGAGGAAGCTCAGCTTGAACTCTGAAAACAGCAACTGGCTATAGACAGGGAGTCCCTAGATCTCTACAGAGAGAGAAGAAAGTTGGGACTAGAGTCCCATGGTGGCAGCCATGTCCCTAGAGATAGGGAACGGTCTTATGACCATAGAAACCTGAGCAAGATTGTCCCTCCCTACCAGAGTGGGGATGACATCCACAAATGGATAACTGCTCTAGAGAGGGCCTGTAAAGTACAGAAGGTCCCTCAGGAGCAGTGGGCAGCAATCTTGTGGCTCTCCTTTGCAGACAAAGGTAGAGACAAGCTCCTCACTGTAAGAGAAGAGGATGCTGATAATTACAAGGTCTTGAAGAGTGCTCTTATTGATGGGTTTGGCCTAACAACTGAACAATACAGGTTGAAGTTCAGAGATACCCAAAAAGCACAGACTCAAGACTGGGTAGACTATGCGGATTGTTCTGCTAAGGCTCTGGAAGGCTGGTTGATGGGCAGTAAGGTGTGTGACTTCACAGGATTGTACAATCTGATAATGACGGAGCAGATTCTTAATAACTGTCAAAATCAGCTGTTGCATCAGTACCTGGTGGACTCTGATCTGACCTCTCCCCAAGAATTGGAAAAGAAGGCAGACAAATGGGTCAGAACCAGGGTGAGGCAGAAGGTACAGAACCAAGGTGGTGACCCTAAGAAGCAAGATTCTAAGAACTCTGAAAAGGGTGGGGAGAAGGGTAAAGATCAAAAGTCTTCACAAGGCCCCCAAAAATCTTCTTCAGGTGGGGATTCACAGTCTACAAAAGGGAAAGGCCAAAGAAAACCATGGTGCAAGGTCTGTAAGCAAAAGACCCATTGGACCAGTGATTGCACCAAGTCCAAAGACTCAAGTCCAGACCCCACCAATGCCCCTAAGGCACCTGTTCCCCCTAGTACAGTTACAGTTGGTGGGAGTGCTCCAGCCAAGGGTTTAGTAGGGTTGACCCTGGGTACTGAGTTGGGCTCTGACCTAGTCAGAGAACTCACTCAGGCTGTGTTAGTCTGTGATGGAGGCATGGATGTGACCTCCTCTGTGAGTCCCAGTAACCTGGGCAAGTACAGACAACAGCCTTTAATCAATGGACGAGAGGCTTTGGCATTTAGGGACACAGGGGCAAGTGTCACCATGGTGACACAAGACCTTGTGAATCCTGGGCAAGTTATACTTGGTGAGATGTACCAAGTGACCAATGCTAGCAACGTCAGAACAGACCATACTCTGGCAGTTGTTAACTTCTCCTGGGGAGGGATAACTGGCCTTAAGAAGGTTGTGGTGAGTGCAAACCTACCAGTCGAATGCTTGCTTGGCAATGACTTAGAAACTTCAGCTTGGGCAGAAGTGGAGCTCAGGACCCATGCAGAAATGCTGGGGATCCCTGCAGATGTGTTTGCTGTGACCAGGTCACAAGCCAAAATGTCTAGCACTGAACAGGCCTTGGATTCTGGAATAATGGACCAAGTGCCTTCCAAGAGGAGGAGTAGTAGGGTAAAGGCAGTGCCTTCCCCTTGGCTCAGAAGGAAGATCAGTCCCTTGAGGGGGATGATCTCAGTCCTGAGGAAGGAACTGTCCCAGAGGAGCTTGAACCTGACCAGGTTGAGTTCTTGGGGACAGGGGGACCTTCCAGGGCAGATCTGAGCCAGGAGCAGAAGAGCTGCCCCTCTCTTGAACCCCTCAGACAGCAAGCTGCTGCTGAGGCTGCTGGGAAAGCTAGTGGTCCCCATACAGTGTATTGGGATGATGGACTCCGGTACTCAGAGTGTAGAGACCCCAAGCCTGGTGCTACCAGGAGGTTGGTTATACCTCTGAAGTTCAGGGGCTTCCTATTGACCCTAGCCCATGATATTCTCTTGGAAGGTCACCTGGGCCAGAACAAGACTTGGGACAGAATTGTCCCTCACTTTCACTGGCCCCACATGTCTGAAGACACCAAGGAGTTTTGTCGCTCCTGTGTAACCTGCCAGGCCAGTGGCAAGGCAGGTGGCACTACAAAGGCCCCCCTGATACCACTACCTGTGGTGGGGGTGCCCTTTGAAAGGGTGGGGATTGACATTGTTGGTCCCATGGATCCCCAAACAGCATCTGGGCACAGGTTTATCCTGGTGGTAGTGGATCATGCCACCCGGTACCCAGAGGCTATTCCCCTTAGGACCACTACAGCACCTGTGGTGGCAAGGGCCCTCCTGGGAATTTTCTCAAGAGTGGGCTTTCCTAAGGAGGTAGTATCAGACAGGGGTGCAAACTTTATGTCTGGATACTTAAAAGCAATGTGGAAGGAGTGTGGAGTGACTTACAAGTTCACCACACCCTATCACCCACAATGCAATGGTTTAGTTGAGAGATTCAACAAAACCTTGAAGGGCATGATTAAAGGGCTCCCAGAAAAGCTTAGGCGAAGATGGGACATACTCTTGCCCTGCCTTTTATTTGCATATAGGGAGGTGCCTCAGAAGGGGTTGGTTACAGCCCTTTTGAACTTTTGTTTGGCCACCCTGTCAGGGGTCCACTGTGCTTGGTGAAGGAAGGATGGGAGTTACCTCTCAAGCCCCCAAAGCAAGACATAGTGGACTATGTACTTGGTTTCCGCTCCCGGATGGCTGAGTATATGAAAAAGGCAACTAAAAACCTTGAGGCTAGCCAGGAACTTCAAAAGGCCTGGCATGACCAAAGGCTGTTCTGACTGTTTACCAGCCAGGACAGAAGGTGTGGGTGTTGGAGCCAGTGGCCCCAGCAGTTCTCCAAGACAAATGGAGTGGACCCCACACTATTGTTGAGCAGAAGGGTGAGGTTACCTACTTAGTAGACCTAGGAACACCCAGGAGTCCCCACAGGGTTCTCCATGTCAACAGGTTAAAACCATATGTGGACAGGGCAGACATGGGCTTGCTCATGGCTACTGATGAAGGGCAGGAGGAAGAGAGTGACCCACTCCCTGACCTGCTCTCACAGAACCCTGACGATGGGTCAGTAGATGGTGTAGCCTTGGCAGGCAGCCTCACTACCCAGCAACAAACTGATTGTAGACAGGTGCTCAATCAGTTTAGACACATGTTTTCACTGACACCCAGTCAGACCACCTGGTGCACTCATGAAGTGGACACTGGGGACATTCTGCCTATTAAAAATAAGATTTATAGGCAACCTGACCATGTCAGGGACTGTATCAGGACTGAAGTCCAGAAAATGTTGGAGTTGGGAGTTATTGAACCCTCAGATAGCCCTTGGGCTAGTCCAGTGGTTCTTGTGCCAAAACCTCACACCAGTGGTGGAAAAAGAGAGATGAGGTTTTGTGTGGACTACAGGGGTCTCAATGCAGTCACTAGGACTGATGCCCATCCAATACCAAGGGCAGATGAGCTAATAGATACTTTGGCCTCAGCCAAATATCTCAGCACATTTGACTTGACAGCTGGCTACTGGCAGATCAGACTAGCTGATACTGCAAAGCCCAAAACAGCATTCTCGACCCCTAGTGGGCATTATCAATTTGTGGTGATGCCCTTTGGTCTGAAGAATGCACCTGCCACTTTCCAGAGGTTGGTGAATACAGTTCTCACAGGTCTGGAAACTTATAGTGCAGCATATCTAGATGATATTGCTGTCTTTAGCTCCACCTGGGAGGATCACCTGGTCCACCTCAGGAATGTTTTACAGGCCCTGCAAAAGGCAGGCCTGACTATCAAGGCCACCAAGTGCCAGATAGGGCAGAGTCAGGTTGTGTACCTGGGCCACCTTGTGGGTGGAGGCCAGGTTCAACCTTTGCAGAGCAAGATCCAGACTATCATGGACTGGACTGCTCCAACTACCCAGACTCAGGTGAGAGCCTTCTTAGGCCTGACTGGGTACTATAGGAGATTTGTCAAGGGGTATGGATCAATAGTGACACCGCTGAATGACTTAACTTCTAAGAAAATGCCCAAAAGGTTCAGTGGACAGTTAGCTGTCAAAAGGCATTTGATGACCTGAAGCAGGCCATGTGCACTGCTCCCATTCTGCAGAGTCCTGATTACTCCAAGAAGTTCATTGTTCAAACTGATGCATCTGAATTGGGGGTAGGGGCTGTACTGTCACAATTGAATGAAGAAGGTCAGGATCAGCCAGTAGCTTTCATTAGCAGAAGGTTGACCCCTAGAGAGAAACGTTGGTCAGCCATTGAGAGGGAGGCCTTTGCTGTGGTCTGGGCTCTGAAGAAGTTGAGGCCATACTTGTTTGGTACTCACTTCCTTGTTCAAACAGACCATAAGCCCCTCTTATGGCTAAAACAAATGAAGGGTGAAAACCCCAAACTGCTTAGGTGGTCCATTTCCCTACAGGGGATGGACTTCACAGTGGAACATAGACCTGGGAGTAACCATGCCAATGCAGATGGACTCTCTAGGTACTTCCACTTAGAACATGAAGACTTAACTGGGCAAGGTTAGTTTAATGTCCCTACGTTTGGGGGAGTTGTGTAGGAGAGTAGGATCTGCTTCACATGGGTACCCCCACTTTTTGCTGATGCTTCACTGTTTTTCGACCTTAGTCTGGCTGGGGCCCTGCTAATCAGAACCCCAGCCTAGCTGCTTCCTCTCTAAAATGGTTTCCATGTGCCTTAGGCACATCACTGATTGGAATCTGGAGTGCCCTTATAAGTCCCTAGTATATGGTATACTATGTACCCAGGGCATAGGTACCTCAGAGGCCTACCAGGGGCTGCAGCATGTATTATGCCACCCCTGGAAGGCCATCCAAACTGACACCACAGGTCTGCTACTGCAGCCTGGGTAAGGTGGTGCATGCACCCCTTACTGTGATATAGGTTACCTATATCACTAAATACATACACACATATAAACCTATAAGTCACTCCTATGGCAGGCCTTATCAATCCTGAAGGCAGAGTGCGTGGTTCCTATGTGAGAGGGTGCCCCTGCATGAGCAGGGCCCCTCTGCAGCGTTCGGAGACCCTTCTCTAATGCTGTTTGTAGTGCAGCCTGACCATATACTCTTAAGCGCATTATAACCTCGCGTTAAATGCTAACTTTGGAATGGCTGCACCGAAACATGTCGTGTTTGGTGTCAAACATCTTGGAATACTACCCCCACCAATTCTGGTGGTGGGGGTAGCATTCCACCCTTCTAGAGGGAGAGACATGTTAACCCTGGCCTGGCCGGTAACTTCTTTCTAAAGCCCTGGCATCACAAAATGGATGCTGCTGCCACAGACACAAGTCTGGCCTCCTGCTGCTGGACGAAACTCCGGCAGGGGAGGCCTGGACAATAGGTTTCCTGTCCCAGGGAGGTGTGACCACCTCCCCAGACAGGATAGTGTGTATTGGGGCTGGGCGGGAGCACTTTCGGGTGCTTTGAAGTCCTGCACTGGGGGCACACTTGGTGTCCCTGTGCATACCCCAGTTCAAACCGGATCAGGGCTTGCAGCCCCTGCTTTGGCGCAAACTGGACAAAGGGAAAGGGGTGTAGCCACCCCTCTGCCCTGACCCACCCATAGGTGGGGCCACAGAGTAGTCCAACCCCTAAACTTAGTATAAGTATAGGAACCCAGTCCTTAGGACTTTAGATTATCCCTGGACGAAACTTTGACTCTGAATCCTGGACCTTCGACGCTCTACTCAAGACTAGAGGACAGAAGAATCTCCCTTGGGGTCAAGGAGTGACTCCCCTGCTTGGCAGGCACCAAAGAAGCAATTGTCCGGTCTGCATCGCCTAAGCTCCCGTCGGACACTGAAGTCTTTGCATCACCAGAGGTAGATTTCCAGACTTTCCCGAGGCTGCCCTGAGTCCCCAGCAAAGCTGAGGCCCGTAGCTGTCGTGGGTAATGTGGAACCGTGACCCCTGGACACCGCTCGCATTTGCTAGTGCATCCTCTTCTGGGTCTCCCACGAAGTCATGCTTTGGGCTCCGAGTAGCCCTAGCCTCCAGCACCAACTGCACCGAAGATCACTGGCCTCCACTCCACGAGTGTCCTGTGAGCCAGCTCCACGTGCACCGTCTTGAGGCTCCTTTGCGGTCGCTAGCCCGTTGGCTAGTAGCCCTTCACGAAGGCCAATCCTTTTCTTCTTGGGCTCCCTGGTTGCTCCAGGCGTCCCCTCACTTACCCTTGCTGGGTGAGTTCCTCAGACCTTGTTGGTCTGCATCATCGTCATTCTTCATCTACATTGAGACTTGCCGTTACCAAGGCTTGTTGGGTCCAATCCAGTCGCCGACACCTCAGCACTCGACAAACATTGTGTACCAGCCCGAATCCTGCTCCTGGTTGCCGACAACGGCTCCTGGACCTCGTGGCTGAAGAGTCAAGACGACTGTCAACCTACCTGAAGCACTCGACATCGGTGGGCATCCGCTCATCGCCTTCCTGGTCACTGGCTAGTGACCTAGACTCTGTCCCCTCTGCTTTCAGGTTCTTCAGATCTCCGATCCACTCTTGGATCCACCCGGACACTTTCCACTTGGTCGCCAGCAGCACTTTGCAGCAGATCGCCATTCAAATCGACGACGAAACCCGACCCCGAAAGGCACCTATGCACCCGGCTTCCCTGGGTGAGGTAACAAGAGTACTCTGGTGCTCCCATGGGTAGAGACTCTAGAACGACCTATTTCTCAAAGGGTTTGCTCCAAGTCCTCCTTTAAGTGTCCCTTTTCTTTAATTTCCTGATCGCGACTTTCTCCATAGAAGTTAACGGCGTCTCGCGGCTGTGTAATTACACTGCACGCGTCCCCCGTGGGTCCCCTGTGTCACTACCTTGGGTGGTTCCTTGTGGTCCAAGCACTTCTAGAGGCTCTAGGCCTAGTGTCTAGCTCAGTCGTGGTTCTTATACCACTTTATTGGTATATGGTTTGGTACGCCCCTAGGGCCCAAACGTGTATTTGTGCTATTACTGTGTTTAAATAACTTATAACTTGTGTACTTCGAACTCTAGCCTCATAAAGAGACTAGAGGGGTGTGTTTAGCAATAAATACATATATTTTGAATATATACCTGGTGTGGTGCTCTTTCATTTGGTCACTCAAGAGATTATAGACTGGTAAAACAAGCTGCTTTACATTCCTTCAAGACTTAGCCTGAAGGCTGCTCTCCATAGCTACCACTAGGATAGCTTTCAATAAGGTTGTCTTTAACCTATCTCCAATAAGGGGTTGTTTGGACTGGTGCAAGGTGCCCACTATAATTAGTGGACAGCATATGCCAGGCCAACTTCTCACACATAGCCTTTTCTAATTCTATAAATTATGATTCTTTCCTCTCCTCATCTAACTGAAATAACAAATATATGCTTATTAATAATAAACCACTATATTTGAAGATATGGAGACAACACAGCTTAATTTGGGTCCATCAACTATTTTTGAATAATTCTTTAATCAACTTTGCACAAACACAACTTTGTTGGTTTCCCTAATCATTTTCAACATAATTTCTATTTTTAATTAATATTATTTCTAATTCTCCTCTTTTTCCACTACAGCTTCTCCACCTCATCAACAATTAAAAAAGTTCATACTCACTAACCCTAAAGTGGAGATTATTTACAAACATTACACTTTGACCTCTGCTTCAATGTCTCATGTCCTATTTCACTGTAGAGACATATTTGGATTAAAATTAAAAAATCTTCGAGAGCAGCTAACACTACGCAAACTCTTTTTTATGTCTATACCAGACTAAACAACACCCTCTACTTTACATAGAATGTATCCTTCCCTTCCAGATGCTTGTTGGTTCTGTCATACACATTATGTGGATATAAAACATTTACTTTTCACTTTCCCTTTTGTTTATAATTTTTGCTGGAAAGTTAGGAATCAAATTAATGTAATCTTCTGACCTGCTATACCATTTTCTATCTCAAATATTTTTCTAAGGCATCTCTCTGATGACTGGAAACAAGCTCCTGGTTCTCTAAATATATTGGATTTATTATTAGCTGTAGCCTTTCAACAACTAACCAAAAATTGGAAAAATCTCGCCCAACTATCATTTTAGGCTTGGTGGTATGCAGTCCTCTATAATCATTGATTAGATAGAGCATACACTAAAAAGACATACCATATGGTCTCCAGTCACTACTTTCTTAGATCAAAGTGGACAATCACACTCAGTGGAACTTCTCAATCCCCCTTGACTACATCATGTTGCTACTATTTATACCTTTGTACACATTTACAAATGTTTCAAGGTTGTTTATGCAATGCACGATGCTATATTTTATGCATTCTTCCAATTTGTTTTATGTAATTTACCTTAAGATATTGCAAATTAATATTTTCTTATCACCTGTTTTCTTTCCCCTCCTTACATCGCCTCCCTCTCTTTAATTATATCTCAAATGTATACTGATATTTCTATTTTTCTATGTTGCCAACAACTGTCAATTTTCATTTGTTCTGTTTCACAGAAATAAACGTTTCTTTTAAACTTAAAAGAAAACAGTAAACTGACGCTGTCCTAGTGAGTTCTATCACTAGAATCAGTGTGGGTGCAAAAAAAGCTGCTGCTAAACAGCACAGCGTGCAGGATGCTTCAAAGATGACCCTGAGGAGGTTATGCACATTTCCAGGGCGGACCTTCATTCTCTCATCAAAGAGGTAGTAGAGTCTACATTGGCAGAACCCCAAACTAAGAGAGCTAAACTGGATGATGAGGGGGAGCAGGATAGCGACCCTTGAGGCAGATTTATTCAAGCATCACAATTAGAAGACATCCTGAAACATATCAGAGACATGCTTAGGTTTGACGAAAAGGCCCAGAATGAAGAAGACTTTTACGCACAGTATGACACCTCAGCTAATAATACTCTTCTACAATTGACAACCTTTGAGCTTCTACCTCGGTAGCATGATCATCGAATGATCTACAAGTTACATTTTTTTGGGCCAGAAGTTATTTGGACCCAGACTTGATAAGCTAGATCAAAAAGCTATAGAGGAGAAGAAAATTATGAAGCCTTTCAAGAATTTGCCACATAAGAAATATTTTTTCCCAAGAAGGCAGCATTTACTTCTCTGGATAAGCTGCTCTTTTGAGGCTGGGCCTGGGGTCGGGGAACTGCATTCTATAATAAAACCTGATCGAGCAGCACCTTCATAAATCAAAACACCAGCCAGCAAAACTTGCTGAAACTATTCTATCAGCATTGTGCTCACACAATAGCCGACTCTTGGATCCTTTCAGTAGTCCATTATGGCTATCAGAACAAGTTCAAAGTTTCCCAGCACAGTCTTCAGGAATACTCCATTACCAGGAGACCGTGTAAAGCACTTGGCACTAACTACAGGAGTTCAAGCTCTCCTAGACAAAGGCTCTGTGGTACCAGTTCCACATGGACAGAGGAAAACAGTGGGGCCTATTAGCAATAACCGGCGATAATTATCGCTAAGCGCAGTTAGCGCTAGGATAATTATCGCCGGCTATCGCAGGTTTCTATCGCGGAGATAGCGTGCTATCAGCAACGCTTATCTCCAAAGCGATAGAAACCCTGAAGAACAGTGTGAATATCGCTTGAAAACAAGCGATATTCACACTGTGACCAGTGTTAGCTTGGCGATAGGGCGAGGGGATTTAGCCATGTAATCCACCTCCCATTGGATTACATGGCTAAGTCAGGTCTGGACCAGGCGTTAACAAATCAGCGCTAAACGTGTTTAGCGCTGGTTCGCTAATCACCTCCCCTGCCTCGCTAATAGGCGATAGCGAGCTTAGCGACTGTTTCCAGTCGCTTTTAGGTTGGGAACGCCTACTTTGCATGCCATTAGCGATAAATATCGCTGGCATGCAAAGCGGCACCCAACCCGGTCGCTATCGCCTAGAAGCTGTCGCTAACAGCAGTTAGCGACAGCTTGCTAATAGGGCGTTAGAATTATCGCCGCTTTAGCGGGAAAAAGTCCCGCTAAAGCGGCGATAGAGCCCTTGATAATATGCCCCAGTATTCTATACAACTCTGTTTTTGGTCCCACAGGCAGGCAGTAGATATCATCAGGTCCTAAATTGCAAAGTCTTGAACACGTTTGACTTAGTGGAACCGTTCAGCATGGTAACATTACAAGCCATCATCCCCTTGATCAGGAAAGGGGACTATCTGGTCACATTAGATCTTCAGGATGCCGATATGCACGTCACAATTAATATGCACAGTCAACCATACCAAAGATTAGCACTGGATGAGCAGCACTTCCAGTTTCAAGCTCTGTCTTTGAGTCTGGTGACTTCAACATGGGTATTTTCCAAGGTATTTGCTCCTGTTGTGGCTTCTTTGCAATTGATAGGAATTTCTGTTTTTCCATATTTGGTTGACTTGTTACTTTCTGATCCTTCTAATTTAAGGCAGAGGAAGATATTGTCAAGGTGGCTACGATGCTACAGGAACTGGGATTATTGTTGAATCATCAGAAATTGCAGCTAACTCAATCACAAATCAATTCAGTGGAGCCTACTACAATACTCATGCGGGTGCAGTTTTTCTGCCAGATGACAGGAGGATTTTGATCCTGTCCAATGTCCAAATGTTATCAGGGCAATCGAAGGCTATGGCCCAATCTTGATTCAGGACACAGGGGCTCTTGGCAGCATCCACAGTAGTCCTACCCTGGGTATGTTTTCACCTAAATCCAGTGCTCAATCATATTCTAGCACACTTATCCCCAAGCTCCACAGGTTACGAGCAATGGGTTCCGGTGACTCCCAGGGTAGTCCAAAATCTGTCTTGGTGGTTGGAGGAAAAAACATACAGAAGGGGACTCTGTATCAATATCCAGCTCTTGGTATCTTGACCACAGATGCCAGTTGGTGGGGCTGGGGTGCAGTCCTAGGCAATTGGGAACGGAAAGCCCTGTGTATCCCCTGGAGAGAATTCCGTCCTCCAACTGGAGGAAGTTATGTGTGGTATTGAAAGCCCTCAGAATGGACCTAGTTCCAGGGACTTGTTGACTAAGCTACTTTTTACCTCCCCTGCACAGATTGTGTGAAGGATATTTGGAGTTGCCGGGTCTGAAGGTGATTCTGATGGTCGGCCTGCATTGATAATGTTGAGGACATTTTTTTCTGACAGGGTATTAAAAGTATTTAATTGCAAAATATTGTTTTAATGTCTTTCTATGGTGGTTGGGTCATGCGTTTGGGTTGTGTTATCTTAAATTAATTTTCTATCATGTTATTTGTTTTATTAATTATCTTCCTCACTTCAGTGTCTGGTCTCCTTCCTTCAGTTCCAGGAAAGTAGGCAACACACACTGTCTGGGGGAGCTGTATCTCATCCTCCATCCTGTGCCACTTCAAACCAAGGGCTACCCAAAATGGATCCCACTGCTCCCATCAAGCACACTGTTGATGCAACATGGAATCTTTCTGGCATTCACACCTTACATACACACAACATGATCTGTGTGTCACATATGAGCAGAACTTTAAACACATGGGGCCAGTGGCCAGCACTCTTTTTGAAACAGAAAAAACGGTTTAGTACTATCAATCTACAAAAATATTGGTAGTCTGCCACCGCTGCTTCATGTCAACAATCAAGGATAAAGACTGTAGTCCAAGGTCAGTAAAGAGACATGGGTAAGACAGTAATGAGACTGGGTCTGATTCACAAAGGTAACTTACACTTTTGAGTAAGGTAACAGCTTTGAGTAAGTTTACTACTTTTGGGTATTCACAAACTGCACTTTTATAGTAACTTACACTTTAGTAATAGGTCCAGCACTACACATGGCCAACCAGTGCTACTGCATCACCCTCCTGTAGAAAATAATGGAAGTAGGGGCTTAAAATAAAAACCTCATAAGAAATAATGGTAATGTAAATTATTTTAAAATAACTAAAAATAAATACATATATATTTGTTAAAATTGTATCAAAATAGTTCATATGTATTATTTATTATGCATGTGAGGTGGTAGTCTAAATGTGAGTCTTGCTGTTGTGTTTCGGATGTCCTGTAGTCTTGTGATGAGCTGGATGGTGATGCCAGCACAGAGTGTGTTGCCATACTCCAGTTTGCTGGTGATAACAGCCTGAGAGATGATTTTGCATGTGTTCAACAGGAGCCATTCGAAGATTTGTCTAAGAATCTTGAGGGTGTAGAAGCTGGAGGGGAAAACCAAGTTGATTAGGTTGTCTACCCATATTCCTACGTTTCTACATTGCTGCCAGGATGGGTGCTGGACCGGGGCGGCCAGCCACCAGGAAGTATTCCTATTGTCCATATGGACAGAATCTTACTCAAATGCCCATGCATCACAGTCATATGTCGAGGAAGCCCATTAGAGACTAATGGTAGCCACACAATAACAGAGATGAACACCTGATTCTGGAAAGCACAATAAAAATCATGGTATTCTAGTGATGGGCTATGTCTGTAATTGCAAAGATAATGGCAAGAATGGTGACTCCATAGCCACCTGATGCCAGGTCAGCAGGTCAGCATTATACCAGGGATGGGCAACATTATGCTTTTCTTTTTCCAAAATATCACAATAAGGGCCACCTTATGTCATGGCCAGCATTATCGCAGAAAAAGGGTGCCTATAATTTCCACAAAATGCCAATTCATATCACTTTATAGCATGGCTGCTATAATGCCCAGACCACTTAGTATATACCAAGATGGCCACCTTAGGTCAGGCTCCTACAGTACCTAGAATGCTCACAACATGCAATAGAGAGTTCATTATGCTAATGCCACCATTATTCCAGAAATGGCTGCATTGTGCCAAGGAGAGTCTTTATAACACACGGAATGCAATTAATATGCCAAGAAGGGACACCATATGCCATGGCTACCATAATGTTTAGAATGTCCACTGTATGTGAAGCAGTGCACTCATAAAGATGAGGAGGAAGGTGGGCACATCAATAATAAGGTGATGGGTGGAATGCTTAAATTAATCTCAGCCAATGCCAATCGCTCGAGCAACATCCCAATCCATTGTTTTTTGCCCACCATGCCACCTCAGTTTATACCCAGCCATATTTTAATCTCTACTGATTTCTCGTGCATTTTTCTGTTTCCCTTTTATCTCACCAAACTACTGTTTCTCACATACTTCCTATACACTTTGTATTTGTCTTTCCTTTCACCCTATCGCTTAACTCTTTATAGCTTGTCTCAATTTTCCGTTTTCAATCTTATGACTTCCTTTGTGTCCACTTTGATTTATTTTTCTATTTCGAAACCATACTTCTATCTCATTTTTCCTTATTTGCTGTACTTTTGTTCGCTCATTTCACTTTTTATCTTATTGTTGCACTCTTCTTTTCACCTTTGTCTTTGTTTCCATCATCTGTTTCGACATTGGCAATTTTATTTTTCTGTCCTTATTTCTTTCTTTCTCTTCCCTTCTTTCTTTCTTTCCATCTTTCTGTTTGTTTCATTTGGTGCTCCCCTTTCTATAATTCTTTCATTCTTCACCTTACATTTTTATCTATTCATTTTTCTTTCCCTTTCCCTCTCATATCCCTTGCTTTCTCTTGATTATTATACCCCCTATCTTTAATACTGTCTGCTTCTTTTCCATTTTTGTTTTTCCTTTTTGTGTCCTCTATCCTTCTATTTGAATCTTTTATTCTTTTCATCTTTCTTTCCGTCGTTCCTTCCATTAATTCATCTTTATTCCTATCTTACTCTCATCTCTGTCCAGATTTCTAGCCATCCCCTCCTATGTTTTGTTCCATCTTTTGTTCTTTTCATCTTTCCTTCTTTTCTTTCTTCTTTCCATTTTCCTATCTTCCTTTTTCTGCCTTTTATTTCATCTTACTCTCCTTGTTTTAATCTTTGTTTATATTTTTTCCATCATTCCCATCTTTTGTTCCTTCTTCTCATATTTCTTTCTATATACTATCTTTCTCTATTATTCTTTTTACCTCTTTCCCTGTTCTTTCTTTTTGTTCTCCTTCCTTCCGTTCCAAATCCTTCTTTCTTTCAACCCTATTGCCATCTTTCTTTCCTTTTTCCTTTCTTCATTTATTCTTTCTCAATTTCCTTCTTTCTTTTCCGAGTCATCTGTCTTTAATCCTCTTTGTATGATTTTTTCTCTCCTTGTTTCTGGTTTTCCATTCTTCTCTCACATTCTTTCCTTTCTATTTTTGTACTCTTTCCATTTGCCTCTTTTACTTTTTCCCAGCCATAGTTCTTGGCTACTTGTCACTCTTCAGTCCCTACCAAAAAGCTCTTTATTGGTAAATTATGCAGTGCTGGTTATTAGCTTCTGTTAGGAGACATGTGACTCAAAGATTAAAGTTGAGAGGGGCCATAAAGAATAATTCAGTGGGTCCAGTGACAACCCCCATTGCCGTTACCAGAGAGGAGTTTTACATCTTCCATGCCCCCTCGGCTACTCAACTCCCCTCCTCATATTTAATCCCACCTTGGTGTGAGGACGGGCAGAGCCCAAGCATGGCCGACGTCCCGACCCCTATCGGGAAAGCAGAGAGCATTCTAGCTTTCCAACAGAACGTGGCGTGTGAGCGACCACGCCCCCTTTTCACAGAGGAAGTGCAAGGCCGGAGCAGCAAGAGCGAGGACGCGAGCGTAGTGGAGGGGCAGGATGCGAACCAGAAGACGAGGAGAGCAGACGACCAAGGAAGTGCAGCACGAGTGGAAGATTTGGAAGAAGGGACGGCTTGGCTTGCGGGGAAGACCGGAGCAGAGGATCCCAAGAAAGGATTGACTCACAACATTGCCTGCGGTACCGGTGAACCCAAGAGCGAGAACACTGCCACAGTCCCATTCACCACAACCCAGGAGGCGGGTCGTGGTCCAAGGCAAGTACCACCACCTAAACGGTGCTTTAGGTGGGTTGGTGGGGGACCACAACATAGGGAGCACTCTGGTGACATACGACTTGTGAGAATTGAATAGGAAAGATCATGTCACTCTGCACAACTCTCCCTGTTTAACCCGACCTGCGCACAAACCACCCTATTTGGTGACGGTAGCACGTGAACCTTCTTTTAATGGGAAGCCCATAACTCATTATTTGTTTTTGGATCTTTGTTTTTACTCTTTTGTCACCACGTATGAGGAGCGCCACTTCCTGAAGAAGACAAGGAGGAAGAGCATCATGTGCAGCCAAGAAACCCTTGAGACTGGTGTCTTTTGATTACTTTGGTTCCCTTGTATAATAAACAAAATACCCCTACCTCTGCTTTCTTCTGTACCTCCCAATACAAAACCCTTACAGTGCTGTCAGAAGTGGGATATCTTCCCCTTTTCGTGTCGCAGAAATGACACAACCCGTGCCCATAGAAGGGATTATATCCCAACTAGCAGAGGGACAGAGGCATCTGCAATTGGTATTGGAGCAACATGCTCAGACTGCGCAGAGAGACCGTGAGGTGTTACAAGAGGCCCTAAAGACTCAAGCTAAACTCATTGCTTGTAAAAAACAAGTACAGGATACTGCCATCCTGAGGTTAACGGATGCCATAGTCAACACAAGAGTTACACCCAATGTCCCAGGATCGGTATTACAAAAATATCAAGATGGCGACGACCCAGACTACTTTTTTTATAAACTTCGAGCGGGTCGCCACTACCTCCGCCTGGCCTCCCAAAAGGTGGGGCCAGTACATAGCCCCCCTACTGTCGGGTGAATTGCAAGCCGCCTACCAGGCAGCGAACCCAGCAGGCAGCACGGAGTATGAGGGCATAAAAAAAGCAATACTAGAACGGCTAGGATGTGATACAGAATATTACAGGGCCAGGTTCAGGAAGGAGAAGTGGGTTGCAGGCGACAATCCAAGGGCCCTTTACTACCGGATCAGGGACCTGGGTAACAGATGGCTCTCACCTCACTCCTCTACTATGGAAAAGGTAACAGAGAAAGTATACCTAGAGCAGTTCCTCAAGGCCCTACCTGTCAGCACCCGTAATTGAGTTAAGCAACACCCGCATCTCACGTCGGCAACAGCAGTAGACCTTGCTTGTGCTTTTCATAGATCAACCGAGTTTAAAGCCTACATGACCTACATTTAGTCCTTCTAGGGGCACAGTACGCACCGAGAACAGACTTCAGGGAAACCCCCGTGTACCTCCTAAATCCACCCCGTCCCTAGTAGTCAAGGTCCACAGTGTTACAACTGTGCAGAATGGGGCCATATAGCCAGACAGTGTCCACATAAAACACCAGCAGCTGAGCCTATAATCAATCAATCAATCAATCACAGAATTTGTAGAGCGCACTACTTACCCGCGAGGGTCTCAAGGCGCTGGGAAGAGGGAAGGGGGGGGGATGCTGCTACTGGTCGAACAGCCAGGTCTTGAGTAGCCTCCTGAAGGTCAGCAGGTCTTGGGTCTTTCGTAGGCTTAGTGGAAGGGTGTTCCAGGTCTTGGCGGCGAGGTGTGAGAAGGATCTGCCGCCGGTGGTTGTTCTTCGAATGCGGGGGACGGTGGCGAGGGAGAGGTCGGCGGAGCGGAACTGGCGGTTGGGGACGTAGAAGAAGAGTCGTCTGTTGAGGTAGGCTGGGCCAGTTTTGTGGAGTGCCTTGTGTGCGTGGATGCGGAGTTTGAAGGTGATCCTCCTGTCGACGGGGAGCCAGTGCAGGTTCCTCAAGTGGGGGGTGATGTGGCTGTGGCGTGGTACGTCGAGGATCAGTCGTGCGGAGGCGTTATGTATGCGTTGCAGTCGCTTGATGAGCTTGGCCGGGGCTCCCGCGTAGAGGGCGTTCCCATAGTCCAGTCTGCTACTGACGAGGGCCTGGGTGACTGTTCTTCTTGTGTCTGTCGGGATCCACCTGTAGATCTTGCGAAGCATGCGGAGGGTGTTGAAGCAGGAGGAGGAGACTGCGTTGACTTGCTTGGCCATGGAGAGCGTTGAGTCGAGGATGACTCCCAGGTTGCGTGCGTGGTCGGTGGGTGTCGGGGCTGCTCCCAGCGTCGTTGGCCACCAGGAGTCGTCCCAGGCTGAGGGGTTGGAGCCGAGGATGAGGACCTCCGTTTTGTCCGTGTTCAGCTTTAGTCGGCTGATCTTCATCCAATCGGCGACGGCCTTCATTCCTTCATGGAGTTTGGCTTTGGCGGCGAGGGGGTCCTTGGTGAGGGAGAGGATCAGTTGAGTGTCGTCGGCGTAGGGAGATAATGTTGAGGTCGTGTTGTCTGGCGATGCGTGCGAGCGGGGCCATGTAGATGTTGAACAGAGTTGGGCTGAGGGACGATCCCTGGGGTACGCCGCAGATGATCTCGGAGGCTTCGGATCGGAAAGGTGGGAGGCGGACTCTCTGGGTTCTGCCGTCGAGGAAGGAGGAGGTCCATTCCAGGGCCTTGTCTCGGATCCCTGCGTCGTGGAGGCGTGCGCGTAGAGTGCGGTGGCAGACAGTGTCGAAGGCGGCGGAGAGGTCCAGCAGGATGAGGGCTGCGGTCTCACCATTGTCCAGCAGGATCCTGATGTCGTCGGTGGCGGCGATGAGGGCAGTCTCAGTGCTGTGGTTGCTGCGGAACCCTGATTGGGATGGGTCCAGGATGCTTTTTTCTTCGAGGTATCGGGTTAGCTGTTTGTTGACGATCTTCTCGATGACCTTGGCTGGGAACGGAAGCAGAGAGATGGGCCGGAAGTTCTTGAGGTCTCTCGGGTCCGCCTTGGGTTTTTTGAGTAGGGCGTTGATCTCTGTGTGTTTCCAGCTCTCTATAGAGGTAGGGTATACCAAAGGCCACGTATATGTCACGGGAAAGCCCCTGGGTCAATATAGGTGGAAGGTTTACATGAATGGGAAGGCTCAAATGGCTCTCCTAGACACAGGTTGTCGTTTCACTGTAGTGAATAAAAGCTTGATACCCAATCCCCAAATACGAGAGAGTGAACAGGTGTGCATCACCTGGGTACATGGTGACACCAGGGCCTATCCTGTTGCCGAACTACTACTTGATGTAGAAAACGATCCTCACTTACGTAAGGTTGGAGTGGTGCCTCTTTCACCAGAGCCACTTATAAGAGGCACTGACCATCCTCGGTTCGAATACTATTTAGAAGGCGCCAAAAGTACCACCATATCTTGGTTACAGGAAGCCCCCTTTAGCCATAGTGATGTTGAAGAAACAAGAGCAAATGTAAGGAGAAAGAAGACCAAACAAGAAAAACTAGAGATTAAAAGAACATATAACATGTCGCACATGACACAAATTGCTTTTCTCCTCTCAAACCCAGGAGGAAGCGAGACCACCCAGATGAGTTTTCGAACTGCCCAACGTGATGACAGTACTCTACGATACGCCTGGGAAAGGGCACAGGAACAGGAACCAGAGCAGGTAGGACCCTATTTCTTTGTAAAGAGGGGTTTGCTATACAGAGCAGTAAAAGGGGGAACAACCCGTAATCAGTTGGAGAGGAGTTGGCCTAACGGCTAGGGCGGTCAACCTCGAATCTGGGGAACCGGGTTCGAGTCTCGGCAATGACGCTGAACATCCTGTGATTCTGGGCAAATCACTTAATCTCCCTGTGCCTAACAAAAAATGAATGTGTCCTCATGTAACGCAACTGGTGCTATGTAAAGCGCTCTGATACCCGATACCTTCGGGTCAAGTTTGCGCTATATAAAACTCCGTAAAATAAAATAAAATAAAAGTTGTTGGTTCCCACTGCCTTCAGGGAACAGGTATTACACCTAGCTCATAACCAGATGGGAGGGGGGCATTATGGGCGAGACAACACCCTTAAATATTTAACTGAGAGATTCTACTGGCCAGGGGTTTTCCCGAGATGTCGCCAGACACTGCGCCTGTTGTGTAACTTGTCAATATAAGAATCCTGCCTCTGTAAGAAAAGCCCCCCTACTCCCACTCCCTATTATTGATATTCCTTTTAAGAGAGTTGGAATGGACCTAGTAGGCCCTCTTCACCCCTCTGCCCGAGGCCACCGGTACATATTGGTGTTAGTCGATTATGCTAGTCGATATCCAGAAGTCTTCCCTATATCTAGCATGACTACTACCAACGTAGCGCAGGCTATGATCTCCTTCTTTGCAAGAGTAGGGTTCCCAGAAGAAATACTGACCGATCAGGGGACCCCGTTTATGTCCCGCCTTATGTCTCATATTTGTAGAGTATTGGGGATCAAACAGATCAGAACCTCGGTCTACCACCCCCAGACTGATGGTCTAGTGGAACTTTACAACAAAACCATCAAAAATATGCTACGTAAGGTCGTTTCAGAGACAGGAAAAGGCTGGGACAGACGCCTACCCCTGGCCCTTTTTGCTATAAGAACGCATGAGCAACGATCCACTGGTTTTTCCCCTTTTGAGTTGGTGTTCGGAAGGAAACCACTATCCTTCCTTGATATGGCAGTAGAACAGTGGGAGAACGAGGAGGAAGAGGGAAAACCCATATTTGCTTATGTAGAAGGCCTAAAGAGTACCCTATCCCAGTTATGGGGTTTAGTGCACAACCATATGGAAAAAGCACAAGACCACCAAAAGAGGTATTATGACCAAGGCAGTTACCTAAGGGAATTCATGCCAGGGGATAAGGTGCTTATACTGTTACCTTCCTCGGAAAATAAACTCCTTACACAATGGCAAGGGCCCTATGTAATAGAGAAGAAAGTCTCTCCCGTAGCATATAGCGTACTCCTACCTCTTCGGTCAGGGGGAGACAAATATATCATGTAAACCTTCTCAAGAAGTGGGAAGAGACATCCTCCCTTTCAGGAAACACAACATCCGTTATGCATATAAGTACAACCTCCCCGGTAGACATTCCTCTACTTCCTTCTCAAAGGGATGCAGACGTCAATGTCAACCTAGGGCCACACAAATGACCGGTGATCTGAAACAACAGCTACTCAACCTATCAGACAAATATCCAGGTTATCTACCAACCCAGGCCTAACCCCCCTAGTCCGACATGATATAGTGTCTCTATAAGATGAGGTAGTGAAACTGAAACCTTACCGCATACCAGCGGCCCGAAGGGAAACTGTTGAAAGATAAATAGCTGCTATGTTACAATCCAACATAATAGAACCCTCCCAAAGTGAATGGTGCTCCCCTATCACGATTGTACTGAAACCTGACGGCAGCCTGCGATTCTGTATTGACTTTCGCCAGGTAAACAAAATCACTAAATTTGACACGTACCCCATGCCACGTGTTGACGAATTAATTGAGCAGTTAGGGAAGGCCAACTTTATGTCCACACTAGACCTGACGAAAGGTTATTGGCAGATCCCTCTAACCCCACAGGCAAAAGAAAAAACGGCATTTGCTACCCCTTCAGGTTTATACCAATTTAGAGTCCTCCCCTTCGGTTTGCATGGAGCCCCAGCAACTTTTCAGCATCTTATGGATAAGATACTGAAACCCCATAGACAATACGCCACAGCTTACCTGGACGATATAGTTATATTTAGCCCTACGTGGGGAGAACACCTAACCCACCTGGCTTTGGTCTTTGACGCTATACAAGAAGCAGGTTTAACCATAAACCCAAAGAAGTCAGTATTAGCCACGAACAAGATTCAATATCTAGGGTATACTATACAGCAGGGACTTATACAGCCACAAATGGATACGATTGAGGCTATTAGGAAACTTCCCACCCCTACAACAAAGAAAGACATACTTTCTTTTCTTGGATTTATTGGATATTACCGCTGATTCATTCCCTACTTCTCTACAATAGTCAGCCCTCTCACAGACCTTCTTACAAACAAACACCCGTCACGCCTTTCATTGTGGAACAAAGACCACGAAGACAGCTTCAATACCCTAAAATCCCAAATATACCAGATACCCGTTCTTCATTGTCCGGACTTCACGAAAACTTTTATATTTCAGACAGATGCATCCGGACAAGGTCTAGGGGCGGTCCTGTGTCAACCCGATCCGCAGGGAGCATTAAAACCCCTCTTATATATATAAATTGTTTCCTAGGGAGAGACACTACTCCACAATTGAAAAAGAATGCTTGGCAATAAAATGGGCCCTCAAAGCCCTCCAGTATTACCTCTTGGGACGTAGATTTCTGGTTCTCACAGACCATGCACCCCTCACCTGGCTAGCACAGAACAAGGACTCAAATCCCTGTTTTCTGCGGTAGTTCTTAGCACTGCAACCATTTGCTTTTCAGACCATACACGTACCAGGAAAGACTCAGATATCCAGCAGCTGAATGGCCACAACGGCCATTCCTAGGGGGAGAGTTATGTGAGGACGGGCAGAACCCAAGCATGGCCGACGTCCCGCGCTATCGGGAAAGCAGAGAGCATTATAGCTTTCCAACAGAATGCGGCGTGTGAGCGACCACGCCCCCTTTTCACGGAGGAAGTGCCGGGCCGGAGCAGCAAGAGCGAGGACGCGAGCTTAGAGGAGGGGCCGAACCGGAGCAGCGGGAGCGAGGACGCGAACCAGAAGACGAGGAGAGCAGACATCTAAGGAAGTGCAGCACGAGCGGAAGATTCGGAAGAAGGGACGGCTTGGCTTGCGGGGAAGACCGGAGCAGAGGATCCCAAGAAAGGACTGACCCACAACATTGCCTGCGGTACCAGTGAACCCAAGAGCAAGAACACTGCCACAGTCCCATTCACCACGACCCAGGAGGCGGGTCGTGGTCCAAGGCAAGTACCACCACCTAAACGGTGCTTTTGGTGGGGTTGGTGGGGGACCACAACATAGGGAGCACTCTGGTGACATACGACTTGTGAGAATTGAATAGGAAAGATCATGTCACTCTGCACAACTCTCCCTGTTCAACCCTACCTGCGCACATACCACCCTGTTTGGTGACGGTAGCATGTGAACCTTCTTTTAATGGGAAGCCCATAACTCATTATTTGTTTCTGGATCTTTGTTTTTCGCTTTTGTCACCACGTATGAGGAGCGCCACTTCCTGAAGAAGACAAGGAGGAAGAGCCTCATGTGCAGCCAAGAAATACCTTGAGACTGGTGTCTTTAGATTACTTTGGTTCGCTTGTATAATAAACAAAATATCCCTAAAAACAGACTGCCTCCTACCTCTGCTTTGTTCTGTACCTCCCAATACAAAACCCTTACACCTGGTTAATTAGAGTATTATGCCTAGCATCATGCACAATATCCCCCTTCTATTTTTCTTCTTTATGTCATTCAGCCCTTTATGCTGAACTACTCTGGTAAGCTAACAAACTCAATAAGTATTTTTTTTTGTCCAGCCTATTTTATCAATCCTTTTTAGGTCGAGGCTAGCAGCGCACATGCGCTGTATGCCAGACATGCTGTATTCACTAAAAGGACTGTAATCCCATCTGCTGCTTACCATAGGTTGACTCCAGCGTTGCTCTTCTTTCCTGCCTCCTAATTGGTTCGCGCACCCGATAAATCACTTTCGTTTGTAGCTGAGGAGCACTGCTCAACTACAAAATGAATGAATGAATGACGGAATTTGTAAAGTGCTGTTCTCTCCCCCGAAGGGGTATCTCTGAGCTAGAGGAGCAGGAATGCACGGCCAGTAAGATCAGTTACTGAAGAGTTCTGTTTTCAGGAGTTTCCTGAAAAGGAGGAGATCTGAGCACTTACGTTGGTGTACAGGTAGTGAGTTCCAGTACCGTGGGGCAAGGGAAGAAAAAGTTTTGCCCCCCGCACAGAGTTTCCTGTAACGGGAGATAATGAGAAGAGCTTTCTCCCCTGAATGCAGAGATCTGCCAGGTTGATAAACAAATAACGTTTTTCCGTAAGATAGCTAGGAACTCTGCCATTAAGTGCTTTATACACAAAACAGCAGATTTTGAACTTAATTCTTTGGCGGATGGGTAGCTAATGAAGATGTCTCAGCAGTGGAAGGGAGGCTGTTCTGGGGGGCATATTGAGAGTCAAACGGGCTGCTGTGTTCTGAACCACCTGCAGCCTATTCAGCAAGGATTCATTTGCGGCCTCTAGAAGGGCATTACAATAATCGAGGCAACTACTTACCAAGCCTTGAATCAGAGTCCTGCATACAGATAGAGGAAGAAGATGGAACACTCTACGTAGAAGACTCAACGTGTGGAAACAAATACCTGAAATGGCCGCTACTTGATCTCTCATAGTAAGAGAGTGGTCCAAACGGACGCCCAAGTTTTTCGCCACCATTTTAACGGTTGGGGTAAGCCCAGCTTGAGGGGCCACCAATCTGAAGACCACAAAGTTTGAGGGCTACCAAATAGTACAATTTCTCTTTTATCAGCATTAAGCTGGAGGGAGTTTTCCGTCATTCAGCCAGAAATTGCTCGCATATCATCTGTGAAGAGAGATTTGTTCGAGGCCGTACTATTATCAAATGATAAAAGTAGTTAGGTATCACCCGCATAAGAAAAGGGAGTGAACCCATGATCTCTAATGATCTTAGCAAGAGGGGCCACATACACATTAAACAGGTTAGGGCTAAGACAGGAGCCCTGTGGTACCCCAATCGTGAGCTCCATGATGGGTGAGCGAAAAGGACCTAGGTTAACAGTTTGGGTGCGCTGCTCTACAAAACTCGAAAGCCATTTTAAAGCAAGTCCGTGGATTCCAATCTCATTCAACCTATGGAATAACTTATGGTGAGACACCTTGTCAAAAGCTGCAGACAAGTCCAACAGCACTAACAGCACCGCCTTAGTGTTGTCAAGGGAATGTTTGATATAGTCTGTGACACCTATGAGAGTAGATTCAGTGCAATGCTTTGGACTGGAACCGGACTGTGATGAATCTAGGCAGCTTTGGGATACTATGTACTCCATAAGCTTTGTGTTAATAGATCCTTCCAGGAGTTTACTCATAAGCAGAAGAAGTGAAATAGGGAGATAATTCGCCAACTCCACTGCGGGTACATTTGCCTTCTTACAGATGAATTCCCTTTGATTAGTGGCCATCTGTTGCAATGCCGGTACTATTTTTTCCAGCCCCCCCTCCGATTCCCCACGCCCTCCTTGCCAAGGCGTGTATTTTTAAAATTGCTTTCCACCCATCGCTGCTTTTTTTTTCCTTCCCCCTTCCGCTTCGCGTTATGAGAACACCCCCCCACCCTCCAAGCACAAACACAGCATTTCCCTTCATCAGACACCAACGCTTCCTCCTGGTTGGAGACCGAGCAATGCCACTGCCAGTGCCATGTGTGCTTGTCCCTATTGCCTCCCCTTCTCTCGCATTCTCCATGTTCCTTTCTCATCCTACCAGCCCTCTCTGTGTTGCTTTCATATTCATATCCCCACTCAACCCCATGTTGCTTTCATATTCATCCCCCACCCTTCCCTCTGTTGACTCTGCACTCATGGCCCTACCCTCCCTCTTGTGTTTATTCTCTGAACAGAGTGCAGCCTTTCACACAAAGTGGAAACTCGTACTCCGGTGGTCCAACCATGCTCTGCACAGGCCTCGTGGGACTTTCCTCAAGGCTCTCTCGCCTGACTCACCCGGCCCACAGCTTGTGCACTGCAGCGACCATCCCGGTGCCAAACCCGGAACCTGACATCTAGTACAACATTGGGCAACTTGATTTCTCTATGATCGTCCTTCGCTTGTGGCATGTGGGTTCGATAAACTAGTAGAGTAGTATGTGTAGTGAGGTGCACAAGTCAGTGCATCAAAACAAGTGCAGTATTAGAGGACAGTACTAGAGAGAGTGTATGTTGCATTTGTTCTTCTAAAGGATTTATGGTTGCATCTGCCCGCGGTCCATGACAAAATCACATTGTCTGCAGGGTTCTTCACTGCAGGGTTCTTCCCTGTATCTGGGATGGTTCTAAGTTCAGCCAAGAGGTGTGATTTTTAAAACGCACCTGTGGGTAGATCTGTTGATTAGTCATGCATGCAAGTCTTCTGCGGTTGCACAAAGGTGCCTACAATCATAATGTATGTGAGTGGTTCAATTTCCACATTTTGTCCTGGACAAAAAAAGAAAATTGAGGCAGTATTCCTCCTTGCACACAGCGTGACTTGTAGAAAGTAAAGCACACAGCGTGACTTGTAGAAAGTAGAGCATAGTAAAATCGTGAGCATTTATTTGGGCCCAACTCTACTGTTGACAGATGATGCTAATAGCATAGCATATTAGTATATCAAAAATATGAAACCTAAAGTACCTGCTCCTTCCTGCAACTTCCTTTCATCATGGCTCTGCTCCGCGTCTTCATCCGTCACATTCTTTCATCCCACTTGATACAAGTATTTCCCCCTACCCTTCTCTGTATGGCTAATGCCACAACCCTCACTGTCATCCACCTTCCGTAGGCTTTAACTGTGTGCCATGCCTACCCTCCTCTTTCCCCAGCCTAGTTTACTCCTTCCTTCCTGCACGTGTTCTGTACTCACTTCTTTGCTATCGTCCTGTACTATTTCTGCTTCTTCTCTTTTGTCCTCTCTACCCTCATGTACCTTGCTTCTTGTATGCTAGCCTTCCCCCTCGCTCCCCCCAATCTTTTCTGGCTCATATGTTGTGAGAAGTTGGCCTGGCATATGCTGTCCACTAATTATAGTGGGCACCTTGCACCAGTCCAAACAACCCCTTATTGGAGATAGGTTAAAGACAACCTTATTGAAAGCTATCCTAGTGGTAGCTATGGAGATCAGCCTTCAGGCTAAGTCTTGAAGGAATGTAAAGCAGCTTGTTTTACCAGTCTATAATCTCTTGAGTGATCAAATGAAAGAGCACCACACCAGGTATTTATTCAAAATATATGTATTTATTGCTAAACACACCCCTCTAGTCTCTTTTTGAGGCAAGAGTTCGAAGTACATAAGTTAGAAGTTATTTAAACACAGTAATAGCACAAATACACGTTTGGGCCCTAGGGGCGTACCAAACCATATACCAATAAAGTGGTATAAGAACCACGACTGAACTAGACACTAGGCCTAGAGCCTCTAGAAGTACTTGGACCACAAGGAACCACCCAAGGTAGTGACACAGGGGACCCACGGGAGACGCGTGCAGTGTAAATACACAACCGCGATACGCCGTTGACTTCTATGGAGAAAGTCGTGATCGGGAAATTAGAGAAAAGGGACACTTAAAAGAGGACTTGGACCAAACCCTTTGAGATCTAGGACTTTGAAGAGTCTCTACCCACGGGAGCACCGGAGTACTCGTGTTACCTCACCCAGGGAAGCCGGGTGCATAGGTGCCTTTCGGGGTCGGGTTTCGTCGTCGATTTGAATGGCGATCTGCTGCAAAGTGCTGCTGGCGACCAAGAGAAAAGTGTCCGGGTGGATCCAAGAGTGGATCGGAGTTCTGAAGAACCTGAAAGCAGAGGGGACAGAGTCTGGGTCACTAGCCAGTGACCAGGAAGGCGATGGACAGATGCCCACCGATGTCGAGTGCTTCAGGTGCGTTGACAGTCGTCTTGTCTCTTCAGCCACGAGGTCCAGGAGGCGTTGTCGGCGACCAGGAGCAGGATTCGGGCTGGTACACAATGTCTGTCGAGTGCTGAGGTGTCGGCGACCGGATTGGACCCAACAAGCCTTGGCAACGGCAAGTCTCGATGCAGAGGAAGATCATCGATGGTGCAGACCAGCAAGGTCTGGGGAACTCACCCAGCAAGGGTAAGTGAGGGCAGGCCTGGAGCAACCAGGATGCCAAGTTAGGAAAAGATTGGCCTTCGTTAAGGGCTACTAGCCAACGGGCTAGCGACCGCAAAGGAGCCTGGTGATGCCGCACGTGGATCTGGCTCACAGGACACTCGTGGAGTGGGGGCCAGTGATCTTTGGTGCAGTTGGTGCTGGAGGCTAGGGCTACTCGGAGCCCAAAGCACAACTTCTTGGGAGACCCAGAAGAGGATGCAATTGCAAATGTGCTTGGTGTCCAGGGGTCACGGTCTCAAGTCACCCACGATAGCCACGGGCCTCAGCTTTGCTGGGGACTCAGGGTAGCCTCGGGGAAGTCTGAGAATCCACCTCTGGTGATGAGATGACTTCGGCGTCCGACGGGAGCTTCAGAAATGCGAACCGGACAGATGCTTCTTTGGTGCCTGCCAAGCAGGGGAGTCACTCCTTGACCCCAAGGGAGATTCTTCTGTCCTCTAATCGTGAGTAGAGCGTCGAAGGTCCAGGATTCAGTTTCAGAGTTTCGTCCAGGGATAATCTAAAGTCCTAAGGACTGGGTTCCTATCTTTATACTAAAGATAGGGGTTGGACTTCTCTGTGGCCCCACCTATGGGTGGGTCAGGGCAGAGGGGTGGCTACACCCCTTTCCCTTTGTCCAGTTCGTGCCAAAGCAGGGGCTGCAAGCCCCTGATCCGGTTTGAACTGGGGTATGCACTAGGGACACCAAATGTGCCCCCAGTGCAGGACTTCAAAGCACCCGAAAGTGCTCCCGCCCAGCCCCAATACACATTATCCTGTCTGGGGAGGTGGTCACACCTCCCTGGGACAGTAAACCTATTGTCCAGGCCTCCCCTGCCGGAGTTTCGTCCAGCAGCAGGAGGCCAGACTCGTGTCTGTGGCAGCAGCATCCATTTTGTGATGCCAGGGCTTTGGAAAGAAGTTACCGGGCTAGCCAGAGTTAACATGTCTTTCCCTCTAGAAGGGTGGAATGCTACCCCCGCTGCCAGAATTGGCGGAGGGGGTAGTATTCCAAGATGTTTGACACCAAACACGACATGTTTAGGTGCAGCCATTCCAAAGTTAGCATTTTACCGCGAGGTTATAATGCGCTTAAGAGTATATGGTCAGGCTGCACTACAAACAGCATCAGAGATGGTCTCCGAACGCTGCAGAGGGGCCCTGCTCATGCAGGGGCACCCTCTCACATAGGAACCATGCACTCTGCCTTTAGGATTGATAAGGCCTGCCTTAGGAGTGACTTATAGGTTTATTTGTGGGTATGTATTTAGTGATATAGGTAACCTATATCACAGTAAGGGGTGCATGCACCACCTTACCCAGGCTGCAGTAGCAGACCTGTGGTGTCAGTTTGGATGGCCTTCCAGGGGTGGCATAATACATGCTGCAGCCCCTGGCAGGCCTCTGAGATACCTATGCCCTTGGTACATAGTATACCATATACTAGGGACTTATAAGGGCACTCCAGATCCCAATCAGTGATGTGCCTAAGGCACATGGAAACCATTTTAGAGAGGAAGCAGCTAGGCTGGGGTTCTGATTAGCAAGGCCCCAGCCAGACTAATGTCGAAAAACAGTGAAGCATCAGCAAAAAGTGGGGGTACCCATGTGAAGCAGATCCTACTCTCCTACACAACCCCCCAAACGTAGGGACATTAAACTAACCTTGCCCAGTTAAGTCTTCATGTTCTAAGTGGAAATACCTAGAGAGTCCATCTGCATTGGCATGGTTACTCCCAGGTCTATGTTCCACTGTAAAGTCCATCCCCTGTAGGGAAATGGACCACCTAAGCAGTTTGGGGTTTTCACCCTTCATTTGTTTTAGCCATAAGAGGGGCTTATGGTCTGTCTGAACCAGGAAGTGTGTACCAAACAAGTATGGCCTCAACTTCTTCAGAGCCCAGACCACAGCAAAGGCCTCCCTCTCTATGGCTGACCAACGTTTCTCTCTAGGGGTCAGCCTTCTGCTAATGAAAGCTACTGGCTGATCCTGACCTTCTTCATTCAATTGTGACAGTACAGCCCCTACCCCCAATTCAGATGCATCAGTTTGAACAATGAACTTCTTGGAGTAATCAGGACTCTGTAGAATGGGAGCAGTGCACATGGCCTGCTTCAGGTCATCAAATGCCTTTTGACAGCTAACTGTCCTCTGAACCTTTTTGGGCATTTTCTTAGAAGTTAAGTCATTCAGGGGTGTCACTATTGATCCATACCCCTTGACAAATCTCCTATAGTACCCCGTCAGGCCTAAGAAGGCTCTCACCTGAGTCTGGGTAGTGGGAGCAGTCCAGTCCATGATGGTCTGGATCTTACTCTGCAAAGGTTGAACCTGGCCTCCACCCACAAGGTGGCCCAGGTACACAACCTGACTCTGCCCTATCTGGCACTTAGTGGCCTTGATAGTCAGGCCTGCCTTTTGCAGGGCCTGTAAAACATTCCTGAGGTGGACCAGGTGATCCTCCCAGGTGGAGCTAAAGACAGCAATATCATCTAGATATGCTGCACTATAGGCTTCCAGACCTGTGAGAACTGTATTCACCAACCTCTGGAAAGTGGCAGGTGCATTCTTCAGACTAAAGGGCATTACCACAAATTGATAATGCCCACTAAGGGTTGAGAATGCTGTTTTGGGCTTTGCAGCATCAGCTAGTCTGATCTGCCAGTAGCCAGCTGTTAGGTCAAATGTGCTGAGATATTTGGCAGAGGCCAAAGTATCTATGAGCTCATCTGCCCTGGGTATTGGATGGGCATCAGTCCTAGTGACTGCATTGAGACCCCTGTAGTCCACACAAAACCTCATCTCTCTTTTTCCACCACTGGTGTGAGGTTTTGGTACAAGGACCACTGGACTAGCCCAAGGGCTATCTGAGGGTTCAATAACTCCCAAATCCAACATTTTCTGGACTTCAGTCCTGATACAGTCCCTGACATGGTCAGGTTGCCTATAAATCTTGTTTTTAATAGGCAGACTGTCCCCAGTGTCCACTTCATGAGTGCACCAGGTGGTCTGACTGGGTGTCAGTGAAAACATATGTCTAAACTGATTGAGGACTTGCCTGCAATCAGTTTGTTGCTGGGTAGTGAGGCTGCCTGCCAAGGCTACACCATCAACTGACCCATCGTCAGGGTTCTGTGAGAGCAGGTCAGGGAGTGGGTCACTCTCTTCCTCCTGCCCTTCATCAGTAGCCATGAGCAAGCCCATGTCTGCCCTGTCCACATATGGTTTTAACCTGTTGACATGGAGAACCCTGTGGGGACTCCTGGGTGTTCCTAGGTCTACTAAGTAAGTGACCTCACCCTTCTGCTCAACAATAGTGTGGGGTCCACTCCATTTGTCTTGGAGAGCTGCTGGGGCCACTGGCTCCAACACCCACACCTTCTGTCCTGGCTGGTAAACAGTCAGAACAGCCTTTGGTCATGCCAGGCCTTTTGAAGTTCCTGGCTAGCCTCAAGGTTTTTGGTTGCCTTTTTCATGTACTCAGCCATCCTGGAGCGGAGACCAAGTACATAGTCCACTATATCTTGCTTTGGGGGCTTGAGAGGTAACTCCCATCCTTCCTTCACCAAGCACAGTGGACCCCTCACAGGGTGGCCAAACAGAAGTTCAAAAGGGCTGTAACCAACCCCTTCTGAGGCACCTCCCTATATGCGAATAAAAGGCAGGGAAAGAGTATGTCCCATCTACGCCTAAGCTTTTCTGGGAGCCCTTTAATCATGCCCTTCAAGGTTTTGTTGAATCTCTCAACTAAACCATTGCATTGTGGGTGATAGGGTGTGGTGAACTTATAAGTCACTCCACACTCCTTCCACATTGCTTTTAAGTACCCAGACATGAAGTTAGCACCCCTGTCTGAGACTACCTCCTTAGGAAAGCCCACTCTTGAGAAGATTCCCAGGAGGGCCCTTGCCACCACAGGTGCTGTAGTGGTCCTGAGGGGAATAGCTTCTGGGTACCTGGTGGCATGATCCACTACCACCAGGATAAACCTGTGCCCAGAGGCTGTTTGGGGATCCATGGGACCAACAATGTCAATCCCTACCCTTTCAAAGGGCACCCCCACCACAGGTAGTGGTATCAGGGGGCCTTTGTAGTGCCACCTGCCTTGCCACTGGCTTGGCAGGTTACACAGGAGCGACAAAACTCCTTGCTGTCTTCAGACATGTGGGGCCAGTGAAAGTGAGGGACAATTCTGTCCCAAGTCTTGTTCTGGCCCAGGTGACCTGCTAAGGGAATATCATGGGCTAGGGTCAATAGGAAGCCCCTGAACTTCAGAGGTATAACCAACCTCCTGGTAGCACCAGGCTTGGGGTCTCTACTCTCTGAGTACAGGAGTCCATCATCCCAATACACTGTATGGGGACCACTAGCTTTCCCAGCAGCCTCAGCAGCAGCTTGCTGTCTGAGGGGTTCAAGGGAGGGGCAGCTCTGCTGCTCCTGGCTCAGATCTGTCCTAGAAGGTCCCCCTGTCCCCAAGAACTCAACCTGGTCAGGTTCAAGTTCCTCTGGGACAGTTCCTTCTTCAGGGCTGAGATCATCCCCTCAAGGGACTGATCTTCCTCCTGAGCCAAGGGGAAGGCACTGCCTTAACCCTACTACTCCTCCTCTTGGAAGGCACTTGGTCCATTCTTCCAGAATCCAAGGCCTGTTCAGTGCTAGACATTTTGGCTTGTGACCTGGTCACAGCAAACACATCTGCAGGGATCCCCAGCATTTCTGCATGGGTCCTGAGCTCCACTTCTGCCCAAGCAGAAGTCTCTAAGTCATTGCCAAGCAAGCATTCGACTGGTAGGTTTGCACTTACCACAACCTTCTTAAGGCCAGTTACCCCTCCCCAGGAGAAGTTAACAACTGCCAGAGTATGGTCTGTTCTGACATTGCTAGCATTGGTCACTTGGTACATCTCACCAAGTATAACTTGCCCAGGATTCACAAGGTCTTGTGTCACCATTGTGACACTTGCCCCTGTGTCCCTAAATGCCAAAGCCTCACGTCCATTGATTAAAGGCTGTTGTCTGTACTTGCCCAGATTACTGGGACTCACAGTGGAGGTCACATCCATGCCTCCATCACAGACTAACACAGCCTGAGTCAGTTCTCTGACTAGGTCAGAGCCCAACTCAGTTCCCAGGGTGAACCCTACTAAACCCTTGGCTGGAGCACTCCCACCAACTGTACTAGGGGGAACAGGTGCCTTAGGGGCATTGGTGGGTGCTGGACTGGAGTCTTTGGACTTGGTGCAATCACTGGTCCAGTGGGTCTTTTGCTTACAGACCTTGCACCATGGTTTTCTTTGGCCTTTCCCTTTGGTAGACTGTGAATCCCCACCAGAAGAAGATTTTTGGGGGCCTGATGAAGACTTTTGATCTTTACCCTTCTCCCCACCCTTTTCAGAGTTCTTAGCATCTTGCTTCTTGGTTTCCCCACCTTGGTTCTGTACCTTCTGCTTCACCCTGGTTCTGACCCATTTGTCTGCCTTCTTTCCCAATTCTTGGGGAGAGGTCAGATCAGAGTCTACCAGGTATTGATGCAACAGCTGATTTTGACAGTTATTAAGAATCTGCTCCCTCATTATCAGATTGTACAATCCTGAGAAGTCACACACCTTACTGCCCATCAACCAGCCTTCCAGAGCCTTGGCAGAACAATCCACATAGTCTACCCAGTCTTGAGTCTGTGCTTTTTGGGTGTCTCTGAACTTCAACCTGTACTGTTCAGTGGTTAGGCCAAACCCATCAATAAGAGCACTCTTCAAGACCTTGTAATTATCAGCATCCTCCTCTCTAACAGTGAGGAGCTTATCTCTACCTTTGTCAGCAAAGGAGAGCCACAAGATTGCTGCCCACTGCTCCTGAGGGACCTTCTGTACCTTACAGGCCCTCTCTAGAGCAGTTATCCACTTGTGGATGTCATCCCCATTCTGATAGGGAGGGACAATCTTGCTCAGGTTCCTATGGTCATAGGACCTTTCCCTATCTCTAGGGATATTGCTGCCACCATGGGACTCTAGTCCCAACTTTCTTTTCTCTCTAAAGAGATCTAGGGACTCCCTGTCTAAGGCTACTTGCTTCCTTCTGAGTTCAAGCTGAGCTTCCTCATATTGAATCAGCCTCTTTCTTCTCTCATGAGAGGATTCCCTCCTATGAGATGAGACAGAGCTCCCTATTGAGGTGCCAGAGTGGTTAGACTCCTGAGAAGAAGATCTAGACCTTCTGGGCACATTCACAATCCTTCCTGGGGGGACAAAGGGGCCTCATTCTGATCCTCCTCTTCATCTTCCTCAGGAGGGGTTGGATTATCCAGGTCAGGGCCATTGTCGCCCTCCTGGCCAGTTTCAGAGGGGGGCTGGGGGTACTGGTACCCCCATTCCCAACCTCATCATCTGCCCCACCCTCAGCTCCTACCCCTTCAGTCCCCAAGGGCTTACTAAGGTCATAAGCCACCAACAACTCCTTGAGGTGTTGGGTGGTGGGGCTTTGGCCTGTCCTTATTTTTCTCAAGTTGCATAAAGCTCTCAATTCCAAGAATGGGAGTGTATCATACTTGGATGGTGGAAGCTCCATGGCTTCCTGCAAGGATTCTTTGGATCCTGCCCTTAAAGACATTACTAGTGTGGTGTGGTGTATGCACTACCTACTCTAGTGTGGCCTACTAAACTCTCTTGAGTTGTAGAAAGGGTTGTGCTATCCCTTAACACACAACTCTAAGTTCAGTAGAACTTACTGTATTCTAAGCTTAAATTATATGTACCTTAGGTACCTTTAGTGGTTTTCAGTTGATCAATTCAATTGAGATTATCTGGTAAAACAATAGCAAGCTGGAATCCCACACGCTGCACACCAATGTGAGAAGTTGGCCTGGCATATGCTGTCCACTAATTATAGTGGGCACCTTGCACCAGTCCAAACAACCCCTTATTGGAGATAGGTTAAAGACAACCTTATTGAAAGCTATCCTAGTGGTAGCTATGGAGAGCAGCCTTCAGGCTAAGTCTTGAAGGAATGTAAAGCAGCTTGTTTTACCAGTCTATAATCTCTTGAGTGATCAAATGAAAGAGCACCACACCAGGTATATATTCAAAATATATGTATTTATTGCTAAACACACCCCTCTAGTCTCTTTATGAGGCTAGAGTTCGAAAGTACATAAGTTAGAAGTTATTTAAACACAGTAATAGCACAAATACACATTTGGGCCCTAGGGGCGTACCAAACCATATACCAATAAAGTGGTATAAGAACCACGACTGAACTAGACACTAGGCCTAGAGCCTCTAGAAGTGCTTGGACCACAAGGAACCACCCAAGGTAGTGACACAGGGGACCCACGGGAGACGCGTGCAGTGTAAATACACAACCGCGATACGCCGTTGACTTCTATGGAGAAAGTCGTGATCGGGAAATTAGAGAAAAGGGACACTTAAAAGAGGACTTGGACCAAACCCTTTGAGATCTAGGACTTTGAAGAGTCTCTACCCACGGGAGCACCGGAGTACTCGTGTTACCTCACCCAGGGAAGCCGGGTGCATAGGTGCCTTTCGGGGTCGGGTTTCGTCGTCGATTTGAATGGCGATCTGCTGCAAAGTGCTGCTGGCGACCAAGAGAAAAGTGTCCGGGTGGATCCAAGAGTGGATCGGAGTTCTGAAGAACCTGACAGCAGAGGGGACAGAGTCTGGGTCACTAGCCAGTGACCAGGAAGGCGATGGACAGATGCCCACCGATGTCGAGTGCTTCAGGTGCATTGACAGTCGTCTTGTCTCTTCAGCAACGAGGTCCAGGAGGCGTTGTCGGCAACCAGGAGCAGGATTCGGGCTGGTACACGATGTCTGTCGAGTGCTGAGGTGTCGGCGACCGGATTGGACCCAACAAACCTTGGCAACGGCAAGTCTCGATGCAGAGGAAGATCGTCGATGGTGCAGACCAGCAAGGTCTGGGGAACTCACCCAGCGAAGGTAAGTGGGGGCAGGCCTGGAGCAATCAGGATGCCAAGTTAGGAAAAGATTGGCCTTTGTTAAGGGCTACTAGCCAACGGGCTAGCGACCGCGAAGGAGCCTCGTGATGCCGCACGTGGATCTGGCTCACAGGACACTCGTGGAGTGGGGGCCAGTGATCTTCAGTGCAGTTGGTGCTGGAGGCTAGGGCTACTCAAAGCCCAAAGCACGACTTCTTGGGAGACCCAGAAGAGGATGCACTTTCAAATGTGCTCGGTGTCCAGGGGTCATGGTTTCAAGTCACCCACGATAGCCACGGGCCTCAGCTTTGCTGGGGACTCAGGGTAGCCTCGGAGAAGTCTGAGAATCCACCTCTGGTGATGCGATGACTTCGGCGTCTGACGGGAGCTTCAGAAATGCGAACCTGACAGATGCTTCTTTGGTGCCTGCCAAGCAGGGGAGTCACTCCTTGACCCCAAGGGAGATTCTTCTGTCCTCTAATCGTGAGTAGAGCATCGAAGGTCCAGGATTCAGTTTCAGAGTTTCGTCCAGGGATAATCTAAAGTCCTAAGGACTGGGTTCCTATCTTTATACTAAAGATAGGGGTTGGACTACTCTGTGGCCCCATCTATGGGTGGGTCAGGGCAGAGGGGTGGCTACACCCCTTTCCCTTTGTCCAGTTCATGCCAAAGCAGGGGCTGCAAGCCCCTGATCCGGTTTGAACTGGGGTATGCACAGGGACACCAAATGTGCCCCCAGTGCAGGACTTCAAAGCACCCGAAAGTGCTCCCGCCCAGCCCCAATACACATTATCCTGTCTGGGGAGGTGGTCAAACCTCCCTGGGACAGGAAACCTATTGTCCAGGCCTCCCCTGCCGGAGTTTCATCCAGCAGCAGGAGGCCAGACTCGTGTCTGTGGCAGCAGCATCCATTTTGTGATGCCAGGGCTTTGGAAAGAAGTTACCGGGCTAGCCAGAGTTAACATGTCTTTCCCTCTAGAAGGGTGGAATGCTACCCCCGCCGCCAGAATTGGCGGGGGTAGTATTCCAAGATGTTTGACACCAAACACGACATGTTTAGGTGCAGCCATTCCAAAGTTAGCATTTTACCGCAAGGTTATAATGCGCTTAAGAGTATATGGTCAGGCTGCACTACAAACAGCATCAGAGATGGTCTCCGAACGCTGCAGAGGGGCCCTGCTCATGCAGGGGCACCCTCTCACATAGGAACCATGCACTCTGCCTTTAGGATTGATAAGGCCTGCCTTAGGAGTGACTTATAGGTTTATATGTGTGTATGTATTTAGTGATATAGGTAACATATATCACAGTAAGGGGTGCATGCACCACCTTACCCAGGCTGCAGTAGCAGACCTGTGGTGTCAGTTTGGATGGCCTTCCAGGGGTGGCATAATACATGCTGCAGCCCCTGGCAGGCCTCTGAGGTACCTATGCCCTTGGTACATAGTATACCATATACTAGGGACTTATAAGGGCACTCCAGATCCCAATCAGTGATGTGCCTAAGGCACATGGAAACCATTTTAGAGAGGAAGCAGCTAGGCTGGGGTTCTGATTAGCAGGGCCCCAGCCAGACTAATGTCGAAAAACAGTGAAGCATCAGCAAAAAGTGGGGGTACCCATGTGAAGCAGATCCTACTCTCCTACATATGTGTCTTAACAGAACTACTCTATCCTCAACAACAAATTTTGTGTTGATGAGTGTTTAGGAGAGTCGCCATAGAAAAACGTCTTTTGTTTTTTAATAACGCGCATAAGATATGAGGTTTGGATTCTCCATAAGGAATCTCTAGCCTCGACATCCATTACCTGTCGGCATTTTAAATTCTCGAAATGGTTGATTTGATGATAAAAAATGGTTTTTTCATTCGCTAGACCACTGACTTCCATTGAAGTCAGGACAGTGGATGAGAGAAGGATGGAAAACATTACAGTCATTCCAGAGCACATTTGGCTTACCCAGTGTGTACTAATTGTCTAGCTATTCAATCTCTGGTTTATGATACTAGTTTCTTTAAGCTTGGCCTGCTCTTCTGAGCAAATTTCATGGCAGATTGTCATCGAGCGACATCGTCCTGGATTTACTAGGTTCATACCTTCATTCAAGCACCCAATTCAATGTAATGCTTTGTGTGTGAGGCAAGCAATTTTTAGTTGGGTTCATGCCTCGAGGGAATCCAGTCTAGATACCTTAGTGATGGGGTGATGAGGTCAGAGCATCTGGTGCCTGTTACCAGTCTCGCTGCTGCATTAAGGGTCATTTTGAGTGGAGCTGTTCTCGCTTTGGGCAGACCTGTCAGGGTCACAGATCCATATTCTAGTCTGGAGACCACTAATGATTGTACTGCTTGTTTGAAGTCTGGAGGTGGCAGAAATGTTTTCAATTTCTTCAGTAATCTGAGTTGGAATGACGCACTGCCTGTGGTAGCACTGATGAGAGCTATCATGTTTAGATTCTTACCTAGTGTCATTCCAAGGGATTTCATGGAGTCAATTAGGGTAGGTTTGCAGTTGAGTTCGTCTAGGCGTTTGAGCCAATCTTCGATGATTGTTGAGCTGTTTTGAGGGGAGAAAAGAAGGGATTCTGTTTTCAGAGAGTTCAGCTTGGGGTTGTTTTGATTAGAGTGTTATTCAGTTGAATGACATCATCTAGGGAGGATATCTTTAAGTATAGTTGTGTGTCATCTGCATACATGTGGTATGCAATGTACGATTGTTTGAGGAATTCCATTAGTGCTTCCATATATAGGTTAAAGAGTGTGGGGGAAATGGTCGACCCTTGAGGGACTCCGCACCTCACTGGTGAGGAGTCAGAGAACGAGTTGCCTAATTTGATACGTTGTGAGTGATTCTGCAGGAAGGATGCAAACCATGAGAGCACTTTCCCAGACAACCCCGTTGTGTTTTTAGTACTTTTAGAAGGATGTTGTGATAGACTGTGTCAAACGCCGATGAAAGGTCTAGGAGGATGAGTACGCATGTCTACTATCTTAAGGGTGTCGTCCATTATGTGAACAATGGCTGATTCAGTGCTGTGTCCTGTTCTATATCCTGATTGAAATTTGTTGAGTAGGTTTATTGGTCAATGTGCTAGCTCAGTTGGTTGTGCACACATTTTTCCAGCAACTTTGCTAGAAGGGGATGTTTGACACCGGATTAAATTTGCTCAGAATTGTTAGGGCAGGACCAACTATTTTCAAGAGGAGTGTTACTTGCCCAGTCTTCAGGCATTGTGGGATACTGCCTTGTTTTACCAATGAGTTTACTATCTTCGTTAGTATAGGTGAGAAAGGGTGACTGAGTTCCTTAAGTGTTGTGGAGGGGATGGGGTCGTTGAAATGTGAAGTTGGTTTCATAGATAGTAAAATCTTGTGGATGTCTTACTCAGTGTTTTGAACTCACTCCGGACAGCTTGATCTTTGGTCTTCTAAGGGTGGTTCATCATTGGGTCCATCACTTGGAATGTAGGGTCAACGACGGGATGGTGATCATTGACTATAGTGATTTGTGAACTATGTTTGTCGGTTTCAATTTCCTTTTCGATTTCTAGGATATTTTCACTGAAAAATGAAGAGAACGCTTCACATTTTTCCACTGTGTTATTACTGAGCTTGGTTACATTGTTTTTGCAAGTTTGTTGGTTGACTCTTTCAAACAGTCGTCTTGGGCGATTCCTTGCAGTGTCTAATTGGGTTCTGAAAGACAATGCTTTGGCTTCCCAGATGTGTTTTTTGTAGCTGTTTCATTGTTCACATAGTTTGATTAGAAGCAATTTTGAGGGTTCCTGTCCCACCTTCGCTCCGCATGTCTAAGGTTTCTCTACTCCTCATTTAGGCTTTGATTGTACCAAGGTTGGGAGGGTTTGATTCTTTGTTTCTTGAGTCTGAGAGGAGCTACTGCCTCCATTATATTTGATATTGTTTGGTTGTAGTGTTCGGTTAATTCGAGCACATTCTGGGTTGTTGATGGAGAAGTGAGGTTTTTTTGCACAATTCTGTCAGTTTCACCTGTCCATGTTTTTGGTGTCTCTGACCCATTATTTTTGTTTGGTTACTTGTCCTTTGGTAATCTGTGTGTGCGTTATTAGGTGGGATAAGATTGAGTGATGATCAGACCAGTCGTTGGTGTGATTGAGTCTATTGTCAATGCTCCTTCTCTGGATATTATTAGGTCAAGCGTTGAGCCTTTGTTGTTTGTTGGGCTTGTGCAAGATTGGGTCAGGTTTGTTTACTTTCATTATTGGTCAGGGGTTATTAACCCAACTCTAGGGCACATTTAAAATTCTGCCTATTTGTATTTGGTCTTTAAAGTATCTACAGATAAAGGCTTAAAATACCAACTTTAGGTGATTTTGCTTATTTGGGTATCGGCAGGGACATCAAACGGTGGTGCTGTTGGAAAACTGGTCATGTGGCAACTATATTCGGGGGCTAAGTGCCTGTGCAAGGCCGGTCATTACACTTGCGTGTATACCTGGGGATGTATAAATTCTAATCCTGCAAGCTGAGTCATAAGTTGGTGCCCTGATGGCCATGCTGTCATGGAACAGCTGTAGGTAGCAGAATGTAACGGGTTTAGCTGCTTGGCAATAAAGTGTTTGATTCTTTTAACTATTGTGCATTTTCAACATCACTCATAAAAACCAATGTGCAGTGCTAATGTCAACGTTCACAGCCACAGCACATCCCTACAAGGGGGGTGCAGCTGTATTAAGTTCACTGTGCTCTTAATTTTGATTGTCTTTATAATCCGGTGTCCTTGCCTCTTCTCTCCGAGGTGCCATAATGCCCTTAAAATTGGGCATGGTTCATCTAACAGTAACCGTTTTGGCACTTTCTCGCATCGGCTGATGGTGTCGCATTTGGGTGCTCCAGTTGGTGAACAGACATAATATCGAATTTTTAATATCGAATTGCCAAAATATCGAGTTTTTTATATAGAATGGACAGAATATCGAATTGCCAAAATATAGTGGTGCAGAATATCAAAATTCAGGTAAGAAATATCGATTGTCATAATATCGACAGTCATAATATAGTTGTTAAAAATATCGAATTTTTTTATAGTGTTTAAGTGTTATTATATGTGTTAAAAGTATGTATTATTTTTGTAATGTATGTTTTAATTTTTTTAAAGTAATGAATTTTATGTTATTTAATTTTTGCGTAATTTAATTCCGTAGCGGGTTGTGGGTTTATAGGGGAATAGGGTGGGAAGTAATTTAATTATAGTAAATTAAATATTAATTTTTAGGAATTATTAATTATTTTTAATTTAATTTTGCGTTTTAGTTCTGTAGCGGGTTGTGGGTTTATAGGGGAATAGGGTGGGAAGTAATTTAATTGTAATTAAGTAATTATTTAATTTTATTTATTGGTATTGATAAATAATTCATTGTTAATTAATTATTAATTAATAATTAATTTGTATTAATTGGTAATTAATTTGTATTAATTGGTAATTAATTTTTATTAGTTTTTTAATTGATAATTATATTAATTGTATTAATTTATTATTCAGAGCGGGTTGTGGGTTTATAGGGGAATAGGGTGGGAAGTAATTTAATTGTAATTCAGTAATTATTTATTTTTATTTATTGGTATTGATTATTAATTTATTGTTAATTAATTTTTATTTGGTAATTAATTTTTATTAATTGGTAATTAATTTGTATTAATTGGTAATTAATTTGTATTAATTGATTAATTGATAATTATATTAATTGTATTAATTTATTATTCGGAGCGGGTTGTGGGTTTATAGGGGAATAGGGTGGGAAGTAATTTAATTGTAATTAAATAATTATTGAAAATATTTTTGTGTATTGATAATTAATTTACTGTTAATTAATTATTAATTGGTAAACATTTTGTATTACTTATTAATTTTTGGTATTGAAAATTAATTGGTTATTAATTAATTACTAATAGGTAATTAATTTTTAATAAACAATATTTATTGGTATTTATAATTAATTAATTATTAAATATGTTGTAATTGGTAATTAATTGTAATGAATTTTTTATTGGTATTGATAATTTTTATTTTTTTATTTGAATATTAAATCATTACTTTCCCTACTGTTGCACTCACTGGAGTGGGAATAGTAATTTTTACCCTATGCTATCCAACGCTTTCCCTACTGTTGCACTCACTGGAGTGGGAATAGTAATTTTTACCCTCCCGCTATCCAACGCTTTCCCTACTGTTGCACTCTCTGGAGTGGGAATAGTAATTTTTACCCTCCCGCTATCCAACGCTTTCCCTACTGTTGCACTCTCTGGAGTGGGAATAGTAATTTTACCCTCCACGCTATCCAACGCTTTCCCTACTGTTGCACTCTCTGGAGTGGGAATAGTAATTTTTACCCCTACGCTATCCAACGCTTTCCCTACTGTTGCACTCTCTGGAGTGGGAATAGTAATTTTTACGATCCCGCTATCCAACGCTTTCCCTACTGTTGCACTCACTGGAGTGGGAATAGTAATTTTTACCCCTACGCTATCCAACGCTTTCCCTACTGTTGCACTCTCTGGAGTGGGAATAGTAATTTTTACCCTCCCGCTATCCAACGCTTTCCCTACTGTTGCACTCACTGGAGTGGGAATAGTAATTTTTACCCCTACGCTATCCAACACTTTCCCTACTGTTGCACTCTCTGGAGTGGGAATAGTAATTTTTATCCCTACGCTATCCAACGCTTTCCCTACTGTTGCACTCTCTGGAGTGGGAATAGTAATTTTTACCCCTACGCTATCCAACGCTTTCCCTACTGTTGCACTCACTGGAGTGGGAATAGTAATTTTACCCTCCCACTATCCAACGCTTTCCCTACTGTTGCACTCACTGGAGTGGGAATAGTAAATTTTACCCTCCCGCTATCCTACGCTAAAAATATTGAATATTTGTTATTAATATTGCGTTAATATATATATGTATTAAAAAATAAAAATGCATGTTTATTTTTTTAACTTACATTAAATATTTATTAATATTAAGGTTATTTAAGTATTTTTAAGTATGTTTTAGTTAATTATATGTATTATTTTATTAATTTTACATTACTTTTAAGACATTTAAAAAATTCGATATTTTGACTAACTATATTTTTTACAACGATATTTTGGATTCGATATTTTTGTACTTACCTGTTTGTAGATAGGAATTCGATATTCTGGCATTCTATATTTTTTCCTCGATATTTTGCCAGGTCGATATTTTGCTCCTCGATATTCTGTCAGTGATCCCTCCAGTTACCTCCCGAACATATTTTAAACTAACAATTTAATTCAACCCACATTTTTCCACTTCAAACCAAATACATCCACTAAACTACAAAGAAAAAACATAAATAAAAAACATTGTCATTTACAATACCAATAGCTCTAACTCTCACAAATGCGAGACCTATCGCATTATAAATGTTTGTTACATATGCAGATATCTTAACCCTTTTGCTGCGTGCGTCGGCCAACGGCTGTCGCGAGCACCACCTCGGTAGTGCTGCGCACGTCCGTTGGCCGACGCGGCCCCGCCCGCTTAATAGAACGTTCCGCACTGGCGCGGAACGTTCGAAGCAGTTAAGGTGTTAATTACCAGAGCTGTCTCAGCTGCTTCCGTCTCTTTTCATGTTTGTCTGGTTCCCCCACAGTTCTGATTACGAAGGCACTCTTGCACTGATAAATAATGGCATTGCCCCTCGGCCATCATCTTGCTATTTCCCCATTGAAGGTCTCCCTGCTACCCATTCTCTGTCGTTGCCAAACTGGAAGGGGTCCCTCCGTTCGCATGTCCCTGAACTCTTGGAGTTCTTGCAGCAAGTATCCATTTCTACCATGACCACGAAACCGTTATGTCAACAGAGCTGCTTTTGTTCTTCCAGATTGTTCTGTGTGCATTATCCTGGTAATTCTGCCCATTTTGTTTTCTATCTCCTCATATGCTCCCTCACACATCCTTTTCTGAACCCTTTGCAACCTGAAGCACTGATGCCACACCTATGCGCAGACTAGGTTGTACAGGGAAATGTGGACCATTGAGGGACATCTCATAGCACCTAAAGCCTAGTTTTAGTCGGTTACTTACTGGGTGGTCTGCCAACCCCTTATACTCAGAGGGTCTGGCAGAAGCTGCATGCACTCACCGCCTGGTCCTGGCGGGCCCATAAACCCTCCTCAGGAACCACAAAGGTGAGCCCTTCACCCAGTGGTCAATACAGCCATCACAACTATGGACTCGCATGTAGTACCTGTTCTCCAAGGTGATCTGCCCCAAGAAGCCGCTTTCTACGTCACAATCCCTGATGACAGCCACTTACCCAGCCATCGAGGTGCTCCTTAAGGAAATATCATCCAGTGGCACAACTCTCACTATCATGAATGCCAAAATGTCGAACTGCATGTCTGACGTGTAATTCTTGAGACAGGAGGTGTCTACATCCACAAAGGTTTTGACCTGGTAAACCACCGGATTGAAGCAGTTGAAACCCAAGGTGAGGGGTTGCTAGACTGGGGATGGGATATCAAGTTTCTCAGACACAAGGTGACCACTTGGAAGACAGGGCCCAAATTCATGGAGTCACAGAGAGGGAAGAACAAGATGACATGATATGCAATCTCTCCTCGATGATATTGAATGTACTCAATCTCCAGCTTCCCGAACCTTTGGAACTCTTGCGGGCTCTCCGAGAACGCTCTCATCATGCTGCAAGCTGACACACGCCCGACTGATCATAGCATGTGTGCTGTGCCACGAACATGATTGCACTTTCTTAGCAGTGGCGAGGAGGGCTCCAAGTCCCTTATTCCTTGATGGTCAACATACCTCATTTTCAGCAGACAACTCCCCAGTCACCAATACTAAACGGTGACGGTTCCTTGCCGTACGTCATAGCTTAAAACAGAAGAATCTCAAGTACGGCCTCTTTGATCCGGTGTGCATGTTGGTAACCATAAAAGGTAAGACTAGGTAGTTCCCTGACCTTGGGGACTTTTAGTTGTTCTTGGATAGCCTGGATTGCTTGGTCATCAACACGGCGGCTCCTGGAGTGGGTGCTTTGGGACCACTCTCACAAGCAGAACCCCCTTCCACCTTGGAAACCGAGTGGATAGCAACTGAGACACCTGAGAGTGGAAGGCGCACTGCAATGAGAATCAGACCATGATAGCTTACACCAGGTGATGGAGGCCCTTAAAAAGGGAAGAGATCAAGACACATCACACTCCCCATTGAAGACGGCACAAGAGGCCAGTGAAGAGAGGACTGCGGACTGATTACCTATGCTTCTTGCTGCCTACATGCTCCTTTCTCAACCTCTCTCTCTCTGGTCTCCACAATCCTCCCCCAACTTCCACTGACATTGTGCTTATCATTGTTACTATTGTTTCTAAGTTGGTCCATGCTCCACCCATGACCATCACAAGCCATCCGTCTTTTCTCTCTCTGCCTGCCCGGAGGCGCGGGCCTGGCCCTGCTGCAGTCCACGAGCAGACTGGCTACTGTCCCTGGTGAACGCACCCACCCACACTCCTGTAGAATACAAGATCCCTCATCCACCATCTTTCTGACTGTTGGTCTTTACCCAGGCTAAGAATAGGACCAACGAGGTACATGATTGGTGGTGGTGGTGACCAAGAGCGGAAGAGAGCTACTGTTCTCCTTAACACGGCACGAGAGGCAAGTGAAGAGAGGACTGCAGACTGATCACGTATGACTCTTGCTGCCTACCTGGCCTTTCTCCTCCTCTTTATGTCTCCCCTGGTCTCCAGAGTCCTCCCCCACTTCAACTGAGAATGTGCTTATCATGGTTATTACCATCATTATTGTTTGCAAGTTAATTCCTGCTCCACCCATAGCAGTCACAATCCAGTGTTCTCCCTCTATGCCTGCCTGGAGGTGAGGGCATGACCTTTCCGCATTCCATGAATGAACCGGCTATTGTCTATGGTGTACGCACTCCCCCGCACTACTGTAGAATACAAGATCCCCCGCCTATAATCTTCCTGACTGTTAGTCTCTACCCGGGCTCAGAGCGACTTCAAGTAGGCATGTAATTGAGTTGTGACCATGGGCGAGGGGGAGCTACCATTCTCCTTAGCATCATGATGGGTCCAGAAGACTCCCTCTTTCTCTATATCCTGGCATGACACGCCATTTGGAGGCCCCACAGGATCTGCGACAGACTCACTGATAGCTGCTAAGCGGGACCTTACCTACATCTATCTCTGGCGAAGCGGGAAGTCCACGAATGACTCTGACTGGCACAGGAAGTAGCTTCAGATATCAAAGTTTAGTGTTATTTTCTCGTCCCCGACCCCCCATATACACATACCCTATCCTTCACCCAAATATCACTTTACGCACACACTTAATGAATCCACACCCTGCAGTAATGTGAGTCTTTGGTTCTATTTCACAGACGTCCTGCCACTCACCCCACACTGCCATATACAGTTTATTTGATCACACTGAATGTGAGTGGCCTCGCTAGTTTTGTTAAGAGGAAGAAACTCTTACACTACCTTCTCACAAAGCAGACAGATATAGCTCTTCTGTAGGAGACCCACCTCTATGCAGAGGAATCCTCTTTGCTCGAACAGTAATGGGTGTAGACAGTGGTCAGTAGTATCTGAGCAATGCCTGGACCTGGGGAAGCACCACCCTCCAGAAGTAGCTCTAAAAAATGTGGGGTAGCCATTTCTATTGGGAAAAAGATCCGGTGCAAAGTCCTCCAAATGTAGATAGATGAGGAAGATCGCTGGAACTAACACTAGTTATAGGGTCGATCTATGCTCCCACATCTGATAAAACTATATTTCTAGCATGACTCTCCAGGCTCCTCTCCTCCATGGGAAAGACCCCAATCCTTGTGGGAGGGGTCTGGAATCTGGCCCTAGATCCACTGCTAGATATCTAGATAGGAATGTCCGAACTGACGCCCATAGCCGGAATGGCAGAGCCTAGCTCCATGGTCTCTTGCGGACCATGAACTGGTGTACATCTGGCATTCCTGCACCCATCAGATTGGGATTACATCTACCTATCTTGCCTGTATGGCACAATTATACCTGATGCACAGCCAGTATGAGTGTTTGTGTGGAATGTTGGTGCATGGTGATGTATTGGAATGTTAGTATGCCTGTGAGTGTCAGTTGGAGTATGGGCTGAGCAGCAGGGAGGCTGCTCCTGGTGGGGCTCATCTCCAAGCTCTTCCAGCTTTCTGGGTACAAAATTAACTGGGCAAAATGTGAGGCACTCCCAATGTCCCAGGGTCCTACCTATGCCATCATAGGTGGATACAACATGAGATGGGTCCCAGAGGGCCTGAAATTCCTAGGAATAAAAGTTAACACCGGGCTCACGCATAGTCCAAAAAAAACCTCCTACCCCAGATGGCACATACCGAACAAGACTACTCAATAGTCACAACTGAATCTCTCCCTCTTAGGTAAGGTCTAGACTATTAAGACGGTGGTGGCCCACCAGTACAACTATTTCTTTAGTAGACTCACCAGGTAGATTGCTAATTTCATCTTGTCCAACATTGATGGAAACATCAAATCCTACATCTGGAGTGGGCACAAACCAAGAATGTGAGCACCCCAGCTGCGGGTGGATACCACTGCCGGAGGTCTACTGCTGACCCATATGCATCTCTACAATCTAGCTTTCCACTTTTCACAATTGACCTCCTACCTATGTCGGCCTCAGAAAATGCCATGGTGTGTGAGATATGGACAACACCTCATGGGGCACAAGAACATACTGCTTCCTGTGTACCTGCCACCCACAGACCACATAGTGGCTGCGAACCTATCCTCGGGTCTAGGCTCAATGCCTGGAAAGAGGAACATATACGTTTAGGCACACCACCACTATTGAATTACAAAGCGCCACTTTGGCATAAATCTGACATATGTATTGGTTGGAAGACATGCTACTGGGTATCTTGGGCAGAGAGGAGGCTGAAAAGCATGGAACAAAAACAGTGGCGGAACCCTTAAACCATTCCCGAACGTCTCCTCAGCTAGCCCTCCTGCAGGACACCTCAGACATTGTCGCCTTAACCCCACACATGCACCAAAGGCTTGCAACATCGCTAACAGTAGCCAAAGTCTGCATACTCTGGCAGTCGTGACAGCCCCCTCCCCCTCTTGACTTGCACAGAATGGTTGATTGAACTCCACAGAGTAGCATGCCACGAGAAGACCACTTACAAACTCAAAAGCAAACTTGAGGTATTCAACAGTATCTGGGGCCATTTCACAGCCTCCAAGACTGGCACCTCCTGGCCTCTTCATGTCCCACATATCCACGCTTTATTCACTAGTGACCACCCCTCCACACCTCCGAAGTATGCAGAAGAGAGGCCCATCATGCTTGTTGTTACTACTATTATCTTTCATTTTCTCTTAGAAGTTCAGTTGTCCAATGTGCTCAGAGTGGCCTGTCACACTGAGGATTCTCCTCCCTCATTGACCCCGATCCACACTCTCTCATCACTGTTACATTTCTATCCCCCGCCTCCCCGATACCCCACCCCTTTTCCTATTCCCCTCACACTCCCCTTTTTCACCTTACCCTCTGTGCAATGTTTAGGCTAGCAGACCTCCTCCAACTGGCAGTGCTGCATTCTGGGGAGGGAGTTTGGCTGGGAAACTCCCGATTTATGGGCTGCCACCCTGTATCCGAGGTTTGACTTCGTGTCTGTATTTATCCCTTTTGTTGCCACAATGCATTGGTCTGCCTAACTATAAATGTACATATGGATGCTATGTTTGTTCTTTCTAAGACAAATAAACAAATGTTGCAAAAGAAACAAACAAAAGAAGCACAAGACATTGCTAGTTATCACTATTAGTCAGATACCAGTCCTGTTGCTGAAAGTGGAATGGAACAATGATGCTTTTGCTTTGAGCACTGTATCAGAAATATAGGGCTGCCATCTTAACCAGACTGAAACTTGTGTTTAAGTTTTTATCCAAATGTGAAACAAGTGATTGTGACTCATAGTGACCAAATAAATAAAATAAATCACTCAGATACAGCAATATGTACAAGTGGTAATATGGATGTGGTATGGAATGCATATGAGAGGTATAAGATTGAATGTGTTGATAATGTACTTTTCAGTTGTAAAATAATGCCTCATGCATTTCAATGCAAACACTTCCTAGGAGGCAGAATACACCAAACAACCAAAAGCTTGACTGAGAGATGTATTTTCCTCTGGGCTGATCCAATATGTAACTGATAAAGGACCTCATTTAGAATGCCTGACTGGCATTTCTAACCCAACAGGGGAGCTGCCACACCAGTGGTTCCACAGTAGGTTGATGGAACTGCAAAGCATCCACTATGTTGTTTTGACCCCACCCAGCATTTTTTTGTTTTTCAAAAACAACGGGGATTTTGGTTTTGAAAAACAATCATTTGTTTTTGAAACACCATCAGTAAAGTTTTCTCCTTTTCTGCCAGGGGCCAGGTCCATTAATTTATTTCTGTGCCAAGGACCACCATGTATCGTGGTTCAAGAGAAGGAAATCTAGTGACGGTTGCCGGCCATAAATAGGGCAGGATGATTGTCACTGTAACTTGGTGGCCTAGTGGTGGGTGAGCTCTAAGGTCAAGGGTTTGTAATGGCAGAGTTACCTGAAGTCCCACTGTGGTTCTCCCACCTCTAAATGCCTTTGGTGAATCCAGCCTTAAAACAGTTGCTGAAATTGGCTGACTCTAAGCCTACTCTCCGTAGGAATTGTAGACAGGTGACCTATAAATCCAGAACTAAAATAATGCCATGTTCATAGGCTAAATAAGAACACTATAGTGTCTCTCTTGCTATTCTTAATTCCCTATGTGTAGACTATTACTTGCACATTTTGCACAGCTCCTAATCAGCACTCCGAGGCCATTGGGTGCATGATCTGGTCTGCACTACATAAAACTGTAAATTGAACAAATATAAAATGTAAATGTGGGTGGCCTTCAGTGTAGGAGAGTAGGATCTGCTTCACATGGGTACCCCCACTTTTTGCTGATGCTTCACTGTTTTTCGACATTAGTCTGGCTGGGGCCCTGCTAATCAGAACCCCAGCCTAGCTGCTTCCTCTCTAAAATGGTATCCATGTGCCTTAGGCACATCACTGATTGGAATCTGGAGTGCCCTTATAAGTCCCTAGTATATGGTATACTATGTACCAAGGGCATAGGTACCTCAGAGGCCTACCAGGGGCTGCAGCATGTATTATGCCACCCCTGGAAGGCCATCCAAACTGACACCACAGGTCTGCTACTGCAGCCTGGGTAAAGGTGGTGCATGCACCCTTACTGTGATATAGGTTACCTATATCACTAAATACATACACACATATAAACCTATAAGTCACTCCTAAGGCAGGCCTTATCAATCCTGAAGGCAGAGTGCATGGTTCCTATGTGAGAGGGTGCCCTGCATGAGCAGGGCCCCTCTGCAGCATTCGGAGACCCTTCTCTGATGCTGTTTGTAGTGCAGCCTGACCATATACTCTTAAGCGCATTATAACCTCGCGTTAAATGCTAACTTTGGAATGGCTGCACCTAAACATGTCGTGTTTGGTGTCAAACATCTTGGAATACTACCCCCCGCCAACCCTGGCGGCGGGGGTAGCATTCCACCCTTCTAGAGGGAAAGACATGTTAACTCTGGCTAGCCCGGTAACTTCTTTCCAAAGCCCTGGCATCACAAAATGGATGCTGCTGCCACAGACACGAGTCTGGCCTCCTGCTGCTGGACGAAACTCCGGCAGGGGAGGCCTGGACAATAGGTTTCCTGTCCCAGGGAGGTGTGACCACCTCCCCAGACAGGATAATGTGTATTGGGGCTGGGCGGGAGCACTTTCGGGTGCTTTGAAGTCCTGCACTGGGGGCACACTTGGTGTCCCTGTGCATACCCCAGTTCAAACCGGATCAGGGGCTTGCAGCCCCTGCTTTGGCGCGAACTGGACAAAGGGAAAGGGGTGTAGCCACCCCTCTGCCCTGACCCACCCATAGGTGGGGCCACAGAGTAGTCCAACCCCTAAACTTAGTATAAGTATAGGAACCCAGTCCTTAGGACTTTAGATTATCCCTGGACGAAACTCTGAAACAGAATCCTGGACCTTCGACGCTCTACTCAAGATTAGAGGACAGAAGAATCTCCCTTGGGGTCAAGGAGTGACTCCCCTGCTTGGCAGGCACCAAAGACGCATCTGTCCGGTCTGCATTTCTGAAGCTCCCGTCGGACGCCGAAGTCTTCGCATCACCAGAGGTGGATTCTCAGATTTCCCCGAGGCTACCCTGAGTCCCCAGCAAAGCTGAGGCCCGTAGCTATTGTGGGTGACGTGAGACCGTGACCCCTGGACACCGAGCACATTTGCAAGTGCATCCTCTTCGGGGTCTCCCACGAAGTCATGCTTTAGGCTCCGAGTAGCTCTAGCCTCCAGCACCAATTGCACCGAAGATCACTGGCCTCCACTCCACGAGTGTCCTGTGAGCCAGATCCACGTGCGATGTCTCGAGGCTCCTTCGCGGTCGCTAGCCCGTTGGCTAGTAGCCCTTAACGAAGGCCAATCTTTTTCTTCTTGGGCATCCTGGTTGCTCCAGGCCTGCCCTCACTTACCCTTGCTGGGTGAGTTCCCCAGACCTTGCTGGTCTGCACCATCGACGATCTACATCTTCATTGAGACTTGCCGTTGCCAAGGCTTGTTGGGTCCAATCCGGTCGCCGACACCTCAGCACTCAACAGACATTGTGTACCAGCCCGAATCCTGCTCCTGGTCGCCAACAACGCCTCCTGGACCTCGTGGCTGAAGAGTCAAGACGACTGTCAACGCACCTGAAGCACTCGACATCGGTGGGCATCTGTCCATCGCCTTCCTGGTCACTGGCTAGTGACCCAGACTCTGTCCCCTCTGCTTTCAGGTTCTTCAGATCTCCGATCCACTCTTGGATCCACCCGGACACTTTCCACTTGGTCGCCAGCAGCACTTTGCAGCAGATCGCCATTCAAATCGACGACGAAAGGCACCTATGCACCCGGCTTCCCTGGGTGAGGTAACACGAGTACTCCGGTGCTCCAGTGGGTAGAGACTCTAGAATGACCTAGTTCTCAAAGGGTTTGCTCCAAGTCCTCCTTTAAGTGTCCCTTTTCTTTAATTTCCTGATCGCGACTTTCTCCATAGAAGTTAACGGCGTATCGCGGTTGTGTATTAACACTGCACGCGTCCCCCGTGGGTCCCCTGTGTCACTACCTTGGGTGGTTCCTTGTGGTCCAAGCACTTCTAGAGGCTCTAGGCCTAGTGTCTAGTTCAGTCGTGGTTCTTATACCACTTTATTGGTATATGGTTTGGTACGCCCCTAGAGCCCAAACGTGTCTTTGTGCTATTACTGTGTTTAAATAACTTCTAACTTATGTACTTGAACTCTAGCCTCATAAAGAGACTAGAGGGTGTGTTTAGCAATAAATACATATATTTTGAATATATACCTGGTGTGGTGCTCTTTCATTTGGTCACTCAAGAGATTATAGCCTGGTAAAACAAGCTGCTTTACATTCCTTCAAGACTTAGCCTGAAGGCTGCTCTCCATAGCTACCACTAGGATAGCTTTCAATAAGGTTGTCTTTAACCTATCTCCAATAAGGGGTTGTTTGGACTGGTGCAAGGTGCCCACTATAATTAGTGGACAGCATATACCAGGCCAACTTCTCACATTCAGCATTTATTTATTGTGGCAGATGGAGTTTGTAATGCGTGTTTTTCAGTACTCTTATACTGTAGTTCGTATCCATTATCAGTTAGTACTGTAGTAAATGTTTTTTTTATTAGTATTTAATTTGTCAAGCTTGACTACCACAAACACTACATAACAGATATCAATGCATAGGTCACCTGTAGGTTGCACAGACGAATATTGCAGCTTATGAGAGCATCGACTAGGGAGGAATTAGACCATGTCCAGCTCACACATGATAATGAGAATTAAATGTCATCATTCCCTTGAGTGCAGGGTTCCAGGGTCAGATCCCTGGTTCTGGGTTTGCTCAGAGTTGCTGGTCATAGGATAACTTTTGAGATGGAGAAAGTGCTGCTCTAGAGTTTTTGGAAGGGTATTGAGGAAGGTGCATGGCTGGCTGCCAAAAGCAAGGGTTTTGCAGAGTGATAGAGAAAGGAACATGGATCAGAAATAGTAGGAGGCACAGGAGGTGCAGAACAATGAGGCAATGGAGCGTTTTAGGGTTAAGGTGTGACTGCGAGATTGTCAAGTGCTGGGAAGCAAAGGCAGGCTATTGATGGATTTGAAGAAAAATGTCAAGAACATGAATAGGGATAAGAATAGGCTGTGATTCATCGGGCTCAATGTCAGTAGGGACTAGTAACCACGATTCATAGATGGATCAATAGGGTGAATGTCTTAAAGTTGAGAGGTTGGAACAGGAAGAGGGGAGGCCATGGAGGAGTCTAATGCACTAGAGGCTTCCAAGACCAGTCTGCTTTGCCCTCAGAAGGAGCTTCACTCAATGTGCGGCCCTTAAATCAAACACGGGGCTCCCATGGCGCAGGGCACATGTGGGTGCGTACCCGGGCAAAGACCAGGCCAAGAGCTGGCCCCTCTGCGATTGAATGAGACCAGGCTGGGCCACCCCTCTTTCTTTCCTTATTTCACCTATGTCCTTGTACTGAGAGACATGCCCAGCTGGCCAAGATGGGAAAACATAAGTCACTTTTTTCATGTCCAATACTGCATTCTCTCATTAGAGCGTCTCAAGTAAAAGCTCCAGCAAAAGTTCAATCATTAGCTTTCTGACATCTGCGGTGGGGGCAATTACTGAGGAAATCACCTCAGTGGATGAGGAACTTGGCTTGCATGACATACTCCTGGACCCAAATACCTTACCGTCAACTACCCTGGAGGGCCAGGTGATAGGATCTTCCATCTCTGGGGTAGCGCCCAACTCTTTAGGTACCAGAAGAGGGTGTAAAGTTAACAGCTTATGTTACCATGCATTGAGCCCAGGACAAAGATCGTGACCTGAGTAATACCTCCCCCTGAGCCAGGTCCACCTGCTCCTAAAAGAACAAACATTGGCATAGGCAATAGGTCTCGCTTTTGGGACCTTATAAGTGTTTAGCGCTGCAGCACATTATCATGGGTGCTTAGCTGCCAGGGGTTGAAAAGCTATACTATTACTACACACTAGGTCATGCAGTGTGATTCAGGGACACATGCTTGCCTCAGGAAACATTGACGGACACATTCCAAGGCTTTTTTTTTTTTTTTTGATTTTCAAAACCTTTATTAAGATGAAAAAAAGAAGTTCTTCCACAGCCTGCTGCCTACATCCCCGCAGGGCCGACAGTGCGTTCTATGATAGCGTGAGATTTCTAAGTAAGGAGGGGGGGGGGCACACAGCATGTCGCCTACAACCCGTTCGGGCCGGCCGCGTTAAGTAAGATGATGAACTTGGAGGAAACCGAGCCTCATTGGACACATATTGACAAACATCTACTAGTTAGAGAGGAGAGGCCTGTTTCTACAGTTATTTCAATCTTCATCTTTGGGGATGCGGTGTAATGAACGTCAGGGCGTAGCTGCGGAAGGGTAGAAGAGATCAGGGAGATATGTACCAACCAATGCGTTGTACGAAATCCCACAATAAGGGCAGGTTCTATTATTACCCCCGCCCCGATGGCTCTAAGGAGGTGTAGTCCAATATCGACCTTTCGGGCTCGGGAGAAACGGTCAGTCGCCCACAATCCCTCTCCCCCAGTCTCGTAGGTGAGGGCGTAGGAGTCATGCATGGTTGCTATATTGAGCTCAGATACAAATTTCTGTCTTGTTTGGTCTAGACCTGTCGTGGTTATCAAGCGCTTATGCGGCCCTCGAGGAGGTTTTGTGGGACGCTTTGTGACTGTTGGTAGTGAATTATCACAAGAAAGTCCTGATCAAGAAAAGGAAGTCCAAAGTAGGAAGTGGGGTGCAGAGAAGGGAATAAAAGAGATAGATACAGCGAGGAGAGGTCTCAATTTGTCTTTTCCCTGGCCGAGGGATGGACTCGGGCCCACGGGCATCTAGGCAGATCAACCAGAGAGGAGGGGAGCGATGGTGGCCCTAGGCTATATCTGGTTTAGGTGTGGATAATGTCGGGAACCATGTGGCGCAGCACTACTTCAGGCAGTTCCGGCATCATACGTATCCCCTCCGGGTAGCAATGGGTCGTCGAAGAGTTGGAGGGTGCGCAGGCGGGGAGGGACAGACCGCACATGCTCCAACCGCGTCAAAAACTGGACCAAGGGTTGCCAAGTGCGCTGGAACTTGGCGTCTGTATGAGCCAATCTATGGGAGAGTAGTTCCATCGCCATAACATGCCACAGACGCTTGAACCATGTGGTGGATGGAGGAGTACCTGCCTTTTTCCAGTGCAATGCGATAACCTGCTTGGCAGCAGTAAGCATATGAAAGATTAGGCGCCAGTCCGTGTGCGTCATGGCTTGAAGAGATGTGGGGCGAAGGCCCAAAATAATGACTCCCGGGTCGCTAGACAAAGGAAACCCCACCACTGCTTTAATGTGGTCTAAAATCTCCTCCCAAAACGGAAGGATAAGGGGACAGGACCACCAGATATGGAGGAAAGAGCCCTGCGCTGCCAAACAGCGCCAACAGAGCGGAACGAACCCGGGGTACATCCTCTGAAGGCGGAGGGGGTATAGTACCATTGCGTCATAAGTTTATACGCTGACTCCTGTTGTGCAGTGCACTTAAAAAGCGTTTGATATCTCTCCATAGCTGTGCCCACTGATCAGGAAGGATGTCCGCCGCGACGTCCCGCTGCCATTGGCGCTGGTAAGTGTGAGGTGGTACCACCTGTGACTGCTGGAGGGCTTTATAGGTCCTGGATATCAGTCCCCGGGTCCCATTAAAGGACCTGACCAAGAGTTCAAACAGTGTCAGTTTACGCGTGGCGCCCTCCGTATAGGATGGAGCCCGGAGCCAGTGGCGGATTTGGAAGTACTCTAAACGCGCGGTCTTCGGGAGATTAAAGTCTCTCCTACACTGCTCAAATGACTTGAAGATTCCCATCTCGAATAGCTGTTCTATGACCCGGCATTCCCCCGTTGCCCACGCCGAAAAAGATAGATGGTGAGAGGCTGGAGGAAAGTCCGCGTTAAGTGCCACAGGCGTAAGAGGGAGGAAATACTGTGAGTCCTCGGGCACTGCAACTCTGTCCCATATCTCCAGCACCGTTCGCACGGGAGTGGCAATGTATGCACTAGGGTGTCTAGCCTTTCTCGCCAGCCAGGCTAAATCCCACAGCGGGCGACAAGCCGCGGCCCGGTCCATGTGAAACCAATGCTTTTCACTGGCTCGCACCGACCACTCCGATATATATCGTAAATGCGAAGCCCAATAATGGGCCAGGAGGTCAGGGCAAGCCAGGCCCCCTCTCTCCCGTGGCAGCATTAAAACTCTGGTGGAGAGACGTGGTCTCTTTCCGCCCCAGATAAAGGCAATTAACTCTCTTTGGAGATTCTTAATGTCTTTTTGTGGGATCGACGTGGGGAGAGCCTGAAACAGGTAGAGTACCTTCGGGAGGATGGACATCTTGATCGCATTGAGGCGACCGAGCCAAGACAGGGGAAGAGATTTCCAGTGGCGGAGGTCTGTTCGTATGGCTGCTCTACAGGCAGGCCAATTAGTCTGAGTCCACGTACCTAGATCCGCTGTAATGTCAATGCCAAGATACTGGATGGCTGTCTGGGCCCACCGAAAGGGGTTGATGGCCTGCAATCCCTCCAGTTGTTGAGGGAGAAGAGTAAGGTTGAGCGCGCTCGATTTGTGGAGGTTGATCTTAAGGCCTGATACCAATTCAAAGCTTGAAAGGGTATTTAAAAGCGCTGGGAGAGATGTTGTAGGCTCCGTGAGCGTCAGGAGGAGGTCGTCCGCGAATAAGGCAATCTTATGATCTGTCCCTCCCATGCGGAGGCCCCGAATATCTTCTGACTGCCGGATAGCAATCGCCAAGGGTTCCACCGCCAGCGCAAAGAGTAACAGGGAAAGCGGGCAGCCCTGGCGGGTGCCTCTATGGATGGTGAACGAGGGGGTAAGGAGGCCATTGACGCGGATGCGCGCAGAAGGATGTGCATATGGAGCCATGATGCGTCTGATCATGTGAGGGCCAAGGCCAATGCGCCGAAGAACTGCCCGGAGGAAGGACCAGTCTACCCAGTCGAAGGCCTTCTCCGCGTCCAGGGAAAGGAGGAAGGCAGGTATGTCGCGATGACGAACCTTCTGTAGCAGATGAGCCACGCGGCGGAGGTTGTCCGCTCCCTGCCTTTCCTGAATGAAACCCACTTGGTCAGGCTCGATCAGTCCCGGAAGAAGGGGCGCCAGACGCCGAGCCAAGATTTTGGTATAGAGCTTAGCGTCCACATTTAGGAGGGATATCGGCTGGAACGATGCACACGCAGTAGGATCCTTTCCAAGTTTCGGAATGAGTACTATCTCCGCTTCGGCCATCATTGGCGTCACCGCGCCGTCTATTGTGAAAGAGTTAAAAAGGCGCAGAAGATGATCTTTGAGTTCTGGACAGAAAAGCCGGTAGAATGCCAACGTCAGACCATCAGGGCCAGGTAATTTCCCCAACGGTATGCTCTTCAAGGCCTGCGAAAGTTCGGCTGCTGTGATCTGTTCTTCAAGGCGATCCCTATCAGAGGGATTTAATGGCGTCCAGGGGCAATTGGTCAAAAAAGGCTCTATTTGATCCTCACAGACGTCTCCCGCCCCATAAAAGGTGGAGAAAAAGTGCCTGAATTCCGCCTGTTTGTCCGCCTCCGCGATGGCCCAGCCACCCCCGGCAGGGCAATCTTAGAAATATGGCTGCGAAGTGTCTGACTGCGGAGTCGCCGCGCCAGCACAGAACCGACCTTGTTGCCTCCACCATAAAATCTCTGCTTCAAAGCAAGTAGGAGCTTTCCGCCTTGTTTACTCGAATGGCTCTGAGTTGGCCCTTTAATGACGCAAGCTTCTTTCGGTTAACAGGGGTGGGCGTCATGAGAGTCTGTCGTTCAAGGGTTTTGATGTCTCGGGCGAGGTTGTCCTCCACCAGGCGGGACTCTCGCCTGCGAGCTATAGAAATGGAAGTAATAGTGCCCCGAATCGTAGCCTTGAAGGCGTCCCATAAGATGTGGATCGGGGTTTCAGGAAGGTCATTGTTGTCGAAATAAGATTGTATGGCCTTTTTGATGTCATCTATGTCAACCGGGTCACGTAAGACTTGGGGAGGAAGTCTCCATCGAGGGAGATATCCTGGCGGCCTGCCCATCCCGGACAAGGTGAGCTCCAGATGCGCGTGATCCGAGATGGATATTTCCAAGATAGCTGCAGATGTCAGAGATCGGGCGAGCGTTTGGGAGATAAAAAGTAATCGATACGGGAGTAAGAGCGGTGAACATGGGAGAAGAAAGTATAGTCACGCGTGTCAGGCTCCCAGTAGCGTCAAGCGTCGAGTAAGCCCAAAGCAGTGATATCGTGCTTAAGCGCTGCCGACATAGCCCCAGTCCCTTGGAAAAGAGAAGAGGTGCGATCTAGACCTGGATCCCACACCAAGTTGAAATCTCCACCTAGAATGACCAGATCAGTGACCTGAGAGAGTTGGGCCCGAAGGAGGTCCTTAAGGAAGCCGTCTTGTGCTTGGTTAGGGGCATATACATTAAATAATACGAAGGGTTTTCCCTGCAGCTGGATCTCTAATTTAAGGTAGCAACCCTCCCCATCTCGTGTGGTGCGGACGACCTGCACCGGGAGTCCCGTTTTGAAAAAAATAGCCACCCCTGCAGTCTTAGTGTGAGCAGAAGCCCATACCTGTAAGGGAAATTTCGGGTGAGCCATACGAGTAATGTCCGCGCGCAAAAGGTGGGTTTCCTGGAGGAAGATAACATCAGGATCGTTTAAGAGGAGATAATCCAGATTTGCCGCCTTTTGTTCGGAGCATTTAGGCCTCGAACATTAAGAGAGAGTAATTTAAGGTGGGCCATTGGTCAAGCAGGGTAGAGCATGCATTAGCCGGGCATCATCCCCTTCTCCCAGACTCCCTGCAGCAAGCTCCCACCACCCCGACGAAATCGCCGCCAGAGAGTAGAAACGATGCACGCGCGCGTTTCCCAGCCAAAAGACATGCTGCGCCCCATTGAAACCCCAGGGATCTGGCCAGTGATCCATGGCCGCGTCCGGTGTAAGAGTCCTCCCCTCACTATACCAGACAAAGGTAGGGAAAGAGAGATGAAAGAGGAAGAAAAGAGGGAAGTCTGAGAGAGTAGAAAGTAACAAACTTCGAAGTGGCCAACCGGGCCATGGCAAACCATTCCAGTCCAGGAGCGGCCCGATGGTGAGAACCAGGGCGGCTCTGAGGGAGTCACTCCTCTTGGGTCCAAGGCTTTTTAACTAAGCCTGGGCGTAGTTCGCGAAGTAGCGCTACGCGAAGCTACGCAAAGTGCAGTTCGCACTACGCGAGCTACGCGTAGCACTACGCGAACTGCGTAGTGCACTGTTCGCAATGATTGCACAGTGCCGGATGCTTGTCCGCACTGTGCAATCATTGAAAACGGCATCTTGCACAGTGCGAGCTGTCTTTTACTGCCGCTCGAGTAGATTTTTACTCGAGCGGCAGCTTTCTCAACGCGGACTGGTAGTTTCTCATCGCGAGCGGTCGCGAGCATACGCGACCACTGCGCAATGAGAAACCTGACCTCCCCGCGTTGAGAATCTCGCCGGGAGGTTTATTTTCCACGCTCGCGATCGGCAACTTGATGTTGCTGATTGCGAACGAGGAAAAAGTCTCGCCGGGATGTCATTTTAGCTTGCTCGCGGTCGCCAACTTGACGTTGAGGACCGCGAGCAAGCAAAAATGACCGCTGCACTACCCTACGCTACGCGTGTTTGCACTGTGCTACGTGCAATTCGCGTTGTGCGAAGTAGCGCAAACTTCGCAAACTACGCGAGCGTAGCGTAGTGCTTTGCCCAGGGTTATTTTTAACACACAGACAGATAGACAATATTATTGAACAGCCTATGAAAAAAAGCAGTGAGGTACTTTCCAATGGTGGAGACGTCATATCCCTCTTACCCAGGCACCCTTCTATGGAGTTTTCCATTCAAAACACTGCTCGCACCATTTACCAGCAATCCCCAGCCCTGCCCTCTGTCCCTCTGTCCCTCTGTCCCAGCCCCTTGGGTATAAGAGGACTGGACATAGCACCAACAACAAAATGCTCCCATTTGTCAGGTAGAGGGAAATAATGAATAAACACAGACAGCTTTGGCATCACTTAATCTCTGCGCATCTAAAACCAAAAGAATTAACCTGACTTTGTGTAATGTAACTGGCGCTTTTGTAAAGCACTCCAATACCTTTGGGTCAGTCGAGTTTGCGCTCTATAAAAATGCCCACCAAAAATTAATCTGACCTTGTGTAATGTAACTAGTGCTCATGTACAGCACTCCAACACCTTTGGGTCGCTCGAGTTCACATTATAGAATAAAAGATGTCTCACAGTCCCTGGGGAGCTGCAGTGAATATGCTTTGAAATTAGAGCTCTGAGAGGAGGAGGATGACGGGAAGAGGCAGCGGGCGGGCATGCAGCGACATGGGAGGAACAAATGCTCCCCCCATTTGTCAGGTAGAGGGGAAATAATGAATAAACAGGAGCCATCACTTAATCTCAACGCACATAAAACCAAAAAATTAACCTGACCCTGTGTAATGTAACTGGCGCTTTTGTAAAGCGCTTCAATACCTTTGGGTCAGTCAAGGTCACTGTGAGAAGTTGGCCGGGTATATGCTGTTCACTAATTAAAGTGGACACCTTGCACCAGTCCAATTCGACTCTTATGGTAGGTAGGTTTAAGACAACCTTTATAGAAAGCTATCCTAGTGATAGCTGTGGAGAGCAGCCTTCAGGCTAAGTCTTGGAGGAATGTAAAGCAGCTTGTTTTACCACACAATCTCTTGAATCACCAAATGAAAAGACACCACACAGGTATATATATCAAATATATATGTATTTATTAATAAACAACTCTCTACTAATCTCTTTATGAGATTAGAAGCCAGGAACATATGTACAAGTCAATGTTTTATCAAAATAAGTTAGCACAAGTAAATATCACAATCTTATCTTGGCTAGACCGTGGTCTAGAGCATTTAGAATCGAGGGACCCCAAAGAACCACCCCAGGTAGTTGTAGGAGACCCACAGAGGACGGACGCGGTGTTTAGACACTGGTGCGAGTCCTGTACGAGTCTATGCGAGAGAACGCGATTGAGTTATCAATGTTACAGGTCCCTGGCGTCTTCGAGGCGAACACACCGATCGGTCAGTACGAGTCGAAGGACGCGGATACTGATGGAGTTACACAGGAGTTGGACGCGATGTGTCTAACACAGACGCGAGCCCTGTACGAGCCAGTGCGATAATCGCACGGGGAAAATAGGAGTTTTAGGGCACTTCTAGGGTAGCTACAAGCAAGCCACTTACAGGGTAAGTAGTTCTAGGGCCCACACCCACAGGAGCACCGTAGTGCTGAAGTTACCTCACCCAGGGAGCCGGGTGCATAGGTGTCCTTTGGTGTCGGGTCGCGGCGTCGTTTTCAATGGGAACCAATGAAGACTTGCTGCTTGCGACGACAGAAGAAGTGTCCGTTGGAATCCAAGCCTGGATTCAGAAGGAGGAAGACCTGAAAGCAGAGGGGACAGTGTTCACAGTCACTTGGCAGTGACTCTGGGCAAGGAAGATGAATGCCCACCGTCGTCGAGAGCTTCGGGTCGTTCACGGGTGTCTTGACTCTTTGACCACGTGGTTCAGGCAGCGTCAATGATGACCAGGAGCTGGATTCGGTGTGTCCCACGACGTCTGCAGCTTACTGAGGTGTCGGCGACTCGATTGGAGCCAACAAGCTTTGGTAGCCGCAAGTCTCGTGGTGATGAGGAAAAGTCAATGGTGCAGACCAGCAAGGTCTGGGGGACTTACCCAGCAAGGGTAGGTCAGGGCAGGCCTGGAGCAACCAGGGGAGCCCTTTGGTTTTGTTGGAAAGTCTTCTGGGGACCCACAAGCCGGCTGGCAAGGGATCGCAAAGACGCCTCGGGAGGATCCACTCAACAGGGGCCCACGGTCACTTGAGACGGTGTAGGCTTCTGAATTCGGGAGGAATCTCTGCTAGAGGCTGGGACCATACGCGGTCCAAAGCACAAGTTCCTAGAACGTCGTGAAGGAGTTGCACTCGACAATAGTGCACGGTACCCAGGGGCTGCGGTTCCTCGTCGCTCGTGGGGTCCACTTGCCTCAGCTTCGCTGGGGACTCACGATGCCCTTGGAGAAGTCAGGAAATTCTCTTCCTGGGCTGCAGGGACTTCGGGCTCCGGCGGGAGCGGCGTAGTTTGCGACCGTCGTTGTAATTTTTGGTGCCTGCCAAGCAGGGGAGTCACTCCTTGACTCCAAGGGAGATTCTTCAGTCTTCCAAAGGTAGTGGAACGTCGAAGGCCCAGGATTCTTCTGTAGAGCGTCGTCCAGGGAGATCTGGGTTGCAATGCACAGGTTCCCCCTCTTATACTAAAATGAAGGGAGGGACTAGCTCTATGACCCCACCTATGGGAGGGTCAGGGGAGTGGGTGGCTACACCCACTTCCCTTTGTCCAGTTTCGCGCCAGAGCAGGGGCAGGTAGCCCCTGAGCCGGTTTGAACTGGGGTATGCACAGGGGAGCCTTCTGCACTCACCCAGCCCCAATACACTAAACCCTGTCTGGGAGGTGGTCACACCCCCTTGCGACAGGATATCTATTGTTGGGCTTCCTCCACTGTGAGTTTCGGTCATCAGCAGGAGGGCAGCCCAGTGTCTGTGACTGGTGGCATCCATCTTGTGATGCCAGGGCTCTGGAAAGAAGTTACCGGTTAGGCCGGTGTGTACATGTCTCTCCCTCTAGAAGGGGGGAATGCTACCCCCACCGCCAGAACTGGCGGGGGGTAGTATTCCAAGATGTTTGACACCAAACACGACATGTTTCCGTGCAGCCATCCCAAAGTTAGCATTTAACGCGAGGTTATAATGCGCTTAAGAGTATATGGTCAGGCTGCACTACAAACAGCATCAGAGAAGGGTCTCTGAACGCTGCAGAGGGGCTCTGCTCATGCAGGGACACCCTCCCACAAAAGAACCAAGCACTCTGCCTTCAGGATTGATAAGGCCTGCCATAGGAGTGACTTATAGGTTTGTATGTGTGTATGTATGTAGTGGTATAGGTAGCCCATACCACAGTAAGGGTGCATGCACCACCTTACCCAGGCTGCAGTAGCAGACCTGTGGTGTCAGATTTAGTCTGCTTCCCAGGGGTGGCATAATACATGCTTCAGCCCCTGGTAGGCCTGTGAAGTACCTATGCCCTTGGCACCTAAGGTACCATATACTAGGGACTCATAAGGTACCGCAGTATCCAATCACTAGTGCACCTAGAGTGCACCCCAAGTCGTTTAGAGAGAACAGAGAGGCTGGGGCCCTGATTAGCAGGGACCCAGCCCGACTATAGCCAGAAACCAGTGTAAACATCAGAAAAAAAGTGGGGCAACATAAGAGGCAGATCCTACTCTCCTACACAACCCCCCAAACGCAGGGACACTAAACTAACCTTGACCAGTTAAGTATTCGTGCTCTAAGTGGAAATACCTTGAGAGTCCATCTGCATTGGCATGTTGGGTCCCAGGTCTATGCTCCACTGTATAGTCCATCCCCTGTAGGGAAATGGACCACCTCAAAAGTTTTGGGTTTTCTCCTTTCATTTGTTTAAGCCATAGGAGGGGCTTGTGGTCGGTCTGAACTATGAAGTGAGTGCCAAACAAGTATGGCCTCAGCTTCTTCAGGGCCCACACCACAGCAAAGGCCTCCTCTCTATAGCTGACCAACGTTTCTCTCTAGGGGTCAGCCTTCTGCTAATAAAAGCTACTGGCTGATCTTGACCTTCATCATTCAGTTGAGACAGTACAGCTCCCACACCCAGCTCAGAAGCATCTGTTTGGACAATGAACTTTTTGGTGTAGTCTGGACTCTGTAAGATGGGGGCAGTGCACATGGCCTGCTTTAGGTCTTCAAATGCCTTCTGACAGCTAGCTGTCCACTGAACCTTTTTGGCATTTTCTTTGAGGTTAGATCATTCAAGGGGTCACTATAGATCCATATCCCTTTACAAACCTCCTATAGTACCCAGTCAGGCCTAAGAAGGCTCTCACCTGTGTCTGGGTGGTTGGAGCAACCCATTCCATTATGGTTTGGATTTTGCTCTTTAAAGGCTGAACCTGGCCTCCACCTACAAGGTGGCCCAGGTACACAACCTGACTCTGCCCTATCTGGCACTTAGTGGCCTTGATAGTGAGGCCTGCTTTCTGCAGGGCCTCCAAAACATTCCTGAGGTGGACCAGGTGATCCTGCCAGGAGGAACTAAAGACAGCAATATCATCTAGATAAGCTGAGCAATAAGTTTCCATCCCTGCCAGAACTTTATTCACCAACCTCTGAAAAGTGGCAGGCGCATTTTTCAATCCTAAGGGCATCACCACAAAGTGTTAGTGCCCACCAGGGGTCGAAAATGCTGTTTTGGCTTTTGCATCATCAGCTAATCTGATCTGCCAGTAGCCAGCTGTTAGGTCAAATGTACTTAGATACTTGGCTGAGGCCAAAGTATCAATCAGCTCATCTGCCCTTGGTATGGGATAGGCATCAGTCCTAGTGACTGCATTGAGGCCTCTGTAGTCCACACAAAACCTCATTTCTTTCTTACCACCATGGGTATGAGGCTTGGGTACTAGGACTACTGGGCTAGCCCATGGGCTATCTGAAGGCTCAATCACTCCTTACTCCAATATTTTCTGGACTTCAGTCCTGATACAATCCCTGACATGGTCAGGTTGCCTGTAGATTTTACTCTTGACAGGCAGACTGTCCCCAGTGTCCACCTCATGGGTGCACCAGGTAGTCTGACTAGGGGTCAGGCTAAACATATGTCTGTACTGTTGCAGAACTTGTCTGCACTCAGTTTGCTGATGGTCAGTGAGGCTGCTTGCCAAAGAAACACCATCTACTGACCCGTCATCAGGGTTCTGCGAGAGCAGGTCAGGGAGAGGGTCACTCTCCTCCTCCTGTTCCTCATCAGTTGCCATGAGCAAGCCCATGTCAGCCCTGTCAACATATGGTTTCAATCTGTTGACATGGAGCACCCTCAGGGGGCTCCTGGGAGTTCCAAGATTCACCAGATAGGTGACCTCTCCCTTCTGTTCAACTATTGTATGGGGGCCACTCCACTTGTCTTGGAGGGCTGCTGGGGCCACTGGCTCCAACACCCACACTTTCTGTCCTGGCTGGTATACAGTCAGTACAGCCTTTTGGTCATGCCAAGCTTTTTGTAATTCTTGGCTGGCCTCCAGGTTTCTGGTTGCCTTTTTCATGTACTCAGCCATCCGGGAGCGGAGACCAAGTACATAGTCCATCACATCTTGTTTGGGGGGCTTGAGAGGTAACTCCCAGCCCTCTTTTACCAAACACAATGGACCTCTCACAGGATGCCCAAACAGAAGCTCAAATGGGCTGTAACCAACCCCCTTCTGTGGAACCTCTCTGTATGCAAACAACAGGCAGGGAAGAAGAAGGTCCCATTTCCGCCTAAGCTTCTCTGGGAGTCCTTTAATCATTCCCTTCAGGGTTTTGTTGAAGCGTTCAACTAAACCATTGCATTGTGGGTGATAGGGGGTGGTGAACTTATAAGTTACACCACACTCCTTCCACATTGCCTTCAAATATCCTGACATGAAGTTGGTACCTCTGTCAGAAATGACCTCCTTTGGGAAACCCACTCTGGAGAAGACTCCAATGAGGGCTCTTGCCACCACAGGGGCTGTGGTGGTCCTCAGGGGAATTGCCTCTGGGTACCTGGTGGCATGATCCACTACCACCAGGATAAATCTGTGCCCAGATGCAGTTTGAGGGTCAAGGGGACCAACAATGTCAATCCCTACCCTTTCAAAGGGTACCCCCACCACAGGTAGTGGTATCAGGGGGCCTTTGTTGTGCCACCTGCCTTGCCACTGGCTTGGCATGTGGCACAGGAGCGACAAAACTCCTTTGTGTCCTCTGACATATGTGGCCAATGAAAATGTGGAACAAGCCTGTCCCAGGTCTTGTTTTGGCCCAAGTGACCTGCCAAAGGGATATCATGTGCTAGGGTCAAGAGGAACCCCCTAAACTTCTGAGGGATTACCATCCTCCTGGTGGCTCCAGGGGCTGGATCTCTACCCTCAGAATATAGGAGTCCCTCATCCCAATAAACTTTATGGGACCCACTAGCACTCCCAGCAGCCTCAGCAGCAGCCTGCTGTCTGAGGGGTTCAAGAGAGGGGCAGCACTGTTGCTCCTTACTCAGATCTTCCCTAGAAGGGCCCCCTGCCCCCAAGAACTCAACCTGATCAGGCTCAAGTTCCTCTGGGGCAGTTCCTTCTTCAGGATCTGCTCCTCCTCCCTGGGGAGGGGACTCAGTGGTCTGAGACAGAGGGGAAGGCACTGCCTTAACCCTACTGCTCCTCCTCTTGGGAAGCATCTGGTCCGTAGTTTCAGGATCCAGAGCTGGTTCAGTGTTATGCATTTTGGCTTGTGACCTGGTCACAGCAAATACCTTCTGCAGGGATGCCCAACATCTCAGCATGAATCCATAACTCTACTTCAGACCAGGCTGAAGTCTCTAGATCATTGCCCAATAGACATTCTACAGGGAGGTCTGCACTGACTACAACCTTCTTGAGGCCAGTTACTCCTCCCCAGGAGAAATTCACAACTGCCAGACTATGGTTGGTCTTGGCATTGCTTGCATTGGTCACCTGGTACATTTCACCCAGGATGATCTCTCCAGGGTCCACAAGATCCTCTGCCACCATGGTGACACTAGCACCTGTGTCCCTAGATGCCAAAGCCTGTTTGCCATTTATTACAGGCTGCTGTTTGTATTTGCCCAGATTACTGGGGCTCACTAGGAAGGACATTTCAATGTCTCCATCACAAATCAGCATTGCCTGAGTGGGTTCTCTGACTAGGCCAGAGCCCACTTCAGAACCCAGGGTCAACCCTACTACACCCTTTTTCTGAGTACCACCTCCACCAGTAGCTGAACTAGGGGGAACAGTTGCCTTAGGGGCAGGAGTGGTGGTGGTTTGGTCTTTGGACTTGTTACAATCAGAAGTCCAGTGCCCTTTCTGTTTACAGAATTTGCACCAGGGCTTCTTTTGGCCTTTTCCCTTGTTGGATTGTGACTCCCCACCAGATGCAGATTTTTGGGGCCCTTGTGAAGACTTCTGGTCTGTTGACATATCCCCACTATTCTCAGAGCCCTTCTGATCCTGCTTCTTTGTGTCACCCCCTTGGTTCTGGGTTTTCTGCCTCACCCTGGTTCTGACCCACTTGTCTGCCTTCTTTCCCAATTCTTGGGGAGAGGTCAGATCCGAGTCTACCAGGTATTGATGCAACAACTGGTTCTGGCAATTATTAAGGATCTGTTCTCTCATCATTAGATTATACAATCCCTTGAAATCAGTAACCCTACTGCCAACCAGCCAACCCTCCAGAGCCTTGGTTGCACAATCTACAAAGTCAGTCCAGTCCTGAGTCTGTGCCTTCTGGGTGTCTCTGAACTTCAACCTGTACTGCTCAGTGGTTAAGCCAAACCCATCTATCAGTGCACTCTTCAGGACTTCATAGTCATCAGCATCCTCTTCTCTAACAGTGAGGAGCTTGTCTCTACCTTTATCTGAAAAGGAGAGCCACAAGATTGCTGCCCACTGCTTTTGGGGGACCTGTTGTACTCTACAGGCCCTTTCCATAGCAGTTATCCACTTGTGGATATCATCCCCACTCTGGTAGGGAGGAACAACCTTGCTCAGGTTCCTATGGTCTGGAGTATTTTCTCTACCTCTAGGGACACTGTTGCTGCCACCAAGGGGTTCTAACCCCTCTCTTCTAGAAGCTTTCTGGAACTCAAAGGCTTCTTTGTCTAATGCCAACTGCTTGGTTTTGAGGGCAAATCTTGCTTCCTCATACTGCAGCAGTTTGTACATCCTTTCAGAGGAGGTCTCTCTTCTTGGGAAGAAGGAGTTCCTCTGGTAGACAGTTTCCCTGCCAGAGTGAAAGGAGTGCTCAGAATCCCTGGAAAGGGACCTGTGCCTGTCTTCCACTATGTCAGTTCTCTTAGGGAGAATTCCTCTGTCTTGTTCAGACCCCTTTGGGCCTGGCCCTACAATCACAGAGTCCTGGTCATTCTGATGTTCATCATCTGACCCAGACACTATAACTGACCTACCCACTGATCCAGACCCCTTAGCTCCTAGAGCTAATCTAAGGTCATCTGCTGTTAGCAGATCTATCAAGTGTAGTGTGGAGGGACTCTGTCCTATCTTCAGGTGCCTCTCAGCACACATGGCCTTCAAGTCAACGAAAGTCATGTCCTTATACTGAAGCTGGGTGGATCCACTGGGTCCATCCCTTGAGGACATTCTAGTGTTGTGCAGTGTTGTACTACCTACACTAGTTTGTGGCCTACTGATACTAGCTTGAGCTGTAGAAAGGGTGTGCTATCCCTTTTGCACACAGCTCTAAGTTCAGTAGAACTTATTGATACTAAGCTTGACTTTATATGTACCTTGAGTACCTATAGTGGTTTTCAGTTAGTAATTCAAATAGAGATTTTCTGGTAAAACAATAGCAAGCTGGAATCCCACACGCTGCCACCAATGTGAGAAGTTGGCCTGGTATATGCTGTTCACTAATTAAAGTGGAAACCTTGCACCAGAACAATTCGACTCTTATGGTTGGTAGGTTTAAGACAACCTTTATAGAAAGCTATCCTAGTGGTAGCTGTGGAGAGCAGCCTTCAGGCTAAGTCTTGGAGGAATGTAAAGCAGCTTGTTTTACCACACAATCTCTTGAATCACCAAATGAAAAGACACCACACAGGTATATATATCAAATATATATGTATTTATTAATAAACAACTCTCTACTAATCTCTTTATGAGATTAGAAGTCAGGAACATATGTACAAATCAAATGTTATCAAAATAAGTTAGCACAATCAAATATCACAATCTTAGTTTGGCTAGACCTAGGTCTAGAGCAGTTAGAATCGAGGGACCCCCAAGAACCACCCCAGGTAGTTGTAGGAGACCCACAGGGGACGGACGCAGTGTCCTGGCACCGGTGCGAGTCCTGTACGAGTCTATGCGAACAGACGCAATTGAGATTTCAATGTTAAAGGTCCCTTGCGTGTTCGAGGCGAACACACCCGATCGGTCCTTGTACGAGTCGAAGGACGCGGTTACAGATAGAGTTGCAAGGGAGAGGGACGCGCTGTGTCTAACACAGACGCGAACCTTGTACGAGTCAGCGCACTGGAGATTTCAATGTTACAGGCCCCTTGTGTGTTCGAGGTGAACCCACCGATCGGACTCAGTACGAGTCGAAGGACACGGTTACAAATAGAGCTACAAGGGAGATGGACGCGATGTGTCTAACACAGACGCGAACCCTGTACGAGTCAGCGCAATTGTCGCACTTAGAAAATAAGAGTTTTAGGGCCCTTCTAGGGTAGCCACAAGCAAGGCACTTACAGGGTAAGTAGTTCTAGGGCCCACACCCACGGGAGCACCGTAATGCTAAAGTTACCTCACCCAGGGGAGCCGGGTGCATAGGTGTCCTTTGGTGTCGGGTCGCGGCGTCGTTTTCAATGGGAGCCAGTGAAGAGTTGCTGCTTGCGGCGACAGAAGAAGTGTCCGGTGGAATCCAAGCCTGGATTCGGAAGGAGGAAGACCTGAAAGCAGAGGGGACAGTGTTCAAGGGCACTTGGCAGTGGCCCGGGGCAAGGAAGATGAATGCCCACCGTCGTCGACAGATTCAGGTCGTTCACTGGTGTCTTGACTCTTCAACCACGAGGTCCAGGAGGCGTCGAGGATGGCCAGGAGCTGTATTCAGCGTATCCCACAAAGTCTGCAGCTGACTGCGGTGTCGGCGACCCGATTGGAGCCAACAAGCCTTGGTAGCAGCAAGTCTTGTGGTGGAACGGAAAAGTCAATGGTGCAGACCAGCAAGGTCTGAGGAACGTACCCAGCGAGGGTAGGTCAGGGCAGGCCTGAAGCAACCAGAAGAGCCCTTTGGTTTCTTTGGAAAGTCTTCTGGAGACCCACAAGCCAGCTGGCAAGGGATCGCAAAGACACCTCAGGAGGATTCACTCAACAGGAGCCCACGGTCACTCGGGACGGTGTAGGCCTCTGATTGTGGGAGGGCTCTCTGCTGGAGGCTGGGACCACACGGGGTCCAAAGCACAAGTTCGTAGAACGTCGTGAAGGGGTTGCACTTGACAATAGTGCCCGGTACCCAGGGTCTGCGGTTCCTCGTCACTCGTGGGGTCCACTTGCCTCAGCTTCGATGGGGACTCACGATGGCCTTGGAAAAGTCAGGAAATCTTCTTTCTGGGCTGCAGGGACTTCGGGCTCCGGCGGGAGCAGCGTAGTTTGCGACCGTCGTTGTCGTTTTTGGTGCCTGCCAAGCAGGGGAGTCACTCCTTGACTCCAAAGGAGATTCTTCAGTCTTCCAAAGGTAGTGGAATGTCGAAGGTCCGGGATTCTTCTTGTAGAGTGTCGTCCAGGGGTATCTAGGGTGCAATGCACAGGTTCCCTGTGGCGGTTTATCTTTGAGGGCGTCGGGGCTCCGCCCCAGGTACATTTTACATGTTTACATTTCTCAAGAGATTAGATCACATTTTATTTTATAAAAAAAAAATTTCCAAAGAAGAACACGGGGCACTGTCTCTGAGTCTGCCCCACTCACCAATACTGCCGCAGCTCCGCTGTCACGTCACGTGACTGATTGCTTTGCTCCCGGGCGGCTGGCCGCGCCCAAAGAAACCTGCTATGTGTTTGCCGGGCCGACAACCTCACAGCCCTGAAGGCTGTGATGTCATCAGCTCAGCAAAGACGTAGCTGGAAGGTCCAGTCTCCACCCCCTGATGGCGTGGAGGTTAAGTTAGCCCCGGGCGTTTTCAATGCAAGCCCGGGATCGCTAACTCTCCACGTCAATCAGAGAGTGGAGGAGAGCTTGTCATGGTGTCACCCCACCCCTTCCCAACTCGTCACAGGGCGTGGTGGGACCCACCCTGTGACGAGTTGGGAAAGGGTGTGGCAGGTGGGCAGCCAAGGAGTCGAGTGACCATCTGCGCAGGCTCGATGACGATCTGACTGCACTGCTTCCCGCGCGCGCGAGTCGGCATTTGGAGTGGCAGCCATTTTACACTCCAGAAGGACGGACTGCATTAGAGCCGAGAGCCGAGGAGGCAGTCTGTCCCGAAGCATCGTCGTCGTGCCATTACCGCTGGCTCTAGCAGCTAGTCCATGTGGCTGCAGGCTGCTGTCCGGAGTAGGGCAGTAGTAGGAGGAAGGACTGGACTTGTGAACTCGGACAGTTCACCAGGTAAGGCCCAGGCGGGCAGTTTTTAACTTATAGGCCCGCGTTACAGCTGAGCTGAAGCCTGAGTGATCGGATCGTTTAGTGTTATAAATGCAGTAGAGCGGGCGGGCGGGGCAACAGTAACATATCACAAGCTTTAAAGCTTACATCATGATCACTCATAACCTTCAGCCATATTTCACACAAGTGTTTCCATTTCCAATATCAAAGCGGTGGATTTTCGCCCCCACAACGATAAACGTATTGACATATGGTGCCCATGTGCGACGCTTGACTTGTTTCCATAATGCATTATTAATCCCATCTCAGTATGCTGCAAAGGCAGGGGGCCGCCTGCTCACGAGCCCGCACGTACCTGGTGCACAGCCCGCTGGACTGCATAGTTTGCTGCTGCCCACCTGGGCCGATGCCAAAAACAGCACTGCCTGGCACATGCACGTACTTCAAGGGAAACGGATGGAAAATACATTACATATGAGAGCATCACCATTTGAAAAAGATGAATGTTAGATACATTAACTTTCATGTAATTCCCCGTCATTCCTGAATTGGGTTTGTGAACCTACTTAGCAGCCCCGAGTGACTTTGAAATGGCTGCCAGAGATCACAGTGCAACACGAGTTCAACTGAAAAGCCCAGATCAATACGGACAAAACGTCAGCAAAATAACTGCACCCCATTGTAAGACTCATATGCTTTACAGAGATAATCATGATCCTTGTGCAAGGGGGTTGGCAAATCACTCATTTTTGGGGACTAGGACCTATTTGTTTATCATCAGACTTTTACACAGAACGACAGAGTGAATAGGAGACAGCAAGGAAGGAGAAGGGAGAGAAAGACAGAAAAACAAAGGAAGAAGGAAGGGATAAAAAAGAGCGCGCCAAAAGATAAAGATACAGGACGTGTAGTGTGGTTGAAAAAGAGGCATAAGGTGGAATCAAGAAAAGGCAGCTTTAGTATTCAGCAAACCTGACATTCAGCAGCGCCAGCAGTGGGCTCTTGAGCTTACAACGCTCACATTTATTAAATTCGAGGAGATGAAGTCTTACAGACAGTGCTACTAATTATAAGGCAATCTCTGATTATGGTGGAGCGGAGTTCTGTCTTCTCTTGCCACAGCCGGGCTCGTTTCTTTGCGCCACTTGCATTCCGTTCTGGTTCATGAGGTACTGGGCACGTGTAAGCATTAATGGCATCTGACAGCCCGGGCCTCTCCTGGGGCCATGCTGGCGCAGTCTGGGTTCTAATTAATGTGGCCGAGTATTGCTGTAGGTTTAACTGTATCCCAGATGCTGTGATTGTCTGTCAATTACAGTAGCATCCCTTCTTCCAAAGAAACTGCGCTCAGAAAGGGCCACTAATCTCCAAAATACAAGCAGCAGGGCCTGAGCTGGGTGTATTAAAAGATTAGATAGATGAGTTTGATGACGTTAAGATGTTGTGCTTGTGCCTCATTGCGGTTCCTGTTGAAAGAGTTGGACGGTCTCTGTCTAAACGTAGATAAGATGGATTTCTAGAAGCATACTGAGGTTACGGGCAAAAAATGGAAAATACACAGGAACAAAATAGATGACTGTTTGACCAGTGACTGAGGGGTGTGGAGGAAGGCAAAAGTAAATAAGCGCAAGTTTATTTCCAGGTACTATGACACTGGTTCTGTCTGCTCACAAAAAAGTTGGGCCCCTGCACTGTTGACTCCTGAAAGGTGGGCACTGGCGCAATTTGAATTGGAAATATGTTATCCATTACCTCTCTCACATTTGCTCCTAAAAATGTGTACTTTGGCCATAATGCAAGAAACTCCTCAAATGTTAGTTACCCTCAGTGTTCTCCCAGTAGGGTCCCTGCAATGTTTGCTCCTGCAGGTTGGGCCTCTGTGCACTCAGCTACTTAATGCTGAGGCGCTTACATGATTTGCTAGTAAAACGTTGGGCCATAGTCCACTCTTAAATATTTGGGCCTTGGTGTCGATTACTCATAACGTTTTGCTTCAAAGATATTCACTCTGTAAAGATAGATTTTATTCTGTGGAGTTCTCTTGTTGGACAGATCCCGTAGTTTTTTAATGCATTTCTACCACTGGTTATAAGTAATTATAGTCTGCCTGCAGTCTAGGAGAGAGCATTGCCAGTTCTAGCGATTTAAGATCAGTTTGGACGTGTGTGTATCTGCAGCTTGTTAAAATGTTAAAATCCCTGACTGACATGAATGTGTGAAGACTTGCCACAGCCAAAGTTAGGGCCTTGTAATGGCATGGATGGATGTCGGGGTGGGAGTGTTAACCTGTGAGAAATCGCCTTTCTTGGCTTGCCTTTAAGTTGTTTATTTTAAAAATGATCAATGAGGTAGTGAGCAGATATTTATCCAGAGTTAAAGATGCATCTTCTGCATAAGAAAGGGTTTTCATTAGTGTTTTTATGTACTTGAAAGCAATCTTAGTCATTCTTCCTGTGAGACATTTAGGGGTAGTAAGAGCTATATAAATTCAATTACAATTATGAATACTTAACTTGAGGTCAGATTAACTGCTATGAAATGTTATGTTGAGTCATTTCAATGTTATTGCACTTTAGCTCTCGTGAAGTGCTGTGCAGGGTTTGTTTGCCTTGTGCGGGGCCTGTGGTGGGTTGTCATTTTGCGATTGGCCACTGGCGCAGTCTGTTATTCCGTCTGCCCCTCATAATGTGGTAGTTTTGAAATCATGAACACAGCCACATTGGGAACTCTGTGAGTCTGAGCCCCCTTCAGTTTATTTTTTCACAAGAATAACAGACATATGAGGTATTTTCGATAGACATTTAAGTAGAGATTCCTTATTAATTAAATGAACTATGGGTCTAACTTTTGAACATTTATGGTTGGCAGTTGTCTAGTCTCATTTTGGCCCGACGGGCACGCACTTTGCACATGATTCATGCAGCAGGAACCCGGTTCGAATCTAAAATCAAGTAAGCGAGCACTTAAGCTATCTACTCCCTCCACAGGCTGCACAGTACACCTCTTTTTCAGCTTCTACTGTGCATTTAGTGCCGCAAAATTATTTCATTTCACTACACACGATCCAGTAAAACACTCATATGCACATGAAGTTAAGTAGGGCATACAAAAGTGAAGTGGCGGAGAGGGCACTGCAGGTGTCCAGGGACTCAGTTTAAATCTGACACCAGGCAAAGTTGGTGATCGCTTCAGCTCCTCCCCACACAGTAACCTCTCCTTCTCTGGCTTGAAAATGAATGTAGTCAGTGCTATAAGCGTGGTTCAAGTCACAACACAAGATTAAATTCATCACCACTCCAAATTGGATAGATGGACAAGTAGTGGGTAGGCAGACCACTGCAGACAGCCAATCGACCCATTTCCCTTGGAACTGATGATAGTTTGAGGTGAGGCAGTGGCCTGTTTCTGTTTAGCACAATGGCTTCCAAAAGTCTTGAAAATGCACCATTTGCCCACTCATTTTTCAAAATTTTCTCGGGGAGAACCCCCCGAACCCTCCTTAGGTCGTTCAGGCTCGCTCGCCACGGTGTGCTCCACCACTAATTTTACGCCTCACCACTTTCAAATGTCACCAGCCGCCACTGCAGGTCCCCCTCTTATACTAGAAAGAAGGGAGGGACTAGCTCTATGACCCCACCTATGGGAGGGTCAGGGAGTGGGTGGCTACACCCACTTCCCTTTGTCCAATTTCACGCCAGAGCAGGGGCAGGTAGCCCCTGAGCCGGTTTGAACTGGGGTATGCACAGAGGAGCCTTCTGCTCCCCCAGTGCAGGACTTCAAAGCACTCTAAGAGTGCACCCACCCAGCCCCAATACACTAAACCCTGTCTGGGAGGTGGTCACACCCTCCTGTGACAGGATACCTATTGTTGGGCTTCCTCCACTACGAGTTTCGGTCATCAGCAGGAGGGCAGCCCAGTGTCTGTGACTGGTGGCATCCATCTTGTGATGCCAGGGCTCTGGAAAGAAGTTACCGGTTAGGCCGGTGTGTACATGTCTCTCCCTCTAGAAGGGGAATGTTACCCCCGCCACCAGAACTGGCGGGGGGGTAGTATTCCAAGATGTTTGACACCAAACACGACATGTTTCCGTGCAGCCATCCCAAAGTTAGCATTTAACGCGAGGTTATAATGCGCTTAAGAGTATATGGTCAGGCTGCACTACAAACAGCATCAGAGAAGGGTCTCTGAACGCTGCAGAGGGGCTCTGCTCACGCAGGGACACCCTCCCACATAAGAACCAAGCACTCTGCCTTCAGGATTGATAAGGCCTGCCATAGGAGTGACTTATAGGTTTGTATGTGTGTATGTATGTAGTGGTATAGGTAGCCCATACCACAGTAAGGGGTGCATGCACCACCTTACCCAGGCTGCAGTAGCAGACCTGTGGTGTCAGATTTAGTCTGCTTCCCAGGGGTGGCATAATACATGCTTCAGCCCCTGGTAGGCCTGTGAAGTACCTATGCCCTTGGCACCTAAGGTACCATATACTAGAGACTCATAAGGTACCACAGTATCCAATCACTAGTGCACCTAGAGTGCACCCCAAGTCGTTTAGAGAGAACAGAGAGGCTGGGGCCCTGATTAGCAGGGACCCAGCCCGACTATAGCCAGAAACCAGTGTAAACATCAGGAAAAAAGTGGGGGCAACATAAGAGGCAGATCCTACTATCCTACAGTCACACTCTAGAAAAATGCCCCCAAACATTTATCTGACATTGTGTAATGTAACTGACGCTCATGTAAAGCGCTCCAACACCTTTGGGTCACTCGAGTTCACATTGTATAAACAAGCATCAGAGAAAATACGAGGAGAGTTGCCCAAGCTTTGCCCTTAACTGTACTGCAAGTTTGGGCTGCTGAAGGTCCGGTGACCGAGGCTCGCTAAAGCAACAATCAGTGAAGCTGCACTTTGAAGTCAGAGAAAAATTAACAAGGCAATTTCGAAAACAGCGTCTGACATTTCATCTCGGTATTTGAACGGGACAGGGAGATTAAGTTGCAGGCGCCAAAGCTGAACCATCGAAGACTTGCAAACAGGGACATGAGCAAGAATCAAAGAAAAAAACAGTCCCCCAAATTAACACAGGAGCGTAATGTTAACAGTAATTGGGTGGTGCTCTGTGGGAGGAAACCAAACACAAAAAGGAGGGTGAAAGAGGAAGGATTAACCACTAGCAGGCAAGCATTTTTGAACGACAGTTGAAGGGATGAATAAAAAGGCAATGGGAAGGCTGTAAGCCCTGAAAACAGCATGTCTCGAAGAGACAGTGCATACGCTGCCTAGGCTTGAACTAAAAAAGCAAGGCATAGCCCGCAAAACCCTTGGAAGGAGTGAATAAAGCCAAGGGTGATCCGGATAGAAGGAAGAATCTTGAAGGGGATTGTAATCAGATGGAAGATAAAGATCTTAGGATTTTGATGGATATCCTGTTGGCAAGGATTGAGGCCCTGAATATTCGTTGTTTGAAAAACTGTTTAACCAGGCTGGTGGCTATTGAAAAAGTGGTTGCCAACCTCACGTGGGTGGGCGATAATAATGATCTTTCGCATGCAGGCCAAACGACTGCAAGTAACTTGGCCATGGACCTTAATAAATGATGAATCTGAAGTTTCCATTCTGCTCTTTAAAATGTCCTATTTAAGTCCTCAGATTTGGGACGATGAATATTTAAGATTTTTGCCATAAATTCTGTATTGCCCTATTGCTGAGTTACTTCATGGCAATAAATATTCTGTGATGCACCTTTTGAATTTTTGTAATAAATTGTTCAAAATTTTTGAATTTGGCTCTAGTACTCACTTATTGAGTTTGTCCATCATTAACTGATGTACTTTTGATATGCTGTTTTGTACCTTATTTTGGGACACATTTCCTCATGAAATTTAGGTTTAACACCGTCCCCGATCTACCCACCCATGGAAATGTTATTGAGGTGATTTTTATGGTGTAAAATCTTAGGGGTTCCCCACAGAATGTTGGACAGTTAAGGAAAAATGAGATCAGATTTGGCAAAGTTAAGATTAATGCATTATATTTTTCACCATCTACAAGGATGGTTTGATTGATAGTCTTAATTTTGTGGAGGTTGACACAGTCATGGGTGTGGGTAATGATATTCATGTGCAAACAGGGTGAGAGGCATTGAATGCAGTGTACAGGGTATGATTAAAGGAGTCTAATAGGTCTAAGAGAGATAAGTGTGGTGACGAAGGCAGGGATTGATTGGTGACATGCAGTAAGTATTAACTTGTAGGTTTTGTTCACAGATTAGAGGTTGGGAACAGTGGGAAATGTGATTGCGAAAGTCAAGTGAATAAGGTGAGGAAGTTCAGTGCTAGGGGGAGCTGATGCTGTTTTAACTTGTCTTGTTATACCTTCAGTAACATAACTACTAAGTGCAGTGCATTCAGCGAGAGGAGACGTGGATTGGAAGCCCTAAGGCAGTGTTCAGAGTCGATTGCCGAGAGGGGCGTGGCAGAGGATGCGACGTGAGTTGCAGCTGGAGCAGGCTCAATCCAGGCCTGGGCCCTGTCGCAAACCCCGACACCCTACACCCATCAACTCGGGGGCTGAGGGCTGCCTGAGATACAGAAGGTGCGGTGGGATATGGAGACCTTCCGTGGTTGCCAGGTACTGCGCACAATCTGACGCCCTGCGGGGGCTCAATCTGCATTGTGGAGCGGGGCTAGCGTGACTCCCACACTCAGGGGCAGGGTGCTGAGGCCCATTGTACGTGAGCAGAGGCGTTGCTGGAGGGCTCCAGGGAGGGCATGTGGAGTCCACAGTGATGGCAAGGCCTCAAGTGCCTCTGTTGGTGCACCTGGTGCACTGGCCTAAGCATACCACCTGCCCGTGCTCTGATACAAGCTCTGAGGGTTCTGAGGAGTTCTGAGAGCCTGCTCTGCCCGCAGTGTGTGGTGGAGGTAATTAGAGCCTGGTGCTGTGGTGTGGCGAGGCCTAGAGCGGGTGAGGCACTGGTGACCCGGGGAGAGGCACTGTGCGTCTCACCAAGCCCTAAGAATCTCCAAGAAGCCCCAGAGTCCAAGGGAGCAGTTCTTTCCCGAGGTTGTATTTTACACCTCATACCTCATCATAAAAGAGACGCATGCTTGTGCCCTTATCCCTATGCTGCAAGCTAACATCTTAAGGAAGTGGTGAGACGGCACACTTTGACAGTGGAAAGACAGAGGAAAGCCAAACTATCATCAAACACCAGGGGGATGCCAAGGTGGCGTAGCATTAGGACACAACCATGTAAATCGGAGGGTATACAGTTCCTTACAGGAGAAGAAGCGGTCAGAGGAGCCTAAGGCGTCAGATCGGGGGATCTGATTCCACAGGAGCAAGACCCCTCACACACCCAAATGGGCAGCTCCTCATTGGGCCAGTGCTGCAATGCCCAATGGGCCCCGCAGGGGGGCTTTCTGCCAGAGTTCTTTTGTTTTTGCTGATGTGAAGAGTGAGAAGCAGTGTTCAGTGTGATAAGGTGAATAGACTGGTGTAATGTGAGATTAAAATTAACTGGGGGGACACCCAAAAGGAAGTTTAATTTGTGAATTCCCTTGTTATTGTTAAAAGCAATGGATGGCTCGAAATGGATACAATGGCCCACACTAGCTCTATAAGTGATAAATTAAAAGAAGGTCAACATGTTTCTTGTCCTATTTAAACCATATCCAACAGCAATCCCAAGTGTATGTTGTATACCTTCAGGGTTAGAAACCGACCTGAAAAGAGAAAGTAAACAGTAGATCAACACATTAACATTCAATGGCATGCTGTGCAATTGGAACAATGCATGCCAAGGTCATCTCCATCCTGGTAGTGCAGGTGTAGACTGACTAAACAATGAATTTTAACAAAAAGGAAAAGTAAAATAATCACACAGACAAGGAAACGTTATACACAACAGACATAAGCCCCATTGCGTAGTTCAGGGGAAATGACGAAGGCAAATGTGTCAATCATAGAGGCTTTCCATATGTTGGGAAATACTATACTCCAACTGTGAATGACAGAGAAAAAACTTTCAATGGCGTTGGACCACCTAAAGAGACAAAATCATGAGTATTTACTCGGAATAGAGTAAGTAAGTTAGGATGTCATAGGGAAGCCAGTCCATAGAGGACAATACTCACAGTTTGTTGAGAGCGCGATTTGCAAACGACCTACCCGGAACTCTGCCAACAAGGAGGTAACTAGTGTGCACAGCGGGCGACGTTTATGAAGCAAACAGCGCATATCACAAGTGGAAAGAGGTATGGCCGACAGCAGGCTGCTAGAACATCGTGGGAGCGTCCGTCCCGTAGCAGGCGCCATCTTGAATGTGGCGTGCAACTTAAGGGGAGCATTAGCTTCTATTGGTATCATGGCCACGAGGGTGCGTCCAAGCGACCAAACATCAACATTAAAGGACCTTGATCAATTGGAGAGACAATCCTGAGAAAGAGGAGAGATAATCCTCAAGGCTGGTGGGGGACATATACCACAGTGGTATCCATGGGTCTTATGTACAACTATGAGCGCCATGTTGAAAAGTGGTGCTCTGTCTAAAATCAAGCCTCAAAATGTAACGGGGGAAGGCACTGTCAGTGCAAGACAATCAGTTATCATTGGCACGGTCAACTGTAAGTGAAGCGTCCTGCTGAATGGCACCATCACAGGAGTGAGGCACTGTAAAGAGAGTCACGCTGTGCAAAGAGCGAATTAAGGCTCAAAATATAATAACGGGAAAGAGGCTGTAAGTACATGGCAATTAGTCATCTATAGCAATGTGTCCAGCAGCAAAAAACACACCTGAAGGCGGTGGTACACTGCCAGGTGCTGATGTAGAGCCCTGGAAATCAGAGAAGGTTCATAAAGGAGTGTGGGATGGCTTAGTACATGGCACTCATTAGGGGAGAGTCAGCTAGGCCTTGCAACATCGGCTGGACGGGGACTGGTGTAGTTGCTAGCCCACGTAGGACTGGTAACGAAAGCGGGCCAGGTAGGGGGCAAGACCCTGAAATGCGTAGTTGGTGACCTAGGGTGGCGCTAGCCATAGTGCAACCGAAGAGACCAAACCAGGTCGTGGGTGTTCCTGTAAGCATACTGTTGTGTCCCCAGACACAGGATACCACCACAGGACACAGCAGGTAAGTCTTTAGTATTTATTTGTGGGAACAACGAGCCACCGCTCCTCTCACGACAGATGAGAGGCACCAACTGCCATTCATAGAACCCCCCCACACACAAGTACTATGGCAACACATAGAGGTTCTATAAAGAACAATGAACAAGCATATCTAAGTACAACATATTGTAGGAGAGTAGGATCTGCTTCACATGGGTACCCCCACTTTTTGCTGATGCTTCACTGTTTTTCGACATTAGTCTGGCTGGGGCCCTGCTAATCAGAACCCCAGCCTAGCTGCTTCCTCTCTAAAATGGTTTCCATGTGCCTTAGGCACATCTCTGATTGGGATCTGGAGTGCCCTTATAAGTCCCTAGTATATGGTATACTATGTACCAAGGGCATAGGTACCTCAGAGGCCTGCCAGGGGCTGCAGCATGTATTATGCCACCCCTGGAAGGCCATCCAAACTGACACCGCAGGTCTGCTACTGCAGCCTGGGTAAGGTGGTGCATGCACCCCTTACTGTGATACAGGTTACCTATATCACTAAATACATACACACATATAAACCTATAAGTCACTCCTAAGGCAGGCCTTATCAATCCTAAAGGCAGAGTGCATGGTTCCTATGTGAGAGTGTGCCCCTGCATGAGCAGGGTCCCTCTGCAGCGTTCGGAGACCCTTCTCTGATGCTGTTTGTAGTGCAGCCTGACCATATACTCTTAAGCGCATTATAACCTCGCGTTAAATGCTAACTTTGGAATGGCTGCACCTAAACATGTCGTGTTTGGTGTCAAACATCTTGGAATACTACCCCCGCCAATTCTGGCGGCGGGGGTAGCATTCCACCCTTCTAGAGGGAAAGACATGTTAACTCTGGCTAGCCCGGTAACTTCTTTCCAAAGCCCTGGCATCACAAAATGGATGCTGCTGCCACAGACACGAGTCTGGCCTTCTGCTGCTGGATGAAACTCCGGCAGGGGAGGCCTGGACAATAGGTTTCCTGTCCCAGGGAGGTGTGACCACCTCCCCAGACAGGATAATGTGTATTGGGGCTGGGCGGGAGCACTTTCGGGTGCTTTGACGTCCTCCACTGGGGGCACCTTTGGTGTCCCTGTGCATACCCCAGTTCAAACTGGATCAGGGGCTGGCAGCCCCTGCTTTGGCGCGAACTGGACAAAGGGAAAGGGGTGTAGCCACCCCTCTGCCCTGACCCACCCATAGGTGGGGCCACAGAGTAGTCCAACCCCTATCCTTAGTATAAGTATAGGAACCCAGTCCTTAGGACTTTAGATTATCCCTGGACGAAACTCTGAAACTGAATCCTGGACCTTCGACGCTCTACTCACAATTAGAGGATAGAAGAATCTCCCTTGGGGTCAAGGAGTGACTCCCCTGCTTGGCAGGCACCAAAGAAGCATCTGTCCGGTTCGCATTTCTGAAGCTCCCGTCGGACGCCGAAGTCATCGCATCACCAGAGGTGGATTCTCAGACTTCCCCAAGGCTACCCTGAGTCCCCAGCAAAGCTGAGGCCCGTGGCTATCGTGGGTGACTTGAGACTGTGACCCCTGGACATCGAGCACATTTGCAAGTGCATCCTCTTCTGGGTCTTCCAAGAAGTCGTGCTTTGGGCTCCGAGTAGCCCTAGCCTCCAGCACCACCTGCACCGAAGATCACTGGCCCCCACTCCACGAGTGTCCTGTAAGCCAGATCCACGTGCGGCATCACGAGGCTCCTTTGCGGTCGCTAGCCCGTTGGCTAGTAGCCCTTAACGAAGGCCAATCTTTTCCTAACTTGGCATCCTGGTTGCTCCAGGCCTGCACTCACTTACCCTTGCTGGGTGAGTGCCCCAGACCTTGCTGGTCTGCACCATTGACGATCTTCCTCTGCATCGAGACTTGCCGTTGCCAAGGCTTGTTGGATCCAATCCGGTCGCCGACACCTCAGCACTCGACAGACATCATGTACCAGCCTGAATCCTGCTCCTGGTTGCCGACAACGCCTCCTGGACCTCGTGGCTGAAGAGTCAAGACGACCATCAACGCACCTGAAGCACTCGACATCGGTGGGCATCTGCCCATCGCCTTCCTGGTCACTGGCTAGTGACCCAGACTCTGTCCCCTCTGCTTTCAGGTTCTTCAGAACTCCGATCCACTCTTGGATCCACCCGGACACTTTCCACTTGGTCGCCAGCAGCACTTTGCAGCAGATCGCCATTCAAATCGACGACGAAACCCGACCCCGAAAGGCACCTATGCACCCGGCTTCCCTGGGTGAGGTAACACGAGTACTCCGGTGCTCCCGTGGGTAGAGACTCTTCAAAGTCCTAGATCTCAAAGGGTTTGGTCCAAGTCCTCTTTTAAGTGTCCCTTTTCTCTAATTTCCCGATCACGACTTTCTCCACAGAAGTCAACGGCGTATCGCGGTTGTGTATTTACACTGCACGCGTCTCCCGTGGGTCCCCTGGGTCACTACCTTGGGTGGTTCCTTGTGGTCCAAGCACTTCTAGAGGCTCTAGGCCTAGTGTCTAGTTCAGTCGTGGTTCTTATACCACTTTATTGGTATATGGTTTGGTACGCCCCTAGGGCCCAAACGTGTATTTGTGCTATTACTGTGTTTAAATAACTTCTAACTTATGTACTTCGAACTCTAGCCTCATAAAGAGACTAGAGGGGTGTGTTTAGCAATAAATACATCTATTTTGAATATATACCTGGTGTGGTGCTCTTTCATTTGATCACTCAAGAGATTATAGACTGGTAAAACAAGCTGCTTTACATTCCTTCAAGACTTAGCCTGAAGGCTGCTCTCCATAGCTACCACTAGGATAGCTTTCAATAAGGTTGTCTTTAACCTATCTCCAATAAGGGGTTGTTTGGACTGGTGCAAGGTGCCCACTATAATTAGTGGACAGCATATACCAGGCCAACTTCTCACATTGGTGTGCAGCGTGTGGGATTCCAGCTTGCTATTGTTTTACCAGATAATCTCAATTGAATTGATCAACTGAAAACCACTAAAGGTACCTAAGGTACATATAATTTAAGCTTAGAATACAGTAAGTTCTACTGAACTTAGAGTTGTGTGTTAAGGGATAGCACAACCCTTTCTACAACTCAAGAGAGTTTAGTAGGCCACACTAGAGTAGGTAGTGCATACACCACACCACACTAGTAATGTCTTTAAGGGTAGGATCTAAAGAATCCTTGCAGGAAGCCATTGAGCTTCCACCCTCCAAGTATGATACACTCCCATTCTTGGAATTGAGAGCTTTATGCAACTTGAGAAAAATAAGGACAGGCCAAAGCCTCACCACCCAACACCTCAAGGAGTTGTTGGTGGCTTATGACCTTAGTAGGCCCTTGGGGACTGAAGGGGTAGGAGCTGAGGGTGGGGCAGAAGATGAGGATGGGACCAGGGGTACCAGTACCCCCAGCCCCCCCCTCTGAAACTGACCAGGAGGGCGACAATGGCCCTGACCTGGATAATCCAACCCCTCCTGAGGAAGATGAAGAGGAGGATCAGAATGATGCCCCCTTTGTCCCCCCAGGAAGGATTGTGAGTGTGCCCAGAAGGTCTAGATCTTCTTCTCAGGAGTCTAACCACTCTGGCACCTCAATAGGGAGCTCTGTCTCATCTCATAGGAGGGAATCCTCTCATGAGAGAAGAAAGAGGCTGGTTCAATATGAGGAAGCTCAGCTTGAACTCAAAAAGAAGCAACTAGCCATAGACAGGGAGTCCCTAGATCTCTTTAGAGAGAGAAGAAAGTTGGGACTAGAGTCCCATGGTGGCAGCCATGTCCCTAGAGATAGGGAAAGGTCCTATGACCATAGGAACCTGAGCAAGATTGTCCCTCCCTATCAGAATGGGGATGACATCCACAAGTGGATAACTGCTCTAGAGAGGGCCTGTAAGGTACAGAAGGTCCCTCAGGAGCAGTGGGCAGCAATCTTGTGGCTCTCCTTTGCTGACAAAGGTAGAGATAAGATCCTCACTGTTAGAGAGGAGGATGCTGATAATTACAAGGTCTTGAAGAGTGCTCTTATTGATGGGTTTGGCATAACCACTGAACAGTACAGGTTGAAGTTCAGAGATACCCAAAAAGCACAGACTCAAGACTGGGTAGACTATGTGGATTGTTCTGCCAAGGCTCTGGAAGGCTGGTTGATGGGCAGTAAGGTGTGTGACTTCTCAGGATTGTACAATCTGATAATGAGGGAGCAGATTCTTAATAACTGTCAAAATCAGCTGTTGCATCAATACCTGGTAGACTCTGATCTGACCTCTCCCCAAGAATTGGGAAAGAAGGCAGACAAATGGGTCAGAACCAGGGTGAAGCAGAAGGTACAGAACCAAGGTGGGGAAACCAAGAAGCAAGATGCTAAGAACTCTGACAAGGGTGGGGAGAAGGGTAAAGATCAAAAGTCTTCATCAGGCCCCCAAAAATCTTCTTCTGGTGGGGATTCACAGTCTACCAAAGGGAAAGGCCAAAGAAAACCATGGTGCAAGGTCTGTAAGCAAAAGACCCACTGGACCAGTGATTGCACCAAGTCCAAAGACTCCAGTCCAGCACCCACCAATGCCCCTAAGGCACCTGTTCCCCCTAGTACAGTTGGTGGGAGTGCTCCAGCCAAGTGTTTAGTAGGGTTCACCCTGGGTACTGAGTTGGGCTCTGACCTAGTCAGAGAACTGACTCAGGCTGTGTTAGTCTGTGATGGAGGCATGGATGTGACCTCCACTGTGAGTCCCAGTAATCTGGGCAAGTACAGACAACAGCCTTTAATCAATGGACGTGAGGCTTTGGCATTTAGGGACACAGGGGCAAGTGTCACAATGGTGACACAAGACCTTGTGAATCCTGGGCAAGTTATACTTGGTGAGATGTAACAAGTGACCAATGCTAGCAATGTCAGAACAGACCATACTCTGGCAGTTGTTAACTTCTCCTGGGGAGGGGTAACTGGCCTTAAGAAGGTTGTGGTAAGTGCAAACCTACCAGTCGAATGCTTGCTTGGCAATGACTTAGAGACTTCTGCTTGGGCAGAAGTGGAGCTCAGGACCCATGCAGAAATGCTGGGGATCCCTGCAGATGTGTTTGCTGTGACCAGGTCACAAGCCAAAATGTCTAGCACTGAACAGGCCTTGGATTCTGGAAGAATGGACCAAGTGCCTTCCAAGAGGAGGAGTAGTAGGGTTAAGGCAGTGCCTTCCCCTTGGCTCAGGAGGAAGATCAGTCCCTTGAGGGGGATGATCTCAGCCCTGAAGAAGGAACTGTCCCACGAGGAACTTGAACCTGACCAGGTTGAGTTCTTGGGGACAGGGGGACCTTCTAGGGCAGATCTGAGCCAGGAGCAGCAGAGCTGCCCCTCCCTTGAACCCCTCAGACAGCAAGCTGCTGCTGAGGCTGCTGGGAAAGCTAGTGGTCCCCATACAGTGTATTGGGATGATGGACTCCTGTACTCAGAGAGTAGAGACCCCAAGCCTGGTGCTACCAGGAGGTTGGTTATACCTCTGAAGTTCAGGGGCTTCCTATTGACCCTAGCCCATGATATTCCCTTAGCAGGTCACCTGGGCCAGAACAAGACTTGGGACAGAATTGTCCCTCACTTTCACTGGCCCCACATGTCTGAAGACAGCAAGGAGTTTTGTCGCTCCTGTGTAACCTGCCAAGCCAGTGGCAAGGCAGGTGGCACTACAAAGGCCCCCCTGATACCACTACCTGTGGTGGGGGTGCCCTTTGAAAGGGTAGGGATTGACATTGTTGGTCCCATGGATCCCCAAACAGCCTCTGGGCACAGGTTTATCCTGGTGGTAGTGGATCATGCCACCAGGTACCCAGAAGCTATTCCCCTCAGGACCACTACAGCACCTGTGGTGGCAAGGGCCCTCCTGGGAATTTTCTCAAGAGTGGGCTTTCCTAAGGAGGTAGTATCAGACAGGGGTGCTAACTTCATGTCTGGGTACTTAAAAGCAATGTGGAAGGAGTGTGGAGTGACTTATAAGTTCACCACACCCTATCACCCACAATGCAATGGTTTAGTTGAGAGATTCAACAAAACCTTGAAGGGCATGATTAAAGGGCTCCCAGAAAAGCTTAGGCGTAGATGGGACATACTCTTGCCCTGCCTTTTATTCGCATATAGGGAGGTGCCTCAGAAGGGGGTTGGTTACAGCCCTTTTGAACTTCTGTTTGGCCACCCTGTGAGGGGTCCACTGTGCTTGGTGAAGGAAGGATGGGAGTTACCTCTCAAGCCCCCAAAGCAAGATATAGTGGACTATGTACTTGGTCTCCGCTCCAGGATGGCTGAGTACATGAAAAAGGCAACCAAAAACCTTGAGGCTAGCCAGGAACTTCAAAAGGCCTGGCATGACCAAAAGGCTGTTCTGACTGTTTACCAGCCAGGACAGAAGGTGTGGGTGTTGGAGCCAGTGGCCCCAGCAGCTCTCCAAGACAAATGGAGTGGACCCCACACTATTGTTGAGCAGAAGGGTGAGGTCACTTACTTAGTAGACCTAGGAACACCCAGGAGTCCCCACAGGGTTCTCCATGTCAACAGGTTAAAACCATATGTGGACAGGGCAGACATGGGCTTGCTCATGGCTACTGATGAAGGGCAGGAGGAAGAGAGTGACCCACTCCCTGACCTGCTCTCACAGAACCCTGACGATGGGTCAGTTGATGGTGTAGCCTTGGCAGGCAGCCTCACTACCCAGCAACAAACTGATTGCAGGCAAGTTCTCAATCAGTTTAGACATATGTTTTCACTGACACCCAGTCAGACCACCTGGTGCACTCATGAAGTGGACACTGGGGACAGTCTGCCTATTAAAAACAAGATTTATAGGCAACCTGACCATGTCAGGGACTGTATCAGGACTGAAGTCCAGAAAATGTTGGAATTGGGAGTTATTGAACCCTCAGATAGCCCTTGGGCTAGTCCAGTGGTCCTTGTACCAAAACCTCACACCAGTGGTGGAAAAAGAGAGATGAGGTTTTGTGTGGACTACAGGGGTCTCAATGCAGTCACTAGGACTGATGCCCATCCAATACCAAGGGCAGATGAGCTCATAGATACTTTGGCCTCTGCCAAATATCTCAGCACATTTGACTTGACAGCTGGCTACTGGCAGATCAGACTAGCTGATACTGCAAAGCCCAAAACAGCATTCTCAACCCCTAGTGGGCATTATCAATTTGTGGTAATGCCCTTTGGTCTGAAGAATGCACCTGCCACTTTCCAGAGGTTGGTGAATACAGTTCTCACAGGTCTGGAAGCCTATAGTGCAGCATATCTAGATGATATTGCTGTCTTTAGCTCCACCTGGGAGGATCACCTGGTCCACCTCAGGAATGTTTTACAGGCCCTGCAAAAGGCAGGCCTGACTATCAAGGCCACTAAGTGCCAGATAGGGCAGAGTCAGGTTGTGTACCTGGGCCACCTTGTGGGTGGAGGCCAGGTTCAACCTTTGCAGAGCAAGATCCAGACCATCATGGACTGGACTGCTCCCACTACCCAGACTCAGGTGAGAGCCTTCTTAGGCCTGACTGGGTACTATAGGAGATTTGTCAAGGGGTATGGATCAATAGTGACACCCCTGAATGACTTAACTTCTAAGAAAATGCCCAAAAAGGTTCAGTGGACAGTTAGCTGTCAAAAGGCATTTGATGACCTGAAGCAGGCCATGTGCACTGCTCCCATTCTACAGAGTCCTGATTACTCCAAGAAGTTCATTGTTCAAACTGATGCATCTGAATTGGGGGTAGGGGCTGTACTGTCACAATTGAATGAAGAAGGTCAGGATCAGCCAGTAGCTTTCATTAGCAGAAGGCTGACCCCTAGAGAGAAACGTTGGTCAGCCATAGAGAGGGAGGCCTTTGCTGTGGTCTGGGCTCTGAAGAAGTTGAGGCCATACTTGTTTGGTACACACTTCCTGGTTCAGACAGACCATAAGCCCCTCTTATGGCTAAAACAAATGAAGGGTGAAAACCCCAAACTGCTTAGGTGGTCCATTTCCCTACAGGGGATGGACTTTACAGTGGAACATAGACCTGGGAGTAACCATGCCAATGCAGATGGACTCTCTAGGTACTTCCACTTAGAACATGAAGACTTAACTGGGCAAGGTTAGTTTAATGTCCCTACGTTTGGGGGGGTTGTGTAGGAGAGTAGGATCTGCTTCACATGGGTACCCCCACTTTTTGCTGATGCTTCACTGTTTTTCGACATTAGTCTGGCTGGGGCCCTGCTAATCAGAACCCCAGCCTAGCTGCTTCCTCTCTAAAATGGTTTCCATGTGCCTTAGGCACATCACTGATTGGGATCTGGAGTGCCCTTATAAGTCCCTAGTATATGGTATACTATGTACCAAGGGCATAGGTACCTCAGAGGCCTGCCAGGGGCTGCAGCATGTATTATGCCACCCCTGGAAGGCCATCCAAACTGACACCACAGGTCTGCTACTGCAGCCTGGGTAAGGTGGTGCATGCACTCCTTACTGTGATATAGGTTACCTATATCACTAAATACATACACACATATAAACCTATAAGTCACTCCTAAGGCAGGCCTTATCAATCCTAAAGGCAGAGTGCATGGTTCCTATGTGAGAGGGTGCCCCTGCATGAGCAGGGCCCCTCTGCAGCGTTCGGAGACCCTTCTCTGATGCTGTTTGTAGTGCAGCCTGACCATATACTCTTAAGCGCATTATAACCTCGCGTTAAATGCTAACTTTGGAATGGCTGCACCTAAACATGTCGTGTTTGGTGTCAAACATCTTGGAATACTACCCCCCGCCAATTCTGGCGGCGGGGGTAGCATTCCACCCTTCTAGAGGGAAAGACATGTTAACTCTGGCTAGCCCGGTAACTTCTTTCCAAAGCCCTGGCATCACAAAATGGATGCTGCTGCCACAGACACGAGTCTGGCCTCCTGCTGCTGGACGAAACTCCGGCAGGGGAGGCCTGGACAATAGGTTTCCTGTCCCAGGGAGGTGTGACCACCTCCCCAGACAGGATAATGTGTATTGGGGCTGGGCGGGAGCACTTTCGGGTGCTTTGAAGTCCTGCACTGGGGGCACATTTGGTGTCCCTAGTGCATACCCCAGTTCAAACCGGATCAGGGGCTGGCAGCCCCTGCTTTGGCGCGAACTGGACAAAGGGAAAGGGGTGTAGCCACCCCTCTGCCCTGACCCACCCATAGGTGGGGCCACAGAGTAGTCCAACCCCTATCCTTAGTATAAGTATAGGAACCCAGTCCTTAGGACTTTAGATTATCCCTGGACGAAACTCTGAAACTGAATCCTGGACCTTCGACGCTCTACTCACGATTAGAGGACAGAAGAATCTCCCTTGGGGTCAAGGAGTGACTCCCCTGCTTGGCAGGCACCAAAGAAGCATCTGTCCGGTTCGCATTTCTGAAGCTCCCGTTGGACGCCGAAGTCATCGCATCACCAGAGGTGGATTCTCAGACTTCCCCGAGGCTACCCTGAGTCCCCAGCAAAGCTGAGGCCCGTGGCTATCGTGGATGACTTGAGACCGTGACCCCTGGACACCGAGCACATTTGCAAGTGCATCCTCTTCTGGGTCTCCCAAGAAGTCGTGCTTTGGGCTCCGAGTAGCCCTAGCCTCCAGCACCAACTGCACCGAAGATCACTGGCCCCCACTCCACGAGTGTCCTGTAAGCCAGATCCACGTGCGGCATCACGAGGCTCCTTTGCGGTCGCTAGCCCGTTGGCTAGTAGCCCTTAACGAAGGCCAATCTTTTCCTAACTTGGCATCCTGGTTGCTCCAGGCCTGCCCTCACTTACCCTTGCTGGGTGAGTTCCCCAGACCTTGCTGGTCTGCACCATCGACGATCTTCCTCTGCATCGAGACTTGCCGTTGCCAAGGCTTGTTGGGTCCAATCCGGTCGCCGACACCTCAGCACTCGACAGACATCGTGTACCAGCCCGAATCCTGCTCCTGGTCGCCGACAACGCCTCCTGGACCTCGTGGCTGAAGAGTCAAGACGACCGTCAACGCACCTGAAGCACTCGACATCGGTGGGCATCTGTCCATCGCCTTCCTGGTCACTGGCTAGTGACCCAGACTCTGTCCCCTCTGCTTTCAGGTTCTTCAGAACTCCGATCCACTCTTGGATCCACCCGGACACTTTCCACTTGGTCGCCAGCAGCACTTTGCAGCAGATCGCCATTCAAATCGACGACGAAACCCGACCCCGAAAGGCACCTATGCACCCGGCTTCCCTGGGTGAGGTAACACGAGTACTCCGGTGCTCCCGTGGGTAGAGACTCTTCAAAGTCCTAGATCTCAAAGGGTTTGGTCCAAGTCCTCTTTTAAGTGTCCCTTTTCTCTAATTTCCCGATCACGACTTTCTCCATAGAAGTCAACGGCGTATCGCGGTTGTGTATTTACACTGCACGCGTCTCCCGTGGGTCCCCTGTGTCACTACCTTGGGTGGTTCCTTGTGGTCCAAGCACTTCTAGAGGCTCTAGGCCTAGTGTCTAGTTCAGTCGTGGTTCTTATACCACTTTATTGGTATATGGTTTGGTACGCCCCTAGGGCCCAAACGTGTATTTGTGCTATTACTGTGTTTAAATAACTTCTAACTTATGTATTTCGAACTCTAGCCTCATAAAGAGACTAGAGGGGTGTGTTTAGCAATAAATACATCTATTTTGAATATATACCTGGTGTGGTGCTCTTTCATTTGATCACTCAAGAGATTATAGACTGGTAAAACAAGCTGCTTTACATTCCTTCAAGACTTAGCCTGAAGGCTGCTCTCCATAGCTACCACTAGGATAGCTTTCAATAAGGTTGTCTTTAACCTATCTCCAATAAGGGGTTGTTTGGACTGGTGCAAGGTGCCCACTATAATTAGTGGACAGCATATACCAGGCCAACTTCTCACATTGGTGTGCAGCGTGTGGGATTCCAGCTTGCTATTGTTTTACCAGATAATCTCAATTGAATTGATCAACTGAAAACCACTAAAGGTACCTAAGGTACATATAATTTAAGCTTAGAATACAGTAAGTTCTACTGAACTTAGAGTTGTGTGTTAAGGGATAGCACAACCCTTTCTACAACTCAAGAGAGTTTAGTAGGCCACACTAGAGTAGGTAGTGCATACACCACACCACACTAGTAATGTCTTTAAGGGTAGGATCTAAAGAATCCTTGCAGGAAGCCATTGAGCTTCCACCCTCCAAGTATGATACACTCCCATTCTTGGAATTGAGAGCTTTATGCAACTTGAGAAAAATAAGGACAGGCCAAAGTCCCACCACCCAACACCTCAAGGAGTTGTTGGTGGCTTATGACCTTAGTAGGCCCTTGGGGACTGAAGGGGTAGGAGCTGAGGGTGGGGCAGAAGATGAGGATGGGACCAGGGGTACCAGTACCCCCAGCCCCCTCTGAAACTGACCAGGAGGGCGACAATGGCCCTGACCTGGATAATCCAACCCCTCCTGAGGAAGATGAAGAGGAGGATCAGAATGATGCCCCCTTTGTCCCCCCAGGAAGGATTGTGAGTGTGCCCAGAAGGTCTAGATCTTCTTCTCAGGAGTCTAACCACTCTGGCACCTCAATAGGGAGCTCTGTCTCATCTCATAGGAGGGAATCCTCTCATGAGAGAAGAAAGAGGCTGGTTCAATATGAGGAAGCTCAGCTTGAACTCAAAAAGAAGCAACTAGCCATAGACAGGGAGTCCCTAGATCTCTTTAGAGAGAGAAGAAAGTTGGGACTAGAGTCCCATGGTGGCAGCCATGTCCCTAGAGATAGGGAAAGGTCCTATGACCATAGGAACCTGAGCAAGATTGTCCCTCCCTATCAGAATGGGGATGACATCCACAAGTGGATAACTGCTCTAGAGAGGGCCTGTAAGGTACAGAAGGTCCCTCAGGAGCAGTGGGCAGCAATCTTGTGGCTCTCCTTTGCTGACAAAGGTAGAGATAAGCTCCTCACTGTTAGAGAGGAGGATGCTGATAATTACAAGGTCTTGAAGAGTGCTCTTATTGATGGGTTTGGCCTAACCACTGAACAGTACAGGTTGAAGTTCAGAGATACCCAAAAAGCACAGACTCAAGACTGGGTAGACTATGTGGATTGTTCTGCCAAGGCTCTGGAAGGCTGGTTGATGGGCAGTAAGGTGTGTGACTTCTCAGGATTGTACAATCTGATAATGAGGGAGCAGATTCTTAATAACTGTCAAAATCAGCTGTTGCATCAATACCTGGTAGACTCTGATCTGACCTCTCCCCAAGAATTGGGAAAGAAGGCAGACAAATGGGTCAGAACCAGGGTGAAGCAGAAGGTACAGAACCAAGGTGGGGAAACCAAGAAGCAAGATGCTAAGAACTCTGACAAGGGTGGGGAGAAGGGTAAAGATCAAAAGTCTTCATCAGGCCCCCAAAAATCTTCTTCTGGTGGGGATTCACAGTCTACCAAAGGGAAAGGCCAAAGAAAACCATGGTGCAAGGTCTGTAAGCAAAAGACCCACTGGACCAGTGATTGCACCAAGTCCAAAGACTCCAGTCCAGCACCCACCAATGCCCCTAAGGCACCTGTTCCCCCTAGTACAGTTGGTGGGAGTGCTCCAGCCAAGGGTTTAGTAGGGTTCACCCTGGGTACTGAGTTGGGCTCTGACCTAGTCAGAGAACTGACTCAGGCTGTGTTAGTCTGTGATGGAGGCATGGATGTGACCTCCACTGTGAGTCCCAGTAATCTGGGCAAGTACAGACAACAGCCTTTAATCAATGGACGTGAGGCTTTGGCATTTAGGGACACAGGGGCAAGTGTCACAATGGTGACACAAGACCTTGTGAATCCTGGGCAAGTTATACTTGGTGAGATGTACCAAGTGACCAATGCTAGCAATGTCAGAACAGACCATACTCTGGCAGTTGTTAACTTCTCCTGGGGAGGGGTAACTGGCCTTAAGAAGGTTGTGGTAAGTGCAAACCTACCAGTCGAATGCTTGCTTGGCAATGACTTAGAGACTTCTGCTTGGGCAGAAGTGGAGCTCAGGACCCATGCAGAAATGCTGGGGATCCCTGCAGATGTGTTTGCTGTGACCAGGTCACAAGCCAAAATGTCTAGCACTGAACAGGCCTTGGATTCTGGAAGAATGGACCAAGTGCCTTCCAAGAGGAGGAGTAGTAGGGTTAAGGCAGTGCCTTCCCCTTGGCTCAGGAGGAAGATCAGTCCCTTGAGGGGGATGATCTCAGCCCTGAAGAAGGAACTGTCCCAGAGGAACTTGAACCTGACCAGGTTGAGTTCTTGGGGACAGGGGGACCTTCTAGGGCAGATCTGAGCCAGGAGCAGCAGAGCTGCCCCTCCCTTGAACCCCTCAGACAGCAAGCTGCTGCTGAGGCTGCTGGGAAAGCTAGTGGTCCCCATACAGTGTATTGGGATGATGGACTCCTGTACTCAGAGAGTAGAGACCCCAAGCCTGGTGCTACCAGGAGGTTGGTTATACCTCTGAAGTTCAGGGGCTTCCTATTGACCCTAGCCCATGATATTCCCTTAGCAGGTCACCTGGGCCAGAACAAGACTTGGGACAGAATTGTCCCTCACTTTCACTGGCCCCACATGTCTGAAGACAGCAAGGAGTTTTGTCGCTCCTGTGTAACCTGCCAAGCCAGTGGCAAGGCAGGTGGCACTACAAAGGCCCCCTGATACCACTACCTGTGGTGGGGGTGCCCTTTGAAAGGGTAGGGATTGACATTGTTGGTCCCATGGATCCCCAAACAGCCTCTGGGCACAGGTTTATCCTGGTGGTAGTGGATCATGCCACCAGGTACCCAGAAGCTATTCCCCTCAGGACCACTACAGCACCTGTGGTGGCAAGGGCCCTCCTGGGAATTTTCTCAAGAGTGGGCTTTCCTAAGGAGGTAGTATCAGACAGGGGTGCTAACTTCATGTCTGGGTACTTAAAAGCAATGTGGAAGGAGTGTGGAGTGACTTATAAGTTCACCACACCCTATCACCCACAATGCAATGGTTTAGTTGAGAGATTCAACAAAACCTTGAAGGGCATGATTAAAGGGCTCCCAGAAAAGCTTAGGCGTAGATGGGACATACTCTTGCCCTGCCTTTTATTCGCATATAGGGAGGTGCCTCAGAAGGGGTTGGTTACAGCCCTTTTGAACTTCTGTTTGGCCACCCTGTGAGGGGTCCACTGTGCTTGGTGAAGGAAGGATGGGAGTTACCTCTCAAGCCCCCAAAGCAAGATATAGTGGACTATGTACTTGGTCTCCGCTCCAGGATGGCTGAGTACATGAAAAAGGCAACCAACAACCTTGAGGCTAGCCAGGAAATTCAAAAGGCCTGGCATGACCAAAAGGCTGTTCTGACTGTTTACCAGCCAGGACAGAAGGTGTGGGTGTTGGAGCCAGTGGCCCCAGCAGCTCTCCAAGACAAATGGAGTGGACCCCACACTATTGTTGAGCAGAAGGGCGAGGTCACTTACTTAGTAGACCTAGGAACACCCAGGAGTCCCCACAGGGTTCTCCATGTCAACAGGTTAAAACCATATGTGGACAGGGCAGACATGGGCTTGCTCATGGCTACTGATGAAGGGCAGGAGGAAGAGAGTGACCCACTCCCTGACCTGCTCTCACAGAACCCTGACGATGGGTCAGTTGATGGTGTAGCCTTGGCAGGCAGCCTCACTACCCAGCAACAAACTGATTGCAGGCAAGTTCTCAATCAGTTTAGACATATGTTTTCACTGACACCCAGTCAGACCACCTGGTGCACTCATGAAGTGGACACTGGGGACAGTCTGCCTATTAAAAACAAGATTTATAGGCAACCTGACCATGTCAGGGACTGTATCAGGACTGAAGTCCAGAAAATGTTGGAATTGGGAGTTATTGAACCCTCAGATAGCCCTTGGGCTAGTCCAGTGGTCCTTGTACCAAAACCTCACACCAGTGGTGGAAAAAGAGAGATGAGGTTTTGTGTGGACTACAGGGGTCTCAATGCAGTCACTAGGACTGATGCCCATCCAATACCAAGGGCAGATGAGCTCATAGATACTTTAGCCTCTGCCAAATATCTCAGCACATTTGACTTGACAGCTGGCTACTGGCAGATCAGACTAGCTGATACTGCAAAGCCCAAAACAGCATTCTCAACCCCTAGTGGGCATTATCAATTTGTGGTAATGCCCTTTGGTCTGAAGAATGCACCTGCCACTTTCCAGAGGTTGGTGAATACAGTTCTCACAGGTCTGGAAGCCTATAGTGCAGCATATCTAGATGATATTGCTGTCTTTAGCTCCACCTGGGAGGATCACCTGGTCCACCTCAGGAATGTTTTACAGGCCCTGCAAAAGGCAGGCCTGACTATCAAGGCCACTAAGTGCCAGATAGGGCAGAGTCAGGTTGTGTACCTGGGCCACCTTGTGGGTGGAGGCCAGGTTCAACCTTTGCAGAGCAAGATCCAGACCATCATGGACTGGACTGCTCCCACTACCCAGACTCAGGTGAGAGCCTTCTTAGGCCTGACTGGGTACTATAGGAGATTTGTCAAGGGGTATGGATCAATAGTGACACCCCTGAATGACTTAACTTCTAAGAAAATGCCCAAAAAGGTTCAGTGGACAGTTAGCTGTCAAAAGGCATTTGATGACCTGAAGCAGGCCATGTGCACTGCTCCCATTCTACAGAGTCCTGATTACTCCAAGAAGTTCATTGTTCAAACTGATGCGTCTGAATTGGGGGTAGGGGCTGTACTGTCACAATTGAATGAAGAAGGTCAGGATCAGCCAGTAGCTTTCATTAGCAGAAGGCTGACCCCTAGAGAGAAACGTTGGTCAGCCATAGAGAGGGAGGCCTTTGCTGTGGTCTGGGCTCTGAAGAAGTTGAGGCCATACTTGTTTGGTACACACTTCCTGGTTCAGACAGACCATAAGCCCCTCTTATGGCTAAAACAAATGAAGGGTGAAAACCCCAAACTGCTTAGGTGGTCCATTTCCCTACAGGGGATGGACTTTACAGTGGAACATAGACCTGGGAGTAACCATGCCAATGCAGATGGACTCTCTAGGTACTTCCACTTAGAACATGAAGACTTAACTGGGCAAGGTTAGTTTAATGTCCCTACGTTTGGGGGGGTTGTGTAGGAGAGTAGGATCTGCTTCACATGGGTACCCCCACTTTTTGCTGATGCTTCACTGTTTTTCGACATTAGTCTGGCTGGGGCCCTGCTAATCAGAACCCCAGCCTAGCTGCTTCCTCTCTAAAATGGTTTCCATGTGCCTTAGGCACATCTCTGATTGGGATCTGGAGTGCCCTTATAAGTCCCTAGTATATGGTATACTATGTACCAAGGGCATAGGTACCTCAGAGGCCTGCCAGGGGCTGCAGCATGTATTATGCCACCACTGGAAGGCCATCCAAACTGACACCGCAGGTCTGCTACTGCAGCCTGGGTAAGGTGGTGCATGCACCCCTTACTGTGATACAGGTTACCTATATCACTAAATACATACACACATATAAACCTATAAGTCACTCCTAAGGCAGGCCTTATCAATCCTAAAGGCAGAGTGCATGGTTCCTATGTGAGAGGGTGCCCCTGCATGAGCAGGGCCCCTCTGCAGCGTTCGGAGACCCTTCTCTGATGCTGTTTGTAGTGCAGCCTGACCATATACTCTTAAGCGCATTATAACCTCGCGTTAAATGCTAACTTTGGAATGGCTGCACCTAAACATGTCGTGTTTGGTGTCAAACAGCTTGAATACTACCCCCACCAATTCTGGCGGCGGGGTAGCATTCCACCCTTCTAGAGGGAAAGACATGTTAACTCTGGCTAGCCCGGTAACTTCTTTCCAAAGCCCTGGCATCACAAAATGGATGCTGCTGCCACAGACACGAGTCTGGCCTCCTGCTGCTGGACGAAACTCCGGCAGGGGAGGCCTGGACAACAGGTTTCCTGTCCCAGGGAGGTGTGACCACCTCCCCAGACAGGATAATGTGTATTGGGGCTGGGCGGGAGCACTTTCGGGTGCTTTGAAGTCCTGCACTGGGGGCACATTTGGTGTCCCTGTGCATACCCCAGTTCAAACCGGATCAGGGGCTGGCAGCCCCTGCTTTGGCGCGAACTGGACAAAGGGAAAGGGGTGTAGCCACCCCTCTGCCCTGACCCACCCATAGGTGGGGCCACAGAGTAGTCCAACCCCTATCCTTAGTATAAGTATAGGAACCCAGTCCTTAGGACTTTAGATTATCCCTGGACGAAACTCTGAAACTGAATCCTGGACCTTCGACGCTCTACTCACGATTAGAGGACAGAAGAATCTCCCTTGGGGTCAAGGAGTGACTCCCCTGCTTGGCAGGCACCAAAGAAGCATCTGTCCGGTTCGCATTTCTGAAGCTCCCGTCGGACGCCGAAGTCATCGCATCACCAGAGGTAAATTCTCAGACTTCCCCGAGGCTACCCTGAGTCCCCAGCAAAGCTGAGGCCCGTGGCTATCGTGGGTGACTTGAGACCGTGACCCCTGGACACCGAGCACATTTGCAAGTGCATCCTCTTCTGGGTGTCCCAAGAAGTCGTGCTTTGGGCTTCAAATAGCCCTACCCTCCAGCACCAACTGCACCGAAGATCACTGGCCCCCACTCCACGAGTGTCCTGTAAGCCAGATCCACGTGCGGCGTCACGAGGCTCCTTTGCGGTTGCTAGCCCGTTGGCTAGTAGCCCTTAACGAAGGCCAATCTTTTCCTAACTTGGCATCCTAGTTGCTCCAGGCCTGCCCTCATTTACCCTTGCTGGGTGAGTTCCTCAGACCTTGCTGGTCTGCACCATCGACGATCTTCCTCTGCATCGAGACTTGCCGTTGCCAAGGCTTGTTGGGTCCAATCCGGTCGCCGACACCTCAGCCCTCGACAGACATCGTGTACCAGCCCGAATCCTGCTCCTGGTTGCCGACAACGCCTCCTGGACCTCGTGGCTGAAGAGTCAAGACGACCGTCAACGCACCTGAAGCACTCGACATCGGTGGGCATCTGTCCATCGCCTTCCTGGTCACTGGCTAGTGACCCAGACTCTGTCCCCTCTGCTTTCAGGTTCTTCAGAACTACGATCCACTCTTGGATCCACCCGGACACTTTCCACTTGGTCGCCAGCAGCACTTTGCAGCAGATCGCCATTCAAATCGACGACGAAACCCGACCCCGAAAGGCACCTATGCACCCGGCTTCCCTGGGTGAGGTAACACGAGTACTCCGGTGCTCCCGTGGGTAGAGACTCTTCAAAGTCCTAGATCTCAAAGGGTTTGGTCCAAGTCCTCTTTTAAGTGTCCCTTTTCTCTAATTTCCCGATCACGACTTTCTCCATAGAAGTCAACGGCGTATCGCGGTTGTGTATTTACACTGCACGCGTCTCCCGTGGGTCCCCTGTGTCACTACCTTGGGTGGTTCCTTGTGGTCCAAGCACTTCTAGAGGCTCTAGGCCTAGTGTCTAGCTCAGTCGTGGTTCTTATACCACTTTATTGGTATATGGTTTGGTACGCCCCTAGGGCCCAAACGTGTATTTGTGCTATTACTGTGTTTAAATAACTTCTAACTTATGTACTTTGAACTCTAGCCTCATAAAGAGACTAGAGGGGTGTGTTTAGCAATAAATACATCTATTTTGAATATATACCTGGTGTGGTGCTCTTTCATTTGATCACTCAAGAGATTATAGACTGGTAAAACAAGCTGCTTTACATTCCTTCAAGACTTAGCCTGAAGGCTGCTCTCCATAGCTACCACTAGGATAGCTTTCAATAAGGTTGTCTTTAACCTATCTCCAATAAGGGGTTGTTTGGACTGGTGCAAGGTGCCCACTATAATTAGTGGACAGCATATACCAGGCCAACTTCTCACACATATTACCTCCTTTTGTTTATGAAAGACCAAAACATAAAAAGCAATAATATGAACAACTCCCCAGATGAGAAGCAACAGCCAAAAAAAACCAAAGAAATAAAGTGAAACTAACAAGTGTCAATAAAATAAACATAAGAATACAAGTATGGTATCTAAGGTAATACTAATCATGCAGATAGAATTTTAAAGAAAAATAGAGTAAATTATCGTAGCCTCCAAGGGACACATCTAACACGACTAGACCTCCTTGGCGCTTCACTTGGCACAAGAGATTCAGAAGTAGGATCAGAAGGCACATCAATATTTCTCCTCGTACAGTTTGAGTTATTGGCTGCTGTATGAACCCTCACAACTTTCCCTGCATTCCACCAATGCCCACCACGTACCATAATAGCATTACCACAAACTTTCTCGACACAGACAGGATCACCAAAGGACATACCCCCCTTTTTAACAAAATTGGTGTTTCTGATACGAACCATGTCCCCAGGATGCAAATCAACAGGCTTCGCTGACTTCTTTTGATTATACCTGTTGGACACCTTCCTCTGCGCAGCTTCAACCCTGGATTCCAAGGCAACATGATCCACCCAGCACGACACTTTGTCACAAACAGTTCTTAAAAGCCAAGCCAGGTATAAAGCAGAAGTGGGTACCCGACCTCTGAGTGATACAAAGGGTGCCACCTTTGTGAGAGAATGTGGCGTTGTGCGGTAAAACCACAGCATGGATCTGACAGCACCTTTCCACATTGTAACCATTATGTTTTGCCCACTTAATACATTCCACAACAACCCTGTTCATCCTCTCAACCAAACCGTTGGTTTGAGGATGTCCAACCGAGCTTCTTAAATGTTTTACACCAGATTCATTCAAAAACACACTAATTTCCTGATTCACAAACTGCACACCATTATCAGAAACAAGTGCTTCTGGAAATCCTTCCCTCATAAAGATCTCTTTAAGGAAAAGAATCGCACTGCTTGCCATGGGAGAGGCACAAAACCGGACTTCAGGCCACTTGCTGTGAAAGTCCATCAACACAAACGCAAAACGTAAGTTGTAAGGAAGAAAATTAAACGGACCCACCAAATCAATTCCCACCTTAAGCCATGGCTTTTCTGGAAAAGGAATGGGGTGTAAAGGAGGTGTCACAACTTTCAAACCCTTTTCAGCTCCACAACAGACAACACACTCCTTGACTCTTAACTCGATGTCCTTGTCCATAGACGGCCACCAATAGTGCAGTCTGACACGCCTTTTTGTCATAGTTGCCCCTAGATGTCCATCATGAGCACAATCAACCAACTTAGTATGTACATTAAGAGGAGGAATGCACCTACCATCCCTCATGATGACCCCATCTTCAATGGACAGTTCGTCTGCAACTTTCCAGAAAGGTTGAATTTCAGGAGACACACACCTCTCTCTAGGCCAACCTTTCACAATATATTCTTTTACTCTTTCTAGAATAGAATCTTCACTCAACGCCTCTTTCCATTCAATCTCACTGCAAGCCTTATTTTCAATCGCATCGACAAAAGCAATAAAACAGTCCTCCTTGTCCTCATCCACATCAAGTACATTATCCTCACTTAAGGGAAGTCTTGACAGCAAATCAGCTCTGACATTTTCCTTTCCTGGGATGTGCTTAGCAACAAAATCATACTGTAGAAGTTTAGTAGTCAGCCGTGCAATACGAGGCGTGGCATATTTGAGACGTTCTCCCCCCAGAATGTATACAAGGGGCTTATGATCAGTTTGGATGACAAATTTCCTGCCCCAAATGTAAGTCCTGAACTTTTCACATGCCCAATAGCACGCCAAAAGCTCCTTTTCAATCACAGAGTAGTTAAGCTCTGGATCACGCAGTACTCTGGAAGCGTAGCTGATGGTAACTTCACTCACACCTGAAGATTGAGTAAGAACTGCCCCTAAACCATAATTACTAGCATCAACTGTAATGGTGCAGGGAACAGCCGGGTCATAAGCACTAAGGGGTTTTGCATTAAACATTACTGACTTGACCAAGTCAAATGTCTCTTGACAGTTCACATCCCACTCAAAAGTGACATTCGTCCTTAACATATTTGAAAGGACCTTCATTTTACTGGCATAATCAGGTATGAAACATGAGTAGAACTCACACAGCCCCTTGTTTTTTGGACATGGGCATTCGACAACTGCTTTCACCAGACCTGGCCTCGGGCTGACACCTTCAGCAGAAACAAGATGTCCCAGAAATTCTATTTCTCTCTTCCAGAATTCACATTTATTTTTTTTAACAACAATTCCCTTCTTCTCAAAAATACCAAGCACAGTCCTCAAAACCTTATCATGTTCATCTAAATGTTTAGAAAAAATGAGCACATCATCTTGAAAGATGACAACACCCCTTACATCCTGAAGCACTGTCTGCATTATGCGTTGGAACACGGAAGCCGCAGAGGCAAGACCAAAGGGCATCCTACAAAACTGAAATGTACCAAACGGGGAATTAAAAGCTGTATAGTGGCGAGACTCATCATCCAACATAACTTGATGGTACGCGGAGGCCAGATCTATCTTGGAAAACCATTCTGCGTCCCTCAATTCTTCTAACAGGTCACCAATTTTTGGAAGTGGATGCGAATCGACCCAAATTTCGTTGTTTAGACTTCTCAAGTTGATCCACAAACGTATATCACCATTCCGTTTGCGGGCGACAACCAATGGACTTAATCACAAACTAGATTCTACAGGTTCAATGACCCCCACAATTCTGCAATTTATCCAATTCCGACCTGACCTTGTGGTTCACCGGTATAGCGTCTTTCTTAACTTTGATCTTGTGCTTGAATCCCACAAATTTTCCAAGAGAGTCTGAAAACACTTTGGGAAACTCTTGTTCTAAACAGAGAGAATCAGGATTGTCTTTGATAACCAAGACTTGTTCACTGGTTCCAGGTCTTAATATCATGCTGAAAAGCCCCTGATGGTACCAACCAAGGATGTTTAATCCACGAACCGCCACATAAATTTTACCCTGTATCTTGCGCCCCCTGAATTCCAAAACATCCTCTATGAACCCCTCCAAATCAATTCTGCGTCCCTCGTAAGAGACTGGTGCTCTATCAGGAGGAAAAAGAGATCTGTCCCCCAAGTGTTCTTGAACAAATCATACGTAATCATTGTTATGCGGGCACCAGAGTCTACCAGCAACTTTAAACAAACTTCACCCACCAACACATCTACATAGGGGTCTATTAGGCGGATCACCAGAAACTACCCCTTCATCCGTGACCGCTACAATCATGTCTTGAAAATCTTGGACTAGGTCATTTTCACATAACGGTTCATCCTGTATTACACAATTAACTTTGTCAGTTTTACTAACACTAGACTGACTCACTTTTGCCAGATGTCCTATTCTCCCACACTTGTGGCACTTGGCATTCTTACCAGGACAAAATCTGTTATCTTTACCATGTGGAGGATACCCACATCTATAGCAAATGTAACTTCTTTTGAAAGGCCCTTTCTCATTTGGCTTAACCTTACGCAAAGTATTGCTAGTGGCATTGGCAGCGGCAATCGCATTAACAGATTCCTTAGGGGTGGAATTCACATTAAGCTCTTTGATCAATATTTGTGCTAGTTCAACACTCTTTGCTACCTTTATGACCTCTTCCAGGTTAGGATTTCCCATAGTAAGTCATTTCTGTTGAATCTGCTTGTCCCAACAATGTGCAATGAACTGGTCTCTGACGAGCTGGTCACGATATTCCCCAAATTGACATTCAGCACAAAGTTTACGCAATGCACTCAAATATGAATCAACATTCTCACTTTGTAGCTGTGCGCGCTTAAAAAATTTGTGCCTTAACACAACTAAACTCGGTTGCACATCAAATTTGATAACAAATGTTTTAACAGCATCTTGATAATCATCAATGACTTCACCCTCCCCCACCACAATATCAGGGAGATGTTTGAAAACTTCTCTTCCCTCAAAACCTAAGGAGTTGAGAAGAAGATACTTCTTCCTTTCAGCCCTGAAACGTGATGCGCCGATAGCACCTAAATACGTTTCAAATGCGTCAAACCACTGCATCCATTGGATCTGAGGTGAGCCCGGACTTTCCAAAAATGGTGGTGGTGGATTGACAGATTGCATATTAGTAAGCAAAAGCATCTTGCAGAAAAAATTCAACAAAACAAGCACAATTATTTTTATACTTATGCAGTAAATGTTACAAAGAATATGCACTAATTCCAAACAGCACAGGAAAATAATGATGAAATGATGTCACACACGCAATTGCAGAATAAAAGGAAGACCTTTAAAAAAAAAAACGATGAATGTAACTGTCAAAGATTTAGCCCGTCCAGACCTTGACTGCAGGCAGATTTTCGTGATGAAAAATACACAAAACCTTTGCGTGAGCAGTTGAAAAACTACACTTTGCGTTGCCAAACTTTTAAAAAAAACAGGCACACACCCCTGAGTGTTAACGTGTCAGTATTTTAGAACCTTGAAAATAAACACGAGTAGTTAGTCAAAAACTTGTTACCAGCCGGCACTGAAGCGTGTTGTCCACAAGTCCATATACCACACAGCTGTGAAAAAAATAACAAATCTCTGTGTGAACGTAATCCTTTCAGACTCGTAAACACTCACGACGCTGAAGATTCTCCAATAAAACTTCAGCGTGTCTGAGCGTCATCAATTACCACACGCAGAAAGAGTTGAGAAGACTGATGACGCTAGAGAAACACCGAATCCCCTTGCAGGATTCCAATGCGTCATCAGTTGCTACAGGCAGCCCAAAAGGAAAGAGCTCTGGCTCCCAACGATCACTGGCAAGATATGAAGCTCCTTTGAAAGCAGGCACACCGGGACGTATTCCGGACAGATAAGTGGCTTCAAAGTGCATACAACCACAAACCCCTCCCGTTGACCTCCTCACCAGATTCTTCCTAAAGATTTCTGAATATCACTAACAGCCGCGGGAGAAGTGATAAATCACCTTCTCTTCAGGAACACGTTCAGCCGCTGGAGGAGGTTCGAGCAGGGGTGCCAAGGATCAATCGTTGAACATAGCTAGTCAAAATTCGCGCAGCTGTGCTTTTGAATGAGCAGGCTTTTTCAGCACACTCTTCTGCTTCTGAAATGCTGCGGTGGCTCGCCCGCTCGTCGCCAAAAATGATGTGCCCCCAGACACAGGATACCACCACAGCAGGTAAGTCTTTAGTATTTATTTGTGGGAACAACGAGCCACCGCTCCTCTCACGACAGATGAGAGGCACCAACTGCCATTCATAGAACCCCCCACACACAAGTACTATGGCAACACATAGAGGTTCTATAAAGAACAATGAACAAGCTTATCTAAGTACAACACATACATCTATGGTCATTGGCTAAAAACAGGTAAGATGTAGACTATGTGGCCAGTGATGTAGTTGAGGTTTATATTGTCATCTCGCCCCAGGGATGTCGTCGTTGAGCCCTGTTAGGTGTGTAGTCAGATGAAAAATTCATCTTTGTTCCCTGCAGAACAAGGTGTTTTTGCTCATCTGCTGATGTGCCTCTAACACTGTCCAGTGTAGGTCTTCAGGGGAATGGCACAAACCCCTGGTGCCAGTCTATCAGCCCATCAGCCTCCCTGTAACCTGCTATTGGAGCTTCACAGAAAGCAAGCAGCCTATAGTGGAGACCTTAGGTGGTTGGTGTCTGCGGGGAATAGGCGTGGAAGTGGGCGGAGTTAGACCAGTGAGGCTTGCACCTCCCCTGCAGCCTGTTACCTCATGCAATCCCCTCCATTTCTTCATCTAAAAGTGCACTTATAGTGGTACAAGGCTCCATCTGTGGGCAGGTGCAAGACGACTACAGTCAGGAGCCTAGCTATCTTGACGCAACCTATGCCATGCGATCTGGCATATCAAAGGGCCGATGGTGACCTAAAAGGTTGCCCACACCCCCACCTTTTTCTTTCATCCTGATGAAGGCCCGATTGAAAGGTCCAAATTTACCTCATTCAGTGGTAGCTGTGGCTATTGTTTTTTTGATATTTATTAATCATTCTTCCTTCATGTCACTTCACACATGAGCACCCCTATTAGCACTTTTTATGGACTATATGGAGCAACTGTGATAATATTCAATAAATGTATGCGCTACTGATTTACTAAATATAAATGACTTTATTTCGCAATTTCTAGGTGTGGTTGGTCTGTTTTCTCTCTCTCGCAATGATCAATTTGTGTTGATTGAAATATGTTAATCAATATCGTATATTCCTTTATAAGTTCTGCCATTAGGACCAATTTGTTGTTTGCATGTGGCCCTGAAGTGCAAATAATTGAGGTTGGTTGTCGGGAGCTTTAAATTAGACCGGACTTCGACATTGACAAAACACCATCATAACTGATTACTCAGATCAGGTGCTTAAGGTATGATCCTGGAACATCAATGGATTGGCAAACAAGCTGGGAGATCGTGGAATACCTCTGCTCTTTTCAAATTGTCCTACTACAAGAGACTTGGTCACAGAAGGCTCACCATTTGGAGGGCAACACAAATGACTTCATCGCTGCAATCAAACAACAAAAGCATGGGCGCAGCTTGGCTGGTCTTGCCATAGATGTATCCATCACCAGTGCAATTGAATCCTGGGAGCAAGACAGTGATGATGCAGGGCTACAAGTAGTAGGACTATCAATCAAAACTTCCAATGGTCAAACCAAAGAAATCAAGGACCGAGGTCTCTGACTGTCAGGGTCTAAATACTTATTGCTGTCTGAACCACACAGGAGCAGAATGACGCTAGGTCCCAATACCCTTCTCAGAACCAACCCTGCTAGGTCTTTTAGTATTCCATTGCAGGTAAGTTCTAAGGGGGGAAAAGGGGTTGGGGACAGAGAAGAGACTGCTCCAATATTCTGCCTGTTCAGCTACGTCTTCTTCTTCTTCTTACTGGACTGCAACATTAACATGTAAAAACCTTTATTTACTGTGCCTTTTAACTTACTGTTTTTTCTATGGTGTATAAATAACTTATCTTACCAGAATGTTTACTGAAGCTTACTTCTCTTCTACTTCTCATGTATTGTTTGCTAGGTTGTATGAGAAGTCTTCACTCAGATCTCTTTCCATTTCGTTAGCAGGTACAATCTGCACTTGATCCTGCTATTCCTTAATGTAAGAAAGATAAGGTATTTATTTCTGTATTCCTAATTTACGTATTATTTGGGTTTCTCTTTCTTTCTATTAACTCACTGTTAAGAGACTGGAGTGGGCCTTGAACTGGGGTTTCTGGAGTAGGATGACTGGTTTTCTGTCTTTAATTAGTTTTTAAACAATGCTTCAGAACTTAGGTTAAATGTTAAAAGGAAGCGCCATACGTGAGGAGAACATTACTGGAGTTCTTTAACTAGCCTTCACATTATTTATCTTCAAACCTAACACATGGCATGAGAAATAAATATGCTGGGCTTTTGACCCTGACTTCACCTTTTAATTAATTCTCAGAAGAGTGAACAAGTTTCAGTCTAAGAAGACACTCTGTGTTGAAAGGTCACGCCTGCGTCTGACAGATTCAGGAACAGCTGAAAAAGACAGCTGATTCAAAAAGCTTTTTATTTAATCTTCTCAGCTAAGGAAAGCAATTACTGAAAAGTATTTCCAGTTTTCAAACGAAGGAAAATATATTCTGACTTCGTTTCCTTTTTCTCTTTAAATAGAAATTTACCTCTGACACGATAACCTTTTCTCACAGAATGTTTTATATTAGCTACATAGTTTAACACTAACCTGATTAGTGAGGGAATGTAGTTCCGACGAAGCTAACCCCGATTTTATCGCAACTACCCTAACTGACTTCCACGACGCTGGGAAAACAGGTGCTCTTCAAATTATTTCTTCAGTGAAGTGCACAGTGGAATGTTGAAGCACACTTCACCAGATGTCATGAAACCTAAAAGACTAGACTGCTAACAGTGGTGTGCTGTCGCAGTATGTGCATGTTGGCAGCCATCTTGGAGTTCCATCGGTGCCAACAAGCACTCCAGCTTGAGGGATTATCTGACTTTTGGTAAGTTTGTAGGGGGAAAATGGTAGCCAGCATAGAGTTAGAAGGAGGAAACCTCCCGTGAGTCCTGACACTGACAAGCTGATTGACATCACAATAGGCTTAAGGTCAGAGAGGGCCAGTAATGATCTCATGTTATCAGGCTACTTCAACATGTGGCTAATGAGTGCACTACCTGCAAATGAGATCACAGAGGCTCAAGACAGCCACTGGATGACACCGCCTCAAGATACTCCTGGGTGGCACAAAGACAACAAGAGAGGGCGGTCCTTAGAAGGCAATCTTGAACACCTTGGCCGTAGAGTTTTAAATAGGAGCATTCTGTCTGGCCTCTCATATTTAACATCATCTTTAATTGATGACACTTTTGTCAGTCTCCCCCTACTGAACACCGTCTCCTCCTTTGGCTTTGGAGAAAAAATGGATAGCGAAAACAAGAGATAACTCTTGATATTGGTCTGGATGACTATGACTACACAGCAGATCAAGGGATGAAAGGGCACCCAATCAATCTCAAATGCAGCATGTGCACCACAGACACCATCTCAACCCTGGCCTCAGAATCTAAACAACTACTGACATCCACTCATATACTCAAGGGAAACCGTCTGTCTTGTTGGGTAAGGTTTCCTGAAAGATTTGAAAGTCAACACACTAAGCCTGTCCAAGCCAAAAAGAAATCCAAAGCACAAAATACTACCCTCCCCCAAGGATGGGGAATCAACCACTGGATAAGGAGGGCCAAAAGGAGGGCAAACGTTCTGTGGAGAGCTCTTAAAAGGTCACCAATGGACCCAATAATATTATATAAGCTAAGGGAGGCAAGAAGAAAGTTAAAGGAGGTGAAAATAAATAATCAAAGGGAGAGATGGGACTCCTTCTGGTCAAAATTACTGCATGACATCTGGTCAAACAACTCCCCAAACCTTTGGCGGACTGTAAACGGAGTGGGCAGAAATCTTCCAAATGTGGCTTCCTCCAACTTCTCGGAGCCAATCTGGTACCACTTCCTGCTTGACCACTTCAGTCCTTCGGCACAGCCGGACCTGTCTCACATACTGGGAGATGGCTCGGAGGCTATTAAATTCCGGTCACCTCAGCCCTGGAGCAGTGATCACAAAACATCCTGGTGCTCTATCACTGATAGTCTAGTCCATAAACAAATTACAAAGGGCCGCAGAGAAGGGGTACCAGACCCAGGCAGAATCCCACTAGCCGTTTATAAGGAAGACCCAATATTCTGGGCTGCACAACAAACACCGCTTTTCTCCATCATCTTGCAGCTGAATCGCATTCCTCCTTCATGGCGTGGCTTGATTCTCACACCAATATTCAAGGGCAGAGACAAGGGGGTCCCTGGGAGCTATTACTTGGTAGCTCTAATTGACAATGACACCAAATATTTTGCAGGGGTGTTACTAGAAGAGCAACAGCCTTGGACCGAGGCTAATAACATCATTCCGCAACCAAACCTGGTTTACTAAGAATACTGGGACCTCAGTCAACCTGATGGCACTCTCCCTATTATCTAACCAGGCAAAATCTAACAGCCAACCAGTCTACTTAGGCTTCATCGACTACAAGTCTGCATTCAGTAGGGTCGACCTGGGGAAGCTTTGGCAGAAATTGGCTCTCCTTAACATCCCGGGTGGCCTACTAAGGGCCCTGGAATCACTGCACAAAGACACATGGGTTAGAGAAAAAAATTGGAGATAGCTCTCGCTTGTCCAGGCCAATTATAACCACTCAAGGTCTCAAGCAGGGCTGCGTCATTGCACCAACCTTATTCAACCTATTCTTATCAAATATGACTCCCACATTAAACTCAGTCAGTTCCCATCTACCCAAACTGGGGGGCTTTCAGTTCTCAAATCTGCTATTTGCGGATGATCTAGTCCTGATTAGTAGAACCAAGGTCAGCCTGCAGGGCCTTCTTGATGCACCCTTAGCCTTTTCAATTAGGATTGGCTTGACAATCAACAAAAAGAAAACCAAGATCCTGGTCATTCAAGGGACTAGATCACAAAAACCAACGTGGTTTCTGGACCAAGAAAAGTTAGCGTCAACTAAAAGTTTTAAGTACCTCAGAGTCTACTTCAATGAGAATAGAAAATACAGGGATCAACTGGAGTAAATCAGGAAGAAGGGCAATGCATTGACCTTCGGACTTAGAGCTCTCTACACAAAACTAAAAGGTCCTACGCTTACGCCCATCCTCCAGGTGGCCCAAGCAAAGATTCTTCTGACCTTAGCTTACGGAAGCAAGGCTCTTAAAGGACGAGATAGCACAATACTGGACGAAATGCTACTCAAGATCTACAGACTTATTTTTCAGCTTCCCTCCCACTCACCTCCAGCCCAGGTAAGGCTAGAGTTTGGCACTGTTAAGCCAACACTGGCATGGAAGGCGGCCTTCAAGATATGTTGTCATAAACTCAGGTCAGCAAAAGAAGATTCACTGGGCCATTACCTTTGGTCCGAACTAGAAACAAAGCTCCCCGGCAAGGTCCTACCTGTCGCAGGCCTTAAGCACCCTCGGTCTAACGAGCGCTTGGGACCTACCCACTAGCCATCAGGAGTTCAAAAGGTTGGCAAAAGCAAGAACACAACTGTTCTCACTGCTAAAGGACAAGGCTTGCCTGTCTCAACGCAAACACGACTGAATGACACTCCATACCTATACACGGCTGAAACCACAGAGCTACCTAAGCAAACTCTATAATGATTGGATTAGGGTACAGTTCATGAAACACAGGATGGGGATAATACTGACCCCAATTTATTATCCCCTATGGAAAAGGCGCGAGGTGCAGGTGAATTGTCGGCTATGCGACCAGGGTCAGGAAGACATTATTCATATACTGTGCTTGTGCCCCACCCTTATGGAGGACTGGCGGGAACTGCTACGAAGAAGGTGGAATGACCATGGTATAGGGTCCTGCAGGAAGGCAGTGTTGGCGTTGGCCTACTTCGAACCATCGGACATTAGGTTAAACTGTGCACTGGTGAAATTCCTTCAGCGATTTACGAAAGGTGGAGGCCACGGCTCCAGCAGATAAAGGGAAGCGGCGTGACTAGATAATTAACAGCTCTGGTTTCAGCCCAAACCCTGTCCTTGACTCTTTATGTTTGGATGTCGGCTTTGTAAGCCGGGGAAAGTATTTAAATGCCAAGCACGTTGCACCCGCACCTCTCATGATAACGCCCCTAGCACCCTACCGACCTGGCACCGCATTCATGGCTTTTTAACCATCATCTTACCCCACCATTCATCACATGGAACACCAACAATACGTCCTCCCCAAATGACTCATTAGGTGCATGTAGGCCCACCAGTCAGCTAACGTTTTTAGACACTATGACCCTTGCACACACACTTTCTATAGATAACAGTTTAAGCACCTTAATCACCCTGTGCTCCGATACAGTTTTGATCCTGTTCTAGGCATATTGCACTTTATCCGCCGTACCCGCACGTTCATGGTTTTATTGATTACATAAATTGCTTTTTACACAAATCCATATTGCTTTGAAGGAGGGGGAGCAAGCCTAGAAAATCAGCTACACTCTTCTGGAGCGCCTTAATTATATAAACACCCCCGCCAGTCAAGATAACTGGCATTAATAGGCTTGGGGCTGACTCACCTCAGTCTACAAAGTAGGATGTGAGTCCCTTATAAATCTTTCCACAAAACATTTATCCAGATGGATCTTGATTGTTTTTAAAGGACAACCATGATGGAACTATGTGTCTGTTTTATGTATTTCTTGTTATATATTTTTAATGTATTTACTGTGTACAGTATTGCAATGGTTTTAATAATCAACAATAAAGATTACTTAATAACTATGAACTAGAAAAGAGGCTTAATTTAATTGAGACTCCACTGCTGTGGGTGGTGATTTTTAGGGTCAAGTCACTAGTGATTAGTTGGAGGGAGGGTGTTATGCAAGTTCCTAGAAGTAAGTATCGGTCATCCTGTAGGATAGATAGGGGAAAGAGGTGGAAGAAGAGATTGAAGGTTAGGTTATGAGGGGCTTGTAAACTTAAAGTTACGTGTTCAGAAGAGGAGACTGTGATGTCAGGAGATGAGCAGTATGGAGAGGCTATTCCTGAACATGACACCAACATGATCCCCATTGTTTGCAATTTAGCAATACTGAGAAAAGAATGCAAGGTCACTCTGGAGACTGGTGACCATGGCAGTGTTATCAGGCTTGTTACACACTGGGTTTCTGGTTGGCAGAGTTATCCACCATGTCCAAGCAGGAACCACAATCCTAGTTAGGGTAGGTCACAACACAACCTTAAATTATCCTGTGCTCTCTCTCTAGTAGGTTGTCACAGAGCAGTCAGGTGTAACTTAAGAGGCAATGTGTAAAGTATTTCTGCAACACTTCAAACAGTAACACAGTGTAAACACCACAAAAAGACTCCACACCATGTTAGAAAAATAGACAGGGCCCAGGGCGGTTCCTCCCTTAGGGCGGAGGAGTGTCGCCCCGCCTGCTGAGAGTGCATCCACAAATGTAAATTAATAAAAAGGTATTTACCATTTTATTATAAAGTGCTGTGCTGTGCGCGCGCTGTTCTAGAACAAGTGTGAGCCAGGGAGGGCAGGGATAATTCCTGTCATGATTGGCAGCAGGCAATCAGGGATGACTAAAGCCTAAAGTGCGGAGTGCGTATGTCGGATTGGCCGGCTATCCTTTGACGGACAGCCCAACAAGCGCACTCCAGCTCGTACCAATTCAAGCTGTTTTAATCAGCTCAGTGGATTGTAGGCACAGGCTCCCAGTCTGCAAAGGAGCGCTGGGTTAGCTGGGTAACCAATCCTGGCGCTTCTCTGACCACAGCTCCAGGACTGCTTAGTTTGTTCGTTCAAGCTCCAGTTTATGTCGCCATTTTTCATTGAGCTCTGGAGCTGAGACTGAAGACCCTGCAAGTTCCTCGCAGTGCCAGTGTACAGCGTCTACAACTACTGTCAGGTAAGGCACACATGACGCACATTTTGTGGAGCTGTAATTAGTACAGAGAAATAGAACTATACTATTTTATTGGTATTTTGTGTTATGCCGCATTGTTGCATCCATGCACAGCGTTTCCAATCAATCTTTGATGAGAGGAAGAGAGCCAGGCTCACTCTCTTCTATAGGGCCCCCCATGCACACTATCACTCACCGCTTCACTCACGTACACACCCGGACTGAGCAGCACTGCAAGTCCCCATGCCCACCGACAGTCACGGTTCACTCTGCCATGTGCTTGTGAAGGCAGCACTCGCAGGACAGACACCACACCAGGGCCCCGATCACACACCGCTCCGGCTTCTGCATAACTTAAAGTTCCCATGAGACACTATTTTTGAGGTTAATAAAACATTGAAGAGTCTATTCTCATGATCCAGCGATTCGGGACTTATACATTTTATAGACAAGGCCCAAATTCATTACCCAACAAGTCCCTTCACGCTGGGTGAGTGAAATAACAAACTTACCAGAATCCAATTTTATATTGTCATCTCTGCATATAATTTGTGGCAATGCAATCTTTATTTATGTTGACAGGGTTTGGCAAACTAATACCTGATTCTATTATACTTGTAAATCAAGAATAAACACCTCCAATAAAGACAAACTCATCTGTATATTTATAATGCTTTATCTAAATAATGTGAAATGCTCATCAATACCAAATACAGTATGAATCATAGACCATCACGAGAAACAAAATTAAAGAAATACCAGTAGATTTCATCTAAAAAATTGTGCATAAAGAGTGGAACGGTGAAGAGACAAAAGGTTCAGAGACAAAATAAATTTGCAAATGATTATGCAAATTCAGTTTTCAGTCTATACTAACCCAATAGGAAATAGGAAAAACTACTCTCTGGCCACGAGAGTAATAAGGCCCCTCAAGAAGATTTGAAGAGGCAAAGTCTAAGTCAGGAATCAGCAGACAGGGACAGCCAGCTCAAGAATAGGAGACAGCAACATGGGCCTCTCCTCACGCAGGTAGGAAACGCGCAACTCCCTCTCCCCTCCCAATTATACCCTAAAACCCAAATGACCAACCAACAATTGTGTCAGAACAGACAATTTCTCTTCATTCGATTGGTTAAGGAAGGGGGTGTACTGTCACACCACTCTCGTCATGTCATTTTAGCTCAGGGACTTCATTGTTCGTTTATTCATCTTATCAGCTTCCAGCCCTGGAAATACAAATTTGAGCCGCTGTCATGGTACACATTTTCTCCATCACGTTCATGTAACAACTTTCGTGCCACGTTTGTCCATTTGTGCCGCTTTTGAAGGAAGTGTTCTTCTTCCGAAGATTATTTTGTTTCTTCATGCAAACTCTTGGCAGGCACATAGGACCCGTGAAGGACAATTGTCTTCCACCTTCCCCTTCTCGCTCAGAATTAAACCTCATTTATTTCTTTCACTAACCCAAACATTTCCTGCAGAGCAGAAAACCATTCTTCTACGGAAAACAAACACAGGCATTATTAATCACTTATAATGCTTTCCATTACGCACCCATCCTGTGTTGCATCTACGCATGCACAACCCGAGTTAATATATATTATTTTCCTAGCAAACATTAATAAATGCATTAAAGCAGCATTAGTCCTTTTACTTTACATTAGTCAAAAGCATTTGCGCCCACTCCAGTACTTTTAGTTCGCGCTTGCGCAGTAGCAATTTTCCCTCATGTTAGGCCCCGTTCCGCATAAGTTTTTCACAGCACACGGTTAATAAGTGTTTACTGAGGGTTCAATTCGAGCAGGTTTCTTTTCGCGAAAACCCTGCTCCATCACTCGCATCGAAAATCAGCAGCACCATCCTAAGAGAATATTCCACAAAGCATGGTTCTAGAGCAGATCGAAGGCGCCTGTTTGGATTACTTAAAAGTCTGCATCAAATTACGGGAAACTACAGCTTAACAATTGCTGCTATGCTTGACAATTCCTATTCTCCCCCCGCATCCCCCCTGCAGCCCATCCCTGAAATCGCACACAATACTGCTACTGCACACATCGGGTCTCTGCGGCAAGGCGGTGTGTGGCTGCCACATACATGTGTATATTTGGAATTGGATCACCAGTTTAGCCTCTGCTGACGTTGGCTATCTGTAAAATCACAGACATTTTATGAATAGCCTCGGTAGCAGTTGTTACACTGAATTATTATTATTTTTTTTTACTTCGATAACTTCCATTATGGTGCAGAAAAAGGAGTCTGCGCTGTTTGCCTCTTTGGGTCAGCAGGGTTTTGGCACTTTAAGTACTTGAAAAGGAAGCACATATCTCATGCAGCTCTTGCTTTCCGCTGCTGATTTATTAAACCATTAAAATAGCCCTCATGGCTATTCACTGAACATCATTTTGCTCAAAATCAATTCACAGTGAAGACGAGAAGACTATGAGTAATATAGTCTAAATAATGCGAATAAAACACAGCAGAGGAGGAGGGCGTGGCCAGGGAGCCGATGAGGAAGGTCGCGTGAGCTGAGAGCTCCGCGCCGACCCCATGAATTATCCTGCATAACAGAGCCGCAGAATATTGCCGGACGCCAGGGATTGTGCCGACTGACCTGGAGAGCAGCGAGAGACGCTGCAGGCGGAAATCGGAACATCGCCGGCAACGGGGGACCGAGCGGCGCGACGAACCCGGGCCGGGCGCTCCCAAGATGGCGCTGGAGATGGCGGCCCGGGGTCTGTGAGGACTCCGGAGACTGAGGCGGAGCGGAGCGCCGGAGGTCGGGAGGGCGCCGCGGAGCGGGAGCGGCTGAACCTGTATCGTGGCTGGAGTAATTACAGCAGGGAGCTCCGAGAGGGGATCGGCGGATGCAAGTGACTGCGAGGGCCTGTCTGTCTGCAGCAGTGATTAATTGGGCAGCGGAAGGAGGTATGGAGTGACGAGGCAGACGGGCGGCCAGGGGCACCCACCGGCTGAGTGGAGTCTTGTGAGGGTACCAGGGGGGGGCCTCCTCCGTCGGGGATCCGCTGAGCTGGTGCGGCCGGGGGCTGAACACGGGAGAGTCCGCCATCTTGGAGGATCTGGTGGGCAGCGCGACCGGGACTTGCTGGAGATGTAACCCTACTGCAGCCCGGTCTGAAGGATCCTTGGTGGTTGAGCTTGACCGCACCTGCTATCATTGCCGACGAGGACCCCTGCACGGAGAGGTGAGAGGGGATGGTTGCGGAGTATCGACGCTGTGAGCCTGCCTAATTGTGGGGGAGCCCAGGAGGGCTGTGGATCGTGGTATAAAGTGGATTGAGGAGTGACCCAGGGACTGTTCTGGGAAGCGGAGATCAGCGAGGGGCTTGGCGGTGTCCCCCCTCATCGGGCTACGCGGGACTGTGCTGAATGGGAGTTTGAGAGCGGGCCTGGCCGCCATTTTGGGTGAGCGCGAGACTGTTTCACATTGCACTGGGGGTTCAGCGAGCAGGTGCGAGTGGTGATGGTAGTGGCGAACCTTCCCTGAACTGGAGCAAAAGGGGGAGTACATTGACATTGGGGTGCGTAGGCTGAATGAGGAGCCGCGCACTCACTGGCATTCCTGGAGGTATAAGGCCGGGCAGGGGCAGCGCGAGGGGTGCCGCTGCCAGACGGGACGCTGGCTGACCAGGGCAATCACCTGAGCGAGGGTTTGCCGGCTCTGCTGGATTGATGTGGAGAGTGGATTGCAGGTGAGGGAGCTGCTGCCTGAGGGCGCACTGTGGAAAGCGGAGTTGGTGCAAATACAAAGAACCTAGGGTCCACTGGAGAGGGAAGAGAGAGCCTACGACGGCAGCGCGCCTGCTTGGGGACCCACCAGGAGAGTGGCCGGAGACGGATCTTGCGCAAGGCGGATTGAGTTTGGGAACTGGTACAAACGGAGACGGAGTGCAGAATTATCTGGGTGATTGAGCTGGTGATCGAGACCGTAGCAGGGCATGGGGAAGCCACGGGGGAAGCAGGGGGGGGGGGCGACCCCGGACCCTGATGACTCGGCGACGGAACCCGGGAAGCAGGATGCTGCGGAACAGCTACCTGGGACCCTAATGCAGCAGCAAGTTGACCAAATACTGAAGGCTATCACTGATACAAGAGCGGCTCTGCAGCAGGACATTGCGCAGGTGGCGACGGGCCTGGGTCTCCTCTGGGCTGACCATGCAAAATTGACCAATCGGGTGAAACAGACAGAAACGACGTTGGAAGTCATTGAACCAGCTCAGAGGAAACTGGAGTTACAGATGGGGGATGCTATGAGTCGGTTACAGGTCCTGGAACGGAGAGCTGAGGATGCAGAGGGGCGAAACCACAGGAATAATATAATGGTGGTGGGGCTGCCGGAGGGAGTAGAAGGGGCCAGTATGGTGGACTATCTGGAACACTGGCTGAGAACCGAGGTGGCACCGGAGGGCCTATCTTCATTTTACACCCTGGAGAGAGCACATCGGATACCAGCGCACCCGTTGGCGCCCGGGCGGCCCCCCCGGCCGGTAGTGGCGTGCCTACTCCATTACAAAGACAGGGACCTGTTGCTGCACAGAGCCCGCTAATCAGGTCCTTACAAGGTTGACAATGGCAATGTGACGCTGTTCCCGGATTACACCTTCGAAGTACAGCGACGCCGTGCTTCATTTCTGGCGGTGAAGAAGGCGCTGAGGGACGAAGGACTGCAGTACTCGTTGATGTTTCCTGCGCGCCTGAGAATAGTGTTGGACGGAAAAACACACTTCAGTGACAGCCCGGAGGAAGCGTGGGCTTGGCTAGAGTCTTATCGAGCGGGCACAGGAGAAGCGGGGCGAAGCACGGGACTGCATGCTGAGGGGCATCGCCCTCGTAGATCGCAGCATGTCAGGCGACGCCGCCATGGCGTAAGAGGGCCTACGGTGACTCAAACGGAAATGGAGAGGTCAGCAGCACTGAAGGCTGTGACTGAAATTTCCCAGGAAAGGCTTTCTCAATCGGCGGTGGACACGGAGTCGGAGAAGGGCTCAGAAGGAACTGATTCTGACGAGACTGGGACGGGGAGTCCTGCTATACCACATGTTACACCTGGGACAGCTGACAAGCTTGTTGATGGCTAGGGTTACTAGGGTGTGCTTAATTCTTATTAGAGTGGGGCTCAAGACTGTTGGGACGTTATTTCTCATTAGAATATTTTTCGAATACTGAACAGCAGCAAGGGAGGTTGGCAGGCCCTGGGGATATTTATCCTTTTGTACTGTGGCGGCTCTCACTGAGATGTGGGCCCCCTGAGAGTTTGGGGCCATGCAAGTAATGGGGGTATGATGCCAGATAGCGGCGGCGTAATAAGTTGGGTCTTCTTGGCCCTTGGCCGCCTCCCCTACTTTGTCTTGGGTTTGCAAGTCCTCAGTAGCTACTGAAGGACGCAGGTTGGGTGTTGTAGTTTGGATGGGAACTAGTGTTGTAGCGCCTGTTCTGGGGGGGAGGGATCAGGGGGATTTAGAGTGGGGAAGTTAGGAGGGATGGGGGTTTGGTTGGGTTTATTGGGGCCACTGGTGTGTCCAAAAGGGGGCAAGCAGTTACATACAGGACTTCAGATGAGATATGGGGATGATACATGAAGTCAAATGCATAACATGGAATGTACGGGGGTTACACAATGCAGAGGCACCACAAGGTGCATGCTTATTTGGTGCGTAGAGGGGCCCAAATTGCGTTTCTCCAGGAAACCCATATTACTCGCGCTGAAGGCTTGGCGTTACTACGTAGATGGAGAGGGCAAGTGTATTACACAACATACTCAGCTTTTGCCAGGGGGGGTGTTGATATGGGTTAGAGCAGGGGTCCCATTCCAGCTGACACGTCAATTGGTAGATCCGGAGGGGAGGTTTGTGGCGGTGGCGGGGCGCCTTAATGGGAAGGATGTGACTTTGTGTAGTATAGACGCTCCCATGGTGGACCAGGCAGCCTTCTTTACTCATTTATCAGGGAAGCTGGCGCCGTATTTGACCGGCTCGGTAATTATGGGAGGCGATTTTAACTCTATAGCTGACATTGACATGGATAGATCACACCCTCCTTTGCCCGATGCGCCTATACATAGACTATCCAAAGTCAGACGAGACTGGCAGAACAGGTGGGGGCTTATTGACACGTGGCGCGCGCACCACCTGGATGAGCGGGATTACTCCTTCTTTTCTGCACTGCACGACTTACATGTGCGGCTGGATGTGCTGTTATGCTCCCCGGATATACACGCTACGGTGGGCCACAGTGAGTACCTTGCAAGAACCCTCTCTGATCATAACCCGCTATTGTTGAGGATGCAATGGGCCCAAGAGAGGCCCGCGATTCCGGCCTGGCGGTTACGACCAGAGGCATTGGAAGACCAGGTCTTCCGGGAAGAGGTAGGGACCGGAATTACGCAATATTTCCTTGAAAACGAGGGTACAGCGTCAACGACAGCATTGGAATGGGATGCATTTAAAGTGGTGGTAAGGGGTATATGTATCACTAAAATGGTGGGAGTGAGGAAGACCCTAGAGCAGGATATTGATGGGGCAGAGCAACGCTTGCGGACGGCTGAAAGGGCCCGCCCTGAGAACCCAGATGCACAGGAGGAGGTTGTGGAGGCTAGAGAGGCGGTGGCGGTACAACTAGAGAGGTTGCGTTGTTTTGACCACAAGAGATATTTGGCGCGCGCGCATGCAGAACGAAACAAAGCGAGTACGCTACTTGCTTGGTTGGCTAATCCGATCCCCCGAGGCACTAAACTTGGCATCCCCGACGGGGACCCTGGTGTACACCCAGCAGGGGATTAATGGGCTGTTTTTTGACTTTATCTTGAGTTATATCGAGGTAAACTACGGGTGGCAGGGGATGATATAAGGGATTTCCTGGCCGACGTTGTGCTGCCGCAACTAGACAGGACGCAGGCGGACCTGCTAGGACAGGAGATTACGCTAGGGGAAATTAGGGGCGCGGTTAAGCAGATGGCACGTAACAAAACACCAGGGACAGACGGACTGCCTATAGAATTTTATTCGGCTTACATCGATATCCTGGCCCCTAAGCTGCTGGCGGTGTTTAAGGAGGCGAGGGAGGTAGGAGTATTACCGGTCTCCACCCGAGAGGCGGTCATTATTCCGTTGCTAAAACCTGGAAAGGACTCCACGGATAAGACAGCTTATCGCCCCTTATCCATGCTCACATCTGACTATAAAATCCTGAGTCGGATCCTTGCGACCCGACTCCTCCCATACATGGTGCAATTGGTCCACCGAGATCAAGCGGGATTTATACCTACCCGGAACACGGCCACTAATGTGCGCTGTTTACTCCGTATATTGGGGGAGGACCGTTACGAGACTACGTCTGCGGCCGTCCTATCGGTAGATATTGAGAAGGCGTTCGATAGGCTTGAATGGCCATACCTGTTTGAAGTTATGCGGACGTTTGGCCTCGGGGAGGCTTTCGTGGGTTGGACCGAAATTCTCTATAGATTGGCGACAGTTCGCGTTCGGACGAGGATCATGATTTCCCCCTCCTGTCCGGTAGGGCGAGGAACGCGACAGGGGTGCCCACTTTCTCTTTTATTGTTCGCATTGGCTATTGAGCCATTGGCAGCGCATGCTAGATTGGAGCGGACCTGTCAGGGGCTGGGCCTGCGTGGGGTTGTGCAATATATCTCACTTTATGCTGATGATTTGCTTATGTTCTTAGCTAACACAGAGGAGGCGTTAGATGGAGCGACGGTGTTGCTTCGCGAATTTGGCAGGGTGTCAGGGCTTGGGGTGAATTGGGCGAAGACTTGCCTGTTCCCGGTGATTCAATCGGGTACTGGCCCCACCCAGGTCAGGGGCATTCGGTGGGAGCCCCGGTGTTTGCCTTATCTCAGAACTAATGTTTATCAGGCGCCTGATGATCTATTAGAAGGGAACATAGGCAGGGCTGTGCGAGGACTTAGGGGTAGTTTCAATTTTTGGAGTACTTTGCCGCTTTCTGTGGCTGGTCGGGTAGCCCTGTTAAAGATGGTGGCGCTCCCCCGGTTGTTGTATTTTTTTAGGACACTGCCGATATGGGTACCGGGATCCACTTTTAGACAGCTCCGCTCAATGATCGGGGGGTTTCTGTGGGGGAATGGTAGACGGCGGGTGGCACTGGATACCATGATGCGACCGAGGGCTGAGGGGGGTCTAGCAGTCCCGGATTTCGAGCTCTATTATTTGGCAGCCCAGCTACAGTGGCTTACCCAAGCGGTGGCGGTGGAGTTCAGGGTCCCTGATAGCCCAGAGGGAAAATGGATACCGCGCCATGTGTTGTCCTTCATAGTGCTTCAGCAGTGATTGCGATTCGGGACGCTTTCCAACGAGGAGCGGACATTGCGATTATGCTGGAACCGGAGCCAACGCACGGCCGGATTCGATCGGCCCTATGCCCCGGAGATACCACTCGGTATGTGTACAGCTCTCCCGCATGGGGGGGATTGGACTGCGTTGGCGGAGTGGGGGGCATTGGGAGTGCAGGTACTAGGAGACCTATATGAGGATGGGGCCTTGTTGCCCTACCAAGTCCTGCAGGATAGGTATGGACTCCCTCGCGGAGATTATCTATTGCACTCTGCCCTGGTTACTGCGGTGCAACGGCATTGGAGGGAGGGCCTCACGGAACCACGGACGGCCATGGCGTGTCAGTATGTAGTGATGGCAGCGGGGACCTTCAAGGCAGTCACATGTCTATATAGGCGCATGGTGGGGGAGGGAATGGAACCATTGAGGGAACTGCAACGGAAATGGGAGGCGGACTTAGGCAAGGAGATTCCCGGGAAGACATGGGCTCACATAGTTATGAGAGCGTGGAAGAGTACTAGGAATGCTAGATTTCAGCTAGTTCACTTTTTTATATTGCACAGGGCATATCTTACTCCGGCTAAGATTAATAAGTATTTTAAAATAGATACTGCCCAGTGCCCGCGTTGTCATCTAGAGGGGGTGGAGTTTAGTCATATGATGTGGGGCTGTCCGCAACTGGGCACATATTGGGAGGAAGTAATGGAATTGCTCTGCGAAACCACGGACCGAAAGATTGAGCCTGACATGGGTTCCTGCTTATTGCATTGGTTTCCGCATACTCCCAAACAGAAGGTCACGAGTAAGTTTTTGGATCTGGGATTACTGTTGGCTAAAAGGGATATAACAGCGCACTGGAAGTCGAGGGACGGGCCTAGCGTTGCGAGGTGGAAGGCAGAGCTAATTAAATGGGCATCGAGTGAAAGTACAGTTAGACTTCAGCACGCCAAGCGGATTAATAACGATAAGGCACTGGAGACTGCAAGGGCATGGGAGGCCCTAGTTATGGCGCTGCAAGCCCCAGAGGTAGATTCAGATGTGGACTCAGTCCTGGATATACAGACGGGGCACTCTTGAAATGTGAGGGCGGTGGGGATACCCCTGGGACAGACATGCTGTGCAGTCACTGCAATGGTGTGATTAGAAGCGACGTACGTATTGAGCTGATATTACCAAGTAAAGTACTGCTGAGGGAATGGTTGTTTTTGGATTGTATAGATAATTGGGGGTTGGACACACCGGTGGAGGAGGGTGGAGTGGGAGGGGGCGTGAGGGGGGTTAGCTTATTCTCAGTTATATTAACCAGTTCTCATGGAGCGGGCATGCCTCGACGAATAACATGGGATGGGCCTCTGTCCGACTGCAGTACGATGTAAGGGGGGAGGACTAGCAGAGGCTAGGTTGAGGATCGTTAGCATATGAATCCATGAATATGAAGATAGTGGGCGGTGAATCTCCTGTCTAGAGGGGTCGTCGCTGGGAGGGGTATTGAATATGAGTAATATGGAAATGCTTGTTTGTTGTTGTGTAAGAAAAACTAATAAAAACAATTAAAAAAAAAAAAATGAAACACAGCAGAGGAGGCAGAGAGTGGGCCTATGTGTGAATGGTAAAGGAGTTTATTTTAAAGAGAATATTTGCTTTAAATGTGGCTTCGCTGCTGCAATGAAGAGGGGGCTCGGGACGCAATAGTTTTATTAATGGAGGGGCGCCACATATGGCTAAACAGACAATAGAATGCCTACTAGCAAAGAGCTAATGGAGAGCTCATAAGAGTGAGGTCATTAGCCAGCCACGTGGGGGACATCAAACTCTCCCTTGCCTGCTTTGGTTCATGGCCATTTAAAGTAATTGTGGTAAAAAGTCACCTCTTGCACTGGTGTGGTGCCTACTACAGTTTTGTATCTTCACGAGCCCATTGTGTCAATGTTGGTCCTGGCTATTTATTATGATAGTTCAACTTTCCTCTTTAAGATATTTATTGTATGTTGGAGTACTTTTGGACAGTTCATCTAACAAACATTCACATGTGTGGTAAAAGTGTTTTGCTGTGTAGGCAGCTGAAAGAGGAATGCGCACTTATGAGTTGACTATTTCACATTGTTGCATAAATTTGGTTTTAGGCACCACGTTTAGGTAGGCCTCTGTTCAGGTAATCCATTTTAGTGGTGTGACTGGCCTAGGGGTGTAGTCAGACCTTGAAGTCGACAGACATCTCGTACACTTCATTTAGACTCTTCACATCCTTGCGGCGGTGACTTCCAGGATTAGGAGGGCGGTTTTAGGAACTGCCTTGGGCACTCAAGCCACATAAACAATAAGGAGGGCAGCTATTTCCTTATCTTAAGCCCCACCACTTTCAAATGTCACTACCCGCCACTGAAAATAGATTATGATTTCATAAATAAAACATGACCAAAACGACAAAAATCTGATGTGTAGAAGTCGAGATATGAATTTTTACAGATTAAATAAAAAACAGCGCTTAGAGGCAAATAGTGCTTACAGAGTTAATTGGTCATGCTGGACTGCACAAAGTCAAGAGTTCAGGCCACCCACGATGGAGTGCAGGCCGGCTACAGGACTCACGCAGGGCCAGCTGAGCAAAAGTACCTCAATACTTGTTGTAGCACGAGATACGTCAATGATCTCCACGCAGTTGGGGTGTTGCACCGGAGATCTCTAGGCAACTGTGGTGATGCGTCAGCTGCGTTGATCAAAGCACCGGTTCTGATTGCGGTGGTTCAAAAGGCAATGGGCTGGAGGGGGGATGCTTCGATCTTTTCCACACATTGGTGGCGATGCGTTGGTTCCAGATGCGATGCAACGGTTTGAAGTGCCATGAGCCGGGTCCAGTTCCTGCAAAAGGGGTGATGCATTGATTCTGTTCTCGCAGCAGTGGATGCAGCAGTTCTACTGGAGCAAACCACTAGGTCCACTTCCAAGGGTCCAGGACTGGGGGTGCCACCTCTTGGCAGGACAGACTCACAAGTGGATGAGCCCATGGTTTGGAACAGGAGTGCTCTAAGTATGTTGTGTTCATGAGAATTAGGCAACAGGAGGCAAGCCAGCATGCCTTGAAGTCCCTTTGGGTTCAAGTGATGCAGGTCCGGTCCTTCTCACCCAGGCAGGGGAACAGCAGGCAGCAGGGAGCTCAACAAGGCAAGAGCATAACAATCCAGAGTCCAGCAAAGCAGCATTCCAACCGAGTGGCAGTCCTTTCAGCAGCACAGCAGTTCTTCTTCCTGGCAAAGTTGTACCAGGTCCAGAAGTGTACTGATTTGGTAGTGTCAAAGGTCCAGTACTTATACCCAGTGGGGCTTAGAAGTGAGGACACTTCAAAGAAAGTGTTGAAGTGCACAGAGGTTCTCCCTTCCTGCCCTGGCTCCAGACACACTGTATAGGGGTAATCACTCCTTTGTGTTTGACAGGACACAACCCTTTCAGTTGTAAGTGTCTGCTCCTGCTTCCCATCCTGCTCAGGCTGGCACATCTGCATGGAGATGACCACTCAGGCACACATATCCTTCCTTTGTGTATGTAAGTAAATTCCAACTTTCTAAAACTGTCATTTGCTAAACTGGAATTTAAAATCCAACTTCACCATAAGTAAGTTCAGTGACACCAAAATTGGAAAGTCTATCTCTTTATAATTTAGAGTTACACTTAAAAGATGTCATAAGGTAATACCAATGTTATCCAATGGGAGAGGTAGGCTTTTCAATAGTGAAAAAATAAATTGGTAGTTTTTCCCTACCAGGACATGTAAAACTTAAAAGTACATGTCCTGCATTTTAAATATATGGCTAAACCCAGAAACACGTGTCTAGAGACAACAGCACTGCCTGCACCAACTTTGGTGAAAAACTGCAGCAACTTTGAAGTAAGCATACTGCATTTACCAGAACACAATGGGGTGAAGTGTGCTGGAATGAGAGACAGTGTGCTCCCTCCCCCCAGTAAGAGATGGAATCTCAGAGTCCTGGCAAAGGGAGGTGATGCCATTCCTTATGCAGCTTTTCAGCCAACACACAATAGTACTCAGCTACAAAGCCCACCTGTGTGTCCTTGACTGGTAGGTCGCTCCCCCACCACACAGCTCCGTCTGTGTGCCCTGCTGCTGCCCCTGATTGTGCTCGTTTTTCCTTTCTGTGCCCCCTTGCTGCCCCTGATTGTGCTCGTTTTTTTCCTTTCTGTGCCCCCCTTGCTGCCCCTGATTGTGCTAGTTTTTTCCTTTCTGTGCCCCCTTGCTGCCCCTGATTGTGCTCGTTTTTTCCTTTCTGTGCCCCCCTTGCTGCCCCTGATTGTGCTCGTTTTTCCTTTCTGTGCCCCCTTGCTGCCCCTGATTGTGCTAGTTTTTTCCTTTCTGTGCCCCCTTGCTGCCCCTGATTGTGCTCGTTTTTTTCCTTTCTGTGCCCCCTGCTGCCCCTGATTGTGCTCGTTTTTCCTTTCTGTGCCCCCTTGCTGCCCCTGATTGTGCCTCGTTTTTCCTTTCTGTGCCCCCTTGCTGCCCCTGATTGTGCTCGTTTTTTCCTTTCTGTGCCCCCCTTGCTGCCCCTGATTGTGCTCGTTTTTCCTTTCTGTGCCCCCTTGCTGCCCCTCATTGTGCTAGTTTTTCCTTTCTGTGCCCCCTTGCTGCCCCTGGATTGTGCTAGTTTTTTTTTCCTTTCTGTGCCCCCTTGATGCCCTGATTGTGCTCGCTTTCCCTTCTGTGCCTGTTTCCCGCCGCTGCGCCCTGCGGCCCCGCCCCTCACTGCCCATTCGCTGCCCCATTCCCTGCTCCTCCCTCCCACCTCCCCATTTATGGCGGCCGCTGCGCGGCCGCGCCAAAGGCGCGCCAAAGGCGCGCCTAAGGCAAGCCCGTCTGCGCCCGTCCGCGCCGTGACCGCGCCCAGCGCCAGACCCCCTGGTCCGGGCATCCCCCGCGCCCGCCACATCAACAGACGCCGATATGACGCCAGCACCCTCCACGCACTCAACCCCGGAAAAGATCACGCCTGCTACCAGGCCACCCCGAAGCGCACCCAAGGGCCCTTCACCTGCCAGAACTGCAGCTTCGCCAGCACCAGCCCCGCCAAACCACCGCCCAGGAAAGAACCCAACTACCTCAGATGCATCCTCCTCAACACCCGCTCCGCCCGCAAACACGCCATCGAACTCTGGGACCTTCTCGACTCAACCTCCCCAGACGCCGCATTCCTGACGGACACCTGGCTGAATCCCGCTTCAGCCCCCGACATCGCCATTGCCATCCCGGACGGATACAAGATCACCCGCAGGGACCGCACCAACGGAGTCGGAGGAGGCATCGCCATCGTCCACAGGAACACCCTCAGAGTCTCAACCAACACCGACGACACCCTCAGCACCGCCGAACACATGCACTTCCAGATCCACACCGATCCCAACACCACCCTCAGAGGAACCCTCATCTACAGACCCCCAGACCCCGACCACAGTTCAGCGATTCCATCGCTGACTTCGTCAGCACACACGCCATCGCCTCCACGGACTACATCCTCCTCGGGGACCTGAACTTCCACCTCGAGAACAACAAGGACACCAACTCCACCACCCTGATCGACAACCTCGCCACCTCGGACTCAGACAGCTCGTGACTACACTCCACCCACGCCGCCGGCCACACGCTCAACTCCATCTTTTCCGCAAGCCCACACGTCTCCTTCAACCACACCTCCGAACCCCACTGGACTGACCACCACTGCATCCACTTCACCTACAGGAAGCCCACCACGCACCACCGCACCGAACAAATGCCTCGCCGCTGCTGGAGCAGAGTCACGGAAGACCAGCTAACCACAACCCTCGCCCTGAGCCCACCCGCCGAACCCTCCGACCACGACACCGCCGCCAGCAACCTCAGACAGTGGATCGACGACTGCGCCAACACCCTCGCCCCGCTCAAGAATCCGCCCAACAGCCACACCAGCAAGAAAGCCACCTGGTTCACCGAAGACCTCCAGGCCTCCAAACGAACATGCCGAAAACTGGAGAAGATCTGGCTCCACGAACGGACAGTGGACAGCTACGCCGCCCACAAGAGCGCCACCCGCAGTCACCATCACCTCATCAGATCCGCCAAAAGGGCCTCACTCAAAGACCGCCTAGACAACAACGCACACAACAGCAAAGAGCTCTTCAACATCGTGAAGGAACTCTCCAACCCCAGCTCCAACACCAACGACATCCAGCCGTCGCGAGACCTGTGCGACTCACTGGCCACCTTCTTCCACCGCAAAATCGCCGACATCCACGACAGCTTCAACACCACGACCGCCCCGGCAACCACCGAGACCACTGCCCCCACAACCACCAACCGCCTGCTCTCCTGGACCAACATCAACGACGAGGACACCAGCGAGATCATGAACACCATCCACTCCGGTTCACCGCTAGACCCGTGCCCTCACCACATCTTCAACAAAGCCAGTACAGCCATCGCGCCCCATCTCCGGAAAATAATCAACATCTCCTTCGAGACAGCAACCTTCCCGGAAAGCTGGAAGCACGCCGAGATCACCGCCTTACTCAAGAAACCCAAGGCAGACCCCAAGGACCTCAAGAACTTCCGACCCATCTCTCTGCTCCCGTTCCCCGCGAAGGTCACCGAGAAAATCGTCAACAAACAACTGACCCGCTACCTCGAGGAGAACAACATCCTGGACCCTTCCCAGTCCGGCTTCCGCAGCAACCACAGCACCGAAACCGCCCTCATCGCCGCCACCGATGACATCAGGACCCTGCTAGACAACGGAGAAACAGCAGCCCTCATCCTCCTGGACCTATCAGCCGCCTTCGACACGGTCTGCCACCACACACTACAAACACGCCTTCACGACGCCGGGATCCAAGAGAAGGCCCTGGACTGGACCACATCCTTCCTTTCCGGCAGAACACAAAGCGTCCGCCTCGCCCCTTCCGATCCAAGGCCACCAAGATCATCTGCGGCGTACCCCAAGGCTCCTCCCTCAGCCCAACGCTGTTCAACATCTACATGGCACCCCTCACCCACATCGCCCGACAGCACAACCTCAACATCATCTCCTACGCCGACGACACCCAGCTGATCCTCTCCCTCACCAAAGACCCTCACACCGCCAAAGCCCACCTCCACGAAGGAATGAAGGCCGTCGCCGAATGGATGAGGACCAGCCGCCTGAAGCTGAACTCGGACAAGACGGAGGTCCTCATCCTTGGTTCCAACCCTTCAGCCTGGGACGACTCCTGGTGGCCAACATCACTGGGAACAGCCCCGCCACCCACCGACCACGTACGCAACCTAGGGGTCATCCTCGACCCCACCCTCTCCATGACTAAGCAGGTCAACGCCGTTTCCTCATCCTGCTTCAACATCCTCCGAATGCTCCGCAGGATCTTCAAGTGGATCCCCACCGAAACAAGAAAAACAGTCACCCAGGCCCTCGTCACCAGCAGGCTGGACTACGGAAATGCCCTCTACGCAGGAACGACGGCTAAGCTCCTGAGACGGCTGCAACGCATCCAGAACGCCTCTGCACGTCTTATCCTCGACATCCCCCGACGCAGCCACATCACACCCCACCTGAGAGACCTGCACTGGCTCCCTGTCAACAAGAGGATAACCTTCAAGCTCCTCACCCACGCACACAAAGCACTCCACAACTCCGGACCAGCCTACCTCAACAGACGACTCAGCTTCTACACCCGTACCCGCCAGCTCCGCTCGACCAGCCTCGCCCTCGCCACAGTCCCCCGCATCCGGAAAACGACCGCCGGCGGCAGATCCTTCTCCCACCTCGCCGCCAAGACCTGGAACACCCTCCCCACCAACTCCGACAGACCCAAGACCTACTGGCCTTCAGAAGACTCCTCAAGACCTGGCTCTTCGATCAGTAGCAGCACCACCTCCCTCTTCCCCCAGCGCCTTGAGACCCTCGCGGGTATGTAGTGCGCTTTATAAGTGACATGATTGATTGATTGATTGATGCAAGTGACGCTTAAGGTCTCCAGAATCCTGTGATAAGAAAAGGGCCCACATGGGCGTCACGATATGTCTGTTGGATCAGTGGCATAAAGGTCTGGCCAAAGATCAAGCAGGGTCGTTCAATGCTCTTCAACTGGAAAAAATCAAATCACTGGAAAAGGGGCTCTGAACTGAGCGTTCCTCCTAAGAAAACTCATAGGAGAATAATGATCCCTGCTCTGAAAATTCATGTTAACAGAACTTATACCTCGGCCAAGGACCCATGGAGAACTCTGGCATTGATATTAGGCGAAATCTAAATACATCATAATATTCAGGACACATAATAAGGGAGAGTCCCGTACACCTAGAGCGGAGTGGCCTGTATCATGTTTCCCAATTACAGGGTTCCCCCACTGCCATTCCTGTAACTTCGTTTTCCCTTAAGGTACAGAAAGCTCACATGGCATGCATTAGTACAAACTGTCTATAGTAGTAAATGGTGCAGAGCAAGCTTCTCTCAAAATGTCCCACTTGCGCTCTAGTCCCGGAATGCAAGTTCATCCCAATTCCTTCCAAAATAATCCCGCTGAGAATTACTTTGCTGTAGTTATCTGGGTGACAGACACTCCTGTTATGCTAGTGATCACCCCGTTCCAACTAAAAGGTCGCAGATTGTGCCATAAAAACCTCATCAATTACAGTGTTTTGTCTGAGGCCAGAGTCAATGCTGGATTGTTCAACTTGAAATCACTGATACAGGCTAATACACTCTCTTTTAAACCTAATTGCGAGCTTTGCCGTATTCACTTTTTGTGGTAGGGTGTACAGTGCCAACATGTCACCTTTCTACCAGCATGCATGAATGAGGGTTTGGTGGCTTGGTTAGGAATGATACTTCTGCATGGGAGTGTATGTTTCCATCGGGTTTTGTACTTTGCTTGGTGGCAGATCTATAGACACAACCTAAGGGCCATTAGGACTTCTACGTCTGTGAGCAGGTGTCTTAAATCAACTATAAGGCAAACCTTATCTGCCCAAAAGCAGTGTCTTATGAAGCATCAAATTCTAGTCTTCAGAAAAGCATTTGGGAGGTCTGGTTTCAGAGTAGTATCAAAGGTACTTTTGCAAAAGTCTACATTACTAATCACCGATTAAAGAAAAGCAATCACTAGTTAACTATGGAGGCAGGGAGTTAACATACAACCCCATAGGAAATAATGTAAAATACATTTGAATCTTAGGAAAATAATTTCTATTTAATTTAGTATACTCAAATTAAATAAATATTTAATTCACAATTAAGTTAATAGTGCTGTAGCATTTTTTATTTTGTTCTATATTTAAAATACATATTTAAAATATTTTTCCATTAATTATGAATATAAAAATACTTTTATATTTGTTTTAAAGTTTAAAAACATTTTTGAATATTCCCTATACATTACAATAGGGAAATCTCTGCCCAGGTTGAGAAGAACTCCGCCTACTTGTTAAAATGACTATAGTAGCTTTGCACTAATACATTTGGCTCTACCCTCATTACAGAGGCTGAAGACATCTATGTTTACACTTAACTTTGTGAATAGGTCTCAGTGTATTCACTCCAGAATGCATCTGTGTAGGTGGTAGTAGAGATGGGAAAATAATCTTTTTTTTCACAATTAACAAAGTTTGTATCTTACTCAACAACCATTGTGATACTTTAAGTAATCAGGAATTTAAATCTAGATACAGATCAGAGGTTTGGGGGGGATGGAGCAATTATTTTCACCAAAATATTCAGGCATGAGATTGCTCATGTTTGTGTAGTGCTCTCTATTTGTCCATAGAACACACAGGAGAGATACTGGAACCCGACTATTCATTGGATGCTCCCTTTGCCGTCCATTAACGTTAACTAAAGCCAGCAAAATTTGTTCCAGCGTTCCATTCAAGGTGCTAATATTGCTTAGCATGTTTCTAAATGACCGATTCGATGTGGATGTGGGAGCTCGGACTTGCAGTTGCTCAAGATCACAAAATATGTTAAAACACTGATGATAGTGCGGATTGGGGCCAGAATAAAATGATATGGTTCAACCTTTAAATTACCATCACTTACAGGGTCAAGCTCCGTTCCCTCGCTTGCCTTAGGTGACGGATCTTTGCCACCATATTTTGATTCAAAGAGCGATTTCAACGTCACAAGCTAAATTTTAAATACCCTTTCCAAGTTCAGTTCATGATGAGAGTTTGGATAAGTTTCAAAAGTTTTATTCTCATTAAGAGATTAGTAAGTTTCTTTTTATTCTTTTATTCTAATTAGTCAATAAATCTTTAGTAGGTTTACAGAAATCTCATAAAAAAGTTTGATTAGAACAAATAGTCAAATAATGCATTAATCATGTTTCATAAAGGAATAAAACCCTATTCTAAAAAATAGGACCAAAATTTCAAAGTTAGTAGTTCAAAAGAAAAGAGTGAGATCCAAAAAGCATAAAGCTCAAAGTCAAATTAAAGCAGCAGAACTTCCCTTAAAGAGTAGTTCAGGAAACTCAGCCGAGTCTCAGTAATATGAGCAAATGATTGTACAGTTGCAGTAGCAATCTCTAAAATAAAGCATCAAAAATTAAGGTAAGGAATGAACAGAAGCAGCAGTAGCCACAACCAAAAAGTTACAAGGGAATAGGGGAAAAAGCATTGCATCTAACTAGAAGCATGTGCTAATATAAAAGACATGAATACATGATGTAGTCATTGTAGAAGGCTTCTTCCTCTCTGGACCAATCGAATGGCAGCACTCGCATGTGAGCAGGTTCAGCTCTTCCTTTCCCATGAAATAACATGCAGCTTGCAAAGCTTTATATTAAGATAAGCAACAAACATTCTTGTGTGGTTTGGTTCTGGAAATATACGCCTCAGTTCTCATAGGCATCGAACACAGGTTGGCCTTCTAAATATTAAGGGCCTAATTACGATGGCTGTTGGACCACAACCGACGGCTCGTTGGTTGCGGTCCGACAGCCATCTGCTGCTGCGGTCTGACTGACGCATTACAATGCGTGCGGTCGGAGGCAGCAGTCTGAGGGACCAACCGACGCTTTGAGCCAGTTGGTGCATCAGAAACTCCTCATAAACCCTTAATGACGGCGGCTATGCCGTCAGATTACGATGTCGGTTTCCAACAGCCATTCCATGTCAGCCTTTCCGACATGGAAAGGCTGTTGGAGAGCAAAATTGGGGGCCCCTAGCATGGTCCCCTTCCCCACTGGCCCTCAGCATCGTGGCTAAACCTCCCTGCACCATGTGGCAGGCACCGTGAGGAGCAGGGATGTTTGAAAACATCCTTTTTTCAATGGGAGCTTGTGCTGCGGGGATTTTCAGCCCACCGCACAAGCTCCCATTGGAAAATGGATGCATCCAAATTGGAATGTCAGAACCACCGACCTATGGTCGGGCGGTTCCTTCCCTGCAACGGTTACATCTGCCCGTGAAGTGTACTGGCAGCTGACACCCAATCCAAACAATCGGATATAAGTCAATAAGGACACTCAATGAGGAGCAATACACCAATAGTGTGCACAAATTAGCTATAATGAAACAGTAAGTAAATATATGTATTAGCACAAAAGCAAGGTAATTACACACATCATGTTATAATAAATGAAAATAACAATCAAAAGATTAGATTCACCAAATATACTATGATTGTATACACAAGTATGAAGCTCACTAAAATAGCATTTAAGGAGCACGGCTGCTCAGTATCTAATACCTAATTGGCAACTATGCAACAATTGAATTAGCATTCCATTGTTCTCAATTTGCAAAATAACATTAATTAGCTGGCTATGAAATGCACAATAGCTACTGCATTACATTGGAATATCCAAAGCAATCCTGTAAGTATAAGAGTCAGAATAGAGCATAATACGTTTGATCACAGACATGACACTGACACTTCAATCAATAGAATAAAGCAGTGAAATAAAGGCCCTTCATCGCTAGGTGGAACTTAACTCATCCACAGTAGTGCTGGGAAGCCCTCTCCTTTCTCTTGAGTCCTCTCTCTCGAGCGTCACAGCCAAGGAACAGCACGGCCAGGGAGGCAGCTACATGGGCAATGGCAGTTTGCACAACTCCATCTGCGAGCTTCAATACCCCACATGTGCCTCTGTCTTTAAATATCCTGAAGCTTGGCTTGTTTCATATCTGTCCCTTTCTCGCAGTTTCTAGCTTTGTTATCAGAATGTATCCTTTGGCTGCCCTGACGCTTTTGGCTTTTTCCTGAACTCTTTCTCAGGGTCAACATAACCTTTGCCTGTCTCTCTCCCACACTTCCCGCTTCCTGTAGCTACTTAGTGTACTGTAAATAGCATACCAGCTGCAGATTGTCACGTCTGCGGAATGCTGAAAAACAAGCTTAGATGCGACAGCGTGAACCTTCTGTACTGTTCAGGTTTTCTGCATGTATTACCGCTCATCTACACTGTTCAAACTAATTAACCCTTCGTGTCACAATGTCTTCCGCAAACTATCCCTATACTACACAGCCCGACATCATAATCAGGCCCTTAATGTTTCACTGCGTGAACAATGAACTATACTAAATAAGAGAAACATCAACTTATAAAGTCACTGTTAGGTAATGCATTCCATTTAACACAAACATGAATTATTGCTTAAAATGTATAACTATTCTATTCAAGCATTATGTGAGACATGAGAAAATAGGAAGTTCTTGTCATTTGCGAATAAAGTGTTGCTTATGAAAAGTAATCCATTTATTAAACCGGAACATTCTGCAGTTATGAGAAGCATTTCTAAGCAAGTCACTTTAAGATCAAGCTTTCTAAATTATATGGTGCACATTTCAGCAATATTAGGTTCACTTCTAGTTAAAGGAAACTTGCTTCTTAACAATTCTATGTCCTATATAAATAGCCATCACTACCTATTGCAGTTTGCACATTTCAGCTTTGAGTTTACATTAATCATTGCACATTTAGGTGCTAATCTAATTAATTGATATTGTTAATTAGTGGACTTTATTAATTCCCCATCAGATGGTTATCTTAACCATCAAACATAACATGTGTATTTGTAAAGCACACTTTCACCCAAGGGTATCCTGGTGCTAACTAACAGATGTTTATTGTTACCCAACTCAATTGTACTCATTTTATTGACCTCAGAAGGATGAAAGGGTGAGTGGACTATAAGGTCCAACATAGGCCCCTACAGTGGACACATTAGTCCACTAAGTCGCCAGACCCGGCTTAATCTTGATTTCACATGTGAGTTCTGCTCAAAGGACACTCTCATCATCTGTTGAATCCTGTCGCTTCCATTTTAAACTTTGGATTTTTAATGATTTACAATAGTCATCATTCATAAGGTTATTTAATTCTCTTTCAAATATCTTATTTCTTTCTCTGCTCTTTCTCTTGTGTAAGTAAAGTCTACAGCCTTTTAATAAAGCAAATAAGCATAACAAACAAAGCCCTATAAATAATATTGGCATAAGATTAAAGCTTTCAAAATACCTCCTTGTGCTGTCGTAATCCAATTTCCAATGGTGTGAATCCATTTCCCCAAATTTTATAAAATGCCAGGTGTCTCCAACTCTTCTAACTCAGGTTTTAAGTCTGAAATGTTCTTTGCAAATTCCTTTCTTCTCTTACTCTCGTCAGGTATGTCAGAGCAGCAATGGGTTAACTTAAGCATCTTGCAGACTCCACCTTTCTTTGGAAATAAAATGTCTAATGCTAAACGATCCTGTAAAACCATTGATCTAATGGCTACAAGCTCAGTGTTTACTACTAATAAAGCTCTAGATGTACTGGTAGCCAGCTTGTCAACAACAGTTGACATTTTTCTAATCTTTTCATCATTTAATAATACTCCTACAGGTGGAATGATTGCACCAAATATGTCTCCCATTAAATCACCTCCTCTGCACTCACGTAGGTATCTATGTGCTGGTGGCATTGTTAATGCATCTATACTATTCACATGGTACATCTTTGGAAATAGCACAGCTAAATCGCATATACCCTCCCAGTCAACAGGCAGTGGAAAATAAGCATTCTGTCCGCAAACAAACTAAACTCCTGGAATTGCAGATTCTTCTCCCTGTAAAACTTGCCATGTCCCTCCTATCAATTCAAATGTGTGTTCACAAATATTAATCCCTACATGTCTGGTTCACTTGCGCGTCTCTTCCTTCTGTAAATGAAATGTCCCCTTTATGTTGACTGTCTAATCTCATTTTTGGGTGAACCATTTTCTTTTAAATTCATCTTCTTTCTACCAAACATTTTTTAAAACATCACTTTGTTTATCTTTACTACGTGTCATGTTAGTGTTTCTTTCCTCTAACGCCATAATGAAAACTTTCTCTAATGGTCTTATTGAGCATTGTTTTGATAAGCCTTAGGTCTGTGTGGCATAAAATAGTACCAAGCTGTGTCCATTTCGTTTGCTTACGGTGGTAAATTCATGCTTTCTACTAAAGGCCCACTAGAAAGCATTAAATCATAGTTTGAACAGAAATATTGAAATTGTTTGCGTCTTTATAGAAGTGAAAGCAGTATACTACATGTAATTCTATATGATAATGACATGTGATAATATGTGACTTTTTCTGATGCTGATGATGACAAATGAGCACAGACATAATAGACTTTTGCCACCATGGTGTGTGTGTATTCCTGTTCTAATCTAGAATAAACATTAGTTGAGTAATCCTCTCTCCTATATGCAGCAAATGAAGCTTTCAATTGGTCTTCATCATTCAGGAATGTATGTGCTTTTGTTGTGTTTGCATTTCTAAATCCTTTCTCGGGTGCTAAATAAAATCCTCCTAACACTATTGTAATCATTATTACTGTTATTCCAAAAATTGAACACATAATACATTTACACTTATTTCTAAGGCAACACATGTTTCTCCAAAGGCAGATTAGATGCTGCAAAGTTCAATGCTGTATTTTGTAGGTAGCACCATTAAGATGGGTAATTTTTCAACTAAGCAATCATCGTATAGACAGCACTCGCATGTGAGCAGGTTCAGTTCTTCCTTTCCCATGAAATAACATGCAGCTTGCAAAGCTTTATATTAAGATAAGCGACAAACATTCTTGTGTGGTTTGGTTCTGGAAATATACGCCTCAGTTCTCAGAGGCATCGAACACAGGTTGGCCTTCTAAACATTAAGGGCCTAATTACGATGGCTGTCGGACCACAACCGACGGCTCGTTGGTTGCGGTCCGACAGCCATCTGCTGCTGCGGCCTGACTGACGCATTACAATGCATGCGGTCGGAGGCAGCAGTCTGAGGGACCAACCGACGCTTTGAGCCAGTTGGTGCATCAGAAACTCCTCATAAACCCTTAATGACGGCGGCTATGCCGTCAGATTACGATGTCGGTTTCCAACAGCCATTCCCATGTCAGCCTTTCCGACATGGAAAGGCTGTTGGAGAGCAAAATTGGGGGCCCCTAGCATGGTCCCCTTCCCCACTGGCCCTCAGCATCGTGGGCTAAACCTCCCTGCACCATGTGGCAGGCACCGTGAGGAGCAGGGATGTTTGAAAACATCCTTTTCAATGGGAGCTTGTGCTGCAGGGATTTTCAGCCCACCGCACAAGCTCCCATTGGAAAATGGATGCATCAAAATTGGAATGTCGGAACCACCGACCGATGGTCGGGCGGTTCCTTCCTGCAACGGTTACATCTGCCCGTGAAGTGGACTGGCAGCTGACACCCAATCCAAACAATCGGATATAAGTCAATAAGGACACTCAATGAGGAGCAATACACCAATAGTGTGCACAAATTAGCTTTAATGAAACAGTAAGTAAATATATGTATTTGCACAAAAGCAAGGTAATTACACACATCATGTTATAATAAATGAAAATAACAATCAAAAGATTAGATTCACTAAATATACTATGATTGTATACACAAGTATGAAGCTCACTAAAATAGCATTTAAGGAGCACGGCTGCTCAGTATCTAATACCTAATTGGCAACTATGCAACAATTGAATTAGCATTCCATTGTTCTCAATTTGCAAAATAACATTAATTAGCTGGCTATGAAATGCACAATAGCTACTGCATTACATTGGAATATCCAAAGCAATCCTGTAAGTATAAGAGTCAGAATAGAGCATAATACGTTTGATCAATGACATGACACTGACACTTCAATCAATAGAATAAATCAGTGAAATAAAGGCCCTTCATCCCTAGGTGGAACTTAACTCATCCACAGTAGTGCTGGGAAGCCCTCTCCTTTCTCTTGAGTCCCTCTCTCTCGAGCGTCACAGCCAAGGAACAGCACGGCCAGGGAGGCAGCTACATGGGCAATGGCAGTTTGCACAACTCCATCTGCGAGCTTCAATACCCCACACGTGCCTCTGTCTTTAAATATCCTGAAGCTTGGCTTGTTTCATATCTGTCCCTTTCTCGCAGTTCCTAGCTTTGTTATCAGAATGTATCCTTTGGCTGCCCTGACGCTTTTGGCTTTTTCCTGAACTCTTTCTCAAGGTCAACATAACCTTCGCCTGTCTCTCTCCCACACTTCCCGCTTCCTGTAGCTTCTTAGTGTACTGTAAATAGCATACCAGCTGCAGATTGTCACGTCTGCGGAATGCTGAAAAACAAGCTTAGATGCGACAGCGTGAACCTTCTGTACTGTTCAGGTTTTCTGCATGTATTACCGCTCATCTACACTGTTCAAACTAATTAACCCTTCGTGTCACAATGTCTTCCGCAAACTATCCCTATACTACACAGCCCGACATCATAATCAGGCCCTTAATGTTTCACTGCGTGAACAATGAACTATACTAAATAAGAGAAACATCAACTTATAAAGTCACTGTTAGGTAATGCATTCCATTTAACACAAACAAGAATTATTGCTTAAAATGTATAACTATTCTATTCAAGCATTATGTGAGACATGAGAAAATAGGAAGTTCTTGTCATTTGCGAATAAAGTGTTGCTTATGAAAAGTAATCCATTTATTAAACCGGAACATTCTGCAGTTATGAGAAGCATTTCTAAGCAAGTCACTTTAAGATCAAGCTTTCTAAATTATATGGTGCACATTTCAGCAATATTAGGTTCACTTCTAGTTAAAGGAAACTTGCTTCTTAACAATTCTAAGTCCTATATAAATAGCCATCACTACCTATTGCAGTTTGCACATTTTAGCTTTGAGTTTACATTAATCATTGCACATTTAGGTGCTAATCTAATTAATTGATATTGTTAATTAGTGGACTTTATTAATTCCCCATCAGATGGTTATCTTAACCATCAAACATAACATGTGTATTTGTAAAGCACACTTTCACCCAAGGGTATCCTGGTGCTAACTAACAGATGTTTATTGTTACCCAACTCAATTGTACTCATTTTATTGACCTCAGGAGGATGAAAGGGTGAGTGGACTATAAGGTCCAACATAGGCCCCTACAGTGGACACATTAGTCCACTAAGCCGCCAGACCCGGCTTAATCTTGATTTCACATATGAGTTCTGCTCAAAGGACACTCTCATCATCTGTTGAATCCTGTCGCTTCCATTTTAAACTTTGGATTTTTAATGATTTACAATAGTCATCATTCATAAGGTTATTTAATTCTCTTTCAAATATCTTATTTCTTTCTCTGCTCTTTCTCTTGTGTAAGTAAAGTCTACAGCCTTTTAATAAAGCAAATAAGCATAGCAAACAAAGCCCTATAAATAATATTGGCATAAGATTAAAGCTTTCAAAATACCTCCTTGTGCTGTCGTAATCCAATTTCCAATGGTGTGAATCCATTTCCCCAAATTTTATAAAATGCCAGGTGTCTCCAACTCTTCTAACACAGGTTTTAAGTCTGAAATGTTCTTTGCAAATTCCTTTCTTCTCTTACTCTCGTCAGGTATGTCAGAGCAGCAATGGGTTAACTTAAGCATCTTGCAGACTCCACCTTTCTTTGGAAATAAAATGTCTAATGCTAAACGATCCTGTAAAACCATTGATTTAATGGCTACAAGCTCAGTGTTTACTACTAATAAAGCTCTAGAAGTACTGGTAGGCAGCTTGTCAACAACAGTTGACATTTTTCTAATCTTTTCATCATTTAATAATACTCCTACAGGTGGAATAATTGCACCAAATATGTCTCCCATTAAATCACCTCCTCTGCACTACGTAGGTATCTATGTGCTGGTGGCATTGTTAATGCATCTATACTATTCACATGGTACATCTTTGGAAATAGCACAGCTAAATCGCATATACCCTCCCAGTCAACAGGCAGTGGAAAATAAGCATTTTGTCCGCAAACAAACTAAACTCCTGGAATTGCAGATTCTTCTCCCTGTAAAACTTGCCATGTCCCTCCTATCAATTCAAATGTGTGTTCACAAATATTAATCCCTACATGTCTGGTTCACTTGCGCGTCTCTTCCTTCTGTAAATGAAATGTCCCCTTTATGTTGACTGTCTAATCTCATTTTTGGGTGAACCATTTTCTTTTAAATTCATCTTCTTTCTACCAAACATTTTTTAAAACATCACTTTGTTTATCTTTACTACGTGTCATGTTAGTGTTTCTTTCCTCTAACGCCATAATGAAAACTTTCTCTAATAGTCTTATTGAGCATTGTTTTGATAAGCCTTAACACTATAGGTCTGTGTGGCATAAAATAGTACCAAGCTGTGTCCATTTCGTTTGCTTACGGGTGTAAATTCATGCTTTCTACTAAAGGCCCACTAGAAAGAATTAAATCATAGTTTGAATAGAAATATTGAAATTGTTTGCGTCTTTATAGAAGTGAAAGCAGTATACTACATGTAATTCTATATGATAATGACATGTGATAATATGTGACTTTTTCTGATGCTGATGATGACAAATGAGCACAGACATAATAGTCTTTGCCACCATGGTGTGTGTGTATTCCTGTTCTAATCTAGAATAAACATTAGTTGAGTAATCCTCTCTCCTATATGCAGCAAATGAAGCTTTCAATTGGTCTTCCTCATTCAGGAATGTATGTGCTTTTGTTGTGTTTGCATTTCTAAATCCTTTCTCGGGTGCTAAATAAATTCCTCCTAACACTATTGTAATCATTATTACTGTTATTCCAAAATTGAACACATAATACATTTACACTTATTTCTAAGGCAACACATGTTTCTCCAAAGGCAGATTAGATGCTGCAAAGTTCAATGCTGTATTTTGTAAGTAGCACCATTAAGATGGGTAATTTTTCAACTAAGCAATCATCGTATAGACAGCACTCGCATGTGAGCAGGTTCAGCTCTTCCTTTCCCATGAAATAACATGCAGCTTGCAAAGCTTTATATTAAGATAAGCGACAAACATTCTTGTGTGGTTTGGTTCTGGAAATATACGCCTCAGTTCTCATAGGCATCGAACACAGGTTGGCCTTCTAAACATTAAGGGCCTAATTACGATGGCTGTTAGACCACAACCGATGGCTCGTTGGTTGCGGTCCGACAGCCATCTGCTGCTGCGGTCTGACTGACGCATTACAATGCGTGCGGTCGGAGGCAGCAGTCTGAGGGACCAACCGACGCTTTGAGCCAGTTGGTGCATCAGAAACTCCTCATAAACCCTTAATGACGGCGGCTATGCCGTCAGATTACGATGTCGGTTTCCAACAGCCATTCCATGTCAGCCTTTCCGACATGGAAAGGCTGTTGAAAGCAAAATTGGGGGCCCCTAGCATGGTCCCCTTCCCCACTGGCCCTCAGCATCGTGGCTAAACCGCCCTGCACCATGTGGCAGGCACCGTGAGGAGCAGGGATGTTTGAAAACATCCTTTTTTCAATGGGAGCTTGTGCTGCGGGGATTTTCAGCCCACCGCACAAGCTCCCATTGGAAAATGGATGCATCCAAATTGGAATGTCGGAACCACCGACCTATGGTCGGGCGGTTCCTTCCCTGCAACGGTTACATCTTCCCGTGAAGTGGACTGGCAGCTGACACCCAATCCAAACAATCGGATATAAGTCAATAAGGACACTCAATGAGGAGCAATACACCAATAGTGTGCACAAATTAGCTTTAATGAAACAGTAAGTAAATATATGTATTAGCACAAAAGCAAGGTAATTACACACATCATGTTATAATAAATGAAAATAACAATCAAAAGATTAGATTCACCAAATATACTATGATTGTATACACAAGCATGAAGCTCACTAAAATAGCATTTAAGGAGCACGGCTGCTCAGTATCTAATATCTAATTGGCAACTATCCTTAACCCTACTCCGAGTTCTTTTAAATTGTTATCCCTACTCTTCTACAGCATACTCAGGCCAATGTGTTCTTCTTTAGAATAAAAAAATTTGAATTTGTTTGAGACAGTTTCTTTATTTCCTTTAAACTATCTTTTAGCTTTTTTCAATGTCTCTTTGTATTTGCACAGTTTGTTTTGTCAAGTATCTTTTATCCAATAATGCTCACTTTGGTGATGTCATGAAGGTTCAAACAGTTTGGCTCTCACATTGACACACGGTGACATTCAGTACTTTCTTAATGTAGCAAGACCACTCAGGTGTGGAATACCTCCGACAAGGCACTCTTGCTCTTTTTGATCTTCTCAGCTTTTGTTGATTTCCTTCCGTATCACTTTCATCACTTGTCTCAAGATCACAATTGCTTCTGGATTTCTCACTTTCTTGGTGTGCGAGGTGTGTATCCAATTTGGAACTCTGGTACATTTAACAGCAGTATTAGTAACCAAGATAACCTGGAAGGGACCTTTCCATCTAGGTTCCAAGCGGGTAGATGCAGATTTTTTGTAGCAGTTGTAACCTGTTAAGGACCACATCAGCCAATCCTTTGCAGTAATCGAGTATTATATCATCCGTGATGTACAAAAGTGCATTTGCAGGTACAGCAGGCAGCCTCAATGCACAGCCCATTAGTATTTCATAAGGCGATTGACCATTCTTTCTATCACGGATACTTTGAATCCTCATCAGCACCAAAGGTAAAGCATCTGGACATTTCAGTGATGTTGAAGCACAAACGTTTGCTAGTTTAGATTTGATAGTCCCATTCATCTGTTCAACTATACCTGAAGCCTCAGGTCAATATCTGCAATGTAGTCTTTGCTCAATCTGTAATGCTGTGCAAATAATCTTTATTTATTTATTTATTTATACATTTTATATAGCGCTAGCTAGACCCGAAGGTATCAGAGCGCTTTACAGAATCGAGAGCAAGGCAATAATCCAGTCACTAAGTATATGATGCGCAACAATCTTAGGTTCAAGTACAAACAACAATATATATATATACATAAAAAATATTAGGCAATACGGGTGGAATACAATATTTACACTGAACAGAAGTTCGGCCCTGAGGGCGGTTACTGATTGTGGACAAGTCGCATATTTAGAGTCCAGCGAGAGAACAACATTCTTGGCAAAAGAGGCAAACAAAAGTAAATAGCCAACTGTTCAACGGGGTCAGACCTGAGAAAGAGAGACTAATATAACCGAGTTCAAGAATTGCTTATGTGTTCCAGTATTTGTTGAGGAGATGGCGTTTCAGGTCTCTTTTGAAGCCAGTGAAGGAGGGGTTGCATCGTAGGTCCCTCAGGAGAGAGTTCTATATGCTGGGAGCGTTACCCGAAAAAGAGCGAGCCTGGGTAGATTTCTTTTTTAGTTTGGGAGAAACGAGAAGAAGTGTGTTGGAGCTTCTCAGTGATCTGGTTCTTCCTTCTTTTTTGAGTTTGTTATCTAAATAGTCAGGGGTGTGTAAGTGAATGGCTTTGTGGGTGATGCATGCAGTCTTGTAATTGCATCTTCCTTCGATGGGAAGCCAGTTGAGGGTCTTGAGTGCAGGAGTGATGTGATCATACCGTTTAATATCTGTTATGAGCCTGGCTGCCATGTTTAGTACTGATCTGAGGGGAGCGAGGTGCGATTTCGGGATCCCTGTGAGGATAGCATTCCTGTAGTCAAGTTTGGAGAGGACCAGAGATTGAACAACCCATTTGAAATCATCTGAGGGAATAAATGGTTTGATTTTTTAAGGTGTTTAGTGTGTAAATTGCTCCTTTGGCTGAGTTTTTGATGTGATCCAAGTCTTTATCCAGGGTGAAGCCTAAGGATTTAGCCGAGTTGGAAATAGTGAGAGAACAATTTAGAGCCTTCAGGTCACTGATCCAGTCTTTGATTGGAAGGTGGTTACTTATAGGGGAGAACAGGATTATTTCTGTTTTGGTGGGGTTTAATTTTAGATGGTTAGAATTAAACCAAGATTGTATATTACTCAGTGTGACGGTGAGATGTAGGATGTCCCTGGGTGATTTAATTTTGTAGTAGAGTTGAGTGTTGTCTGCTTAGAGGTGACATTTTTTCCATGCTTGCTTCAGGATGATAGTAAGGGGTTCCATGAAGAGATTGAACAGTGAAGGGGGAGAGGATTGAGCCCTGGCGGATGCCAAGAGAGACAGGTGTGGGGGTCGAGAGGCAAGACTTGATTCTGATTTGTTGTGATCGGTGTTGAAGGTAAGAAGTGAACCATTTTAAAACAGTGCCATTGATACCGGAGTGGATCTTCAGGACCTCATTGTTAAAGTAGGTCCTCCTGTCTGATTCCAGAGAAACTGGCATTCCATACCTCGGGATCAATGAAAGTATTGTGTCATTGGGAATAGCAAACTATCTGGTAACACCGGTCTCCCATCACTGACATCCATATGTCATTTGTATTTTTCTCCCAACCTGCTCTGATCTAACTTTATTGTTCTGCTTCTGAAACATTTTATTGTACTCTTTTTAGTTCATCCCAAGTATCGTTACTTTCATCAACATTGAAAATGAATTATCCTCCTCAGATTCACATGTGAAATTTCCATTAAATGTGCAGGCCAAAAGAGCACAATATTGTGCTACTGAATCTGCATACCTATTCCCCATGGCAATGTAGCCATTTCAATTTTGATGGGATGCACATTTAACAACAGCAATTTTTGCAGGTAATTGTAGAGCTTCCAACAAAGTTCTCACTTAAACCCTGTGTGTAATAGGGGTACCTGTGACCATAATTGTCCAAAATCGTGGACAACACCAAAGCCGTACTGACTGTCTGTAAATGTAGTCACTCTCATTTGAACAATTAAACTGCAAGCTCTGGTAAGGGCAAACAATTCTGCAACTTGTGCTGAGGTAACCCCTTGAAGCCATGAAGCTTCAATATCATCATTTATTGAACACCCAAAGTAAGCTGCTCTCTGGGTACCTTCATTATTTCTTATTCATGACGTTTATAAAAATTACATGGTCGGGCTCAATCAGGCGTTCATCCTTAATATCAGGTCTAGACTTTGTGCATGAATCCATGACATCTAGAGCAACCATGTTCAATTTCATCACAAACAGTATCATTTATGGGAAACAAAGTTGACGGATTTACAATTTGACAGCGTTTCAAAACTACATTATCAGATGACAAAATTCTTTGCTCATAATTTGTGAGCCTATTATGGGTCATGTATTGGGTTTTTGTTTGTGTCAATAGAAGCTCCACAAAGTGAGGGACCAGTACAGTTAAAGGATATCCCATCTCTGTGCTCTCAGTCTTTTCCAAACAAGTGCTCACCGCGTCAATCGCTTTAAGACAGCCTGGCAGTCCTGTGGCAACAGGGTCAAGAGTAGTCGAAAAGTAAGCCACTGGCTTCTGAGGAACACCATGCTGGGACCTCTTAAGGATTTTGGGGGGCTTGGGCCAAACATATTTTGGGGGCCCCTGTTTGGAACAGCTTTGAATTTATGATCCAGTTTCAGCTGTTTCATGACCTCCTTGGCCAGGTCACTAACAGTACACAGACACACTGGTTCAAATTTTCAGGGATAGTGAGGTGTGTTTTCAATTTTGTAACACAGCAGGAGCTCACTAATATTATTGCAAATAATCTATGTGACCCCCTCCGTTTCTCATATGTGAGGTCCTGTTTGATCCAAAAGAAACTTTTTGTATGGATGTTGCATAAACGTAAAGACAACATTTCTCTGCAAAATGTTTCTAACAGACTGCCACACATCACCCACATTAAAAATAAATTAAAGGAAAATGGTATTTAAAACAACCTCTTTAGAAATTATTCAAGGTCATCAGGTTAAGGTTCTCTGCAGAGCAGATCTGGTGCTATCAAGGGGGGCCTGAAAGGCTGGGGCCCTAGGCCAGTGCACACTTTGTCCATGCCTTAAAACATCTCTGTCACCCTGTGTTTGAGTCAGCACTGAGAGAGCGCAGACCTCCCTCTGACTGCAAAATAGTGTAAATTATTTACTGTAATCTGACATTCCTAGTCCTGGGGCACGACAACATTTTTCTTTCAGCACTAGGAAGGCTGCCAAGCAATAGTTATTCCAAGAAAGCAGATCTGACACATCCTTGCATGTCAGCCTCATTAAAGGCTTTGCCAATAGACAAAAATTTGGAATCCACTGTCTACAGTAGCCAACCATTCCCAAGAACATTCTGACTTTCTTCTCAGTTTGAGGTGGATTCATCTAAAGAATTGCTTCCACTCTCTTTGGTGACACCTTTCTAGCTCCTTTCTCAATTATGTGTCCCAGATATTAAAATTCTTTCTGACAGTACTGCAGTTTACCTGGAGACACTTAGGGGCCGATTCCGATTCAGGCCGGAAATCACTCCGACCGAGCCGGACCCGGAGAGATTTCCGACCGAATCGGACTCTAGCAGCCCGACCGAACGAGTACGATGCGTACGCATGCAATCGGACTCGATTCGGTCGGACTCCCATTGAAGTCAATGGGAGCCGGTCGTACAATGCGTACGCGGGATCCCATTGACTCAATGGGTGCGAGGCGTACAAGGGCCCCCCCTACAGTGGGTACTCGTCGATGCGACTCGTGCCGTACATGCACAGGTAGGGGGGACCCATGGGTCCCCCCTGTGTGCGACTCGCGCGGCTACGCGTACAGGGGGTCCGACATGGACCCCCAAAGTCCGGCTCCGACTGCCCTTTGGAGCCAGACGGCGCGAGTCGGTCGGACTGCTCGAGGCGCGCATCGTACTTGCCCGGCCGGGGATAGTCTCCATTGCGCTGTGCGAGTCCTGTCCGTGCGAGTCGGTCGGAGCGGTTCGGACCCGCGAACGAGTCGGTCGGCGATTTCGCGTGCGCTCGCATCGTACTCGCTCGCCCAGACGCACGTTCGAATCGGTCGGGAAAGAGGGCTCCGAATCGGATCCGGTTAAGCCGAATCCGATTCGGTGCCCTACCGGCCGAGATCGGTACCGGCCCCTAAATGTCCATTCTCAGCCAGCTGATTCAATCTGGTTGAAAATAGACGAACTCTCCGTATACCCTTGTAGGACTTGGCACCATGCCAAAACTCTCTACTGGAAAATAAATGAAACTAGGAATTGGCTATCTTCATGCAATAGCACTTAGAAGAAAGCCTGGCAGAGGTCAATGATAGTAAACCATTCTGCAGTACATGGAATTTTAAATGATATTGTGGCTGAATTCGGTACCACTATTTCGTTAATCTTTTTAAGATCTTGGACAATCCTACAACGGCCATTGGGTTTCTGCAAACCCATGATCGGAGAGTTACATGGACTCCTAATCCATTCCCTCAAAATCCCTTTCTGTAACATGTGTTCTATTACAGGAGTAATTCCTGCAATTATTTCTGGGGTCAGATGGTACAGTGGTGTTCTTGGATACACTACATTTGCCTTTATGGTAACTCGAACTGGTTCTAGAACTTTTAATAAGTTCAATATCTTTTCCTGTGAGATCCCACACTTCAGAATTCATAATCTCTCTCAAATCAGAAGGCAACTCTTCAATTATCATTAATGGAAACAATCCTACAGCTGTCTTTTGTTGAGCCATTTTAAACACCATATCTTCATCATGAGCTTGAAACTGTACACTATCTGGTGTGCAATAGATTGTGCAATTTAACTTGCTCAATAAATCTCTCCTTAACAGGTTTACGGGACTCAAGTCACAGACAAGAAACTGATGACTTCCCTCAAATGAGTCTATTTTTACTGGGACCTTCTCTGAAACTTGTATGGTAGCCTGTTTATTTGAAATTCCTACAACTTGGATCTTCCTTCCCGAGAGGGAATGATCTGAACTTCCACAGTTCTAACAGGGGAGCTGGTAGCACCAGTATCTATGAGAAATGATACGGGTGGCCATTCACTTCACCTTCTACGAATGGACCACTCAGGTCTACCTCTAAGACTGTTCTAAGCATGCAATCTTCCTCCCCCTCACGCACCATCATTGGGATGTATCAGAGCCTGAGCCATCATAATCAAAAACAGGAAATTCCTGAAAGGCATTCTGATTTGAGTTAGGGAATTGCTGGAATGTAAGTCCGCTGAGACCCTGACGGATGATTTGCCATGCTTTATAAATCCCTGATTGACTGATTTTTTGATTCTTGTTTAGAAAAGGGTTTGTATTTGTTTTTGGCATCTGGTTCAAATTAAATCTTGGGTTTCACATATTGTGTGGGACCATTTGAGCTTACGACTCCTGCATCATCTGAACTTATTTTTGCATTGGCACCTGCATCTTTTGTACTGGTATATTTTGCATCTGCACTCTCTTCTGCATTTACACATTTTCATTTGCATTATCATGATTAAATCTACTCTCCCTCTTCAATCAATCAATCAATCAATCATGTCACTTATAAAGCGCACTACATACCCGCGAGGGTCTCAAGGCGCTGGGGGAAGAGGGGTGTGGTGCTGCTACTGATCGAAGAGCCAGGTCTTGAGGAGTCTTCTGAAGGCCCGTAGGTCTTGGGTCTGTCGGAGGTTGGTGGGGAGGGTGTTCCAGGTCTTGGCGGCGAGGTGGGAGAAGGATTTGCCGCCGGCGGTCGTTTTCCGGATGCGGGGGACTGTGGCGAGGGCGAGGGCGAGGCTGGTCGAGCGGAGCTGGCGGGTGGGGGTGTAGAAGCTGAGTCGTCTGTTGAGGTAGGCTGGTCCGGAGTTGTGGAGTGCTTTGTGTGCGTGGGTGAGGAGCTTGAAGGTTATCCTCTTGTTGACAGGGAGCCAGTGCAGGTCTCTCAGGTGGGGTGTGATGTGGCTGCGTCGGGGGATGTCGAGGATAAGACGTGCAGAGGCGTTCTGGATGCGTTGCAGCCGTCTCAGGAGCTTAGCCGTCGTTCCTGCGTAGAGGGCGTTTCCGTAGTCCAGCCTGCTGGTGACGAGGGCCTGGGTGACTGTTTTTCTTGTTTCGGTGGGGATCCACTTGAAGATCCTGCGGAGCATTCGGAGGATGTTGAAGCAGGATGAGGAAACGGCGTTGACCTGCTTAGTCATGGAGAGGGTGGGGTCAAGGATGACCCCTAGGTCGGTGGGTGGCGGGGCTGTTCCCAGTGATGTTGGCCACCAGGAGTTGTCCCAGGCTGAAGGGTTGGAACCAAGGATGAGGACCTCCGTCTTGTCCGAGTTCAGCTTCAGGCGGCTGGTCCTCATCCATTCGGCGACGGCCTTCATTCCTTCGTGGAGGTGGGCTTTGGCGGTGTGAGGGTCTTTGGTGAGGGAGAGGATCAGCTGGGTGTCGTCGGCGTAGGAGATGATGTTGAGGTTGTGCTGTCGGGCGACGTGGGCGAGGGGTGCCATGTAGATGTTGAACAGCGTTGGGCTGAGGGAGGAGCCTTGGGGTACGCCGCAGATGATCTTGGTGGCCTTGGATCGGAAGGGGGCGAGGCGGACGCTTTGTGTTCTGCCGGAAAGGAAGGATGTGGTCCAGTCCAGGGCCTTCTCTTGGATCCCGGCGTCGTGAAGGCGTGTTCGTAGTGTGTGGTGGCAGACCGTGTCGAAGGCGGCTGATAGGTCCAGGAGGATGAGGGCTGCTGTTTCTCCGTTGTCTAGCAGGGTCCTGATGTCATCGGTGGCGGCGATGAGGGCGGTTTCGGTGCTGTGGTTGCTGCGGAAGCCGGACTGGGAAGGGTCCAGGATGTTGTTCTCCTCGAGGTAGCGGGTCAGTTGTTTGTTGACGATTTTCTCGGTGACCTTCGCGGGGAACGGGAGCAGAGAGATGGGTCGGAAGTTCTTGAGGTCCTTGGGGTCTGCCTTGGGTTTCTTGAGTAAGGCGGTGATCTCGGCGTGCTTCCAGCTTTCCGGGAAGGTTGCTGTCTCGAAGGAGATGTTGATTATTTTCCGGAGATGGGGCGCGATGGCTGTACTGGCTTTGTTGAAGATGTGGTGAGGGCACGGGTCTAGCGGTGAACCGGAGTGGATGGTGTTCATGATCTCGCTGGTGTCCTCGTCGTTGATGTTGGTCCAGGAGAGCAGGCGGTTGGTGGTTGTGGGGGCAGTGGTCTCGGTGGTTGCCGGGGCGGTCGTGGTGTTGAAGCTGTCGTGGATGTCGGCGATTTTGCGGTGGAAGGAGGTGGCCAGTGAGTCGCACAGGTCTTGCGACGGCTGGATGTCGTTGGTGTTGGAGCTGGGGTTGGAGAGTTCCTTCACGATGTTGGAAGAGCTCTTTGCTGTTGTGTGCGTTGTTGTCTAGGCGGTCTTTGAGTGAGGCCTTTTGGCGGATCTGATGAGGTGATGGTGATTGCGGGTGGCGCTCTTGTGGGCGGAGTAGCTGTCCGTTGTCCGTTCGTGGAGCCAGATCTTCTCCAGTTTTCGGCATGTTCGTTTGGAGGCCTGGAGGTCTTCGGTGAACCAGGTGGCTTTCTTGCTGGTGTGGCTGTTGGGCGGATTCTTGAGCGGGGCGAGGGTGTTGGCGCAGTCGTCGATCCACTGTCTGAGGTTGCGGGCGGCGGGGTCGGAGGGTTCGGCGGGTGGGCTCAGGGCGAGGGTTGTGGTTAGCTGGACTTCCGTGACTCTGCTCCAGCAGCGGCGAGGCATTTGTTCAGTGCGGTGGTGCGTGGTGGGCTTCCTGTAGGTGAAGTGGATGCAGTGGTGGTCAGTCCAGTGGGGTTCGGAGGTGTGGTTGAAGGAGACGTGTGGGCTTGTGGAAAAGATGGAGTCTAGCGTGTGGCCGGCGGCGTGGGTGGGTGTAGTCACGAGCTGTCTGAGTCCGAGGGTGGCAAGGTTGTCGATCAGGGTGGTGGAGTTGGTGTCCTTGTTGTTCTCGAGGTGGAAGTTCAGGTCCCCGAGGAGGATGTAGTCCGTGGAGGCGATGGCGTGTGTGCTGACGAAGTCAGCGATGGAATCGCTGAACTGTGGTCGGGGTCCGGGGGGTCTGTAGATGAGGGTTCCTCTGAGGGTGGTGTTGGGATCGGTGTGGATCTGGAAGTGCATGTGTTCGGCGGTGCTGAGGGTGTCGTCGGTGTTGGTTGAGACTCTGAGGGTGTTCCTGTGGACACTCGCATTGCCGGATTCTGTGACAGATGTAAAATAAGTCATTTTCTTCAATGTTGCAACCGCCATTCCTGAACCTGGATCAATCGGAACATCTTTACCTCTAGCTTGTGGAACACAAAAACCTCCTGGATTTCCCTGAAAACCTGTTTGTGGAACAACAACCCCTTGCATACCTCCTTGATTTCCTACAAAAGAAGGATTCTGAAAATCTTTCTGAGTAAGTTTTGTCTCAGCCAACATCAGTTTCACTTTAATTATTTTCTGTTTCTTTTCTTGTTCATCACTGCAACATTTCGCATACCTCAGGATCTCATCAAGTAATTTAATCTGCCAGCAGATTACAATGATCTCTGGTCTCAATCCTAAAACAAACTGAGATAAACAAATTCCCACGTCTTTTCCATTAGAGTATTCTCTTCCACTATGGTGCTGGAACACGTGCAACAACCGCTCATAGTACTCATGAACTGATTATTTTCCTTCTTGTGTTGTTAGATTAATTTTCAACCAATCAAGATCTTTTGAAAGCACTATGCCTTTCAGGAAAGTAATTACTGCTTCATATTTCTTCATAACTACAGGAGATGGTGCATTAGTGCATGCCATTCTTGCTGGCTCTTCACGTGGCCATTGTATAGCAGTCTTACACTCAGCCCACAAATCCCTTGGTACCACAATATCAAAGACTGTATGCAGATCGATCCACAGCACCTTTGAAATCTTCACAAATCGATTACGGTGTGTGTAGCACTGAACAGACTTGTCTCTCAATTTTGAGAAGCTGTTCGTAAAAGCTGCAAGATCTCCTATACTTCAAAATACATGATACACTCCTCCCACTATTTCTCTCAGTGGATAAGCTGAAGCTACTTCCTCATTCTGTTCATTCCTTTCCCCTACTATCTCAGGTCCTTTTTTTTGTTTCATATTTTCTTGCCCACTTGTTTTATAATTTTTCAGTTTCACTCCATTTACAAATACATTTTATTAATTCTGTAATGTGCAACCTTATTCCTGAAGAACACATTGTTTCAATTGCATCATCATCGAATTGAACCCTGTAACTTTTTCTGCAAAGGAAAACTTTTAGAAAGGTCTACCTCATATTTCCGGGCCAATTCGGTCAATTTATCATATGTAATTGCTGTTCGTCTTATAGTTTCTTTACATTGGCAAATCAAGGATTTCTCTTGTTATTGGTTGAAATGTTCTAATTCTAAACATCCCCTAATTATTTCTTCCAGTTCAACTTTTAATTTAGAAATATTTGATAGTCTCTCCTTTTCAGGTTATGGGCTAGCTTACTGTACTGTGCTCTCTGTCTTTGTAATCCCTGCAGCTTCTTCAAACCATGGTGGAAAAATTCCATCTGCAAACAAATTTGCTTCCCGAGGGTTAGTGAGGTTGTAAAAACAAGCCTTCCCCAATCTTGGACTGTCTGAGGTCGTCTCCATATAACAATCTGTCAATTCTGAGAGATCGTAATAAATCCTGTTATAGATAAACCACCTACAGCTCCTGGAGCCTCTGAAGTCAAGTTAATGTTTACTGGGACATTTGCAACTGGTCTCGGCACTGTCTGTACAATTACTGTTTGCGGCACTTGCTCCGGACCATGCACAACAGGTGTGTTTACCACAGGTGGAGGAACAGTCTGTGGCTGGGCAATTCGTGGTGGGGTACTCTGTAGTATTTGAAGGGTTCTCACAATTTGTGCCACTCTGGTTTCTACAGGGGCAGTGGCTATTGAACTGCTCGTTGTGGCACAACTCTCAGTACTATCAGTTGGTGTTGTATGAGGCAGGGTTCGTGCAACCAACATTTCTTTTAAAATATCATCCCCTAAATCACCATCTGTCTCATTTTCCTTTTTTTTTTGTCCTCATTTATGCGATTTTTACGGTTATGGTAGACAAGGTCGCTTCACCATAGATAATGTGGAAACCGCCCTTATATGACCAGGTGAGACCGAATCTTAGGAACCTTCAAATTCTTTGAATTCAACCATCGCTGAACCTCTATGATGGATCCCTTGAATTTGTTAGATCGCATGAAGTAAAATCATTGGACATCCCTCCCTATCCTACCTCATGTTCTAATCCCAAAGTTCCCAATACTTGGTCCTTTTACTCTTCCCTCTGGATTTATCTAATTTCCTAAACTTTTCTACAGAGTAAAACCAATCTGCCACCCTAGGGGGAGTTGCAAAAATCCAATTTACACATACCTCACGTCTGGCTAATAAAATTAATACAAACAATAAATATTTTTGTTTTTTAATTAATACCGTAGTGGAAACATTACTGTCCAAAATGCCAAAAATAATGGTAAAAGTGCTTACCTTAACATCCGTTTCTAAGAATTTATCAATAATCTTACCCACTTCTTCCCAAAAAAATATCGAGGTGAGGACACAGGTGGAACATATGAATATCGTTCGCTTTTGGTTCCCCGCATTTTGGACACTTTTTTGTCACCTGATTATTCATTTTGGATAACTTTTCCGGTGACCAATATGACCTGTGTAAAGTAAACAAATGATTTTTCCTAAGGGGTGCAGAAATAATAGTATGCCATAGGTAAGTGCAGGATACTTGCCATTGCAGTTGCAAATCTTGAGCTGGAAAGGACATTTTCCATACATCGCCTGGGGTTGTAAATTCGTCAACATCTTTTTGAGTCAAATACCAATACCACTTCGATATCTCCTTTCTTGTCGGATCATTTTGTATTTCTTTCTCCAATTTTCCAGTGGTTTCTAAGTTTTTCTCTTGATCCTTTGACCAGCACGACAGCTGATAATATTTAAACCTGGATAATTCCCCCTTTGTTCTTTCAAGCAGTAAGTCCCAACTTTGTAAATTACCCGAATCAAACAGATCTCCCCATTTTATAATTCCAGCTTCTTTCAATGGTCCTGCTAGTGAGTCTTTTAAGCATTCAGGGGTTCCAGGTGATCTCCATATAGGTGCTAGTCGGCTATAGTATGGAATCTTCCATGCTCTTCTTATTTCATCTCAATGCTGATCCCAATATCTTTAGTTTAATTTTTTTAAAATATTTCGGGTGCCCAAATTTAGAGAGACAGTGGTCCTCATCAGTAGCAACTTCCCAGTAGGAAGAGTAATGGTCATGTGATCTAAATAGGATCCTTATGTTTTTGAATTGAAAAGCTCTGTAATAATTCAAAAGGTCTGGGCTTGCTATGCCACCTCGATATTTCCTCTGGCATAACTTTTTCCACGCTATCCTTACTCCTTTAGAGGCCCATAAACAGTTGATTTCACTTTGAATCTTTTTTATCCATTTAGACTTAAACTCTAATGGAATGGCGTTGAAAAGGAAGGTAAACTTCGGCAAGATAGCCATTTTGATGACGTTGGATCTCCCCAAGAAAGAAAGAGACAGGCAATTCCATGATCTTAGCAGCTTCCGCGTTTCCTTTGCTTTTAAGTTCAAATTTGCTTGAGCAATTTCGTCAATGTTATTTAAAACTTCTATCCTCAGGTATTTAATTTTGTTTTTAGTTCCCACTACTGCTAGGTCCATATTCCAATGCATGATCTCCGTCTTTTGATGGTTTACTTGATATCCAGAAATTTTTCCAAAATCTGTTAGTAGAGTTGTTAAGATGGGGAGAGATGTTTTTAGGTCACTCGTGTAGACCATTAAATCGTCGGCGTATAACGCCACTTTCTTAACCCAACCTTTGAATTTAAAAGGGATGATTTCCTGAGATCTCCTACTCATGTTAGCCAAAGGTTCTATGTATAAGTTAAAAAGGTGAGGAGAGAGCGGACATCCTTGTCTTGTACCTCTTCTAATCTGAATTTCTTTTGATAGACTACCATTTATTAGAATTTTAGCTACCGGAGCCTTGTATATATTCATTATGGCTCTCAAAACATTCTCCCCTAAACCATAGTAAGAAATGGCCTCCTGTAGGAATTGCCAATTCACTCGATCGAACGCTTTAGCGGCGTCAAAAGTAAGGACTGCGAGTGCGAGCTTTTCCTGAGTGGCAATATCGATGGCACCGATAAGTTGATGGGTGAGGTTGTGTAGCTGTCTCCCCTTGATATAGCCTTTTTGGTCGTTATGAATAAGTTTGTCTGTTATAATTCCAAATCTTGTGGCCAATATTTGAGTAAATATTTTATAATCATTGTTTAGGAGGGATATGGGTCTATACGACTCACACTTTTGGGGATCTTTGCCTGGTTTCAGAATCAAGCTAATAGTGGCATCATTCCATGTTTTTGGGAGTGGTAGGCCTTCTAAATAAATGGAGTTAAAGAGGTCTACTAGTCTAGGAGCCAGAGTTTCTTTTAGGGCAGAGTAAAGCTCGTTAGGAATGGTGTCTGGACCCGCTGCTTTCCCTTTTGTCAGTCTTTTTATAGCCTTAAGAACCTCTTCGACTGTAATTCCTGCATTTAATGGTTCACATAAATCAGCCTCCAGCTTGGAAATCTGTGATTCCCTTAAATATGAGTCTACTGCCGGACCTGAAAATATTAGGTACTCGTCGTATAGGGACTGAAAGAAATCTACAAAAGCTCCTTCTATTCCTGACCTATCCTCTACTTTCCCACCTCCCAAGCCACTATGCACAGCCATAATGTTATTCCTATTAGTCTGTTTTGAGCTTCCATGCCAAAAGTTTCCCGCTGTTTTCACCATACTCATAGTTTGACAATCTACTTGCTTCCCATCTTCTCCTTATCCTTCCTTCCAGAAAAATTGCTAAGTCACACTTCTTTTTCATAATTTCTTCTATCGCACAATCTTGCTCTTCCTTGGAGATTGCAGCTTCGTGTATCTTATACTTATCTAATATGTCTGATTCTAATTGACTTATTTTATTTCTATTCTCCTTGTTCCTTTTTGCTGCTAAACCAATCAGTGTTCCTCTGATTACCGCCTTATAGGCGTCCCAAACTAATTGAGTGGATACCTCTCCATTATTGTTAACTTGAAAGTAGTTCTCGGTTGTAACTTTCAAATTTTCAATAATTTGTTCGTCGAGCAAAAGAGTACGATCTAATGTCCACCTTATTTCGCCCTGAGTAAGGTTTTGACTTATCTCCATCTGAACTGGCGAGTGATCTGAGAGGTGGGCAGGTAAATGTTCTATTTTTATCACATTTTTACTTAACAGTTCGTCTATTAAAAAGAAGTCAATTCTTGAGGCGTGGCCGTATTTTTGATTTTTGTAGGTAAACCTGTTGCTTTGGTCACCTTTAGTCTTCCAAATATCAACCAGACCCAAGTCTTCTTTGAATCTGTTCATCCATCCCCTCATTTTAGGGAGATTCAAAGCTCTTCCTGATGGGTATCTATCGTTTTTAGGATCTAATAAGATGTTAAAATCTCCTCCTAGAATAATTGGGGTAGATGTGTTAATTAGCTGAGCAAATAGGGATTGAAGCGGAGCTGGGTCGTCTATGTTTGGGCCATAATAGCCAACCACTAAAAAGGACTTGTCATCTAGTTTCATCTTTGCAATCGCCCATCTACCTTTCAGGTCCACAGCTTCCTCTGTAATTGATATTTTCGAAGATTTTTAATGATTATTGCCACCCCTTTGATGCAACAAGACTGATTTGTGCAGACACTACTTTCTACCCATTTTTCACGTTTTATGATGTCAGACCACTTGGATTTTAAAAGATGAGTTTCCTGCAGAATTATAACATTAGCCTTTATTAATTTAAGATATTCAAAGATTTTTTGTCGTCTTTTCCTTACTCTAAGCCCGTTTACATTCCAAGTTAGGATCTTAATCTTATCTTTATCTTTGGGTTCAGTCATCTTTGTTCTATTTTATATTTTGGCCTCTATTCCTCGCCTGCATTATTAATATTAACTTATTGTATGTTTTACCGTGACCAAGGCTACCATAAATCTTACAAATTGGATAATTATTTTTTTGATTTTTTCCCATATGCTCCCCACCAGCTAAAACCATAAAAAGTGCACAAAAAAGAGAAAAAAAGGCTTTTACCCTCCCCCACCCCTGGAGAACCCTCCCTACTGTCATTGGACAAACTAGTTGTCCTGTTTGAGTTCCGTTGTCGTGAGATTTTTATGTTACTACTTCTCTGGCCCTTACTTTATAGCTTTTATTTGTTCTAACAATGTCTCCCCTTCCTTTGGTTCCCTGATGTTATATGTTTGATTATTCCACATTATCCTCAATGTAGCAGGGAACTACATTTGGACCGAGGCCCCTAAAGATCTCAATTCTTGCATATAGCTCCCTAGAGCCCACTGTCTATCTAGTGTTGTCCTTGATATGTCGGAGCGAATTTTAAAATTATGGTCACCTTTGGAAAGAGTACCTGCTTACTTAAGATATTTTCTTTTAAGGTATAAGTTTTGAAATTAACAAGAATTCTCCGTGCATTTTTCCTTAAATTGTTCATTCTAAAGGGATCTCTGTGTACTCTTTGGATATCTTCGTTTAAGGTATTTTCTTCTACCTCCGGAAAGGTTTCTTTTAACAATTTAACTACAAAAGCCTTTATATTCTGACCTTCCGAACCTTCCAGGATATTCAATATTCGTATGTTGTTCCTCCTTGAATTATTTTCCAGAGTCTCGATCTTATCTCTGAGCTCTTTTTCGCTTGAACTTAATTTAATGATATCGTTCCGACAGGATTTCACCTCTTCCTTGGTCTGCTCCACCGTATCTTCCATGGCTGATACTCGGTCCATTAAAGCACTGACCTTGGACTCCAAAGCTTCACAGGTTGCTTGTATCCTCTCCTGGTTTTTTCCCAATTTGGCAAAACTCAGTTTCATTTCTTTCATTAAAGATCCCATCAGGTCCCCAAATTCACCTTGCACAGATGGTTCTGAACCTGAACTCGGATCACTAGACGGCGTATTATGATGTAAATTATCTTCGATCTCCGGCCCTCCCTCGTCATCTAATCCGTTTTCTTCCACAAGGTCATTCGACATGAGGACTTGGAACCGGTTGGGGGATTCCGCAATGTTTCCGGTAAAGGGAAGTGCTTGCTTTTGCATGGTGTGGGCCCCTCTGTTACTGTTTCCTTCCTTTTGTGTTTTATTATTGGGTACAAGTTTCTCCTGCACTTTGAAAAAGGAGCGGAGGGAAGGTGTCACTTTTAGGTTAGCTCCTTTCTTAAATTTCTCTTTTTTCGCCGCCTTAGCAGCTCTATTTGAGACCACTGCTGCGATTCGCCTTTTGTTTTATGACCCCTTTGCCTTTTGTTGGAATATTTTACTGCGTTGCTACCTGGAGAGACTGCTTGCTCTTTCGCTTCTGATGTTTGACCTATTTCCTCTAATGGGGCCGGTATCAGGGATCTATTTCTTAAAGCGTAACTTATGTCTAGAATTCGAGTTTTAGTGAGCTCTTTATTGGCAATATTTTTTACTTCTATTGCATCCCCCTTAATAGAATCTTGAGCTTGAGCTTGAGCTGCTACTTGATTTAAGGATGGCGGGTCTTCCAGTAATGGCTTTATTACAGAGATCGGGGCAGTCAGTTCCCCTCGCTTGCCCCTTCCCCGCCTCTTTGCCGAATTCATACACACTAAGTGTTCCGCACCTTTACTTCCTTCGATTTTTTTTATTTCCCTCGTTGATGTTTTCCTTACAACTTTTCCCTAGATTAATACTGTGTAGCAGGAGGCTACTTGGGGGGCCTCTAAAACTTACTTTTGCCGAAGCTTTACGGCGTGATTGTATTTCGGCCACTGCTTCCGCCCACACGCCTCCCCTTCTCTCCGTCGTTAGCGGCAGTCTGGGACACGGATTCCTTCCAGGTCCCGCCTCCACCTCCGATCTGATGCTTTCCTGGAGCCGTTCGCCCCGCGTTAATCTCATGGAGATTTCGCTCGCTATTCACCCGATATTCTTCCCGAGCAGAGGTAAGCCGAAAAAGCCGGGAAAAGCTTTAGCTGAGGGGGAAATCCTCACGTTTACGGGCCACTGCGTTTGTTCTCGCACATCTCACTTAACGGAGCTCGCGGCCGGGAGTCCTAGCCGGCCGCCATGTTCTCCCCCATTCGTCCAGGGTATCCTGCAACTGCCCTATCTTCCATCTGTCTCATTTTCCTTTTTGTCTTTATCTTTTTTCTGAATCTTTTTCTTCTTCCCTTTCCGCAGTATTTCTGTAGAAATAGCTGGAACTAATCTTGTGCCTTCAACTATGGGGCCGATTCCGATCTCGGTCGGAGGCGCACCCAATACCATTCGGTCGGGAAAAAAGCCATGCGAATGCCTGTTTCCCGACCGATCCGTACATCATTCCGAACGAGTAAGTACGATGCGCACAACAGCATAGAATCCGGCCGAGTCGTACTCACCCAATCCAGGTCCTGTTCTCCGACCGAGGCGAATCCGGAAATGCAGAATCGAGTCGCACGGAAGGGAAAATGCAGCCCCGTCCGGCCGAACAAGTACGATGCGCTTTCCGTACGCGCCGAACCCGTTGCTACGTCCGGCACGTCAAAGCTTCCGGGAGAGGCGCACATAAGCTCCGATTCGCGCCACAACACGATCCACGGCTACGAGGCGAACACGCCAGCGACGAGGACGACGCGAAGCAACGAGAAAGACGAACGAGACGAACCAACCATGAATCCCTTCATTCCGATCCTACCAATATTCTACATTTACTACCGGAACAGGCACGGACGCGTACGGCGCAGAAGGTAAGTCAGACACCAACCACAAAAACATACAACACGTACACAACACATCACACACACACAGAGGGATGCAGAATTTACTTACACCAGCAACAGCTGCACCATAGGGGCGGGATGCCCATCACCAATGCCACATATGCACACAGGGGCCTGGATGCGCACCACCACTACCACCCCTACCCAGGGGGCTGGATGCCAACCACTACTACCACCCTTAGCCATGGGGGTGCCAGATGCCCACCACTACTACCACCCTTACCCAGGGGGCTGGATGCCTACCACTACTACCACCCTTAGCCAGGGGGGCTGGATGCCTACCACTACTACCACCCTTAGCCAGGGGGTGCCAGATGCCCACCACTACTACCACCCTTAGCCAGGGGGCTGGATGCCTACCACAACTACCACCCTTACCCAGGGGGGCTGGATGCCTACCACTACTACCACCCTTACCCAGGGGGCTGGATGCCTACCACTACTACCACCCTTAGCCAGGGGGTGCCAGATGCCCACCACTACTACCACCCTTACCCAGGGGGCTGGATGCCTACCACTACTACCACCCTTAGCCAGGGGGTGCCAGATGCCTACCACTACTACCACCCTTACCCAGGGGGCTGGATGCCTACCACAACTACCACCCTTACCCAGGGGGGCTGGATGCCTACCACTACTACCACCCTTAGCCAGGGGGTGCCAGATGCCCACCACTACTACCACCCTTACCCAGGGGGCTGGATGCCTACCACTACTACCACCCTTAGCCAGGGGTGCCAGATGCCTACCACTACTACCACCCTTACCCAGGGGGCTGGATGCCTACCACAACTACCACCCTTACCCAGGGGGCTGGATGCCTACCACTACTACTACCCTTAGCCATGGGGGTGCCAGATGCCTACCACTACTACCACCCTTAGCCAGGGGCTGGATGCCAACCACTACTACCACCCTTAGCCATGGGGGTGCCAGATGCCCACCACTACTACCACCCTTACCCAGGGGGCTGGATGCCTACCACTACCACCCCTTAGCCATGGGGGTGCCAGATGCCTACCACTACTACCACCCTTAGCCAGGGGGCTGGATGCCTACCACTACTACCACCCTTAGCCAGGGGGCTGGATGCCTACCACTACTACCACCCTTACCCAGGGGGCTGGATGCCTACCACAACTACCACCCTTACCCAGGGGGGCTGGATGCCTACCACTACTACCACCCTTACCCAGGGGGCTGGATGCCTACCACTACTACCACCCTTAGCCAGGGGGTGCCAGATGCCCACCACTACTACCACCCTTACCCAGGGGGCTGGATGCCTACCACTACTACCACCCTTAGCCAGGGGGTGCCAGATGCCTACCACTACTACCACCCTTACCCAGGGGGCTGGATGCCTACCACAACTACCACCCTTACCCAGGGGGCTGTATGCCTACCACTACTACCACCCTTAGCCAGGGGGTGCCAGATGCCCACCACTACTACAACCTCTACCCAGGGGGCTGGATGCCTACCACAACTACCACCCTTACCCAGGGGGGGCTGGATGCCTACCACTACTACCACCCTTAGCCATGGGGGTGCCAGATGCCTACCACTACTACCACCCTTAGCCAGGGGGGCTGGATGCCTACCACCCTTAGCCATGGGGGTGCCAGATGCCTACCACTACTACCACCCTTACCCAGGGGAGCTGGATGCCTACCACTACTACCACCCTTACCCAGGGGGGGCTGGATGCCTACCACTACTACCACCCTTAGCCATGGGGGTGCCAGATGCCCACCACTACTACCACCCTTAGCCATGGGGGTGCCAGATGCCTACCTCTACTACCACCCTTAGCCAGGGGGCTGGATGCCTACCACTACTACCACCCTTACCCAGGGGGCTGGATGCCTACCACAACTACCACCCTTACCCAGGGGGGCTGGATGCCTACCACTACTACCACCCTTAGCCAGGGGGTGCCAGATGCCTACCACTACTACCACCCTTACCCAGGGGGCTGGATGCCTACCACAACTACCACCCTTACCCAGGGGGCTGGATGCCTACCACAACTACCACCCTTACCCAGGGGGCTGGATGCCTACCACTACTACCACCCTTAGCCATGGGGGTGCCAGATGCCTACCACTACTAAAACCCTTAGCCAGGGGGCTGGATGCCTACCACTACTACCACCCTTAGCCAGGGGGGCTGGATGCCTACCACTACTACCACCCTTACCCAGGGGGCTGGATGCCTACCACAACTACCACCCTTACCCAGGGGGGCTGGATGCCTACCACTACTACCACCCTTACCCAGGGGGGCTGGATGCCTACCACTACTACGACCCTTAGCCATGGGGGTGCCAGATGCCTACCACTACTACCACCTCTACCCATGGGGGCTGGATGCCTGTCACTACTACCACCTCTACCCATGGGGGCTGGATGCCTACCACCAACACCACCCCCACTCATAGGATGGACAATGCATGACACAACCAGCACACCACAACCTAGGGAATGCAAGAAAAGACATCCCCCAACACCATGACAAGCGTGAGTAGACTGTGTCAAATGCCTACAACACTGAACATGACTTTGAACATACAATGTGACCCCCTATCACATGTGCCACACATATATGTGTGTGGCCCCCACAATGCAAGCAGGCCATGACCATTGTGACAATGGGGTCTAAGCCCCCATCATCACAGTGACCAAAATGTAAGTGTGGGGTCCATAGCTGAAGCACATTTTGAACATTGTGACAATGGGGTCTAAGCCCCCATCATCACAGTGACCAAAAGGTAAGTGTGGGGTCCATAGCTGAAGCACATTTTGAACATTGTGACAATGGGGTCTAAGCCCCCATCATCACAGTGACCAATAGGTAAGTGTGGGGTCCATAGCTGAAGCACATGTTGAACATTGTGGCAATGGGGTCCAAACCCCCATCATCACAGTGACCAAAAGGTAAGTGTGGGGTCCATAGCTGAAGCACATTTTGAACATTGTGGCAATGGGGTCCAAACCCCATCATCACAGTGACCAAAATGTAAGTGTTGACAAAGAAAAAGCTGCAACTGCCAAACTGCATGGATGATTCCTGGTCACAGAACATAAAACACATCAGTGGCAAAGTAGTGCATGTGTCCCATTGCAACATAGATTGGGGGAGGCAAATACTGCAGTGCAAATAAGACATACCTTTGGCCATGTGCAGACAAACAACACCCATGGGGGCTGACACAGTCAACATTCATCAATGACACAATGACAGAAGTGACCATCAGAATGCAGACCCACATATTTGCACCAATGGGCACACAAATGCAGATACCCTGTGGAGACTGTAGATGTGAGGTGAACAGATACCATACCATGGCAGCAATGGGACACACAAACCATGATCATTGTGCTGACCAATGACCTAGGAGTCCCAGGGACAGCAGGGGAAACCCACCAAACAACATACAGCCAATGGCACACCTAAGATATGCCAATGCAGTGGTGCAGATGCACAAACACAAACAGGCAGACCCACACTGCACATCAAACACAACAGGTGAGGGGGAGGTTGCCAGTGTCCCCAGGCAACCACACAACACATGAGGAGGCCTGAATACCAATTACACAGATGTGCAAACAGTGCCACATAAAAAGGTAACTCATGGATCCAAATCCCCTATGTGGGCAATCAGGCATTGTCAGATGAGAGGGAGCACAAATCACACATGTCACACAAGCACGTAGGAACAGCAACTGACACAGCAAGACACAGACACACCACAGCACTACCCCCAGGGCCCCCACAATGTGGTGACCCTGGGCTGCATTACAATCCCACTGTGATGACAAAGCTAAATGTCGTTCACACTGTGAACCACAGTCATGTGTCCTGAGCAACAAACTACCATCACACCTACACAAGCACAAATCAATCAGCACGGCCAGTAAGCCAAGGCCAACATGGAGGCAGGGGTCTAGCCGGGCAACAACTCTCATCTGCACACACTCAACACCACACACCTCGACCTCCAACAATGTGCAGCAGTGAAGCACACATGCACTGGTGACATTGCACATGCACCCATGACAATCCCAGGGTGGTGGGTGGGAACCAAGGTGCAGAAACACATCACACATGGCCACTCAACAAGACTCCTGAATGTCTGACACACTGCACACTACGCTGTACATGGACATGACGGCAATACCACACCAACCAATGGGATCCCAGCCACAGTCACACACCAATGAAGAAGCCAAGGTCACCCACAAAGAACACACATAGACAACAACCAACATTGCAGCCCGGACCCTGAGGAGTACCAGCAGTCACACACACAACGTGTCACAATCACTGAAAGATAACACAAACTGGAAATCACATGACAGGTGTAAACAACAAGTGCCAAGGGGAAACCTGACTGTGAATCATCTGCGTCTGCACACAAACTCAGCCCTGACAGCAAACACACCTATGGGTGACACCCTGATGACCAGTAATGTGCCATGCACCCACATCACAGAGAACCCAGGGAGAAGACTTTGGGGGAACATAGGTCAACTCAGCAAGCATCACAAACAGGTACAACACTAGGGATCACAGCATGCACAGCAAAACGGAAGTGAACACACAGACATGCTCATACAACACACACCTTGGGCGCAGGCAATGTCACAGGAGTACACACTGCCATGAGGGGACTCCACTCCTGTGTGAGGAAAGCTGTGCCATATGTTGCCTCAGTAGGGCCCCATCATGTCAGCTGAGCACTTGGTCACACAATCAACAATTAGCACCAAATGAAGGCTCCCGTCACATCAGCCTGGTCATGGGAGTGCCAACGAAATCATCAGCACAGATCCAACACACTTGTATAGCAATGTTGCACTGACAACACAGATGAGTCCTTCCCCATTGATGCCCAAACCTGCATGTCCAGTGGAGATGGCCACACGGTCAGGGAAGTAGACGAATTGAACAATGGCAGGCACAACAGATGTGCAGGGGTGGAAGCCACAGATGTGAAATTGCTAATGTAAGTAGGAAATCCCATTGCCAAATACTGAACACATGACACCCTCAGATGCTGCTAAGGATGACATGGATACACCACAGGATAGGACACATTCCCCCTGGACCACATGTGTTCCTGCACAGTAACACTTCATTATCATGAGACCAAATATCACCTTCACTGCAGCAAGGGCATGGTTAGCATCATCAACAACATGTACATCAGAAGCATAAGCACTAGAGAACAGAAAGTTGCTTTATTCAGCATATGTGTGTCCAAAAACTCAGAGAACAGTAATGCTCCAACAAAGGCCAATGGCCAGTCCATCAAGTAAGTCAATACAGGGTGACAGTGGCAGATGTCACCCTACGCATGCCTGCACTGCACAAAACCAGGGACAATCCACTAGGAGGGGCAACCGGGGGGGCAGGCCAGGCACCGCAGGGACAGGATCAGGGCTCACCAGGAGGAGGCAGGGAAGGGGTGGTGGGTGCTGGAGAGCCACTGACAACTGCAGTGGAGGTGTCTGACATGGTGTGTGCCGGCACAACTTGGGGGCATGACTCAGATGTTGTGGGTGCCGGCACGACTGTAGTGGACCCTGCAGATGGAGTGGACAGGTCCGCCACTGCAGTGCCCAAGTCAGACTGGGTGGTAGTGGACTCCACTGCAGTGCCTACCTCCAGGGGAGGAGAATGGGGACAGACAAGCGCAGCGGGGGGTGTGGTGCCGGGAGAGCAAGTGGCAGGGGGAGAAGGCCGGATCCTCTTGGGGATGGTATATCTGTGGGTGGGGGAACCTGGGGCAGGGTGTGGTGGGGGCACCTGTGGAGTGGGGGCCTGAGGGATGGAGGAAGGAGACCTGGTGCCTGAGCTGCAGGGCGGCGGCGGGGTCTTGCTCTTACGACTCCGGGGGACTTGCGGGTGGGGGCCTCAGTCTGTCTGCGCCTGGGGGAGGGTGTCCGGGGGCGAGGGGCACTCTGCTCCGTGTGGGTGGGCTTCCTCTTCCCCTGAATGCTGTATCAGCTGGATCGGAGGGGAAGAGGCCGAGGTCACTGAGGAAGAGCCGCTGTGTCTTTGGGGTTGCAGGTGAGGCAAGGGAGGGTGCTTTGGAGGGAGAGGCAACTGAGGATTGCGCAGTGCTTGTGGATGCGTGTGTGTGTTCCAGGGCCCCATCCCCTGTGAGTCTGGTTTCAGTCCCCTGACTGTGCATGCGTGTGCATTTTGTTTGTGGCGTGTGTGTCTGTGTGCTGGACGTGAGTGTGCTGGTGTGTGCCTGTGCCGGTGTGTGTGTGCTTGGGACGGGTAAGGTGCTGGGGAGTGTGGATGGAGCAGAGGCAGGAGGGGTGAGGGACTGTCTGAGGAGGGACACTGCTGCCGTCAGGGAGGAGTCCATGGACCTATTGCCCCTCTGTAGGTCAGACATGCCCGATGAGATGCCCTCCATGAACGACACCAGCTGAGTCAACAGAGCGGTGTGCGCATGGAGGACACTCAGCATGGCTGTCTGCCCTAAATGGAGCTGGCGAAGGAGGTACACAGACTCCTCACTCAGGGCAGCAGGGGACACAGGGGCAGGGGTGCGGTGCCTGGCCCAAAGGAGACACGCTCCCGAACATGGGAGCCTCCACGGACCTGGGGAATGGGAGCCGATGGGAGGGCGGTGGTGGTGCTGGTGGTGGCGGGGACAGCAACACTAGCTGGGGTGTGGTGGCTGCTGACACCCGCCTCCATAAGGGAGTCATCCTCCGAGCCGCTGTGGTCCTCAGCTGAGGTGGATGCTGCTGAGGACTCCTCGGTGTGGCTCCCTCGCCCTCCGTGCCACTGGGTCCCTCCGACCACTCCTCGGCTGCTGACCCAGTCTGGCTCTCCGGCTCCTCCTGGTCCGTGGTGCTGTCCCCTTCCGTGGCCGTGGATGTATCTGCAAACAATGGGGAAACAGACAGACATCAGTCACTGCACCAAACGCACACACCACTGTGAGCACAGCACATTACAGAGCAAGCCCTGGCATCATTAGTTGAACATTGCTAAAAGTGCCCTAACTGAACAGGAGAAGCCAATTGTCAGTCTGATGCCAACCATGGCACTCACATCCCACATGGCCTTGCACACATCTGTCTGGTGTCTGTTGGATAGCAACACCCCAGTGTGGACACATGCACCACCTACACAGTAGTTGGACAGTGCAGAGGACACGGTGTAGCATGTGGACATGCACACATCACAACTCTTGCCACTGAGTCAGTACAGGTTTCCGGATGAAAGGGATGCCCAGAGTCAAATAGGAAATGCATGTGATGCATACCAGCGACAGACACCATGATGCACCCATGTCCTGATAGCCATCGCCACAATGGTGTGCATGTAGCACATGTCACTCCCCTGCAGGATCACCAATAAGTAGACACATGCCATGGCGGAGGCATGACTGCTAGGTCATACATCACTGTCTCAGTGATGTATGACTTGGCAGCCAGACAACAACACTCAGCACTGTGTCACAATAGTAGGTCATGGGGAATGCAAGTCCTGGAGCTGCACAAGTGCACATGTACATCCCCCACACAACACATCATCTTAACCCTCATCTGTCCAGGTCATACCGATTGGACATATGGGAGACCTGTGACACTACCCTCTGAACCTGAGCCCCTCACAATCATCTGTGAATGGGAAACAGCTGCCTGAACTTCACATTCGCATACCCCAGCCTGCACGGGCAGCTGATCAAACACCTATGTGACACACAAGTATCGTCTCCTATGGTCACATCTCCAGTGGCATGCTGAGCCCCTACCGAGAAACACCCCAGCAGTCCTGGCAACAAATCCACAGCACACTGACACAGAGGCAGACACCTGAGGGGTCAAATCACTGCGCACAACGTGTCAGCTGATACACGGGAGTGGGAGTACAGGTGTATTTGATGGGCTGGAGTAGGCATGACTGTCCTGCCCCACATGAATGAGGGATGAGCCCTGGACAGTGGAAAGCTGGCTATGTATGTCTGACACACGTAATCTGCACACTCCTGGGGCCCAAACATTGTTCCCACCCGCTGCATGGGTGTGTGCCAGATACCCCAGGCACATGTGGTGGCTCAGCTCAGCAAGTGGACCGCATATCAAAGCAACACGCAGATTACATGTCCGAACACAGGCATTGTGTGAACAATGGACCCACCCATGATGCCCACAACAGAGTTAGGGAAACAGATGCTGTCCCCCACCTTGAGTGAAGCAAACTGCAAGGACACAGTCCCAAGTGACACAATTCCCTGAATGTAAGGGCCACACCTGGGTATCAGATGAGGAGTGGGCAGTGCACAATAGAGGGACATGGCTCCTGGACAACATGACTGCTGTACTGTGGCAGTTTAACCAGGCCAGAGGAGGGCACATAGCATGTAATACAGAGTTCACAGTGCAGTCTTTGACTCACCCCTCCTTGCTGCTGTCTGGCCTTCAGCTGCCCATCCAGGTCTGGAAACACCACCGCCAGGATCTGGAGCATGTGGGGGGTCAGGGTCCGTGTTCCGCCCCTCCTGCGAGGAGGCAACAGCTTCAGCTGGACCCGTGCAATCCTCCGGGTCCAGCCCCGAAGGTCCTGCCACCTCTTCTGGCAGTTGCGGATCCGGCGCTTGTAGACCCCCACGGACCGGACAGCCCGGACGATGTCCTTCCAGATCTCCTGCTTCCGATGGGCATTAACCTGTCAGGATGACAAAGTGAAAAGGCCATTACTACACATGCAACATATCCGTGCATGACACAGTTGTATATACATGTCTCAATCACAGGGGCACATGATGTACACAGGCAGTGCAACGCTGCCCATGGACAGTTTGCCAGAAGTCACTACATGGTATCATTGCATGGGAAGTAAAACCTTGTTCAAATGCACTGTCACTGCACCATACCTGTCCAGTGCATGTCACTACACACTATGGGGGTGACAACTACTCAGTGAGCCTGCTAGCCAGTGGCGTGCAGACTTTCAGCCTTGCTAGTCAGACAAAATGCACATTCAGAAAGGCAGTGCAAAGAACACTCACCTGCTCCCCTGGTGTCCCATACAGCTTGCTGTACTGTGGAAGTAGGCTGTCCAGTAGGGCCTGGTTCTCCTCAAGGCTGAAGGCTGGGGCTCTCTCCACAGTACGTGCCATTGCAGGGTCCAGAGGGGCAGAGACAGCAGCAGTGCAGTGGCAGATGTCGTCCTGGAGCATGTAGTGCAGGCAAGTGAGCTCTCAGGGGAACAGCCAGCAATATATATGTGCTGCAGAGGCAGATACTGTCCCATGTGTCCAAAGTGATAGGTCCAAGTCGTTTGCATCTTCTGAATCTGGCCAATACATGGAATAGCAGCACCAATACACGCCCACAGCATCCTTCAAATCTTCAACTTCATGACATACATGATTTTGCAACATTGTTGTGGGTGACCAACTGAATTTCCAGCAACCGACTCGTTCGAATTTCGAAAACGCGTCCGTTGTGAGGCTAGGCCATTGACAATGGGTGCGCACCGATCGGTCCATTGCTGTTCAACGCGTACAGGGGTACAACGCGTACCCGCACACATTGAATGCAATGGGCCGGCCGGGTGCACCGATCGGTCCATTGCGGTACAACGCGTACAGGGGTACAACGCGTACCCGCACACATTGAATGCAATGGGCCGGCCGGGCACACCGATCGGTCCATTGCGGTACAACGCGTACAGGGGTACAACGCGTACCCGCACACATTGAATGCAATGGGCCGGCCGGGCACACCGATCGGTCCATTGCGGTACAACGCGTACAGGGGTACAACGCGTACCGCACACATTGAATGCAATGGGCCGGGCACACCGATCGGTCCATTGCGGTACAACGCGTACAGGGGTACAACGCGTACCCGACACATTGAATGCAATGGGCCGGCCGGGTGCACTGATCGGTCCATTGCGGTACAACGCGTACAGGGGTACAACGCGTACCCGCACACATTGAATGCAATGGGCCGGCCGGGCACACCGATCGGTCCATGGCGGTACTAACGCGTACAGGGGTACAACGCGTACCCGCACACATTAAATGCAATGGGCCGGCCGGGCACACCGATCGGTCCATTGCGGTACTAACGCGTACAGGGGTACAACGCGTACCGCACACATTGAATGCAATGGGCCAGCCGGGTGCACCGATCAGTCCATTGCGGTTACAACGCGTACAGGGGTACAACGCGTACCGCACACATTGAATGCAATGGGCCGGCCGGGCACACCGATCGGTCCATTGCGGTACAACGTGTACAGGGGTACAACGCGTACCCGCACACATTGAATGCAATGGGCCGGCCGGGCACACCGATCGGTCCATTGCGGTACTAACGCGTACAGGGGTACAACGCGTACCCACACACATTGAATGCAATGGGCCGGCCGGGCACACCGATCGGTCCATTGCTGTACAACGCGTACAGGGGTACAACGCGTACCCGCACACATTGAATGCAATGGGCCGGCCGGGTGCACCGATCGGTCCATTGCGGTACAACGCGTACAGGGGTACAACGCGTACCCGCACACATTGAATGCAATGGGCCGGCCGGGTGCACCGATCGGTCCATTGCGGTACAACGCGTACAGGGGTACAACGCGTACCCGCACACATTGAATGCAATGGGCCGGCCGGGTGCACCGATCGGTCCATTGCTGTTCAACGCATCCCTGTACAAGTGACTGGCATATGTCACCATGCCTGTCTCAGATGAACATATGCCAGCCACAGATAGCTCCCAGGGAGTGAGGGGCACACCTACATCACCACAGCCTGTCCAAACTGTATCATAAGGCATGTAAGGCTGCATTTCCTATTGTGTGTATGTTGGTGTACATGTTGTCCTGTGGGTGTCACCTGGGGGCAGCCACCCCCAGGCTGTGCACGTGTTCATGGGGACAGGATCTTGGGTGTTACGTGTACATGACCACTATGATGTGCAACTGTTCATATCTGAGCATGTGCCATGGTCACATTTCACGGTGGTGTATGTGTATGTCATGTCACATACCCCGTGAGTCCCATGTGGGACGGTATGTTTGAGCCAGGGTGACCCAGTGGCACAATAGTGATGGTCCTCCACAGTCTGTGTGCATGTAGTGTTTACAATGTCTCTGATTTCATGTGCACAATGGGAGACAGTCTCCACATCCACGTTGTGTGTGCATGGACTTTGATGTTGTGCGTGTGTGTGTCACAGACGTCCATGTCTGTCCTGCAGAGGCAAGTGGAACCACTACCTGTGGGGGTCATGGTTGTTTTGCTGTGGTGTATACATGATACTCCATGTAATGCCAGTGTCCATGTGGCAATACAGGGTCCCTGGGAATGTACCTGTCGTTGAGCTGTGATGCCTGGGGCACATCTGTCCTCACATGTCACTGTGGGGGTGATTGTGACATGGCAGCAGGAGATGGGAACTGTGACACGGCCTCATGATATCCAATGGGCCAACCTGGGACTTATTGATGCCACTTGTTGAACCGTGATGACAGATGTTGGCCATGTATGTACCATACATGTCCTTACGGAACTGCACACTTCATGTAGTTGTGCCTCATAATGATGTATGATGTGATATTGAGTGTGTTCAATGCCGCATATGTGGGGTGACTGACAATCTTGCTTTCTTCTCCTCTGCACTGCAGGGCTCCTGCTGTCCATAGACCATTCCCAGACCTGGCAACGATGGTGGAACGGGACAGCATCCGACGGTACCGCTTCACCAGGCAGCTGATTGAGGATTTGGCAGTGCAGTTGGCCCCACATTTGCAGCCTGGCCGGCCGTATCCTACAGCGCTGACCCCCAAGGTGAAGGTGATGGCAGCCCTACACTTCTTTGCCACCGGTACCTTTCAACATACTGTGGCGACTGCTGGTGGGATGTCACAGACCATGTTCAGCCGTGTGCTCCGCGATGTTTTGGAGGCAATGTTGCTATACCTGAACTGGTACATCTATTTCCCTAGACTGCAACGACTCACTGACGTGAAGAGTGACTTCTATGCCCTGGGGAGGATGCCGCATGTCATTGGCTCCATTGATGGGACACATGTGGCTTTGGTACCACCACAGGCCCAGGAGCAGGCCTACCGTAACCGCAAGCACTACCACTCGGTCAATGCACTGGTGGTGTGTCTTGCAGATATGACCATCTCACACGTGTGTGCCCGTTTCCCTGGTTCAGCACACGATGCCTTTGTGATGAGGAGTAGTCGCATCCCCAGGATGATGGCACAGATGCAGAACCAGCGTGCCTGGCTTGTCGGTGTGTACTGACTTTGTGCCATTGTGTGTGATCTGATCTGTAGTATTCCGCCCACTTTTCCAAGTCAGCTAATGTGCACTTGTCTGTCCGTAGGTGACTCTGGATACCCCAACATGCCGTGGTTGCTGACACCCCTCAGGAACCCTGTGACACCAGCCCAGATGCGCTACAATGAGGCACATGGTCGGACCAGGAGAGCGATTGAGTGGACATTTGGTCTCCTAAAGAGCCGCTTCCGCTGCCTCGACAAGACAGGAGGGTCCCTCCCATATGCCCCAGCGAAGGTGTGCAAGATTATCATCGTCTGCTGCATGCTCCACAACCTGGCAGTGCGGAAGGAGTTGCCTCTCATCAAGGATGACAATTACCAACATCCGCCACCTGTGGAGGATCCTGGCCTGGACCACGATGCCAGTGATGATGATGAGTGGTGATGTCCGCACACAGCTCATCACCAACTTCTTTAGCTGAATGTGAGTATCCTGAGGTGACATGTCAATGATGTGAGTTGGCATGATATGTGTAGGTGGTGCTCTGGTGCTGTTGGAGTGTGTCCATGGGCTACTTGACTGGATGTGTGTAGCGATGTGTGCTTACAGGTGGTCTGTACTCCCCAACAGTGTTGACATGCTAACTTGGTTCTGGGTGGGTATCTTGTAACATGTATTGTGCATGAGTTTTGCTGTTCTGTCCTGTTCTCCATTGCTTTTGACTGTGTGTCATTTCTGTCCTTCACAGGGTACTTTCAGATTCGTTTGGTCAACTGTGTCCACCGACGACGTCATTGTACTTCCAGGGTGGTAGCTGTTGTGTCCCTACAGGTGATGTGCGCCACACCCATGGACTTCCTTCCTTCTACAGTTGTTGACTGTGTGCCCGCTGCCAGGTGGGATTACCTTGCATCTGTAGTGGTTACGACATGTTGCAACTGTGTAATAAACCTGTGCTTCACTTTGTGATGTGCGTTGTCTGTGGTCACACATTTGACTGCCATTTGCTTACTGCACCTGTGGGCTACTTGACTACAACTGGGAATAGGTGTGGTGTCTGTGCATTGCACCGTCTTTCCTGGCAACATCAGTGTAGGCAATGAGTCAGTTGGCCTAGGTGTGTATGTGTTGTGTAGCCCTGGTGGTGTGTCTCCCTCATATGTGTCACGTTGCCATTACTCACATGCCTGTGTTGTACTTGCTGTTGCAGTTCGCATACACAGTGTAATTTTGCAGTTCATCATCCCCATGACAGCACCCACGTTGGAATCACAACAGAGGCCAGTATGGTGTATTAGTGTGTTTATTGTGATACATTTGTGTGAATAGTGCATAGGATGGTTAGTGCTGTACATTTATATTGCAATCAGAAGTTCCTAGATGAATTGAAAGTCCTGGTAGACAAAATCCCCAGTATTGGGGCCACAGTTGTCTGAGACATTGGTCCAACATGTACTCCCTATGTCATGTGTGGGAGTTGTGTTGCCGTCAACAGGGTGAACAGTTTGCGCACAAAGGTGAACATCCAGAACAGGTTCAGGCTTCCTGGGGGTTGCACTTGGCCATCGGCCTCTCACTTGCCCCTCCTCGGACGACCCCTCTTCTTTGGGGGGGGCCCCTCAAGTACAGGCTGCTGCGGTGCAGGGGACTCTCCGCCAGAGTCATCCTCCCTCCCTGTGGCAGTTGCAGTTGTTTCAGCACCAGATGTTGTTGGCACACAGGGAGGTGTAGACTGGTTGCTGTTCATCTGGCGGAGGCATTGTAATATGTCCCTATGCACCGCCGTCATCTCTTGTAGTGTGTCCCACTTGGACTCCACGCGGGACATGTGTGAGTCCAAGCGGGCATGATGGGCAGCCTGCTGCGTTTCATGTCCCTGAGGAGCCCCACTACCTGGCTGAGATCTCCGGTGCTGGACTGGTACGCATCGGCTATGCGTGCCAGTTGTGGGTCATCATGCACACCAGACACCTCTGCAAGCAGCGACCTCTGTCTCCCACCCCTCCCACCACCCCAGCCGACATGTGCAGTGCGTGCAGTGGCACGCACAGATGACCCTGGTCCCCCTTGGGGGTTGGTGGTGGTGTCCATGGCCCCACGTTGGTCCAGGGTCCCTGTGCTGGTGGTGCTCCTTGTTCTGTCCATGTCGGCAGGGATAGTATTTGTGGTGACAGTCGTTGGAGGGGTGGGTGCAGGGGGTGCAGCTGGTGGTCCTGCTGGTGCTGCTGCTGGTGGTCCTGCTGGTGCTGCATGTTGACTTGCACCGGAGGTGCCAGGTTGGTCTTCTTCATCCGAGGAGGGCAGAGGCTGTTCGACACCAGTGAGCTCCGTATCCTCTTGAGCCTGGGACTGGGACTCCTCAGCATCTGCTGCTGTGTCCCCATCATCACCTGTTTTTGGGAGACACACACAATGTATGTTATGTTTCTGCAGGCATCAATGGTTGACACACCTGACAGTTGTGACTGTGCCTCTGGGTGCGGGCCTGTACATTGCATTGTCCTAAGTTGTCACAGTCAGGGGTTGATATTGGTGTAGCACATTGTCCTGCATTATTTGGGCATTTCTATGTATTTGTTGGGGTGTGAACATGGTCTGCATTGGTTGTATTTGGTTGACAGCCGGCCCTCCTTCCCACCCAGCCAGTCAGTTATCCCACCATGGACTGTGCTTGCATTGCAGGGAGTGAAAGTTGTCTTTCAAGATGTCAGTCAGTGGTGTCCTGCTGTTGGTTGTTGCACAGTTGCCAGCGGGGCCTTGTGCTCCCCACAGCAGTTGCCAGTGTCAGCCATCTTGTCAGTTGTTTTCCACTCCCTGTGATGTGAGCATGGTTCAGGGTGGTGTTGATGGGACAGTTGTGGGGGTGAGCTATGTCTGTGACTATGACTCCCATCATGCTATTGCCTCCACCCCACTTCCCAGCATTCCCATACTTACTTGCTTTTGTGGGGAGTTCAGTGTGTGTGGGTGTGAGAGCAATGGCAAGATGGCTGACAGTGGTGTCCTGCTGTTGGTTGGTGTGCAGTTCCCAGCATGCCCTTGTGCTCCCCACGAAACAGCACCAGTGTCAGACATCTTTGATGGGCCTTTCCACTCTCTGTGGGATGTGCATGCGTGAGTGTGAGCTTGCTGGGCCATGTGGTGGGGGATGTTGAACTGTGACTACGTCTCCCATAATGCTATTGCCTCCACCCCCCTTCCCAGCATGCCCATCCTTCCTTCCTTTTGACTCTGCTTCCCTATGGGGTGGGCTGCCTGTGCTGACAGGATGGCTGGGAGTGTTGTCCTGGCAGTTGTTTGGCTAAAAGTCCCAAGAGTGTCCCTGTGCTTCACACAACATAACGCAGGGTGGTGGTTCTTTGTGGGATCTTGAGTTAGGATGTGAGGCATTGCATTCTCCCAGGTGGGTTATGTGGAGTTTGTGTTGAGGGTGTGTGTGAGGGGAGGTGCTTGTGACTATGGTCAGTGCTGCAAGTCCTCCTTCCCACCCAGCCAGATATCCCACCATGGAACGTGCTTGCATTGCAGGGAGTGGAAGTTGTCTTTCAGGATGTCAGTCAGTGGTGTCCTGCTGTTGGTTGTTGTACTGTTGCCAGCGGGGCCTTGTGCTCCCCACAGCAGTGGCCAGTGTCAGCCATCTTGTGAGTCCTTTTCCACTCCCTGTGATGTGAGCATGGTTGTGAGTGGTGTTGATGGGCCAGTTGTGAGGCTGAGCAATATCTGTGCCTACTACTCCCATCATGCTATTGCCTCCAACCCCCTTCCCAGCATGCCCATCCTTCCTTCCTTTTGACTCTACTTCCCTGTGGGGTGGGCTGCCTGTGCTGACAGGATGGCTGGGAGTGTTGTCCTGGCAGTTGTTTGGCTAAAAGTCCCAAGAGTGTCCCTGTGCTTCACACAACATAACCCAGGGTGGTGGTTCTTTGTGGGATCTTGAGTTAGGATGTGAGGCATTGCATTCTCCCAGGTGGGTTATGTGGAGTTTGTATTGAGGGGGTGTGTGAGGGGAGGTGCTTGTGACTATGGTCAGTGCTGCAAGTCCTCCTTCCCACCCAGCCAGATATCCCACCATGGAACGTGCTTGCATTGCAGGGAGTGGAAGTTGTCTTTCAGGATGTCAGTCAGTGGTGTCCTGCTGTTGGTTGTTGCACAGTTGCCAGCGGGGCCTTGTGCTCCCCACAGCAGTGGCCAGTGTCAGCCATCTTGTGAGTCCTTTTCCACTCCCTGTGATGTGAGCATGGTTGTGAGTGGTGTTGATGGGCCAGTTGTGAGGCTGAGCAATATCTGTGCCTACTACTCCCATCATGCTATTGCCTCCACCCCCCTTCCCAGCATGCCCATCCTTCCTTCCTTTTGACTCTGCTTCCCTGTGGGGTGGGCTGCCTGTGCTGACAGGATGGCTGGGAGTGTTGTCCTGGCAGTTGTTTGGCTAAAAGTCCCAAGAGTGTCCCTGTGCTTCACACAACATAACCCAGGGTGGTGGTTCTTTGTGGGATCTTGAGTTAGGATGTGAGGCATTGCATTCTCCCAGGTGGGTTATGTGGAGTTTGTGTTGAGGGGGTGTGTGAGGGGAGATGCTTGTGACTATGGTCCGTGCTGCAAGTCCTCCTTCCCACCCAGCCAGATATCCCACCATGGAACGTGCTTGCATTGCAGGGAGTGGAAGTTGTCTTTCAGGATGTCAGTCAGTGGTGTCCTGCTGTTGGTTGTTGCACAGTTGCCAGCAGGGCCTTGTGCTCCCCACAGCAGTAGCCAGTGTCAGCCATCTTGTGAGTCCTTTTCCACTCCCTGTGATGTGCGCATGGTTCATGGTGGTGTTGATGGGACAGTTGTGGGGGTGAGCAATATCTGTGACTACGACTCCCATGATGCTATTGGCTACACTGACTTGCCCAGCATACACTGAATTCCTTTCTTTCAGTGGTCTTCACTGTGTGTTGGTGTTGTAGTGGTGGCTACATGTCTGGATGTGTTTGTTAGTTATATTTGTGCCACTGCCTAGCTGTAGTTGTAGTTGTGTTTGTACATGTGATGACACGGTTAAATGTAACTTTGAGATGGCATGTGTTGTGTTTATCTGACTGACATACACATTTTGGGATGATTCTGTTCTGGTTGCTGTGTAATTGCTAAGAGTGCATGGTTTGACTCTCCCTTGACAGTGATGTGTGTGTGTATTGTGGCAGAATATTGTGAACATTTGTTGTGTACTCACCAGGCTCTGGGATGTTTTCTAGTCCATAGACGCTCACTGGCGGAAGGATGGCCCGCACCTTCTCCTCCCAGGGCCTGAGGTATACTGGCTTGGCAGCAGGGCCACTGCCGGTGTATTGGCTCAGGAGGTAGTCCTTCTTCAGCAGCTCCCGTACCCTCCTGCGCACGTCATACCACCTGTTCTGGATGTCAGTCTTTGTGCGCAGACATGGTGATTGTGCGTTCACCCTGTTGATGATCCTCTCCCACATCTTTGTTTTCTGGGAGATGGGTGTCTGTTGGACCAGTACGCCAAACAGCTGTGGCTCTACCCTGAGGATCTCGTCTACCAGGACTTCCAATTCACAATCTAGGAACTTGTGATTCTTCTTTGGGGGCATGGTGATGGGTGGTGATGGTGAGTAATGTGTGTGTTGGTGTGCAGGTGAAGGTGTGTGAGTGTGTGTTTTGCTGGGTGTATGTGAGGTAGCTATTTGTTGGTGTGCTGATGGTGTGTGGCTTGTGTGAGGGATGAGCTGTGGGTGTGTGGTTGCTGTCTGTTGAGTGCTGGCAGGTGAATAGCATTTGCAAAGGATCATGGTTGGGATTTGTGTCCTTTATATGGGTGGAGTTGTGGGTGTGTCTTTGTTCTCTGTCCCCACCCCCCAGTATTTATTGGCTTTGTAATTGCTTGTTTGGCCTTTTGTGTGTATTTTTCCTTAGTACTTTCTGTGCATGTTGGACCCGTTCTTGTGACCCGAGTCGGACCCTGCAGTTGTCTCGTACGGTCTTCTCCGTTTCGTTCACGCTGTGTTTGTGCAGTTTTCTATGCTGCGTACGCGTCGATCGCGGTGTTTTGTGTTACTTCGGCTCGCAGTTTTGTATGCGTGTCGGTCGTACGGCTTGTCCTCCGTACGACTCGGTCGTGGTTTTCGCGCCTTGCATCGTACTTTGCGGTTTGGAGTTCGTGGGTACGTTTCGGTCGGATTTGTTCCGGGTGCGTGTCGGTCGGTTCGATTCGCGTGTTTTTCCGGCCGGATTGCTGTTTTCCGTGCGGCTCGGTCGTTCGGCTTGGGTTCAGTACGTGTCGGTCGGATTTTGCAAGCTTTGCATCGTACTTGGCGTTTCGGGCGCCACAGGTACGTGTCGGTCGGAATTAATTCCGGCTCCGAGTCGGTCGGTGCTTTTTCCGGCCCGAATCGGAATCGACCCCATAGTCTTTCCTTCATCTCATCGAGCATCTGCATAATTACGAATTGCTCTCTTTGTTCTTTTCTGATATTTTTTCCCTTTCTTTCTCTCAGGCATCTTTTTCCCACATATTCAAGGCTTCATATTGTGTAGGTCTAGGGGGCAGTTTCATTTCTTACAATTTTTCTTTCAATCTCTCAATAATTCTAGTCTCAAAGACACTGTATTTTGGAAATCTTAATGCACCTTCCTTCTCAATAATCTTGCACCATTGACAAAGCCATAAACCTGTATGTTATCCCAATTCAGTTGTCTTATAATGTGCAGGCATACCCTCAGAAGGTGCCTCTTCACCCTCTGTACCGGAATTATAACACCACCCAACACATAACTTTTAAGTTCTTTAAAGCATTTCATGATGCTGGGAATTATCGCAAATTAAACAATTTCAATTCAATATTTTGATTCTGTTCCATAAACGTCAGATTTCCTTTACTCCAATCCTGTCACAGTTATTATTTTATCGAAATCCTGTTAACAAATCCCAATACGATATCCACACAAACACTGACCTATCACATCGTGGCACCGTAATGTCACCAACCAGTCACAAGGTGAAAGCACACCAACCAACCAATCTCAGGGCAAAACACTATGATGTATAATCTCTCTCCTCGCAGCAGCTCACCCTCCTTTACAATTTCTCTCATACTTCCGTGCTTACACAAACCAACACACTTTTCAAATTTAAATAACAAAACATATATCAATTATTGTTTGCTCTTTTAAAGAAAAACTATAGTAATTCATCCATACAAAAAGAATTCCACAATCGAAGGTGAAATCTCGACCAGCATGAAGTCACCCTAATCAATGCAGCTTCACCCTTTTATGCAATTAGATTCTGCTAACATCAAACAAAATTAAACAACCCCAACAGATTATTAGTATTTCTATCTCAATTGTGTAGGTGATGTTACATCACACTCTACACCATAAAACCTGCAAACAAGAAATACCATTCGACGATGACTTACTCAGGTGTCTTCTACACTTGTCTCAACATCTTTTTATCTATCCCGGGATCTTAGACTATGATAAGTCTGAAACTCTTCAATCTCTTTAAATAGAAGCAGTAAACATCTCCATTCATCATTCAACTCAATAATACAGTAAACACAAAAACAATAGATGTCGCATCACCCTATTAATACTCACACCTCCAAAACAGCAAACGCCTTCGAAAATCACACTTTGTCAGCTCCTCAAACTCCGGGCATGGGATTTCAGGATATGGGTATTTTGTTCTAACTTGGGTAATCAGTTATAGCTCTTTGATCAAGGTGCAACCACATCTCTGGTACCAGAACCACGGATACATCGGATTGGGGCCAAAATTAAATAATGTGGTTCAACTTTCAAATTACCATCCCTTACAGGGTCAACCCCCGTTCCCGCGCTGGTTTCTTCTCACCTCAGGTGACAAATCTTTGCCACCGTATTTTGATTCAAAGAGCTATTTCGGCATCACAAGCTAAATTTCAAATACAATTCCAAGTTCAGTCAGTGATGAGAGTTTGGATACATTTTAAAGCTTTATTCTCAGTGAGTAATTAGTACGTTTCTTTTTATTATTTTATTCAAATTAGTCAATAAATCTTTAGTAGGATACAGAAATATCATAATAAGGTTTGGTTAGAACAAATAGTCAAATAATGCATTACGCATGTTTCGTAAAGGATTAAAACCCTATTCTAAAGAACAGGACAGAAATGTCAAAGTTAGTAGAACTCATGAAGAGTTCAAGTTTAAAGGAAAAGAGAGAGATCCAAAGAGCATAACGCTCAAAGCCAAATTAAAGCAGCAAACTTTTCATAAAGATTAGTTCAGGAAACTCAGGAAATTAGTTCATGATCATATAGTTGCAGTAGCAATCTGTAAAATAAAGCATCAAAAATTAAGGTAAGGAATAAATCTAACTAGCAACACGCACTAATATAATATAAAAGACATGAATACATGTTGTAAACATTGTAGCAGGCTTCTTCCTTTCTAGAGCAATCGAATGGCAGTACTGGTCTATGAGCAGGCTCAGCTCTTCCTTTATGACAAAATAACATGTGGCTTGTAAAGCTTTATCATAAGATTAACCACAAACATTCTTGCATAGTTAGATTCTGGAAACATAAGCTTCAGTTCCTATAGGCATCTAACACAGGTTGGCCTTTTAAATAATAAATGTTTCACTGCATGAATAATGACCTATACTAAATAAGAGAAACATCGACTTATAAAGTCACTGTTAGGTAACCCATTGCATTTAACATGAACATGAATTATTGTTTAAAATGCTGTTCTATTCAAGCATTATGTGAAACATAAGAAAATAGGAAGTTATTGTCATTTGCGAATAAAGTGTTTCTTATGAAAAGTAATTAATTTGTTAAACCAGAACATTCTGCCATTATGACAAGCATTTCTAAGCATGTCACTTTAAGGTCCAGCTTTCTAAATTACGTTGTGCACATTTCAGCAATATTAGGTTTACTTCTAGGTAAAGAAAACTTGATTCTTAACATTTCTATGGCCTATACAAATAGCTATGACTGCCTATTGCATTTTGCACATTTCAGATGCATGTAATTTCAGCTTTGAATCTGACATACATTTTTTTCCCCAGAGTTTTATATAGCGCGAACTTGACCCGAAGGTATCAGGCGCTTTACATGAGCACCAGTTACGTTACACAAGGAGAAAAATGTATTAATCATTAGTCATTGAACATTTAGTTGCTAATCGAATGAATTGCCAATTTTAATTAGTGGACTTTATCACTGACATCAGGATTACAATTTAATTCCCAGGTTACACAGTCAAAAACATAATCCCTAGCCCACATGGTTAAGGTGGGGGTTAGAAAGACAATGTTTTTTAAATAAACTTTTCTCTCATTGTGCTTAAGAAGCACAAAGCTTTAGAAGAGGGGCTCAATAGACAAGATTTATTGTTTTCAAAATGGCCTCCGCTGTGAGGACATGTTAAGCCCTGTGCTAATGGATGCATCTGCTTTCTGAATGTCTGGGTTCTTAGTTGATCAGTATGGAATTTTGTGTCTTCTGGTGCTGCTAATAAGCATCTGGCTACTAGATTCCAGAACCGCTCTTATTCAGACTATATATAAGCAATGGAAGCTAATTTTTGAATGCAGTGAAAGTGTGAGTAGCATGATAGCATTTTAAATTATACTAAAAGAGAGTTGTTCTGTACTTGTTCACATAGGGCACTTTACTTTCTTCGTTCCATATCAGTTGTATGGCTCAATATCAATCAGACAAGTATTAACCTACAACAATACATATTCAAAAATATACACTTGCATGCTTTCCTCATGGTAAGCATATATAAGGGAGTGTAGATCTAATAGATTCTAACTCCACCTGTACTTTGCTTGATGGTATTGTGCAAGGTGATATCTCCGTAATAGGGCGGACCGGTGTTTGTTCTGCATCTGCCTAACTACACCGCTTGTTCTCTCTTTTCTAGCACTGTGAGTATTCCTTGAGAAGACTTAACCTTAGAGTCCAGGGTGTTTTGTTTTGCCTCTGAGATTTGCTTACATCAACTCCAACCACTTTCTGGAAGTAGGATGCCAGGCCTCTTGTGCCCTGTCCTGATCCACAGCCAATGTCAGCTACCAGAGCAAAGGACAGCTGTCTCTATGAAGGGAAACAAAAAGCTCATTACGGCTTTTCCTTTTTGATTGCCCTTCTGACACTGCAGTTAAAATTATACACAAATGAAATACTTCCTAATTTGGCAAACTCACAAAAAGCATTTTGTAATGTGTACCATTATATTAGTACTACTCATGTATTATATTATTAAAATACAGTCCACAAACCTATGGCCTAAGACCTCTGCTTCCACCTCTCCTATCTTTTCTGTGGAGAGATCTCCATCATGGAGCTGAAGATCTCTGCACAACTAGATTTATGAATTGTTAGTGAAAGTGGGGCATGCGAGGAGCCAGGGAGAACGATGCGAAAATGTGTAATAATTGTTAATACATAGAAGGGGTTTAGGGAAATTTAAGATGTTTGGGAGAGACATGCTAATACAAAGCACACATCCACAAAAGATTAAGACAATTCCAATTCACAAAATACACTTTTAAAGTAACTACAGCCCACTTTTGAGTAAATCACGAACAACACATGTCCACCCACTGGCACTGCAGTATACTCCCATAGAAATCAATTGAGGCAAGAAGGCAAGGAATTAAAATAACACCCCTTTGGAACAAATGTTAACTAAATTAAATTGGTTCAACACTTTAAATGATATATATTTTTAAGTGAATAAAAGGCATACATAATTATACCTTTTTTAAATGTAATAATAAATGTAATTTACAAATAGTAAATTCAACTTTTAAACGTTTTAAAACAATTTAAAAAGATTTTAAAATTAAATATATAAAGTTTAAGCAAGTTTTCTAAATTATAAGTGAAAATGGTAGTGAGGATAAGTATTTTGTTTAAATTATTGTTTAAAAATAATATTTCAAAATAAAATTACTATATCTAAATTATTATTCTTGCTCGTGTGAACCCGCCGCTATACTTGATACCATGCATATTGTCTTTATATGTCCTACATTTTCTTACCTGCATTTTAAGTATATTCAACCATTGTCTTTAGGACAGAATCTCAGGCAAGTCAGACCTGCCCACCTATATCTTCAATTTTTATGTACACCTATTGTCTGTTTTTATGTTCCATCATTTTCATTGGGGGGGGTTTTCATTCTTGTGTATGAGATGCTATATGGTTTCATCTTGTCATCAAGGGTGAACGTTGTTCTGACTCAATTGTAATTGTGTTTTGATGAACTTTTATGATTCGTTTTATTCAAACTGAATAAGGATTATTGACTTGATTATGCTGCATAATAGACATTTAATTTGAGGAGCTAACATTCTGTAAAATGTTATTGTATTATTTCCAAGTTGAAATTAATTTCCATTTATACTATATAATAAATATATATATTCGTTTAAAAAATAAACTTTTACATTTTCTTATGATCTCTCATAGGGAAATCTCAATCTCTACAGTGGAGGTCTCTGTCCTGGTGACAACCATGTCTTCCAAATAGGCAGAACGTAAGATACAGTTATAAAGTTACTGGTAGTAAGATTACAGTTGTAAATACAACTGTGGGCGGTTCCACATCCTCACTGGGAGGGGGTGCAGACATATAAACTACAATTAGGTTTAAAAGAGTAGCAATAATAGTATACTTTATTTTAGTCAAAGACCATAAAAGCAGTATGAAATAAAACACATCATAGCAAACATTATCAATAAAACTTCATAAAATTACAACATAAATTGTAACATAAATCCAGAAAAATTAAAAACAAATAAAATACAATAACACAAGCACCTCCTAGTGTTTTCTGCACACAGCAGTACCAGCCTTCTTCCCCGGGCAAATTACAGCATGCACATCACAACCGAAGTTCTATAGATCACCCATGTGGAGTCGGGGTGCAAATACAACAAGAGGCATATAAAGGGGTAAATATACATATTAATAAAAATGAGTGAATATACACGTATATATTTATAATTGCGAATTGGACCCATTAACTCCTATCATTTAAAGTCTGAACTTTTTCCTATTTCAAATGCTCATCAGCAAAAAATAACACCTCAGACGTTAACATGCTTGTCTGTAATTGCCAGTTGGTGGTTCAAAAATTATTACTAAATGGTAAGGGTTTCGTGAAGTTTAAGGAGGGCTGAACATGGATGACAAACTTGTCTGTTGTCTTAAATATACCGCAGCCGAGCCTTGGAGTATGTCTAGCACCTCAAAAGGCCCCTCACGGGTAGTGCAACATCCTTCCATAAAAAATAATTGAAGCAGGGACTTTATACCACCTCATAGGAAGTAATGTTAAAATAATTAAATTATTTCGATCTTTAATTTGTGTGTTTATATAATTAGTTTAGTCTTAAAAATGATGCTAAATTAATAATTCATATATTAGTTCAAATATTAATAGTTAACATATTAAAAACATGTGAGCAATTTTATTGAAAATTCAAATGTAATTTACATTGTTTAAACCAGATTTTAATGCATTTACTAAATATGAATAAAAAATAAAATTCCTAGGTAGGGAACTTTTATTTTATTTTGTTTACAAATATATATTTCTAAAATAAATGAATATATTAAAATTATTTAATTATTTAGTAAACATTTATTTTGAAATGGTAATGTGCATTTAAATTTAATTTTACTACTTCTAGGGTAGAAAATTAATTTTATATTTTACAATATAAGAAATACAATATTGTTTTAAAACTTAATAAACTTCAATAATTTTCCCCATTTTTTCCCATAGCGAGATCATCACCACGGTGGTGAGGACTTCCAACACAGTGGCAGACAAGTGCATCAAGGTGGCAGAGATCGCAGCCTATGTATGAAAAGCTACAAGTAGTACATTTAAACTAGATTTAGTGCTGGGTTGAAGTAAGTATCTGTTTAATTGCAATAAAGCCAGTCAATATTTGAAGTTGTCTAATGGCAGGTGCTTCTAGCTCAACTAGGTCTCTTGTCTTGTATTTAAATAGGAAAGGCAAAACCACAGGTTCTGCAGTACAAAAAATAAGTCCAAGCTGGATATGATCCTTACTTATGAGCTCTGGTACTTCCTGCCTGTTTCATCGTGTCAAATATAGGTCATGGAGATCCATAGCACTCGTTTCCCATGCCCACGTGTGAGTAGCTCCGCAATTCAAAGATTTGCTTTGCATTTTGTTTTTGTTTTTGTTTTTCTGTTCATAAAATCGGGACTAAAAAATCCCACAATGCAAACAAAAAAACAGGACTGGATAAGCTAGTCCCTTATGGACCTAGGAAGCTTGACAGCTCTGGGAGAACCTTTCATACATAGTCGATATGTGGTCCGTGTCATATGTGACACAGTCTGTCAGTCCTGGATTTTAAGTCCACTGGCTTTAGACTCAGGGACTTACTCTTTCACATTTTCAAAAGTAAGATGTTATCCCAAAAAACAGTACTGATTGATTGTGCCATGCATAGCACAAAAGCAGATCGTTTAATGGGTACAGAAAAAATAGGTTTGATATAGGGTTAGCGGATGGCTGCATGTCAACAGGGCACAGCTTCCGTTTTACAAATCATTGCTTTCAACGTGTTAGTCCAATTGAAGTGAACTGACATTTCAAGCTCCAGAATGCACTGATTCATTACCTGAAAGCTTGGTCTGTAAAAGATTTGTCACAGTGGCATGGAGTAGTAAGATAACTGTACTTGTATTTGGGCACGGTGTTGGGCAATTTAAAACAATAGACTGCTTTGCTGAGTTGTGTAATGTGTATGTTGAAATTACCAGCAGAGGCGGAAATGTTTGTATTTTATTACATCTTTCACAGTGAATTGCATACATCCTAAATAGTTAATCTTTATTATCTCCCACAAAGAGTGACTCACTCTCCCCAGCCAAATTCCTCTAGGGTCTGGTGGCTCAGTGGACTAATGCATCCACTGCAGGGGCCTGTGTTCAACCTCATGGTCACAGGTTCGAATCCCAGCGGGTCCACTCAGCCTTTCATCCATTTGAGGTCGATAAAATGAGTACCGTTGGGTAACAATAAACATCTGTTATTCAGCGCCAAGATGCCCCGTTGCTGGGGTGAACGTGCGCTTTACAAATACACATGTTATTAATGATATACTTCAATTGAGCCTCATTGACTAAGGTGGATCAACATATTTTTGTAAAAAGAAATTGCAAGTCTGGAAAATAGCACTGTAGGTGCCATGGCCCCACCCATGTAAAGTAATACTCTTCCGCAAGCGAGCAAACGTCTGATACCTCTCTCATTCCTTTGGCAGTTCTTTCACAAATCATTGTTTTTGGTTGCATTAGGTCCATTGTATTAACTGAAGTGAACTAGATCTACTTCCACCAGAATGCATTAGGCTGTTAAATGAAAACTTAGAACTGACACATTGTGTCCTTGGTGACAAGGAGTCATCTTGTAACATTAAGTTCTCACTTCTCCTCTCCCATTCCTGCAACTTCGGCAGCAAGTTGCAGCTCATGAGACAACTACATGTGCTATTTTGAGTGTTTGAATTTCCACAGGTGCAGAGCACATGTACTGCAGATCTACATGAAGAGCAGGTACCAACTGGGGTCATTGGACGAGTCTGGTGGTCTCCACCTGCAGTCACATTGGTCAGCATCGGTACCTGAGGAGTCTTCTATGGAAAGGAGAGGTGCTGTGGTTTACACTTTGGAAACCCAAGAATCTCTGCACTCCAATCATTTTAGTGGTTGAAAAACTAATCTTGATTGGCCAGACCTTCAAGGATATGTAAAGATTTCACTCTATTCCTTTTGCCTCTGCCCCCTCCGGATTTCCCACATCTGCCCTTTATAACTCATCTGCAGCTCATCTTTTCCTTGATGTAATTGCAGACCATTTCCGGGATCTTCAGCGAGGGAGCAAACCTGTACTTGCAGTGTAGATGTGCATGCTCTTTCCTCTTGTGTGAGTGGATGCTCGGGTTCAAATAATAGTCATGTTAATGTTTTCATGCTTTACCAGTTTAAAAAATGCTTTATTTATTTTCTCAATTTCACCTTTTCTTACAGAGTTTTCCAACAATTTTGTAAATTTCATTCTCGGAAAAAGATTAATCCTATTCCAGTGACTCCTGCATTGTTCTGGAGGCACCACAAAAGTAATCACACTACAATCTGAATGTATAGTAGCTGTTTAACTGTATAAACCACTGCACCGTGGAGGAGGCTCCCAACAAAGGTGGTTTCTTCAGCTTCAGCCATTGATTTTTTTGTTCAAATATTTTTATTGTTATAAAAAGGAATACAAATAGTTAAGATAATATATATAATGCAATACAATTGATCTTGCGAACCAGAACAACGTAAGCAATTCATAAATAGAAATATATTTCATGTAATAAATAAATCTTTTTTTTTTTTAAATGTTTTATTTTAATCCACAGTTTCAAGTTCATAAATATGTACATCCATCAAAAAAGTAAACAAAAAAAAAATAAGAAAGAAAAACACATCATAAATCATAATGATACAAACATTTCAATTTCTGCCTCTAAACAGATCATCGATGTCCAAAGTACACCACCAAATAAAATTTTACATATAGTTTGAGACTTTAAACACATATCACTGGTTCGAAAGACTCAAGAATCTGTCAAATAATCAATCATTGCTCCCCATACCAAAAGACCAATTTTCCGTTTTCTTGGCCCTTTAACGGAATACAAACTAAATTCCATATTAAATGTGTTAAGAAACTTAGCCCGCCAGAATTCAAAGGGTGGAGCCTGTGGTTGCAGCCAAACAGATGCTATAGATAACCGGGCTACTGCTGTAGCCATAAACATCAAATAACGAAATTTAAACATTGGTCTACCCTGAATGGTCTCTTCTCCAATACCAAGCAACATCATAGAGGCCGATATTCTTATAGGTGTCCCAGTTACTTCAGTCAAAAATCTCTCCATATCTTTTATTAGAGGGGTCAAATTGAAGCATGAATAAAAGATGTGGAGAATATCGGCGTCATCCGCTCCACACCGAAAACATTTCCCGTTATGTGGGCCCCCCCATTTTAGCATCTTTGCCGGGGTATGGTAAAGGTTAAAGAGTGTTTTATAATGTTGTGCTTTAAGATTAGCTATAAGGAGAATTTCCCCTGCCATATCAATTGATTTTTCTAGAGAAACCGAGCTATCAAGTTAGCCCATTTAGCATTCTGTCTATCTAAATCATCTGGTCTCTCAGTTAACAATATTTTATAAAGAGACCCAATTTTCCCCTGACACCTGATGGCTTCAACTATTTTATATGGCACCATATTATTCACATTTTTGTTTAGAAAGTCCCGTAATTGCAAATATTTGAAAAAGTTATTTTTAGATAAATGATATTTATCCATCAAAAGTGAAAACGACAAACAAACCCCCCAGCCTGAAACAGATCCCCCAATATAGTGATTCCTTTTAAACTCCACTGAGTTGCCACATAATCCCAAAATACCGAAGGGAGTAGTCCTGCAGCATTCATAGGTGTATAGAATGTTAACCCAGGTATCTGAAATTTCTACGGATCGTGCTCCAGACTTTAAAGGCAGTTTCCAACACCTTAAAACGGGTTCTTTTATAATAACTGCCGTCGAGTCTCTTAAACAGACAGTGATTAACCTCTGGTCCTAAAACCATCCGATAAATTGAAGGGGCCTCAGCTACGTTATCTACTTCCTCTCCCGTCAATAAAATACGCATATTTGACAGGATAAAGGCATAATAATAAAGAGTAAAATCCGGGGTTGCCCATCCGCCTCGCTCTCGTGGTAATGTCATATAACGCGCAGCTCTGCGTGGTTTCCCTGGGGCCCATAAATATCTAGCACATAAAGATTGTAGAAGCTGGAGTTGCCTACTAGGTACTTCTAAAGGTACTGCTCTGAAGAAGTACATGACCCTAGGCAAGATATTCATTTTTAAGACATTTGATCTACCGACCAGAAGAGATGTAGAACCTCCCATCTCTCTAACGAACTTTTTATCTTGCCGATGATATCCCCCAATTGATCTCAACCAGCTCTTTCAGACAGGGCCTAATCTTAATACCCAAGTAAACAGCTTCCCTAACAGTCCTAGAGTCGTTCAACAAAGTTTGATTTGTGCATATAATCTGTGTTTTGTCTGTATTTAGTTTATAACCCGAGACAAAACCAAACTCCTGAGCCAGATGTTCAATTTCAGGTAAGGCTATGGTAGGGTTAGATGTTATAACTGCAATGTCATCCGCGTAAGCCAACACCCTAAACCTATCCTGTCTGACAATAAAAGGTGGAATCTGATCATTCTGCTCCAGCATTTTTATAAAGGGGTTAATATACAGGGCAAATAAAAGCGGGGAACAGGGACATCCCTGGCGTGTCCCTCTAGAAATCTGGATCCTATCGGAAGTACCCCCCATTATACATATAGTAGCAGAGGGAGCTCGATATAGGACCTGGAGAGCCCGGATAAATCCCTGACTAAACCCCATTTGGTACAACCCTTCCCATAAAAAGTCCCAAGCCACGCGATCAAACGCTTTCTCGGCGTCGAGCAAAATCAAGCCTAAGTCCCTAGATTCTACCTGCGCTATATCAAATAGCGTTACTACTCTGTTAATGTGGTTTACAGTCCCTCTACCCGGAATAAAACCATGTTGCCTGATTGAGACAAGGGAGGAAATAACTTTCGCTAAACGATTCGCCAAAATCTTAGCATAAATTTTTCCATCACAATTAATGAGGGAAATCGGACGATAAGACCCAGGTATATCGGGTGGTTTGTCTTTCTTTTTAAATATGATAATATTGGCCTCATCCCATGATCGAGGTGAATCCCCCAATTGTGCTGCTTGGAAAACCTCAAGAATATCTTCTTTAAGAACTTGGAAGAAGGTCTTATAAATTTCCAGCGGAAGTTTGTCCGGGCCTGCGGCTTTCCCAATCGCTAGGGTGTTAATGGCCTGTTCTAATTCATCAGCAGTAATAGGATAATCGAGTATTCCGGCTTTTTCGCTATCTAGCTGTTCCCATAATGAAGATGGAAGTTTTACATCTACAGATTGCTGCCCTTTATTTGGTTCTGTATAGAGTTGATCATAGAAGTCATAAAAGATGTTAAGAATTTCCCGAGAGTCATATACAATATTACCCTGGGCATTTTTCATGCATATAATTCTTTGCCCTGCTTCCTTCTTACGCAGCTTCTGAGCTAGGCAGTGACCGGTAGCCTCTCCATATTCATAGCAGTCTTTTTTGTAGGTCTGAAATTTTAATGCTATTTCTTTACTCCAAACCTGATTAATATTGGCCTTACATCTAGCCAATCTAGATTGAAACTCAGTTATATTATGCCCTACTGCAATTCCTCCTGCCAAGTCCTCCTCTGCTACTTTAAGTTTATTATACAACTCCTGAATTCCTAGTTTTGCCTGTTTTTGTTTATATAATCCATAACTCAGGGCCTCACCTCTAAAAGAGGCTTTGAATGCATCCCAAACAACCCCCAACCCGCAGAGTGTCTGTTAATTTGAAAGAAATCCTTTATCCACTTTTTCATATGCTCCAAGAAAACTTTATCCAAAAGATGTTTCCTATCAAAAGAAAAACACCTCGGAGCTACGCAGACAGCAAATGTGGGAATATCCACAACTACTGGTGCATGGTCGGATGTAATTCTTGGATAAATTTGCATCTTAATACCCGAGAGTAATAAAGAGGGCACAAAAAAATAATCGAGACGCACTAGCTTACTATGTGGGTAGGAATAGAATGTATACCCCGGATCTTGTAAACCTAAACTACCCCACGCATCCATCAGTCCATAATCAGCCAACAAATAATACAAAGCTTTAAAGACCTTGGGTTTCCTACCCTTGTAGTTGAGCCCCCCAGCCTGAAAATCTGTCTTGGTTACATTAATGTTAAAATCACCACACAGCACTAGAGGCACCGGCCATAGTGCAAGTTCTCCATTTAAGTGTTCCAAGACCGGAGCTTCGTCGAGGTTAGAACCATAAACCGTGCAGAGGGTAAACTTCATATTACCAACAAGACATTCTAGAATGGCCCACCGTCCCTGAGTATCTACTGCTACTCGACCAGTTGTTTGTACAACCGGCCTGGCTAAAACTGCTACACCCCTTGTAGTAGTTGATTGTTTTGAGACCGCTAAAACCTCATAACCAAGTTCTAACAAAATATTCCTTTTCCCCCATGGTACATGAGTTTCTTGCAAACACACTATGTCTGGTTGAATCATGCGGATCTCGGCAGCAACTCTACATCTCTTGTTATAGCCGTTTAATCCACAAACATTAAATGTGCAAATTCTAAGGCCTAACCTAGCCATAAATTACCAAAAATCCCAATATATATTGAAACCTATCACAATAAGCTTTCATAATGATCCTCAAATTTCCAATGAGACTGTGGATTATTTTTATGTTATTTTCCCTTCCCTTTTACCCAGACCCTGACCCCCTTCTCCCTCTTCCTCCCCTGACCCACCCCCCACCCCACACCCCCGTCGTTCCCTCCCTCCCCTTAAATGAGACATAAGGACCAGTGTCCTCGATGATGTGGAGCTGTCAATCAGCTCCCCACCGATCGTCCCCCTCTCTCCCCCTGTACATAGATTGGTGAAAACAACAGCAAAAAACACAAGAAAACCACAAAAAGACACAGTGCAAATCCATCCAGTATAGGTCCTGAGCATTCAAAGAGTAGCAAAGGTCATTAAGAGGTCTAATGTCCTGGATCACATCATTTGTAAACACTCTTTTGCTAGGATCTCGGAGGTAAAGAATTGAGTCTGACCCTTAAATATAATTTTCAATTTGGCTGGATTGAGCAGGAAAACTTGCACCCCTTTTGTCTGAAAGAGTGGGATCAGTTGTCTTAAATGCCATCTTTTCTCAACCGTCGCCTGGCAAAAATCGGGCCTAACAAAAAACTCGCAGCCCTTCCCTGCCCTCTTCCTATCAGGTCTTGCCAGATCATATAGGGTTTCACGTGCCAAAAAATTATTAAGACAGATCAAGATGGCTCTGGGGTGGTCAGAAAATTGCCCTGTCTTTTTTTTACGTTGATTGAAGGGGAATCTGTGAGCTCTCTGTATTTCGACTGCCCAATCCCATTGTGTGAGCTCCGGAAAGGCTTCCAAAAAAAGTTCCACCATAAACTGCCGGACATCACTGCCCTCCAAACCTTCTGGAACCCCCAAAACCCTTAAGTTATTTCTCCTAGAGCGATTTTCCAACTCAGTCAGCTTCCAATTTGTATCGTCCTTCTGGGCTTTCCAGGATTCCGTAATACTTTTTGTATATTTAACTCATCCTCCAAAGCCGAGATTCGAGTTTCTGCTTCTCCAACTCTGGTCGCATGCTCAGAACACATTTTTGCCATTCGACGCACCGAGTTCTGAAGTTTACGTACAGCACCTTGAGTCCGTGAGCTCTCTGCCCGGGTCTCCTCGCGATGGGCCATAATACTGTGATATATAGTGGACAGAGTGATTTCATCTGGGCCCAATGGGGCAGCTATATCCGATGTGACATCTCCAATGGACGCTCCTCCAGTCATTGGTTCATTCAGCTGTGGAGAAAAAGAATAATCCCATACCAATGAGCCAGCGGGAGCCAAAGTTGTATTACATAAAGTCTTGTCTTGTTCCCTCTGTTTTCGGACGGTAGTAAGAACATCATCTCCTACCTCCCCCTCTTCCATATGCAGACTGCTTATGTCACTCTCGTCCTCTGCCCAGTCCCTGCCTGGGCTCTTATCTCCTGAGGAGTTAGAGGGGTCCGACATAGAGTAAAATTTATCTCCCGAGTCTCCTTCCTTAGCACAGGACATCACCGATAAATCGTCGTTCTGAAGAGATTGGAAGGTTTGAGGGTCTGAATCATCTGTCTGGCCACTCTTATGAGGATTTCTACCAGCGTTCTGGCAAGTATCCTGTTGCTCCTGTATTTCCTGTGTTTCCTCGCCCTTCTGAAAACTAATCCCAGGATCCTGGTCTGTTGTCTTCTCTTGATTCTCAGGCAGGTTATCTCCAGTTCCAGACAGCACCGTGGTATTTAAATTTGTCAAATCAGAGTTTCCCCCATAATCTTTCTGGGCCATTTCCCTATCATCGTTAAACACAGCGCTAGACCCATTAACCGGCAGTTTACATACAGTACCTTGCAACACTGTGTCTTGTTTCTTCGCTGAAGATCTCCCTGCAACATTGTTGCCACTGCCAACCTCTGCTGCGTCGATTACGGTTTTATTTTTCCCGCCTGAGCTTTAAACAGCGCCGGAACAGTCTGGAGCCCTCGTGAAGCCAGGCAACTCTTCCCGGCAGGTTCAGCCGGTCCCGGAGTCTCCCCATCCATATTCTGCCGTGCGCTTCCACATTTCCGGGCTGCCATGTTGTTCTTCGCCGGGGTTGCTACAACCGGGCCCGGTTGCCCTCGGGTCCTAGTGCCTTTCGCAGCCGCTTTCGGAGGCATCGCAGGAGCCCTCTGTGCGGCTCGGAAAGTGGCGACGGACGGACTACCCGCCGCCGCAAGATGAAAGAAGACGCCGGCACACACCAGCCGCAGCGGCACCGGGAGCCCAGACAGCCGCCTCAAAGACCACCAGAATTGCCAAATCATTGCCATTCATACCCCCATCTCGGGTAGTTTCACGGTGCGATTCCCCGGACACCGACAGGAGCGAGCAGGGGGGGGGGTCAGTCAGCAGAGAGCCGCATAAGCAGCTCACTCGGCCGGAGGTCCGGCCGCCATCTTGTCTCCGTAATAAATAAATCTTAAGTAATATAAAGATGTCTAATTGAGCAGAAAAACAAATTCATGAATCTGATTGTATTGCATAAATAAAACAACTATGCAAAGTAATGAAAAGAGAGAAGAAAGTAAAGATCGAAAAGGATAGTAAAGAAAGGAAAGAAGGAGGAGGATATTGAGAGAAAAAGAGGATAGATACAAGAGAGAGCAAGTGCAAGAGAGATGGGGACGTCTGCTTCGTAGAAAAACATAAACTAGGAGGAAGACACAAACGGAAATTGCTCAACCAGCCCTTGCGAAGCCAAGTCCATATATCTATCCAAAGAACTCCAGACCCCACTAGCAATAACAGGTGTATACCGTTTCTCCTCAACCGAGGTATGAGCCCCTCGAAGGAAAGATACCCAAGCCCACCAAGTATGGTATGATACTGAATTAAACGATTTCCACTCTGTTAGTATAATCTTAACAGCAATTGATATAAGCAAATCTAGCAATTGCATATCCGTATCATCAAGCGGTAGCATAGACGGCGCAGCCCATGGACCTAAAAGAATTAAAGGTATTGAAAGCTCAAAATTAACACCAAAGATTAACAAGAGGTGTTTGTGGACCAAATCCCAGAAAGGTTGCAATAATGAGCACTCAAAAAACATATGTTGATGGGTGCCAGAACCTAATTTGCAACTCCAGCACAGATCGTCATCTTTAAGATTTAATTTGTGTAGACGAACCGGGGTCCAGTGTAGGAGATTCAGCGAAAAGAATTTGGATTGAATAAGCGAAGGCGCAATCTTATTCTTTAATGAACGCTTGCCAATGATCTGCCAGGTCTCTTGTGAGATATGTTGAAACGTATCAGGTTCAAAATGGTGTAGCCATTTCTCCTGTGTAACTGAAGGTTGTGAGGGCGACGAGTCAGATAGAAACTTATAGATCTTGGAAGCAATATGGCCTGATCTATGCCACATAGCAAGAAGCGAAATGGTAGTAGACTCAGGAGAGAGGAGTACTCTAGATAAGGCTACCTTTACTTTCAGAAAGGAATAAAAATCCAAATTACTGAGATTATAATCTCTGGCCAAGGAGGAAAAAGGAATCGGGTCATGATTAGAATCATAAAGGTCTTTGACCAGCTCAATACCCTTAGTCACCCAGTAGGACACCGTAATAGAGTCAAAATTAATCACAATCTTAGGATTATACCAAATCGATGACCACCTGGATTTATGAATTGGTTTAGAGACCTTTTTGTCTATGTGTTTTAATGCCATAATTGTATCTGAGATAATACGGCCTGAATACGGTAAGATCAACTTAGATGCGGTCATGAAAGTAGAAGTGGAAAGAGGAGAGCACAACTCCCGTTCAATATAAATCCATGGAGGAGTATGGCTGGAGTCTGAGTCAAACCAGAGAGCCCCTTGCGACGCTAAGAAGGCAGTTTGGTACAAGTTCCAATCTGGAAGATTGCACCCACCCAGAATATAAGGTTTCCTCAAGTGCTTATACGCTATTCTAGCACGTTTATCACTCCATAAAAATTTCGAAGTAATAACATCGATCTCGTGGAAAAAGGAGGAAGAGAGCCTCACAGGCAGCATAGAAGACAATTAAAAGATTAACAATGGGAGTTATCATCATCTTCAGGGACTGAAGGCGACCCCACCAGGAAATGTATTTAGGTGACCACGCGTTCAGTAAATCTTTAACCTTAGATATGGTGAGAGATTCATTATGAGCAATAGTATCTGATATATTGGTACAGAACCAAATCCCCAGGTATTTAATATGAGTCGGTTGCCATTTGAAACCCGCTGTCCCCATATGAGAAGAGAAACACGACGCATTCAGGGGGAACATTTCCGTCTTGTCCTTGTTCAGAGTATACCCTGAAACACGAGAGAATTGTTTGATTGTGTTGGAGATGGCAGGGATAGCACTCACGATATCTTCAGAAAAAATGAGCACATCATCCGCATACGCGGCCGTTTTAATTGTCTGGGAACCAAATTGAAAGCCTCTAATATCCTGATTTAGATTAAATAATCGCAGGAGAGGATCAATAGACAAAAGAAAAAGAAGAGGGGACAACGGACAACCCTGTCTCGTGCCCTGGGAGAGATTAAAAAAGCAGAGGTAGCCCCATTAATTCTGATATTAGCTTTGGGTTGAGCATATAAGGACATTACCAAGTTGATAAATGGATCTCCTAGATTATGAGATTGAAGAACTGCCTGTAGGAAAGGCCAGGAGACCTTATCAAAGGCCTTCTCGGCGTCGAGGGCAATCGCTGGCGACGGAAGGTCAGAAAGTTTCGCTTTTTCCAGAATATGACAGAAAGTTCGAATATTATCTCTAGCCAACCTACCTTTAACAAAACCAGTTTGGGAAGAGTGTATAAGATGAGGGATATGGCTCTCTAAACGTTTAGCCAATATTTTAGCAAAAATCTTAGCTTCCATGTTAAGAAGGGAGATTGGTCGGTAATTTTTAGGGTCTGAATGATCCTTCCCATCTTTAGGAATTACCACTATAGTGGCTTCCGCAGCTGAGCCAGAGACCTTTCCCGATAAAGCAAAAGTGTCAAACACATCTTTGAGATAATTTAAAAATGAGGGTAAAAATGTCTTATAAAAGGCAATAGGAAACCCGTCAGGGCCCGGAGCCTTCCCTGATCTAGTATTTTTAATAGCCTGAATTATTTCTTCAGATTCAATTGGTTTCCCCAAATCAACCATATCTGAATCAGAGACAGTATTTGTGGGAATAGTAGCTAAAAATTGTTGACATGCACTAAGATTACATTGATCTTTGGGCGTATATAAGCTTTTATAAAAATCCCGGAAAACCTCAAGAATGTCCTGAGTATGAAACTTCCTGGCACCCTCCTTATTAGTGATACAAGAAATCTGAGTCATCTTAACATTTGAATCCTGATATTTTAATGTAGCAGCTAACATTTTGCCTGCGCGGTTCCGTAATAATAGCCGTTTAGATTTTTGTGCCTGTACTCCCAAGTGAGCTCTTTTGGTAACTATGGAGTTATAGGAATATTTTAGGTTCTTAATCTCTTGTAGAAGGGATTTGTCTTTGGAGCTTCTATATAAAATTTCTTTGCTTTTAATTTCATCCCCCAAGGCAGTGAGAGATCTTCTAATATCAGCGTTCCTTTTCGCCATTGTTTTTATAATCTGACCTCTAATAGTGCATTTAAAGGCATCCCACAAAACTATTGGGGAGCTTACCGATGACACATTTTCTCTGAAGAAATTATGAATCTCCACGTTTAAATGTTTAACCTCCTCACCCTCATCCAAAATTTCTGTATTTAGACGCCAAGTTCGCGACCTATGAGTATCTGTACAATTAAGCAGAGTAAACGAAACCGCCGCATGATCAGAGACAAGTATTGGATGGATTATCACATTAGTAGTATGTTTTAGAAGTGCTGCGTCAACCAAGAGATAATCAATACGGGAAAAACTAGAGTGTCGAGAGGAGAAAAAAGGAAAATCACTACCAGTAGGATTATGCATTCTCCATACATCCACAAGATGATGAGAAGAGCACATATCCAGCATTTGTTTGTGCGCCCTAGGAGGACGAAACTTAAAAGCCGATTGTCTGTCTAAAATAGGATCCAAAGGAAGGTTAAAATCACCACCAACAATCACTTTAGCATTTTGAGGGATATCCGACAACTTCCTACTAATAGCCCGCCAAAAAGATTGATCATCAATATTAGGGGCATATATATTCATCACGTAAAAATCTGTTGAGCCATTAGTCAAACGCGAAAGCAGCCATCTACCCTCTGAATCGTATTCGGCAGATACAATAGTTAGACCAGAGTTTTTGGAAATCAGCGTAATAACTCCATTTCTTTTACCAGAAGCTTCAGAACAAGCTACATCAAGGACCCACTCTTTCCGTAAAAATATAGCTTCCTTATAAGCAACCTTAGTTTCTTGAAGTAAAACAATGTCGCCAGATAGGCTTTTACAGTAATCTAAGATCTTGGCCCTCTTAACAGTGATATTTAAACCACGCACATTAAGTGAGAGTACATTCAGACCGGCCATAGTGAACAGAAAGCAACATAGATAAGCACATATGGTGTATGAAAAAGAAGAGGCACCTTAAGTTTAACTTGAATATAGTAGGGAATAGCAGATAAAGCAAACAGAGAGCAAAAACCGGAGCATAAGTCCCCAAGAAAGAAGAAAAAAGAAAGAGCAAACAAAAGCTAGGAAAAAAAGAGGATAGCAAAAGAAAATACAAGAGAGAACTTAACATCAAAAGAAAAGGCCCCATCAGGGGTAGTCTGTAGTAGACAAAATGCATGGGAGGAAAACGTGGAGGAGCAACCACAGAGGCCAGCACCTATAACTCAGTATGCTCAACATCATAGATAAAGCTTAAGCAGCAGAGCAACAATAATCTGTTAATGTTCAGTAAACTAAAATTTACCAACGTATCAAAAAAAAAAAAAAAAAAAAAAAGGGCCTCAAGATTGAATCTAAAGGAAAACCTGTATATATTCATTCTGTTAATTAATCAAAGACATAAAAATAAATACTATATATTGAATTAAAAGAGAAAAATAAATAACAGTATCTAATAAATCTCATATCACATATGGTAAGGCAAATAACATCAAATAGAATATTAAAAGTCTAATCCTAGCATTAAAATATTAAATAAATCTGGGAAAACAGACTCAGATAAAAAGTCATTATGGAATTTAAAAGAATATGCAAGGAAGTAAACAGCTTATATACCGGGAAGGAATTAATTAGAAACATCTTATAAATATTCAGAGCAGCCTAAAGATAAGTATAAAACATTACTCCATAACTATTAGTAGAAAAGATAATAGACATATAAAGCAATAAACAATACCTAACCAAATGATATACATAACATACTATCTATCTCGACTAATTTATTGATCATGTCTAATAATGTTTACGCTAATCTATAAGTTAACATATAATAACTGCACAGACTAAGATATATAAAAGAGAAGCCAAAGGAGAGTAAGAGGATGAATAGAACATCTAAGGACAGACCCCACCCAATTTTATTTCCTGGGACAAAAAGCAACGATATAGCCGACATCCAGCACAGAAATATTAGATAGAAAATCTATATTACAGAATAAAGAAATCAAAGAAGGATGTCTGAGTTTACACAAAAACATACCAGATAATGAGAGAGGTAAAGTGAGTCAAAGAAGATGACGAGAAATATATATAGAGGGAGAATATATAAACACTGAGGAAAAAAAAAACAAGAAGACATATATAACAAAGATACATATAAAGCCAGTAAATGTTAGGAGATCATTGTCTTGGGGATGAAAAAAGGCATCTGTGAAAGGAAAAAGTTAGTAGCCTCAAGAGGAGAGCGCCGCACACTCAAACACCGTAGAACATTCCAGCATGTTTCACCACAAATTTCAAGATAACATTAAAGCAATAAGAACCTAGCAACCCACAAATGCTCATTAATACAGCCACCTGAAGAAGAAGAGATTAGGGGTTTGATGGGCTTGCAATAGCCTCCGCGTCCATCCGAGATTCACATTGATTGTCCAAAAAGGTGGACAAATCCGCTGGTTCGTGAAAAATCTGGTTGCGACCCCTGAAAGTTATTCTGAAGCGTGAGGGACCAGCAAATGAGAACGGAATATTCATCTCTTGAAGTCGCCGTCGAATATTTAGGAAACCTTTTCGCCGGATGACTGTGTCTCTGGCAAAGTCTTGAGAGATCGCGATTCTATGTCCTTCCCATTGCAGCGATCTAATTCTCCTCATGTGAGCTAAAATTTGTTCAGAGTGTTGGTGTCTTAAAGGTTTAAATATCACTGGTCTTGGATTAGTGAGAGACTTGGGTTTAAACGTAGGTACTCTATGGGCACGCTCTATTTCAAAGTCCTTTTGAAAAGAGAGATTTAGCGTCGTGGGAATCCATTTGAGTAAAAAGTCCAACATGGATGGCGCCTCTTTTTCACAGTCCTCTGGCAGACCAAAAATACGAAGATTACTTCTGCGGTTCCTATCTTCCTGTTCCGTGAGATCTCTTCTCAGTGAATTTAAGGTACGTTCCATGCTCTGCATATGTTTGTTCTGCTTATGTGTGGAATCTTCAACTGCCCCAATCCGGGTCTCAGCATTGGAAACACGTAATGATAAGTGTTTAAGCTCATTCCTGACAGCCGCCACTTCCACCTGAAGTAGATCAGTGTTCGTTTTTGTGCGCTGCGCAATCTCATGGACGGAATTGAGGCGAGAGAGAATGATGTCCAAAGTAGCCCCAGATTCTGGTTTATCTTTAGGTGATATATCCGGTATGGGAGAGGCTTGCTTAGCCCTCTTTAGAGCTGCTTTAGAGTCCTTATCTTTCAAGGGGACCCCCATACTCTCAGCCATTGAAGCAGGGCAAATAGGTCAGCAGATGAAGGATAATACAGAGATCGTAATATCAAATGAGAGTCACAAAACTTCTCTTCAGGGATGGCAAAAAAAAGAGAGACAAAAAACAGCAAAACAAAGAAAGCCAGATAGCGTCGTTTATTACTCACTTGAGGCTCAAATTCTCCTCATGACAAAGCCTGTAGAATATAGTCACCAAAAGCAAGAGCCTCAGATATTGATCCTTTAACATACTGTGCCAGAAAGACCTCCAAGACACATCACATGACGCCAACAGCAGGCTCCAATAATTGCCCACGAGAGACCTTTGCCATCAGAGGAAATGATAGATTCAGCGAGCGTACTGGAGGATACATACTAGTATTAGTAGTAGCGCGAACAGCCACATATGTATAAATATACACGCGTGGATGGGCGGACAAACTTAAGCAGGCAACTTGCATCGGAGTTTAGCTGCGTAGTGTATTTAAGGCCAGCATTAAATATCAGCCTCAGGGAAGTCCGAGGAAAATCATGTTTAGACACCATACCTCATGAGTTATAAGGAAAAACAGTGTCACCACAGCGCCAGCGCCCCAACTACGATAGTCCTCCGTCAAGATTCCTCAGGAGCCGCCATTTTGTATCGAGTCTGTGAGGAGATGACCTCGAACGCTCTCACATGGGGAAAATCAGCCCAAAGACGCTAAAATTCTCGCAACCTGGTCCCGCACCGTTCCGCTGCCGATTTTTTCGGTTTGAAGAGCAGAAAACCGGGATTAAGTCATCCGGAACTGCAAGACCGCCTCCGCGATCCGCCGGAGCTCAGCACAGCGCGGCCATCTTAGTTGCGCGCAAGCCACGCCCCCCAGCTTCAGCCATTGATTTAAAGGCAGGATGGATGAGTTCTCAGTGAGGTTTGACATTGATGTTAGAACTATCACTATTGAGTAGTGCAAAATTGTTATTTTCTTGCTATTTGATTAAGAATTAATGTATTTGTCTGCCTTTTTAGGAATACGATTTGTGAAGTTTACATCTATATACTTTCCTCTTGATTACCACTCGTGATTGTCAAAAAGCCAAAGATGGGGAAACAGTTGAATTTGATAGAGCTGCACTTGTGCCTTCTTTTAGCTATTGTAACAATGTAACTTATATTTATATGTTGTTATACCATGCATCGTTGGTCCTCAAATAAGCAAGGAAAATGGACCGCTTTACCTGCAGCTTGTTAGTAAAAGACATACATGATTGGGGTCCGAAAGGCATCCCTGGGCCCCAGTGCCACTGTACCTGCTGCACTACTGGTCCCTATGCCTGTTACTATCCATGCTAACTCTGTAACTATACTAACTGCTTATCTTCTCTATGTGACAATAGTAACAATGCAACTCTAGTATCAGTCTAACTATGTAAACATACACACTTTGTAACCATACCACTGTGCATTTATGCTAAACAAATAACTTTATAATTCTACTATGTAATCATATGATGTGGCTATACTAAATGTGTTATTGGTCAACATTAAGTAACACTACTGTTGATGTGAGAATGTGTCGACTATACGACTTACTGTGTAACAGTAAGTATGCTAACTCTGTAACTATGCAGCATTAGTAACTATGTTAGTAATTAAAATGTAACTTTCCTTGTAAAATATCTTTAAATAAGACAATGTGTTTCAGAGTAATTTTAGAAAAGGTGGCAGAGACCCACTTGTTCATTAAAATAGTGTCCAACAAATGATAATTACACAATTATATCAGTTTGACAGATTTATATTCACACAGGTGTAGGGAGATTAAGTGATCTGTACAGAATCACACAATGTTGAAACATGTGCTGAGGCTGAGATTCAAACCTAAGTCCAAAGTCAGCAGCAGCTCTAGCTGCGAAGCCACATATTCCCCTCTACGCAGCATGGTCACACAACTCCAATCCTCTGTAAACTTCACTGGCTACACCTCTTGGCTTGTATCTAATGCAAGACTCTTCATCATCTTAAACACGTTCAATACCAAATAGCCTGAGTATCTAGCAGAGAGACTCACAACATCAGCCTAACTATGCAACACATGGAACACGTCCATGACCAGACTGGTGATCCAGTCTGCTCAGTTTTGGTCTAAACAGAGAGAACTAACTATTGTATTATACAAAAGAAAATGTAGCAGTTTTTTTAGGAATCTTCATTGAGAGTCTTTTTACTGACAACTCACTACCAGAGTCCCAGAGCTATACCAATCTTAGACCCCTCTTGACTTTTAAGCTCCCCACTGCCAAATTACCAGCGAAATTACTGACCGATGAAACATATGGTACTCAAGGATATCTCCAAGCTTCCAAACACCGTGGATATATTCCATATAACATCAGTTTAGATGTAAAAACTCTATTGTAATCAAACCTGCTGACAAAGATGGTATTATTATGTAAGACCTCATCTCATATAAACAAGAGATCTATAGGCAATGGGACAACAAGGGCCAACATATTCCTTTACCGTCCAATCGCTTGCCCTGACTGCAAAAAACTATAAGGGAGATTACTCTCCAAGTCAAATTAGGTGGGATACTAACTAAAAATGAATTTAATTATCTCAACACTAAGGGGTCGATTCCGATCTCGGCCGGTAGGGCTCCGAATCAGACTCGGCATTACCGGATCCGATTCGGAGGCCTGATTCCCGACCGAGTCGGACGTGCGTCCGGGCGAGCGAGTACGATGCGAACGTACGCGAAATCGCCGACCGACTCGTTTGCGGGACCCAACCGCTCCGACCGACTCGCACGGACACGACTCGCACCGCGCAATGGAGACGTTCCCCGGCCGGGTAAGTACGATGCGCGCCGCGAGCAGTCCGACCGACTCGCGCCGTCCGGCTCGAAAGAGCAGTCGGACCCGCACTTTGGGGGTCCGTGTCGGACCCCCCTGTATGCCTAGCCGTGCGAGTCGCACACAGGGGGGACCCATGGGTACGCCTACCTGTGCGTGTACGGCGCGACCCGCTTCAACGCGTACCCGCTATAGGGGGCGCCCTTGTTCGCCTCGCACCCATTGAGTCAATGGGAGCCCGCGTACGCGTTGTACGACCGGCTCCAATTGACTTCAATGGGAGTCTGACCGAATCGAGTCCGATAGCATGCGAACGCATCGTACTCGTTCGGTCGGACTGCTAGGGTCCGATTCGGTCGGAAATCTCTCCGGGTCCGGCTCGGTCGGAGAGATTTCCTGCCCGAATCGGAATCGGCCCCAAAATCTCTACATAATCCTGCACTGTACACTTTACCCAAATTCATAAGGGCCAACAGAGAACACTGGGGAGGCCTGTTGCATCTGGCTATAGCTCTATGCTCAAACCATTGGTTAATACATTGCCTATTTTATTAACGGTTTTGTGACTGATACCAAAAGCTACATAAAGGACAGTGGACATTTTATAACTAAGATTTAGGACATAATCTTTGACAGTCGAGATACGATCCATGTCTGGCTTGACATTGAATCACTTTATACCAACATACCACAGACTGAGGGTATTAAAGCAATCTCTGACCTTTTAGACAAATGTTCTGAACCATTGATGTTCCAGCAAACTTTATTGTGTCCCTTCTAGGTTTAGCCCTTATAAAGAACTATTTTGACTTCACTGCCAAATATTACTTGCAAACTGAAGGAACTACAATGGGGGCTTCTTTTGCCCCCAATTTTGCCATCCTTTCCATGAATGATTTTGAATGCCATTGCATGTATGATATCAGAACCAACCACTTCCATGAACCAGTTTCGTCATGGAAACGTTTCAGAGACCACATTTTCATGATCTGGACTGAGGATGACAACATTCTTGCTGAATTTCTGAACAACGACTTACATTACACACATAACTATAGTAGAACATCCATTAATTTTTTTAGACCACACTATAGGTTTGGTAGACGATTGGTTGTGTGCTAAGTTGTTTCGCAAACCAACTGAACAGAGTAGATTACTTCATTACATCAGTAATCCTCCCATGAAATTAAAAGATAGCCTACCATTTTGTCAGATCCTGTGTATGCGCAGGAACTGGAATTAAAGAAGTGATTACTTCAAGAAGGCTGAGTTTGTGTACTAAATTACTAGCCAGATGATACCCAAACAAATTAGTGAAGATATCGATGAAAAGAACATGGTGTTCTCCTCATGAGCACTTTTTCATACCAACAGATAAGGAAGAGACTGAGCGAACTGGATGTGTCACAAATTTCTGCACCATGACCAATACTTTGACAAAATTTATAGCAGAGAATTGGCCACTTAACACCGCAATAGGCATTAAGAATGAGGTCCCTATGTTCTCTTCTTGAAAAAGCAAGTATTTGCAGGACCATTTGGTCCACACAAGCGTACCCCAACCAATAAAACAGTCTTGTATAGATTCTTTTTTATGGCCATGATCACATCATTGGACGCTATCATTGTGGAAGTTGCTTAATGTGCAAATATATGAACAACTGTTTTGTTGATGGCAGAATTACACACAGACACACATACTTAGAGATTACTCTAATTGCAATTCTAATAATGTTGTTTATGCTATTTGGTGCCCGTGCAAATTTATCTCTGTAGTGCAAACAACACAAAAGGGTAAGTATTGTATGTGTCAACATTAAAGCAGAATCCGATGATGAAACCTTACAGCCCCCCTTGAGGAGGTGAGATTACTGTGATGTTAAACAAAGCAGAGTAGAAGTGGATTTTGAAATGTGACAGCATTACGAAAGGCCTAAACACTCTGGATGAATGCACCTCTATGACACAATTTACCTGGATGGACTTAATTGTTTATATAACCTTTCTGCTTATGTTGACATTACTTAACCCTTTAACTGCTGGGCCTTTCCACCCCAGTGCTGAGTGAGCCCTTTTTTTGGGCTATTTGAGGTAGTTTACGCTTAGGGCTCTATAACTTCTTTTCTACATAAGGTATCCACGTCAAATTTGCATCCATTTTTCCAACATCCTGGGGATTGTAAAGGTACCCAGGGTTTGTGGATTGCTCTGTAGGGAACCGAGAAAATAGGCAAAATATAGCTAAATTTTGAGCTTGTTGGGAAAAATAGGAAAAAAGTGCTCTGGAAAAAAGTGCCTGTTATTTTCCCCCTAAAATATGCATCAAAGAAAGGTTTGCTGTGCTAAAGCCACCATCTTCCCAACTTTCAGGAATATGCAGATCTGAATAAAAGAAAAAATAACCACTGTTTTGGCATTTTTCAAAAAGGTAGCCCATTTTTCCTATTTTTTGTGCTCTCAGCCTACTTCCTGTTTGTGGTGGACTATTGTGAAACCAGTGGGTGATCCAGGAAAGTTATACAGTTTGTAAACGTGGACAAAATTCTGAATTCACCAAGGGGTCATATCTGTATATCCCTCAAAGTTTTCCTAAAGAAACTGTTGAAATAAAGAAATTTTGACAATGAGTAGGAAAAAACGACCATTTGTGACAACATTTTCCATTTTCATCTGTGACTTTTTTTCACAATGACTGATTTACAAAAGCAATATGCCATTATGTTTGCTAGACCCTACTGGTTGCGGGGGTATATAGGGTTTGTGGGTTCTCTAAGAAACCAAGGCACCCAGAGCCAACAACTGAGCTGCACCATACAATGGTTTTTCATTATGTACAGAGTATCGATCAATTCATATCTGAAATCAGTAGAGGGAAAAATGGGTATCAAGAAAACCTATGTATTTCTGAAATGGGCATAAGATGTGGAGTTTAGGAGCAGTAGTTATTTATACAGCACTGAATTTGTGGGTAACTGTATAAGCATAAGATTTAGAGTGCATTTTTCAAAACGTCTTCTTTCTTACACGCTGGCTTACATTTGGAAGGCACAAATGCAGTGAAATGCATTTGGTAATAACAAATATTCACTATTCTATGCTCCCACGTGTCTTCTGATAAAAATGGTACTTTACTTGTGTGGGTAGGCCTAGTGCCCGTGACAGGAAATGGCCCAAAATGAAGCATAGACATATCACATTATTCCACAAAAAAATTACCCTTTTTTTGCTAGGTAGGCAATTGTGCATTTTGGGCCCTAGCTTGGCACCTAGGAAACCTTGCAAACCTGTAAATTATTTAAAACTAGACACCTAGGGAAATACAAGGTGGGGTGATTTGCGTTGCTCTGACTAGGCTTTGTTACCCAGAATTCCTTGCAAACCTCAAACTTTGACTAAAAAAACATATTTTCCTCACATTTCTGTGATGGAAATTTCTGAAATCTGTGGGGAGTCACACATTTCCTTCTACCCAGCATTTTCCCAAGTCTACTGATAAAAAAATTATTTTTCAAGTTTTTGGGAGGGTGTCAGCAGAGGGCCCTTTTTAACCCTCCCAAGTGTTGGCCAATGGAAAACACCGGCATTTGGGAGGGAGTGCAGCCATCAGCCATTGCCCAACAGTTGCACCAAAAGGGTCAAATCGTCACCCATTGTTCCTCTGACATCAATCTGTCCAATAACTACTGTTTGTCTACTGAAGTCAAACATCTGCATCATATACTGTTGTGCAAATAAGATGTAATATGAGATGGTTCCACTCATTTATAATATGTTTTATAATCTTCTGTTAATTCAATGTTCATCTTTGTGCCTCTTATTTAGGTCTTACTCTTGTACTCATTGGTTCAACCAGAACTGCTCAATCAATCAATCAATCAATCAATCACAAGATTTGTAAAGCGCACTACTTACCACCGAGGGTCTCAAGGCGCTGAGGGAGAGGAGGGGGGGTGTTGCCGCTACTGGTCGAATAGCCAGGTCTTGAGTCGTCTCCTGAAGGTCAGAAGGTCTTGGGTCTGTCGTAGGTTGAGGGGAAGGGTGTTCCAGATCTTGGCGGCGCGGTGAGAGAAGGATCTTCCTCCGGTGGTGGTTCTCCGGATGCGCGGGACGGTGGCCAGGGAGAGGTCGGCGGAGCGGAGTTGACGGTTGGGAACGTAGGAGAGTCGACTGTTGAGGTAGGCTGGGCCGGTTTTGTGGAGTGCCTTGTGTGCGTGGATCAGGAGTTTGAAGGAGATTCTCTTGTCGACGGGGAGCCAGTGCAGGTTTTTCAGGTGGGGGGTGATGTGGCTGTGGCGTGGAATGTCGAGGATCAGGCGTGCAGAGGCGTTTTGGATTCTTTGCAGTCGTTTGATGAGCTTGGTCGGGGCTCTTGCGTAGAGGGCGTTTCCGTAGTCGAGTCTGCTGCTGACGAGGGCCTGGGTGACTGTTCTTCTCGTGTCTGTTGGGATCCACCTGTAGATCTTGCGGAGCATGCGGAGGGTGTTGAAGCAGGAGGAGGAGCCTACGTTGACTTGCTTGGTCATGGTGAGCGTTGAGTCGAGGATGACTCCCAGGTTGCGTGCGTGGTCGGTTGGTGTCGGGGGTGCCCCTAGTGACGAGGGCCACCAGGAGTCGTCCCAGGCTGATGGGTTGGAGCCGAGGATGAGAATCTCTGTCTTGTCTGTGTTCAGCTTAAGTCGGCTCACTTCATCCAGTCGGCGACGGCTTTCATTCCTTCGTGGAGGTTGGATTTGGCGGCGAGGGGGTCCTTGGTGAGGGAGAGGATCAGTTGAGTGTCGTCGGCGTAGGAGATTATGTTGAGGTCGTGCTGTCGGGCGATGCGTGCGAGTGGAGCCATGTAGATGTTGAACAGTGTCGGGCTGAGGGAAGATCCCTGGGGTACGCCTCAGATGATCTCGGAGGCTTTGGATCGGAATGGGGGGAGGCGGACGCTCTGGGTTCTGCCGGAAAGGAAGGAGGTGGTCCAATCCAGGGCCTTGTCTCGGATCCCTGCGTCGTGGAGGCGTGTGCGTAGTGTGCAGTGGCAAACAGTGTCGAAGGCGGAGGAGAGGTCCAGGAGGATGAGGGCCGCCGTCTCGCTGTTGTCCAGCAGGATCCTGATGTCGTCTGTGGCGGCGATGAGGGCGGTCTCGGTGCTGTGGTTGCTGCGGAATCCTGACTGGGAGGGGTCCAGGTTGCTGTTATCTTCGAGGTAGCGGGTGAGCTGTCTGATGACGATCTTCTCGATGACCTTAGCTGGGAATGGAAGCAGGGAGATGGGCCGGAAGTTCTTGAGGTCGCTCGGGTCCGCCTTGGGTTTTTTGAGTAGGGCGTTGATCTCGGCGTGTTTCCAGCTCTCTGGGAAGGTCGCGGTCGCGAAGGAGAGGTTGATGACGTTGCGCAGGTGGGGTGCGATGGTGCTCACCTTTAGTTTTCAGGCCTCTCACCTAATGAACCTGAGGACGTCTTATTTTATTTTAATAGGACACACAGAGCAGAGCACATCTTTACTCTATATCTAAATGTGCAACTATCTTAACTCTGTAACTAGACTAGTTATTTAAATGTAGTATGGCCTTTATTATGAGTTCAACATAATTCCTGAACAGAAGGTTTTGGCTGAATCAAAATCAGAAATTCCATAAGTAGATTTTCCCAGGAAAAAAACAGTGTAGGATGGGAATGGGGTCTTGTGAGGTAACAAACAAAGACCAGTGAGAGAAGTAGCAGGAAAACCACTGAGCTAGTGACACCAAGATTCATTAAGGAGGTAATAAGGTGAGCTATTTAGCAATATCAAAAGCTCCAGACAGATTAAGAAGTAGAATGATAATGGACAAGAGATGGTTGTGGCGAGTGGAGGAGATAACGTTTTTTTACATGCAACATCTTGAGGGACTCAAATAAATGCAAAAACAATTGATGGACAGAATGCAGAACAATGTCATACATTCACCCCAGTACAGAGATCTGGGCCTAAATCCATCTTTTTTTGCTCACCATGCCATTTCAGTTTAGACCCAGCCATATGCAAATCAGTCTTGACCCTGCGCCCTATGGGAACAGTCCAGCCCGAACTGCCAGGCCAGGTCCTCCCTGAACTGGAAACAAGCATCCTAGGACCGGTTTCGGGCTTTCAGCCCTCATCAGCCAGGGTAGCTTGACTCCAGTGGCATGGAGAGCACGGGACCCACGTCTGGGCATACCCGTCCCACTCGGGGTGACAAATGCAAAAACAACAATTGATGGACAGAATGCAGAACAATGTCGTACATTCACCCCAGTACATAGATCTGGGCCTAAATCCATCGTTTTTTTGCTCACCATGCCATTCCAGTTTGGACCCAGCCATATGCAAATCAGTCTTGACCCTGCGCCCAATGGGAACAGTCCAGCCTGAACTGCCAGGCCAGGTCCTCCCTGAACTGGAAGCAAGCATCCTAGGACCGGTTTCGGGCTTTCAGCCCCCATCAGCCAGGATAGCTTGACTCCAGTGGCCTGGAGAGCACGGGACCCACGTCTGGGCATTCCCATCCCACTCGGGGTGACAAATGCAAAAACAACAATTGATGGACAGAATGCAGAACAATGTCGAACATTCACCCCAGTACAGAGATCTGGGCCTAAATCCATAGTTTTTTTGCTCACCATGCCATTCCAGTTTGGACCCAGCCATATGCAAATCAGTCTTGACCCTGCGCCCAATGGGAACAGTCCAGCCTGAACTGCCAGGCCAGGTCCTCCCTGAACTGGAAACAAGCATCCTAGGACCGGTTTCGGGCTTTCAGCCCTAATCAGCCACGATAGCTTGACTCCAGTGGCATGGAGAGCACGGGACCCACGTCTGGGCATACCCGTCCACTCGGGGTGACAAATGCAAAAACAACAATTGATGGACAGAATGCAGAACAATGTCGTACATTCACCCCAGTACAGAGATTGGGCCTAAATCCATCGTTTTTTTGCTCACCATGCCATTCCAGTTTGGACCCAGCCATATGCAAATCAGTCTTGACCCTGCGCCCAATGGGAACAGTCCAGCCCGAACTGCCAGGTCCTCCCTGAACTGGAAACAAGCATCCTAGGACCGGTTTCGGGCTTTCAGCCCTCATCAGCCAGGATAGCTTGACTCCAGTGGCCTGGAGAGCACGGGACCCACGTCTGGGCATTCCCATCCCACTCGGGGTGACAAATGCAAAAACAACAATTGATGGACAGAATGCAGAACAATGTCGAACATTCACCCCAGTACAGAGATCTGGGCCTAAATCCATAGTTTTTTTGCTCACCATGCCATTCCAGTTTGGACCCAGCCATATGCAAATCAGTCTTGACCCTGCGCCCAATGGGAACAGTCCAGCCTGAACTGCCAGGCCAGGTCCTCCCTGAACTGGAAACAAGCATCCTAGGACCGGTTTCGGGCTTTCAGCCCTAATCAGCCACGATAGCTTGACTCCAGTGGCATGGAGAGCACGGGACCCACGTCTGGGCATACCCGTCCACTCGGGGTGACAAATGCAAAAACAACAATTGATGGACAGAATGCAGAACAATGTCGTACATTCACCCCAGTACAGAGATCTGGGCCTAAATCCATCGTTTTTTTGCTCACCATGCCATTCCAGTTTGGACCCAGCCATATGCAAATCAGTCTTGACCCTGCGCCCAATGGGAACAGTCCAGCCCGAACTGCCAGGTCCTCCCTGAACTGGAAACAAGCATCCTAGGACCGGTTTCGGGCTTTCAGCCCTCATCAGCAAGGATAGCTTGACTCCAGTGGCCTGGAGAGCACGGGACCCACGTCTGGGCATACACGTCCCACTCGGGGTGACAAATGCAAAAACAACAATTAATGTACAGAATGCAGAACAATGTCGTACATTCACCCCAGTACAGAGATCTGGGCCTAAATCCATCGTTTTTTTGCTCACCATGCCATTCTGGACCCAGCCATATGCAAATCAGTCTTGACCCTGCGCCCAATGGGAACAGTCCAGCCCGAACTGCCAGGCCAGGTCCTCCCTGAACTGGAAACAAGCATCCTGGCTGATGACGGCTGTAAGCCAGAAACCGGTTCCAGGATGCTTGTTTCCGGTCCAGGGAAGACATGGCTTGGCAGTTCGGGCTGGACTGTTCCCATGAGGCACAGGGTCAGACTGATTTGCATATGGCCATGTCTGAACTGGGGTGGCGGAGTGAGCTAAAGAATGATGATGGATTAAACCCAGATCAGTTGACTGGGGGTGAGTGCTTGCAATGTTCAACTCTCCGTCCATCATCCCCTTTGGTTTTGCTATGTTCGCCCCAAGTTGGCAGGGTATGCCCAGACGTGGATCCCTTGCTCACTTTGCCTCTGGATTCAAGATAGCCTGGCTGATGACGGCTGTAAGCCAGAAACCGGTTCTAGGATGCTTGTTTCCCGTCCAGGGAAGACATGGCTTGGCAGTTCGGGCTGGACTGTTCCCATGAGGCACAGGGTCAGACTGATTTGCATATGGCCATGTCTGAACTGGGGTGGCGGAGTGAGCTAAAGAATGATGATGGATTAATCCTAGATCAGTTGACTGGGGGTGAGTGCTTGCAATGTTCAACACTCCGTCCATCATCCCCTTTGGTTTTGCTATGGACTCAAATCAATGACCTACTTTCTAAGCATGGATTATAAAGAGGGAATCTAGTCACATCTACTACTCATGCTCGACGTCGAGATAAGGAAACTGTATTTAACACCTAGGCTGGGATTGTTCATTAACCCATGTTTTAGAGGGATATACAAAAAGTTGCCCCATGATTGAAAGAATTGAATATTCTGTTGAACTGAATAGAGACGCTTACCACTCATAATATTTTAATAATATTTGATTGCATATTGTTTTGTTAATATTGATGTCGATGTACGCAATGATACATCTGTGCATGAAAAAGAAACGGAATCATTGTTGTCGACATCACCCGATATGACCTCTCGATCAACCCAGAGTCAGAAATATGTGGTCAGGCAGGCCCTGCTACCTAGGCATGAAGCTACTGATTGACAGATAACAGGTGGGGTGGCACGTAAACAGCAGGATAAACATGTGAACCGGAAAAACCCAGATTAGTCCCACAGATAGGCAGCGATAGCACAATGGTCCGAGGAGATTGGTCCCAATAAAACGCACATGGCTGGAGGGGTCGCATTCCCAAAACATCATAAAGTTAGATGCCACATGAAGTTAGGAACACTCAGCCAATCAGGCCATAGCACACGCAGCACACGCAGTGATCATGCGCTCCCCATGCCGGACATCTGGACATGTTACCCACTGCCCCTCATTATGTCCACGCAAGGTTGAGATCCACCTGCACTTGTCATGAGGTGGGAGTAATTTATGGCTCCATGATTAGGCTCACATTTCTCACCTGAAACAGGATCTATGAATTGTTTTATGATGCTCCAAGAAATGTCTATATAGATGCTAAAAAATGATTGTACTTTGAGACAGTCCTAAGACCCTGACTGTGTAACTGTGCTCCTGGTCACAGCGTTTAATTAAACTAACTGTTCCTCTTTTGCCAAACGCCTCTTGTCTTTGTTTTTCAAGGAAAATTCATATTCAAGCAACAGTTTTACGATGATCAATACTTGAATTATTTATTGTGTTTGAACAGATTTTGATAAATGTTTCTTCTTATGGTGAAGTGCGTCTGTAAACATTATTGTAAATATTGTACAGGCTAGCACACTGCCTGCTTCAGCTCCACTCTTCCTCCCTGGAGCAGGGACACCTCCCAGGTTCCTCAAATGAAGCTATCATCTACACAATGCTCCAACCCCATTAAGTCCTGATGGACATGTCCTCTTATCATCCCTTATTGATACTCAATACCGAACTTAAGATTCTTTCTCAGCTACTAGCTAATCGATTGCTTCAGAATCTCCCACTATTGATACACTCTGACCAATCGGATTTTATCCCCGGCCATAGGACCTTGCGTATCCTTAGAAGGCTGTGGGATGTAATGGCCAGCTCCCCTGACACCTTTCCGAGGGCAGCATGTACTGCACTTGATCCAGAGCAGGCCTTCGACTCTCTTCACTAGGACTATCTACTGGGACTGTTATAAGCAGTGCTTAATTTGACCTGGTGGTTTCCGGTGTTCGACACCGGCACTTAATTGTCAACACCGGTGCTTGTGACACTCTGCCACAAGCACCGGTGTCTGCATAATTTAGAGATGAACACAACAACAGTTAATTATCAATTAAATGTACATTAAAAATTACCACTACCTGCCGCCCAAGCCATTCTTATAGCTTTGGGGGCCTGATATAGTCCGAATTGTCACACTTGTAAGAGTGTGATGGTTAGTAGTTGTGTTGTGACTATCATTGGCAGCATGTGGGGCAATCTGCAGTGCCCTCCACATAGAGCCCTGGCACTTATTGTTTTACAAACTAAGTACTGGTTGCACGGGATGGGCGCTGGCCCTCCCTGGTGTGACTGGATTGGTCTTTTATATGCGGCTCCTACGGCCAGGGTCAGAACAGGGAAATGTGTTTTGCACTCTTTCATAGTGGGTAGGGGCACCCACCAGGGATGCCCTCTCTCACCATTACATTTTGCAATTGCAGTGGAACCATTAGCTGAGACACCAGGTATTGTGATAGGGCATGACGATGCAAGCCCCAGGAGGGCGATCCCCAAGCAGGGATCCACCCACTAGACACCAGGGAGGGGGGAGCGGCCCCTTGGGCAAGGGCCTTCGCTCCCCCCATAAAGAAATGGGCACAATTCAGTCTTTCTGCCCCCCCTGGGGGGCAGATGGGGCAGTAGCCCCCAATCTGCCCCCCGGGGGGAAAGACCACTAAAGACCAGGGATTTTTTTGGTGCATTTTTTTAGGGTGGGGGCTGCCCGAAATGGGCACGTCAATGCCCCCACCCTCCCCCGCCACCATTACAGCCTTTCTGCCCCCCCGGGGGTCAAAAAGCCCACTAGACGCCGGGGATATTTTGGGGCAAATCTGAATTAGGGTGGGGGCTGCCCAAAATGGGCATGCCAATGCCCCCACCCCTCCCCCACAAAAATTACAGCCTTTCTGCCCATCTGGGGGGCAGATTGATTTGATTTGATTTGATTTGGAAATTTATAAAGCGCACGAATGCCCAAGGGCGTCTTGGCGCTAAGTCGATGTAGCAAGAGACTGCCGATGATAAAGAGCTCTAAGAGGTAAAAAGCCATGTTTTTACAGCTTTCCTGAATGATAGGAGCGAGGGGCTATTTTTTATTGTGATAGGGAGAAGGTTCCAGGTCTTGGCCGTCTGCACTAAGAAGCTTCTCCCCCCCCCACCTAACCTGCTTAAATCTTGGGACCTGTATCAATTTTGCCTGCCCAGACCTCAGATTCCTGCATGGCTCATACCGTTTCAGATGTGTTTTTAAAAATTGTGGCCCTATACCAAGAAGGGCCTTGTAGGCCAAGCAGGCTGTCTTAAATCTTATTCTTTTCTCCATTGGTAACCAGTGGAGAGCTCTTAGTCTGTGGGCAACTGGTTCTGATCTAGGGATGTCCAGCACCAGCCTTGCTGCTGCATTCTGTAAACGCTGGAGTTTTGTCAGATATTGGATTTGTATCCCAGCATACAAGGCATTGCCATAATCCAGTCTGGACAAAACCAGTGCTGTTACTAAAGTTTTACATGATTCTTGGGGAATGAAAGGCAGTATTCTTCTAATCATTTTTAAAATGAACCACACAGAGGAAGTCAGTTTATTTATCTGGGCATTAAAAGACAGTTTATTATCCAGTATAACTCCCACATTTCTGACTTTGTCCACTGGGGAGGGGAAATCGCCTAAGCTATCCGGCCACCATTTAGGCGACCAAAAATTTGTGTCTGTCCCGAGCAGCATGACTTCGGTTTTCTCACTATTCAGTTTGAGGCAGTTAAGCTGCATCCAATCTTTAACCTGTCTCATACAGTTGCTGAATCGGTCGGCTGTATCCTCCAGATTGTTTGAGACTGACACCACTATTTGGGTGTCATCTGCATAGGAGACTGGTAAGAACCCACATTTTCTTATTATGCTGCCAAGGGGGCAACGTAAATATTGAAAAGAGTGGGGCTCAAAGAGGACCCCTGTGGTACTCCGCATGGTGAGTTGAATGGTTTGGATGTGAAGTCTCATAATTTGACTGTAAAAGTTCTATCTGTCAAATATGAGGATAACAGCTTCAGTACAGTGTCGTGAGCTCCCAGTTCTGCTAGCCGGGTCAGAAGTATCTCATGGCATTAGCCCCCAATCTGCACCCCAGGGGAAACAAAAAGCCCACTAGTCGCCAGGGATTTTTTTTGGGCAAATTTGAATTAGGGTGGGGGCTGCCCAAAACAGGCATGCCCATGCCCCCACCCCCTCCCCCGCAAAAATTACAGCCTTTCTGCCCCCCCTGGGGGGCAGATGGGGGCATTAGCCCCCAATCTTCCCCCCGGGGGGGCAAAAAGCCCAGTAGACGCCAGGGATTTTTTGGGCAAATTTTAATTAGGGTGGGGGCATTGGCATGCCTGTTTTGGGCAGCCCCCACCCTAATTAAAATTTGCCGAAAAAACTCCCTGGCATCTAGTGGACTTTCAGCCCCCCCTGGGGGGCAGATGGGGGCATTATCCCCCAATCTGCCCTGCCGGGGGGGCAAAAAGCCCACTAGACGCCAGGGATTTGTTTGGGCAAATTTTTATTAGGGTGGGGGATGCCCAAAACAGGCATGCCAATGCCCCCACCCCCCACCCGCAACAATTACAGCCTTTCTGCCCCCCTGGGGGGAAGATGGGGCATTATCCCCCAATCTGCCCCCCCCCAGGGGGGCAAAAAGCCCACTAGTCGCCAACGATTATGCTGGCTTTTTTATGTGTGGGGGTGGGGGCTGCCCAGAATGGGCATACCAATGCCCCCTACACCCCAAAGAAATAGCCACAGTGTTTCTGCCCCCCTTGGGGGCATATCGGGGCAACCCCACCCCCGATATCCCCTCCCCAGGGTGGCAGAAAGCCGACTAGGCACGGATTTGTTTTTAGCAATATGCCTACCTGTGGATTTTGGGCCCCAGCACAGCCGGCACATAGGGAAACCTAGCAAACCTGTACATTTTTGAAAACTAGATACCCAGGGGAATCCAGGATGGGGTGACTTGACTGGCTCTCACCAGGTTCTGTTACCCAGAATCCCTTGCAAACCTCAAAATGTGTATAAAAAAACACATTTTCCTCACATTTCTGTGGTGGAAAGTTCTGGAATCTGTGTGGATCCACAAAATTCCACTCACCCCGCATTCCCCAAAGTCTTCCGAGAAAAATGGTACCTCACTTGTGTGGGTGGGTCAAGTACCTGCGACAGGCAAGGGCCCAAAACCTAGTGAGGCGACATCAAAATTACCTATCACAAACCAACCTGGTTTTGCACGGGCGGTAACCTGGGTTTTTGGCCCCGGGGTCGGCGGCCATCTAGGGAAACCTACCAAACCCACACATTTCTGAAAACTAGACACCCGGGGGATTCCAGGGAGGTATGGCTTGCGTGGATCCCCCAACATTTTCTTACCCAGAATCCCCTGCAAACCTCAAATTTAGCTGAAAAAAAATCACTTTTTCCACACATTTTTGTGTGGGAAAGTTGTGGCATCGCTGGGCTGACACAAATTTCCTACCACCCAGCATTCCCCCAGGTCTCCCGATAAAAATGGTGCCTCACTCGTGTGGGAGGCACAAGTACCCGCGACAGGCAAAGGCCAAAAACGTATTGAGGCGACATCAAAATTGCCTATCACAAAACGACCTGGTTTTGCAAGGGGGGTCACCTGGGTTTTTGGCCCGTGCTCGGCGGCTACCTAGGGAAACCTACCAAATCCACACATTTCTGAAACGTAGACACCCGGGGGATTCCAGGGAGGTATGGCTTGCGTGGATCCCCCAATGTTTTCTTACCCAGAATCCCCTGCAAACCTGAAATTTTGCTGAAAAAAATCACTTTTTTCACACATTTGTGTGTGGGAAAGTTGTGGCATCACTGGGCTGACACAAATTTCCTACCACCCAGCGTTCCCCCAGGTCTCCCGATAAAAATGGTGCCTCACTCGGGTGAGAGGCCCAAGTACCCGCGACAGGCAAGGGCCCAAAACGTATTGAGGCGACATCAAAATTGCCTATCACAAAACGACCTGGTTTTACAAGGGGGGTCCCATGACTTTTTGGCCCGGGGCTCGTCGGCCACCTAGAGAAACCTACCAAACCCACACATTTCAGAAAACTAGACACCCGGGGGATTCGAGGGAGGTATGGCTTGTGTGGATCCCCCAACGTTTTCTTACCCAGAATCCCCTGCAAACCTGAAATTTTGCTGAAAAAATCACTTTTTTCACACATTTGTGTGTGGAAAAGTTGTGGCATCACCGGGCTGACACAAATTTCCTACCACCCAGCGTTCACCCAGGTCTCCCGATAAAAATGGTGCCTCACTCGGGTGGGAGGCCCAAGTACCCGCGACAGGCAAGGGCCCAAAACGTATTGAGGCGACATCAAAATTGCCTATCACAAAATGTTTTCAGAAATGTGTGGGTTTGGTAGGTTTCCCTAGGTGGCCGCCAAGCCCCGGGCCAAAAAGTCATGGGACCCCCCTTGGAAAACCAGGTCGTTTTGTGATAGGCAATTTTGATGTCGCCTCAATACGTTTTGGGCCCTTGCCTGTCGCGGGTACTTGGGCCTCCCACCAGAGTGAGGCACCATTTTTATCGGGAGACCTGGGGGAACGCTGGGTGGTAGGAAAATTGTGTCAGCCCGGTAATGCCACAACTTTCCCACACACAAATGTGTGAAAAAAGTGATTTTTTCAGTAAAATTTCAGGTTTGCAGGGGATTCTGGGTAAGAAAACGTTGGGGGATCCACGCAAGCCATACCTCACTGGAATCCCCAGGGTGTCTACTTTTCAGAAATGTGTGGGTTTGATAGGTTTCCCTAGGTGCCGGCAGAGCTAGGGTTAAAAAACTACAGCTAGGCACTTTGCAAAAAAAGGGTCATTTTTCACTGTGAAAATGTGGTGTGTGCACGTTGCGTTTTGCGCTGTTTCCTGTCGCGGGCACTAGGCCTACCCACACAAGTGAGATATCATTTTTCTCGGAAGACTTTGGGGAACGCTGGGTGGGTGGAATTTTGTGGATCCACGCAGATTCCAGAACTTTCCACCACAGAAAAGTGAGGAAAATGTGTTTTTTTGGACAATTTATTAGGTTTGCAAGGGATTCTGGGTAACAGAACCTGGTGAGAGCCAGTCAAGTCACTCCATACTGGATTCCCCTGGGTGTCTAGTTTTCAAAAATGTATAGGTCTGCTAGGTTTCCCTAGGTGCCGGCAGAGCTAGGGTTCAAAAACTGCAGCTAGGCACTTTGCAAAAAAAGGGTCATTTTTCACTGTGAAAATGTGGTGTGTCCACGTTGCGTTTTGTGCTGTTTCCTGTCGCAGGCACTAGGCCTACCCACACAAGTGAGGTACCATTTTTCTGGGAAGACTTTGGGGAATGCGGGGTGGGTGGAATTTTGTGGATTCACGCAGATTCCAGAACTTTCTACCACAGAAAAGTGAGGAAAATGTGGTTCTTTTGACAATTTGTTAGGTTTGCAAGGGATTCTGGGTACCAGAACCTGGTGAAAGCCAGTCAAGTCACCCCATCCTGGATTCCCCTGGGTGTCTAGTTTTCAAAAATGTATAGGTTTGCTAGGTTTCCCTAGGTGCCCGCAGAGCTAGGGTTCAAAAACTACAGCTAGGCACTTTGCAAAAAGAGGGTCATTTTTCACTGTGAAAATGTGGTGTGTCCACGTTGCGTTTTGTGCTGTTTCCTGTCGTGGGCACTAGGCCTACCCACACAAGTGAGGTACCATTTTTCTCGGAAGACTTTGGGGAATGCGGGGTGTGTGGAATTTTGTGGATCCATGCAGATTCCAGAACTTTCCACCACAGAAAAGTGAGGAAAATTTGTTTTTTTTTTACAATTTGTTAGGTATGCAAGGGATTCTGGGTACCAGAACCTGGTGAGAGCCAGTCAAGTCACCCCATCCTATTCCCCTGGGTGTCCAGTTTTCAAAAATGTATAGGTTTGCTAGGTTTCCCTAGGTGCCGGCAGAGCTAGGGTTCAAAAACTACAGCTAGGCACTTTGCAAAAAAAGGGTCATTTTTCACTGTGAAAATGTGGTGTGTCCACGTTGCGTTTTGCGCTGTTTCCTGTCGCGGGCACTAGGCCTACCCACACAAGTGAGGTACCATTTTTCTCGGAAGACTTTGGGCAACGCGGGGTGGGTGGAATTTTGTGGATCCACGCAGATTCGAGAACTTTCCACCACAGAAAAGGGAGGAAAATGTGTTTTTTTTGACAATGTTTTAGGTTTGCAAGGGATTCTGGGTACCAGAACCTGGTGAGAGCCAGTCAAGTCACCCCATCCTGGATTCCCCTGGGTGTCTAGTTTTCAAAAATGTATAGGTTTGCTAGGTTTCCCTAGGTGCCGGCAGAGCTAGGGTTGAAAAACTACAGCTAGGCACTTTGCAAAAAAAGGGTCATTTTTCACTGTGAAAATGTGGTGTGTCCACGTTGTGTTTTGGGCCGTTTCCTGTTGCGGGCACTAGGCCTACCCACACAAGTGAGGTACCATTTTTATCGGGATACTTAGGGTAACACAAAATTGTAGAGCAACTGTTATTATCTATTGACTTTTGATGCATTTCTGCCTTCCAAATGAAAGACAATGTGTAAAAAAGAAGTCATTTTGAAAAATGACCTATAATTCTAATGCTAGTATGGGTACTCCCAATTTCAGAAAATTTGCAAATATCTACTGTTTCTAAACTCTATATTTTGTTCCCATTTCAGAAATACATAGGTGTCTTTCATACCGATTTTTCCATGTATAAATTTTCCCAGAATAATTGCTATATACCCGGGACATAATAAAAAACCATTGCAAGACGCTGCTCAGTTATTGGCTCTGGGTTCGTCGGGTTCTTGGTGAACCTACAAGTCCTATATATCACCACAACCAGAAAGGTCCAGCGGATGTAATGGTATATTGCTTTCAAATAGCTGTCATAATTAGAAGAAGTTACAGGTGAAAACGTTGACACAAATGGCAGTTTTTTTCAACTAATTTTCAATTTTTCCTATATTTAACTGTTTGTTTCTATAAAGAAAACTTGAAGGATATACACAAATGACCCCTTGCTGAATTCAGAATTTTGTATACTTTTTAGAAAGGTATGGCTTTCTAGTATCCATTATTGCTTTCATACCCATTTCTACCATTAACTGGAAGGAGGTTGAAAGCACAAAAATAGCAAAAATAGGCTATGTCCCAGAAAAATGCCAAAACTGTGTACAAAATTTAGGTTTTCTGACAAAAGTCTTCTTGTCCCTGAAAGCTGGGAAGATGGTGATTTCAGCACCACAACCCCTTTTTGATGCCATTTGCAGGGAAAAAACCAGATGCTTTCATCTGTAGCCCTTTTTTTAGCATTTTCCCCCCAAAAAACAAAATTTAGCTGTATTTTGGCTAATTTCTGGGTCCCCTCCAGGGGAATCCACAAACCCTGGGTACCTTTAGAATCCCCATGATGTTGGGAAAAAAGGACGCAAATTTGGCATGGATACCTTATGTGGTCAAAAAGTTACAGGGGCCTAAGCGCGAACTACCCCAAATAGCCAAAAAAAGGCTTAGCACAGGAGGGGAAAAGGCCTAGCAGCGAAGGGGTTAATCCCTGTATGTGCTGAACCCAGACCCTCATGTGCAGCTAGTATTAATTCCAATCTGGATCTGTGTTTGGTATTACTATATCCCCCACTCCTGAAATTTGAGCATACAGAATATTTTGTGCAACTAGCTTGTGGGAGTACTTGAGTAGAAAGCCTTTTGTGGTGGAGAGCTGTTGCGCGTGGCATTGACAGCTATCATAGTTGTTCAGTCTGAATGAGTGATTTCAGAATGCTAGAACGAGTGATTGCAGCAACGGCAGCAGTTTGCACTGTTGCCTTGGCGGCTTCATCCACCATTGAATTCCCTTCAACATGAACGCGAACACACTGATGACTCAATGTATGAATTACATGAGCCTGGGGCAGGCCTTCTTTCAGCTTTGCCACTTGTTCCCAAAGCATCTTGTGCTTTATTGTACAACTCTTCGAATCTCGAAACCCATTTTAGCCCCAATAGTGAAGGTATTCATTGTAAGATTGGACACAGTAAAATGAATCACACACGATAAGTGTGGGGAATTCGCGATCCATATTTTGTAGTACCAGTATTCACAGCTTTTAGTTCTGCCAGCTGTGCTGTGCAGTCCCCTTGGGACTGTGTATGTGTTATTCCGGGAAGAAACTTTCTATCTCACATGCACCCTTTTACAATTGCGCATGCCGTGGAATATTGCTGTTTTGATCCTACTGCTGGTTGAGCAGATCCATTGGTATAAGTTATACATTCATATCGATCTAGAGGCATAATTTAATTCGGCAGAGCATATTCTTGTTCGTACTGCAGGAATGCTTGTGTTTGTAATGCAGCATCAAATCTCTAATCTACATCTGTAGCAGTGAGAGAGTTAGCCCATTGAATCCATCTTGGATGTAAAGCTTTAGCATTCAGAATGCTCGCTTTAGTAACGGCCTCTATGGTCGTTATTGGGGTAATGACAATTATGCGTTTTCCGTGAGCCAGAGCTCTCTCTCTCATTACAGCAGTCTGTACTGCTGTGAGAATTTTCTCAGTGGAAGCAAAACGCATTTCAGCGTTTGTGAACAGATGTGATTTGTATGCTATAGGTACCGTATCACCTTCATTGAAAGTGATGTAGGTGTACTTGGTTGGTCCAGCGACTACGCGGATCACCAGGTTAGTTGTGTTGACATGTGTGTGTAAATGGCTTGAAGCTACCATGTCAGCTTGTACAGAACGTAAAATGTCAGCATGTTCCTGCATCTAGTGTTGTACTGAAAAATCAGGTCCAATTAAGTTGTAGAATGGTTTTACCCTTTCTGCGTAATCCAAAATGTACGTTCTGCCAAAATTCTAAAATCCTAAAATGGACTGTAGTCTCTTCAGAGTTGTTGGACGTTGGAGCAATGCACATTTTTCTAAAAAATGTTTTGCCAGGCTTTTGCCTTTACTTGATAACTTGTATCCCAAAAACAGGACACTGAGCTGGGCTATTTTAGATTTTTTTAAATTAAATTTGTAGCCCAGGTAAGCAAACCCCACTATTATGTTGTTTATTCTAGCCAAATATTCCAGTAATTCATCGTCCATCAGATAAATATAATCTACATAGGACACTGCCTCCTATCAATACTTTGAAGTCACTCTGTTTTTCTGGCTGAAAACATCCCACGGCTATTCTTATACCCTTCTGGCAAATGACAAAATTGACGCTGAGACCCTAGTGCTGAAAATGCGGTCAAATATCTACTTCAAGGCGCGATATTCTGGCAGAAAAAAACATTTGAGATGTCTAGTGTTGCTTTGTATTTTTTACACACGATGTTATTCATCAATACCGAAATGACTTTGTTGTCCAAAGGTTTGTCTTTTGTCCCAATTACACTACAAAACCCAGTAGATACTAAAACCTAGGTGTTGCAATTTTTACGTAAAATTAGATTAAAAACATTCTTCTTAAATAAGAACACTGAAGAAGTTATTAATATAAGCGGACTTAAGAAGAAATCCTGTTTCTGCCCTGAAAATTCATTGATGCCTACAGAAATTTTAGCTTTTGAGGACCAAGTGCTACGTGAACTAGATTCTTTAAATGAATAGAAGATCTTCTATAATAATAACTTTACAAAAGAAGAAGTAGCAGCACTCAAGAGCTTATCTAATAACCAGGCTTTGGTAATTAAGCCGGCAGATAAGGGGGGTGGAATTGTCCTCTGGGACAGGGGCAATTACGATCAAGAGGTTATAAGACAACTGGGGAATATTCACCACTACAGACCCTTGGATAACAATCCAACGGATAGACTAAGAACACAAATATTACATCTTACCACAGAAGCGTTAGAGGAAAAGTGGATCTGCAAAAATGAATTTGATTTTCTCAATGCGGATACATATAAAACACCAAATATGTATGTACTACCGAAAGTACACAAAAGCATTGATAACCCTCCGGGAAGGCCAATAATTTCAGCCTGCGGTTCCCTGTTGGAGCCACTTGCAAAATATATAGACACCTTTCTGATCCCGTTTGTCAAGAAAACAGATTCATATGTCCGTGACACTATGGATTTCATAAATAAGATCGAAAAACTTTCATTTGACAGTGACAAACAACTTTTAGTATGCTTTGACATAGAGTCATTGTATACTAACATACCGCAGGATGAGGCACTAATAGTCCTAAGGAACACTCTTGATCAATGACAACAACCACATCATGTACCCACTGATTTTATAGTTTCTTTGGCCACTATTTGCCTCAGGAATAATTTGTTTGCCTTCAAAGACTCTCTTTACCTTCAAGTGAAGGGAGTCGCTATGGGGTGCAGCTTCGCCCCCGAAATAGCGAATCTGGTAATGCTTGAATTCAAAAAGCACTGGATATATAGCGACACCAATCCCTACAAAAGCTGCATTCGACATTGGTGTCGCTATATAGATGACATTTTTATGATATGGGAAGGCAAGGAAGAAACCTTGACACAGTTCCATAATTGGTTGAATATGAGATCGGCTGATCTCAAATTTACGGTGACAAGTAATAAAGATAAGATCAACTTCCTTGATGTGTGGGTGCAAGCTAACGGTGGTGTCCTAGAAGTTAGCTTATATACTAAGCCATCCGATAGGAATACTCTATTACATTTCTCCAGTGGCCATCCAAGAAGTCTCAAAGAAAATTTGCCATACGGGCAATTTTTGAGAATACGGAGAAATTGTACAAATAAAAGCGACTACTTTACTAATGCAGAAGTACTGAAGAACAAATTAATAAGTAGAGGATATCCCCGGAAGTTAGTCAAGACCACTCTTAAAAGAGCCTGGTACACACCGAGGCAAGACTTGCTTACACCTAAAGAAAGACCGGAAATGAACCAATTGACATGTGTGCTTACATACAATCCAAAAGCTAATTGAGTAAAAAAGATTATCCTAAATAATTGGAGGATGGTAAGCCATTTAGGATTCCCCAAACTGCTATTTTCATTTCATAAAGGAAAGAATTTGCGGCAACAATTAGTGAGAGCTGCCCAACCGGTAGAAAAGAGACAGGATCTGAGAGGAATGCTAGGCTTACCACCAGTAGTTGGACACTATAGGTGTCAAAGTTGTGCCGCATGTGCTCTCACAGCAGATTCAAAAGAAGTTACTATAAATGGACAACAACACACTCAGAGAACTTTTTCAAATTGCAACACAAAAAACGTTATATTCTGTGTAAAATGTCCATGTAACAGGCAGTATATTGGACAAACGAGACAACCAATAAAAAACCGAATGCTCCAACATAAATCACGGATAAAGTGTAAGACCCCAGGTGCTCCTTTAGTTGAGCACTACCATGATTATGGACATTCTGAAAACGACATGCTATGGACAGTGTTGATCACACTACAAAATGTCACCCAAGAGACTATACAGGCAAGATTGAATAGACTTGAGGCAAGATTAATTGAGAAATATCACACAGCAACTACAGGCCTTAATGATAGGGACGAAATTTGGGCCCTTGTACAACAATAATCAGTACGTGACTAATTTAGAGCGCATTATACAGACTAGCGCCTACCAGATATAACATCAAGTAGCGCTTAATATATTTTTTTACTATGTCTGGACAGACAATGTAAATATAGTTCCTCCAGGCTTGCTTGTTTATAGAATTCGCTATATATTTTAGTGATGTTAGATATGGAACGTTATTACTGTGGTATGAGGCATATTGTGCAAATGATAAATTTATCTTGATTTGTTCTGTGTCTATGTGAAATCTTGTACTTTCTTTTTTGGTGCTTGTATATGAACGATATTGAAAGATTGTGAGGAACAACATAGAGCAACACTCCACTGGGTGCAGGTTATATCGGTGTTTATTGATTTTTACTTTGATTCTTTATTCACAATATTCATCTTTTTTCCAAGCACGTTTTTTCCTACATTTTCTTTAGACACACAGAATTATTTTTGAAAGACAGTATGGGTTCTAGTCTTTCTTTAGTATGCAGAACCCGGAACTTCTATTTCCGAGATAGTCAGTTTCAAGTCTGTCCTCAGTGTTCATGACTTCATCAGGCTCTATACGCGGCTACGTCCTCGCCTGCGTTACACACTGTTTGGCACTCTTCCCGTTTAGACAGAAAGGACCTGCTAGTTTGGAATTGAGTTCCCTGGTAAGTCGTTTTCTTGTAGGTATATATCGAGTACACGCACATATGTGTGAGTGGAGGCGCTCAGATTTTTTAATTTTGGCACGTGCTCCCCCTTTTTGCAGAATCCTTTTGAGTTGGAAATAAGACGCCGGATAAGCCGCATCTTGCACTTACTCTTCTGGACCGGCTTAAGAGCACCTAATGTAAAACTGCTCATTTGCAAATACGTATACTGGTGGCCATCTTTGGGGTGCTGTACTTTAGAGTTCCCCTGTATTCGATTAATAGTTCCATTGTAAACACTATCTATTGAGTATTCTGTATGTTTTTTGGCCTGGGCGGTAAATTCCGTTCCGCTCGCGGAATTTGGGTAATTTCGCGTTCTGCGGAGAACGCGGAATTACCCAAAATTCCGCGATCCGCGGCTTCGCGGAATTTTTTGCTTGTTTGCGCTTTCAAAATGCGTGTTCGCAAGATATTTCTCCCCGAGCACGCAAACAGCGTTCGCGAACAGGAAAAAAGCATCGCGAACGGGCGGAACAAGCAATTCCGAGTGTTCGCGGAACTTTTGCGTACTCGCGGAGATTTTTTACCGTTTCGCGGAGCTTTGCGTAGCGCGAAAGTAGTAGTCCTGTATTCCAGGTGTCATTGTTTGTGTCTCGATAGATGTAGCGTTATTGATGAGACACGGAGGTTAGAAATCTTTTTACGTTTTTTTTAGTTTCATTTTTTGTCTTTTTTAGATACTTGGGTTTCTTTTGCACCTTTTAGGTCATTTTCATTTCTTAACACGTGTGGCGGTGTACAATTGAGCCTTTGATGTTGTTTGCCTGTTTGATAAAGATTTCGGATTGTTTTCTGATTTATTTAGTTTTCATTCTGTCTATTGGCTATATTGTTTCTCTCTTGTATCTCACTATCATAGACTGACACGGTGGAGAGATATGAAGAAATGGTGGTTGGACTTTCCTATGTTCCTTTCTATGCCCTTTGTTGTTCACAGAAACGATTCAGTTGGCCTTGAGGAGACTTTCGTAGAGATGGTGTATATTTCCTATGAGTAATAGCCTGTATATATTTGTATAAATGTGTATATGTAAATACAAAGGATTTTTATTTTATTTTTAGGTTTCCTTTGTACCCTCAGTCCTGATGAGGCCCAGACTAAATGGGCTGAAACGCGTCGACTTGACAGTTGCAAGAAACCCAGACAACTTTCACTTTGATAAAAGAAAAATTTACAATACCATGTAAAATGAAAGGGGTTTAGATGTATTACTCCCCAGTTTGGTGTTGAGATACGGGTTTTCTTGCTGATGTGGGTTGCGAACCATAGTTATTTTCAAAAAATTGTTTATCGCAGCCCTCTAAGAAATTTGGGCAACAAGGATTTCGTTTGCGAGACAAAAGACAATATAAGATTGTTGATGTATATGTATATAATGTAGGTTTTGTAATTGTTTTGTATTACCTTTTTCTGTATGTAAATGTAGATATTTGATGTTTTTCTTTTTGACAAATATATGCATATAGATAAAGCATCTAGATCTCAGTTCGGTGTGAGTGTCTTTTTAACAAGATATATGGTCTAAAGAGAATAGTTCTCCGCCGAAGGATTAATTTAGGTTTCCTTCAGGTTTATAAATTGCTTCTCTTGTTAGATTATTTCCGCTGCATCTTTTTTGTTTCTTGCTGTTCATATTGCCCAGGTGCGGGTGGAGTATGAGGGCAAACCCCCTTCTTATTGAAAGTTATTCATCAATACGGCACTGTGTGCATTCTGTACTACAAATGTGCGTGTGGATGCATTCAAATGTCTGTAATCTAAGACTAAACTATATGAATTGTCAGGTTTTATTACGGGAAACAAAGGATTATTCCTAGATGAGGTGCAATTTTCTATTACACCCTGGTACTCAAGTTGAATTAAGATTTCTCTGACTTGTTTCTTCGCTTCATGTTTAATTGGGTACTGTCTCTTGTGGTTGAGAGATCGTTCTTAATGGGATGCCGTGATGAGGAGACTCATCATCCCACCTAACATGATTGCGGTATAGAGCAGGCACTAAAGCTGATGCCCAGTGCTGCGCATATACATATTTAACTGATTCTGCTACGAGGTCGGAAAAAGCAGGTAAAATTATTCTTCCCCCATTGGACAATCTATCACAAACTCAGGTGGCCAATCTTTTTCAGCTAAAAGAATTTCGTAACCATGTGTCAGGTCCTCCCAAAAGAGACCCTTCACTTCCCTTTGTATGTCCTCTTCTATTCTGTGTAAACAATGTGGGACACTCACTCTTGTATCAGGTGTTTCCACCGTGATATACTCACTCAGCGCTACCACTTCCAGAAAATCCATTATGTTTTGGCAAGCTATTGTGACTTCTGCTGCGCTGTCCAGCATCGTCACTGCCCATTCCCCATTCAGAAGCAGAGTCCTCAGCAGCCTGGGCATTTCTAATCTTAATCCCTGCTTCTTTTTTATTTTTAAATTGAGGTTTCGTAGATTTTTGTTTATCTTCTTGTTTGATGAAGTAGTCTGAAGTGCGATGTGTCTTCCTCGTCGGTTTTGTTCTCTCTTCTGATCTTTGCTTTGACCGTCCTCCTCTCTCTGAGCGTTTCTCAGATTGATCCTGAAAGGAACGAGAGGAACGTGTATCATTACCTGATATCTGTCAGGTTTTCTAATGTTATCACGGTTTCTGAGATTGCATCTCTTTTCTGTGTGGTCCTGGTGAGGAGACCCACTCCATGATTGTTGTTTATTTTGTTTATTACTCTTTGTTTATTATCCCATTTCTTTTTAGAAGAACCGGGTGCTGGCTTGGAGTTATCCTTTTCAGAATCACCCTTGACCACTGGTTTCCCAGGTCTGGCTCCCAGATTATCTCTTCCCAGGGAAGCATGTGTTTGTGCGATAATCTTAGGTAACCCTCTCTCCTGTTGTATAGGAGTTAGTTCCCTCAGGCGTTGGCTTATAGCCATCGCGGCTGCCTCCCCTTTTATGTTGCTTAACATAATTGTAGAAACTTGGGCAAAATTGCCTATTAGTTTCATCCCTAAGTCGAGCAGGTTCTGCAATACATCTGGTATCACCGCTATTGAAGGGGTACCATGAGTTCTGGTGTAGACGGCAGCAAAGACTGTACCCCGAGTGGCACATTCTTCTATTAGGGGAGCCATCCCCATTGGCAAGAAAACTGTTAACATTCTATGTTTTTCCTGTGGGCCCGTATAGGGAAAAACTGCTTCAAGTTGTGCTATTTTTTGTGCTATCCAGAACGGTACTTGTACCCGACTAGTGGGAATTCTTCTTATTACGGCATTCAGCATCTGAGGGCTGATACTCGTAGTAGCTAATTGATGTTGTGCAGCCTAAGCAGCCCTCACAGGTTAAATTATAAGTGTTTGCATTATGTACTGTGTAAGGTTTCTGTAAACTTTCAATAAATCTTCGTGTAGTGTGCCCATTTCTGCTGCTCATAGCCTATGAATGTCGGGGTGTGGTGTATATGAAGCTAAGACCGGCCAGGTCGCTCCTTCTTTACTGAGCAGACCGAGTCTCACATTTTCTATAGTGTGGGGGAGGGCGCCTTTAAACCAATTTATGTGCTCTTGGTAAGTTAACAGGACTTCTATGTCCACGTATGGAAAGTATTCTTCTGGTGTCTCATCTTCAATGTAAGTGTGAAACAATTGTGTGCGTGCAACTGCATCTGGGAATGTAACCCAAGAGTAGAATACCTCTGTCCTGAATGCTTCTTATGCCTCTACCACAAAGGTAACATCTACACCCATTGCCGGATGGCCATGATTTAATAGTTTCATAGTGACTGCCTGTCTGCAATTTTCTGAAATATTTAGAGTATCTTCTTGTACTCCAATGTCATCAGCTTGTTCGGTCATTGTTAAAACATGAAAGGTATTTTTACGAAAATGAATTTATTGAGATTTGGTTTGTACAATGTGGGAATATTCTTAATCCTTCAAGTTTGATAAAACCCTTCAGCCAATGCATAGGACGTACCTACTCAGCTTAGGCGGATTCCCTTTTCCCACTACGGATGTCTCCGGTTTATGTGAGTAGGGGTCTCTGAGAAAGCACAACTGAACTAATCAGATTTGACCATTAAATAAGTGCCTAACCAACGTTGGTGGCACCATGTTGTGTAGTTCCTACCAATCTGTAGTATCTGCATATAGTTTGGACAAAGTAAACTAAGGGCTTGGTGCCTAGACTGATTCCAGACACCCCCGCAGGATATGTTGGCTATAGACCAGCTAGCTCACACTGCCACCGTAAGGCCCCTAACCTGCCAGGGAGCGAACAGTTTCTGGCAACCACTGAACATGACAACCATGAGCACTCTGGGATCATGGAAACAGTACAGAATCTTTCGCTCAGTCACTCGTGCTCAATTGTTCTCAGAGAAATATACAGAGAATACACAGTGGAACGTTTTCAATAATATTTATTGAACCAATGTTATTCTTGCATAAAATATGTGTGCTGTAATGATTAGGAGACAGAAACAAATAAAGGAGATTACAAGCACCAAAAGAGAAAATAGTAGATACATTTCTACCATGGTGCTGAAGCAATTAATATATGCAGGCATATATGCAACACAGTAATCTAACGTACTCCTATGATGCAAACCCTACTCTAAGTGTACCTAGAGTGTGTGTAGGTGTAGAGCCAAGAATTTCCCCAAGGGACTATCCAACCCCATTACCTGAGCGGATAGAGTGAAGGACCCTGTCTTGGTCTCGAGTTGGACACCCCTCACGGAATGTCAGACTGGTGCGTGGTGGATTCTCAGTATGCACGGACCTTCGGTGTCAGCAGAAGTGCCTCTTCTACCAATCTATCAGGATGCTTATTATTTGTAATAAAAAGCAGCCTTTGCAATGTGCGAGCTAGATTAGTGATGTGTTCGATATGTAGATAGTGCTGTTGCCCCGTGGATGAAGATAGGACGACTTCTGTACCTAGTGCGTAGAGAAGCCTAGTACATGATGTTCAGGGCATCATGATAATGTTGTGCGAAGCTGGATGCATAAACAAAGTAGTTTCAGAGAAACTAATCCAACTTTGTTGAGCATGCAAATGTGTGCAAAAGGTCGCCGCTGAAATGTTATTTTCTAGGACACTGTAAGGAATATGCTGCCTCGCTACATGAGCCTAACTTGGGAATATAACAATGCCTGTCAGAAAGCATGAGCAGAAAGAGGCAAGGAACGTTCTCTGTTTAATTAAGCATGTCTCTCCTCCTGAAACTTTTCCTTTTCAGAGACATTTCAAGAACGCCTATTATCACAGTCTGCTATCCCACATTTTGCACACTTTTTGTAAAAGATCTTTCAGTTTTATCAGTGATTAGCTCTGCTTTAAAACATATAAATGAAACATGTGATGGTTTAAGTCAAATAACTGAATCCACTCACTGGGTTAAATGTTTGGAGAAAGCGCCTTGCTAAATTTGTAAAGATTCTTTGAGGATAACGTTGCACAAAGGGACCTTTAAATGACTGTGCCAGGAAGCCCTGCGTATGTCCACAGTGTAAGTGACTCAAGAGACAGCACTGTGCATTGCTAAATTATTACATGTTGAGTGTTTTGATCTTCCGTGTTACGGAGGTTTGTTCTCACAATGTGCGCCTCTGGATGGAACCAGTGCTCTATTCAGTTGATAAAATTATGCTCTATGGGGCATATTATCAAGGGCTCGATCGCCGCTTTAGCTGGACTTTTTCCCGCTAAAGCGGCGATAATACAGACGCCCTATTAGCAAGCTGTCGCTAACTGCTGTTAGCGACAGCTTTTAGGCGATAGCGACCGGGTTGGGTGCCGCTTTGCATGCCAGCAATATTTATCGCTAATGGCATGCAAAGTAGGCGTTCCCAACCTAAAAGCGACTGGAAACAGTCGCTAAGGTCGCTATCGCTTATTAGCGAGGCAGGGAGGTGATTAACGAACCAGCGCTAAACACGTTTAGCGCTGGTTTGTTAACGCCTGGTCTCACCCTGACTTAGCCATGTAATCCAATGGGAGGTGGATTACATGGCTAAATCCCCCTCGCCCTATCGCCAAGCTAACACTGGTCACAGTGTGAATATCGCTTGTTTTCAAGCGATATTCAAACTGTTCTCCAGGGTTTCTATCGCTTTGGAGATAAGCGTTGCTGATAGCACGCTATCTCCGCGATAGAAACCTGCGATAGCCTGCGATAATTATCCTAGCGCTAACTGCGCTTAGCAATAATTATCGCCGGTTATTGCTAATAGGCCCCTATATTTTAAAAAAACACGAAAGTCATGATAAATACAAAGGAAAACTTTTATTAAACTGGAAGCAGCAACTGTGCTCAGAGCAGATATGGTTGCAATCACGTGTATTTCTGAGCAATGAATACTGGGAGGGGCGGCTGTTTTTGGTATTAAAAAGAGAAAACATGGGGGCATATTAGCAAGACCCAGGTTAAAATTATCGCCGTTTTAGCGGCAGGAAACTGCCTCTAAAACGGCGATAATGGGCTTGCAAATATGCGTTATGGAATTCCAATAGAAGCCCAGGTTAGATGTCCTGCACATCTAACCTGGGCTTCTATTGGAATTCTATAACGCATATTAGCAAGCCCATTATCGCCGTTTTAGCGGCAGTTTCCTGCCGCTAAAACGGCGATAATTTTAACGTGGGTCTTGCTAATATGCCCCATGTTTTATTGTAATATCTGTGGATTTGCGAATTTTGATTTCTGTTTTTTCGCTGACGTGTGTGTATTTTTACGAGTTTTGTGAATGTCTCTGGCTGTAAATATATCTGAATGAGGCCAGGTAATCTCCCAAAGGCAGTGACTGAAGCCTGGGGTGGGAACATTCCAGGGCAGTGACTAGATCCCCCCACTCCCTCTACCATTTGTAAGGACATTCCTCATCTCTCACCAGGGCAGAGAGAGGAGCCCCGGGCGACAACATTCCTAAACTCACACCAGGGCAGTAATCGGCCCATATACAATAATTCCTGCAACTCTCACCAGAGCAGTGCATGAAGACAGAGGTAAAAAAAAAAAAACATTTTGAATGCACTAGATTCGGAGCAAAGAGTGAAGAAACTCCACCTAGGGTAGCACCAACGCAATCACAGCTGTGCACGCGCTGCCACGACCAGTTTTTATAACATTAACAACTGGCAAATTGGGGCGGGCAAAGGAGGGTCAAAGTATTTTGCGAGCTGGTCGCACTAGCACGCATGGGTATCACGGCCCTAAAGCCCTATGCCTTTACCCCTCACCTCTCTCTCTATTGTGCAGCGTGAGTTGCGGTTTCTCTGAAGTTTTCTCCTCTGTCCTTCCGTTACACCTAGTCTGCCTCGTGAAAGTGTGTGCTTTTCCAAATCTGTCCTCTCAGCGGGCGCCATTGGTGACGGTGCATGCCTGTGTTCAGAGGTAAAAGCGAGCGAGAGGCGCCATTGGTGACTGCGTGCAACCGTATTGAGGTAAAAGCGGGTGGCGGGCGCAATTGGTGATGTTGCACGCCCATGTTAAGGTAAAAGCATGCAGCGGGCGTCACTGGTGACAATGCGCACCGTGTTGAGGTAAAAGCAGTCGGCGGGCACCATTGGTGACGGTGAGAGCTGTGTTGAGGCGCTCACCGTTGTGGTGATCTTATGCCGCAAGGCTGCAGAGACCAGGTGAGCACACAGAAAGACACACACACCGTGCTACACTGGTCCGGACCGGAAGTCCCGTGCGACTCCGGCCCCTTTATTTAAGCTCTCTCTGGCCACGCCTGGCCAGAGAGTGATACATAGTGTGGGGGTTCTTCCGGGCCAGGGTCCCGGGTGCGGACATGAACTACTAGACCGCTACATCCCATCCCAACTCAGTTTTCAACAAAACAGAAACCCTCAATGTTTAACATACAAAATCTGCAAGTCTCAGGTTCGGCCTTAGGTCATATCGCCATTTTCTCGCCCTTTGGCTCACCCCTGGACTGGTCACTTCTGAACTTCCGGGACTGGGTGTTTGTTCTCCCTCCAGCCCCAAGGGTGTCGACGGTGGCTCCCTCGCTCTCTCTCCCACCAGGCACGGAACCGGCCACTCGTTGGTGACATTGCCATCCGTTGGTCGGTTGTTGCTGGACATGTCCGTCTCGGGAGCTGGAACCATCTTGAACCACGACACATTCCTGGTAATTGTCTCTCCTCACTTCTTCGCAGTGACGGCTGTGCCCCGGGTCTTCACCACGATCCACAGACCGGGTTCGTAGGCAGTGCGGAATTTTCCTCCACCGCGGCGGTTTCTTACTAGAACAGTGCACCGTGGCATTATCACTCGAGGTCGTGCCCTCCTCTGCATACCTGCTTTTTCGTTGGTCACCGACCTCCTCGCTTGAGTGCCGACGGGGTCATATGGTTCTGGCACCCAATTGTCCGCCATGGGAAGAGTGTCCCGCCTGGGCCCAGCTAACATCAGCGCCCACGGGGACCGCTGGGTGGTGCAGTGTGGGGTGCTTCGGTATTCCCGATTGAACCTCTGGAAGGCTGACAAGGGATCTGCCTGATCGGCTACAGCTATTCGGAACACTTTATTTAAAGTCCTCATGAATCGTTCTGCTTCACCGTTGGCCTGTGGCCATTGGGGAGTGATGCGGTGGTGTTTCACCCCCAGGTGGGTCAAGAGATCTTTGAATTCCTTTCCTTGGAACGGGGGACCGTTGTCCGTCTTGATCACTTACGGCAGCCCGAAGAGGGCGAACGCCTTTTCCAGAACCGGCTGCAGATAGTTGAATGCCGTGGACGGGAGAACCTCTACGATAGGGTACTTAGTGTAGCTGTCAATGAGGACGGCAGTCACCCTTCCGTCTGGAATGCTTCCAAAGTCCAGGCTCACCCATGACCACAGTGACGGGGCTGGCTCTTCGGTTATTACTGGTGCCGGGGCTTCAGGACTACTGGTGAGTTGGCATGCCCTACAGCTCCGGACGACGGTGTCCACGGCTTCTTCGAGCCCGGGTAACCACACCTTTTCCCTCATTCTGGACTTCATCCTCCCTGTCCCTTGGTGGCCCTCATGCACCAGGATGGTGGCCCTTTCCTGAAGGCTCGCTGGTATCACGATCCGTGACCCTTCCAGCACTACTCCGCTGTTAGCGGCGCTCAGTTCTTCTCGGACCCTCCAGACTTTTCCCAGCCTGGCTCGATCTATCTCGTTCCACCCACTGGTGTCGTGGAGAAAGCATTCCCATGACCCCTTCCTCAGGGCTTCCGCCACGCGTCGAAGGACCACATCGGTCTCAGTGTGTGTCTTGATCTCGTCGGTGGTGAGAGCTTTCGGACAGGCCCACTGGGAAATCATATTTACATAGTCTTCTGTTTGTCGCTCCTGCTCGGAGTCTCCGTCAGCGGGGTCCGAAGGGTGGCGCGAGAGGTAGTCCGCCGGGTTTTTTGCCCCGGGCCTGTATACCAGATCCAGCTGATAATGCTGCAGTTGTATGGCCCATCATTCAATCCTGGGTGGTGGATGTGGTGAGGTTCCTTTGAACAAAGGCAGAAGCGGCTGGTGATCCGTTACCACCCGGAATGGATGTCCGCTGAGGTATAGATGAAAGTGATTGCACGCCCACTTGATGGCAAGCGCCTCCCGTTCAATCTGGGAGTACCTGGTTTCAGTGGGTGTAAGTGCCTTGCTTGCAAAAGCCATACCAAACGGGATGATGGACGGAGCGCTTGAGCTAATCAAACACTCACCCCCAGTCAACTGATCTGGGTTTAATCCATCATCATTCTTTAGCTCACTCCACCACCCCAGTTCAGACATGGCCATATGCAAATCAGTCTGACCCTGTGCCTCATGGGAACAGTCCAGCCCAAACTGCCAAGCCATGTCCTCCCTGGACCGGAAACAAGCATCCTGGGACCGGTTTCTGGCTATTCAGCCGTCATCAGCCAGGCTAGCTTGAATCCAGTGGCAAAGTGAGCAAGGGACCCACGTCTGGGCATACCCTGCCAACTTAGGGCGAACAAAGCGATACCAAAGGGGATGATGGACGGAGCGCTTGGGCTGGACTGTTCCCATGAGGCACAGGGTCAGACTGATTTGCATATGGCCATGTCTGAACTGGGGTGGTGGAGTGAGCTAAAGAATGATGATGGATTAAACCCAGATCAGTTGACTGGGGGTGAGTGTTTGATTTGCTCAAGCGCTCCGTCCATCATCCCCTTTGGTATCGCTTTGCTTGCAAAAGCCAGCGGGACCCATTTTCCTGGCTCAGTCTCTTGTGCCAACAGTGCCCCCAGACCGACAGGACTGGCATCAACTGTTAGTTCAGTTGCTTTGGAGGTATCGAAGTAGGCCATGGTCGTCTTTTCCAGCAATGCTGACTTCACTTTGCGAAACGCCTCTTCTTCCTCTCGTCCCCACTTCCACATGGCATCCTTCTTTGTTAGCGCCCGCAGGGGTTCGGCTAGGGTGGCGAGGTTAGGTATAAACCACCCGCAGTATGTTGCCATCCCCAGGAAACTTCGCACTTCTGATGCCGTCGTGGGAGCCGGGGCACGCTGGATGGCTTGTGACTTCTGGGAGTCCACTTTCACGCCTTCCTGGCTGAACACGTAGCCGAAGAACTCAATTGACTTTTTGAAAAACTGACACTTTTCCTTGTGAAGGGTCACCCCGTGATCAGCGAGGCGCTGGAGCGTAGCCCGAAGGTGCCGATGGTGTTCTTCAATTGTCGCTGAGTGTATCAGTATGTCATCACTGACATTTAGTAACCCGTGGAGGCCTGACAATTCCTTTACTGCGTTCTGGAAGATCTCCGCCGCTGACGAGATCCTGAAGTTCAGCCTTTTGTAGCGCTGTAGCCCCAGATGCGTCAAGAAAGTCGTGATGTAGCGACTCTCTTCGGTTAGCTTCAGTTGGTGATAGCCGGCGCTGAGATCCAATTTGGAAGACCAGCGGGATCCATTGAGGTCTGCCAGAATATCATCTACGGTAGGTGTAAGGTGTCTCTCCCGCTTTATTGCTCGGTTGGGCATGCGCATGTCAATGCAGAGCTGGACCTTCCCCGGCTGCTTTGGTTTCTCCACTATCACCATCGGTGATACCCACGGGGTTGGTCTGGTGACCTTCTCTATGACGCCTTGTTGTTCAAGCTTTTGTAATTCCTGTTCAACGAGCGGTTGGAGATGAAAAGGTATAAACCAATGTCTTAGTGCTACTGGCGTTACTGCCTTATCGATGTGAAGCTTCACGGGTGGGCTCTTCATGCTCCCAAGACTGCTGAACAACTGGGGAAACAGCTCAAGGATGTCCTCAGTTTGCAGTGTCCTGACGGCGTTGGCGAAGGTCACCAGACCTAGATCTTCCGCGTTGTGGCTCCCTATCAGGATGTCCGCCTCTCTGTCAACCACGTGGAACGTCGTGGTGATCTCGTGGTCTTCTGATTTCACCCGGACCGTCATCTTGCCTTTCAGGGGTAGCGGTGTCCGGCTGCCGTAAATGAGAATCTTCACTTGGGACGGTGACAGCCCAGGCCTGGGGTTCAGCTGTTTGTACTGCTGGCATCCCATGACGTTCACGGATGCCCCTGTGTCGATGAGCACAGTTACGGGTGACCCTGCAATCTCTATAGCGCACATTGGCTGGGGTCGCCGTTTCCGCTTGAGATCGCTGGCAAATGAGATCAGATAGCATTCCTCTTCGTCTTCGGTGGACGAGTCTTCGAGGTATTGCCTGCGCTGCGTTGGCGGCTTACTTCCCCTCGGGGCTTCAGCGTCCTCCAGGGTTAGGTGCCTCACCGTTCTGGACAGAGGTTTTCGGCCGGGTGCTCCTCTGCTCCTCATTCCTCCTAGGCATACACTTGCGAAGTGGTTGGGGATGCCGCATTTCGAGCATACCTTGCCCCGCGCCGGGCACTTTTCTGGTGGGTGTTCCTCCTTCCCACAGTATCCGCACTGTGATCTTCGTGCGCTTCTGTTCGGCCATCGCCCTCGGGTACCTCTCTGCTGTGTGCGCACTGCGTCTACTTTCTCAGTCTTCACCGTTGTCGGTTGCTCTACCTGTTGGGTAAGGGCGGCGTCCATCGCTGTCGCCCTGGCTTCCGACAGGTCATGTGATCGTGCCAGGACCAGTATGTCTTCCAGAGAGATACGTGGTTGACGGAGGATGAGGGTCCGCAGAGTTTTATTGCGACATCCTTGGATTACTTGCGCACGTACCTCCTTGGTCTGGTCATCTTCCGTGCACTTGCTGGCCAACTCCCTCAATCTCGCATGGAAGGCGTCCATTGACTCCCCTTCCCTTTGGCGCACTTGCCGGAGTTTAAAACGTTCATAATTTGGGTTCAGCTGGGGGTCAAAGTGAGCATTCAGGGCCCTTACCGCCGCATCATAGTCCGTTGGTGCTCCCGTGTCCGGCAGATGCGCGAACAATTTATATATCTCATCACCTGCGAAATGAAGTAATAGCGACCGCTTCACTGCTCCGTCCGTGTATCTTGTGGCGATGAAATAATTGTTCAATCTGCCAATCCAGACTGTCCACCTGGGTGACGCTGTGGCGGGGTCGATTAGTTCACTGAACGGGGGCAGGGCACTGATCTGAGAGTGTGGGGACACTTGTAGTGCTGTTGGGGGTGCTGGCTGCAGAGCCGCTTGTTGGTCTGCTGGTGCTGCCAGGTTGGACATGGTCCTCCTTGCCACGTGAACTCACTGTTGCTACGCCGCTTGCCCTTCCTGGTGACTCCAACAGGCACTAGACTGCACCCCTGCTCTCTTTCTGGGGATGTGGATTCAGCCTCCTCTTTCCCCTCTTCCCAGCAGTGTGGGTGCAGCTGTCTGTTCCTGGTGTTCCAAACCGGGGCCAGGCTGCTCCTTGTTCTTCTCCCGGCGTGTGGGTGGCCGAGCTGTGTGTCTCTGCCGTGTTTCCTGGGTCCCCCTAGGTGGCGCTGTGGCGGCTTGTACCCTGTTGAAAGGACGAGCGCTGCTGCGCATGCGCGCACGTCAGGACCGAGCGCGAGCTCCACCGGGATGCGGCCGGGAGCACCAGCGCTGTTGGCTGTGTTGGGGAAGCTGCGGGGACGAGCAGACGCCAGTGGCGGTCTCGGTACCTGAATGGCGCCGCGGAGCGCCACTGGACACCGCGCGTCGGAAGCGGCTCTGGCGCTTCGCTTCGTCGCCGGTCGAGCTCAACCAGGCCGACGGGCCAGGAGTTCTGCGACACTGCACCGGTGGGGTCGGGCCGTGATTCCGGACCCCCACCCTCATCGCCAATGTGGTGATCTTATGCCGCAAGGCTGCAGTGACCAGGTTAGCACACAGAAAGACACACACACCGTGCTACACTGGTCCAGACCGGAAGTCCCGTGCGACTCCGGCCCCTTTATTTAAGCTCTCTCTGGCCACGCCTGGCCAGAGAGTGATACATAGTGTGGGGGTTCTTCCGGGCCAGGGTCCCAGGTGCGGACATGAACTACTAGACCGCTACAACCGTCACGCGGGTGGCAGGTGCCATTGGTGATGGACTGCGCCGTGTTGAGGTAAAAGCGGGCGGCGGACACATTAGTGATGGTGCGCGCCCGTGTTGTTAATATAAAAGCGGGAGATTTTACAAAGGTCTTCAGGTAATTTAAATACATTAAAAAAAGTTTGGTTGCCGAATGCACAACAAGAGAAAGGCGCGAGGGCGCCATGTTAAAGATAAAAAAAAGTTTTACTTAAATGATGGCCCCTCGCATTGCGTTTAAAAATAAAAAACGGTTGCAGAGAAAGTTATTTAAGAAAATATTGCCTGGAGGTTGTAATTATACCTTACCAAGGAACAACATATGTAACAGGAGCTGTCCTCACGGGAGGTTGCGAATATGAGACAAGGAGGTACTAAGGACGGACTACTAAACCTATTGACCAATGAAAAGCCACCATTTACAAAGGACAGCGACAGGAGCCAATTAAAAAGATGGGTGGAAAGTGGGTGGAGCTTCAAGTCCATACCTGAATACAGCATGTCTCGAAGAGACAGCGCAAGCGATGTCTAGGCAAGACCTAAAAATGGCATGCTTAAACACTGTCTCCCATTGTACTATTTACCTTTTGTACACAACCTTGTTCAGGTACACTGTACACTGTATCCGTTTGAATGCTGCCAATAAAAAGATATTTTTAAAAAGTGTATATTTTTCAGGACATGTGAATTTGTTTAAATTAATGTGTTATTGAAAAGCTAAGTCAGCTTTACAGTAAATATTTTGAAACGTGTTGACTGATCTTAAAATGTTAACTCGAGTGTTATTGTTTCTGCTTTACTAGCTACACTTTAGCATTTATATCATTACCTGATTAAACTCAATTTTTTCATTAAATTTTTTACATTTTTAGGCCAGCCTGTCGTGGAATAATTTCCAGCGTGAAAGTTTTGGGTGAAGGCATTAGCGAAAGTGGGGCCCGGGGGTCTGTACAGGACTTAGGATCACAAGAACTTTCGAAGTAGCTCCTTCCCTCCCCCAAAAAACACAAAACAAAAGGCATCTGATGATAGGTCCCATGTTTGGGGTATTTGACAAGCTGGAATGGACTAAAACCGAGCAGGGCCTTCACAAATGAGCTGGCAGGCTACTTTGGGTCATGGGTTAGAGCTCACCTTTGTTAAAGATATTTGGCACTTGTATGGTACACAATCAGCCATTAGTACATTAGGCATCGCAGCATAATCCATAGTCTGGAATGACTTTGCGAATGGTTCTCAAGTAGTATTCTGGGTCTTAATGGTGAGGCCTGAAATGCTGTACCAAGGTAGCTCACACATCCTCTCACTGAGTACATACCCAACATTGTTGCCTGACAGATGTGTATGTGGTAGGTAGCTACAGGAGGCATCTGCTTTTGGGTGCCCAAGTACCTAGTTAGTTGTACTTTTGGTTGTCTTGGATGCGTGATAAGGGTTAAGTCTTGATGTGTTCTGTTGTAGGAGAAGCATGGGTGAGTGTGTATTAGTGCAAAGTGTTGTGTGGGTAGTATTGCTAGTGCTCATCGTGTAATAATGTTACTTCGCCAGATGGCTTTGTGAAGAGTGCCGATACCCAGTGGCACACAGCAGCGCTGTGTGAGTTGTATTTTGACTCATTTTCTGGCCATAAAATTATACAGGATCAAACACAGTATGCTTATGCCAACCTGTGACTTATGATAACCAGTGTTCAATTAGCAAATTCTTTGTAGTTATGATTTCTGCATGTGACCCACATGTTACCGGGAACGCGCCATAGAGATGTGTTCAACAGTTTTTCAACCTGTCTTCTCTGTTCTTTGCCATTTTACAGGCAACTTTCTAGACCACCATCTACTCTGAATAAAAATACTTTTCTTAATTTTATATATTTTTTCTTATTTATTCTCTATGCATCTGCAAAGCACTCTGATGCCAATTAGCAACTGTCTGCATTTAATAAAAGTGAAACAAATAACACCAATTCTGTGTCAGGGCCAGAGGCAAGGATTATGCTTTCTTCCTTCGCTTTTAATACATTATTTTAAAAACAGCAGCCATTTTAAAACATTTCAAAGCTACTTTTCCCATGAACATTAGGGAAAACAAACAGTTCACAAGTACTTCTTTAATGTCTGCAGCGTGGTCCCCAAAAATAGTCCTCTGTCGCTGCCTGAACTTCCTCTTTCTTTTCTGCTGAGCAGCCAGTTGAGTTCTCTCCTTTGTTTCTCTGGGTTTTTCTCAGGCAATTTGAATAACGTTTAGTCAATTTACTGCTGTATTGTGCACAATCTAACACAGGGACGGCTTTAGCGCTGGTGGCGCCCGGTGCGAGGATCATTTTTGACCCCCCCATACCACATGAACGCCTCCTCGAATTCTCTCACCACCACCGGGCATAAGTGCCCCTCATCTCTCCAATCATAAGTTATTGCTAAACACAGTGCCCCCCCTGAGGTCGGCGCCCCCTCCACAGGTCAGCGCCCAGTGTGGCCGCACCAGTCGCACTGCCCTAAAGCCGGCCCTGATCTAACACACAGCTTGTAAGCGGTACTTTCCCCTTTTAGATTCCCTTTTCAATCGCAGGATCGCTACGCTGCTCCTTACGTGACTGGGCCCATAATCAGCTGAAGGGTGGTGCAGCTTTTGGCCCGCTAGAGGGCACAGTTGTGGCGCATCTTACTGGCTCTGTGCGGCGCATCTCTCTTTCCCATTCAGCGGAGGTGAGCGGGCATTGCCGGAGCCTGCAGTCAGTCGAGCCATGTCCCGCTGCCCAGGGTGACACCCAGGGTGACGCCCAGGGTGACGCCCACCGTGAGCTGGTTCCGTAATTCCCACAATTTTCTTCTATTTGACATCCCTGCTGGGCGTCTGTATTATGTGCTACTCGCGCTGATGCCCTACGGTGTTGTACTAGCAAAACCAAAGGGGATGATGGACGGAGTGTTGAACATTGCAATCACTCACCCCCAGTCAACTGATCTGGGTTTAATCCATCATCATTCTTTAGCTCACTCCGCCACCCCAGTTCAGACATGGCCATATGCAAATAAGTCTGACCCTGTGCCTCATGGGAACAGTCCAGCCCGAACTGCCTAGCCATGTCTTCCCTGGACCGGAAAAAAGCATCCTGGGACCGGTTTCTGGCTTACAGCCGTCATCAGCCAGGCTATCTTGAATCCAGTGGCAAAGTGAGCAAGGGACCCACGTCTGGGCATACCCTGCCAACTTAGGGTGAACATAGCAAAACCAAAGGGGATGATGGACGGAGTGTTGAACATTGCAATAACTCACCCCCAGTCAACTGATCTGGGTTTAATCCATCATCATTCTTTAGCTCACTCCGCCACCCCAGTTCAGACATGGCCATATGCAAATCAGTCTGACCCTGTGCCTCATGGGAACAGTCCAGCCCGAACTGCCAAGCCATGTCTTCCCTGGACCGGAAACAAGCATCCTGGGACCGGTTTCTGGCTTACAGCCGTCATCAGCCAGGCTATCTTGAATCCAGTGGCAAAGTGAGGAAGGGACCCACGTCTGGGCATACACTGCCAACTTAGGGCGAACATAGCAAAACCAAAGGGGATGATGGACGGAGTGTTGAACATTGCAATCACTCACCCCCAGTCAACTGATCTGGGTTTAACCCATTATCATTCTTTAGCTCACTCCGCCACCCCAGTTCAGACATGGCCATATGCAAATCAGTCTGATCCTGTGCCTCATGGGAACAGTCCAGCCCGAACTGCCAAGCCATGTCTTCCCTGGACCGGAAACAAGCATCCTGGGACCGGTTTCTGGCTTACAGCCGTCATCAGCCAGGCTATCTTGAATCCAGTGGCAAAGTGAGCAAGGGAACCACGTCTGGGCATACCCTGCCAACTTAGGGCGAACATAGCAAAACCAAAGGGGATGATGACGGAGTGTTGAACATTGCAATCACTCACCCCCAGTCAACTGATCTGGGTTTAATCCATCATCATTCTTTAGCTCACTCCGCCACCCCAGTTCAGACATGGCCATATGCAAATCAGTCTGACCCTGTGCCTCATGGGAACAGTCCAGCCCGAACTGCCAAGCCATGTCTTCCCTGGACCGGAACCAAGCATCCTGGGACCGGTTTCTGGCTTACAGCCGTCATCAGCCAACCTATCTTGAATCCAGTGGCAAAGTGAGCAAGGGACCCACGTCTGGGCATACCCTGCCAACTTAGGGCGAACATAGCAAAACCAAAGGGGATGATGGACGGAGTGTTGAACATTGCAATCACTCACCCCCAGTCAACTGATCTGGGTTTAATCCATCATCATTCTTTAGCTCACTCCGCCACCCCAGTTCAGACATGGCCATATGCAAATCAGTCTGACCCTGTGCCTCATGGGAACAGTCCAGCCCGAACTGCCAAGCCATGTCTTCCCTGGACCGGAAACAAGCATCCTGGGTCCGGTTTCTGGCTTACAGCCGTCATCAGCCAGGCTATCTTGAATCCAGTGGCAAAGTGAGCAAGGGACCCACGTCTGGGCATACCCTGCCAACTAAGGGCGAACATAGCAAAACCAAAGGGGATGATGGACGGAGTGTTGAACATTGCAATCACTAACCCCCAGTCAACTGATCTGGGTTTAATCCATCATCATTCTTTAGCTCACTCCGCCACCCCAGTTCAGACATGGCCATATGCAAATCAGTCTGACCCTGTGCCTCATGGGAACAGTCCAGCCCGAACTGCCAAGCCATGTCTTCCCTGGACCGGAAACAAGCATCCTGGGACCAGTTTCTGGCTTACAGCCTTCATCAGCCAGGCTATCTTGAATCCTGTGGCAAAGTGAGCAAGGGACCCACGTCTGGGCATACCCTGCCAACTAAGGGCGAACATAGCAAAACCAAAGGGGATGATGGACGGAGTGTTGAACATTGCAATCACTAACCCCCAGTCAACTGATCTGGGTTTAATCCATCATCATTCTTTAGCTCACTCCGCCACCCCAGTTCAGACATGGTCATATGCAAATCAGTCTGACCCTGTGCCTCATGGGAACAGTCCAGCCCGAACTGCCAAGCCATGTCTTCCCTGGACCGGAAACAAGCATCCTGGGACCGGTTTCTGGCTTACAGCCATCATCAGCCAGGCTATCTTGAATCCAGTGGCAAAGTGAGCAAGGGACCCACGTCTGGGCATACCCTGCCAACTTAGGGCGAACATAGCAAAACCAAAGGGGATGATGGACGGAGTGTTGAACATTGCAATCACTCACCCCCAGTCAACTGATCTGGGTTTAATCCATCATCATTCTTTAACTCACTCCGCCACCCCAGTTTAGACATGGCCATATGCAAATCAGTCTGACCCTGTGCCTCATGGGAACAGTCCAGCCCGAACTGCCAAGCCATGTCTTCCCTGGACCGGAAACAAGCATCCTGGGACCGGGTTCTGGCTTACAGCCGTCATCAGCCAGGCTATCTTGAATCCAGTGGCAAAGTGAGCAAGGGACCCACGTCTGGGCATACCCTGCCAACTTAGGGCGAACATAGCAAAACCAAAGGGGATGATGGACGGAGTGTTGAACATTGCAATCACTCACCCCCAGTCAACTGATCTGGGTTTAATCCATCATCATTCTTTAGCTCACTCCGCCACCCCAGTTCAGACATGGCCATATACAAATCAGTCTGACCCTGTGCCTCATGGGAACAGTCCAGCCCAAACTGCCAAGCCATGTCTTCCCTGGACCAGAAACAAGCATCCTGGGACCGGTTTCTGGCTTACAGCCGTCATCAGCCAGGCTATCTTGAATCCAGTGGCAAAGTGAGCAAGGGACCCACGTCTGGGCATACCCTGCCAACTTAGGGCGAACATAGCAAAACCAAAGGGGATGATGGACGGAGTGTTGAACATTGCAATCACTCACCCCCAGTCAACTGATCTGGGTTTAACCCATCATCATTCTTTAGCTCACTCCGCCACCCCAGTTCAGACATGGCCATATGCAAATCAGTCTGATCCTGTGCCTCATGGGAACAGTCCAGCCCGAACTGCCAAGCCATGTCTTCCCTGGACCGGAAACAAGCATCCTGGGACCAGTTTCTGGCTTACAGCCGTCATCAGCCAGGCTATCTTGAATCCAGTGGCAAAGTGAGCAAGGGACCCACGTCTGGGCATACCCTGCCAACTTAGGGCGAACATAGCAAAACCAAAGGGGATGATGGACGGAGTGTTGAACATTGCAATCACTCACCCCCAGTCAACTGATCTGGGTTTAATCCATCATCATTCTTTAGCTCACTCCGCCACCCCAGTTCAGACATGGCCATATGCAAATCAGTCTGACCCTGTGCCTCATGGGAACAGTCCAGCCCGAACTGCCAAGCCATGTCTTCCCTGGACCGGAAACAAGCATCCTGGGACCAGTTTCTGGCTTACAGCCTTCATCAGCCAGGCTATCTTGAATCCTGTGGCAAAGTGAGCAAGGGACCCACGTCTGGGCATACCCTGCCAACTAAGGGCGAACATAGCAAAACCAAAGGGGATGATGGACGGAGTGTTGAACATTGCAATCACTAACACCCAGTCAACTGATCTGGGTTTAATCCATCATCATTCTTTAGCTCACTCCGCCACCCCAGTTCAGACATGGTCATATGCAAATCAGTCTGACCCTGTGCCTCATGGGAACAGTCCAGCCCGAACTGCCAAGCCATGTCTTCCCTGGACCGGAAACAAGCATCATGGGACCGGTTTCTGGCTTACAGCCATCATCAGCCAGGCTATCTTGAATCCAGTGGCAAAGTGAGCAAGGGACCCACGTCTGGGCATACCCTGCCAACTTAGGGCGAACATAGCAAAACCAAAGGGGATGATGGACGGAGTGTTGAACATTGCAATCACTCACCCCCAGTCAACTGATCTGGGTTTAATCCATCATCATTCTTTAACTCACTCCGCCACCCCAGTTTAGACATGGCCATATGCAAATCAGTCTGACCCTGTGCCTCATGGGAACAGTCCAGCCCGAACTGCCAAGCCATGTCTTCCCTGGACCGGAAACAAGCATCCTGGGACCGGGTTCTGGCTTACAGCCGTCATCAGCCAGGCTATCTTGAATCCAGTGGCAAAGTGAGCAAGGGACCCACGTCTGGGCATACCCTGCCAACTTAGGGCGAACATAGCAAAACCAAAGGGGATGATGGACGGAGTGTTGAACATTGCAATCACTCACCCCCAGTCAACTGATCTGGGTTTAATCCATCATCATTCTTTAGCTCACTCCGCCACCCCAGTTCAGACATGGCCATATACAAATCAGTCTGACCCTGTGCCTCATGGGAACAGTCCAGCCCAAACTGCCAAGCCATGTCTTCCCTGGACCGGAAACAAGCATCCTGGGACCGGTTTCTGTCTTACAGCCGTCATCAGCCAGGCTATCTTGAATCCAGTGGCAAAGTGAGCAAGGGACCCACGTCTGGGCATACCCTGCCAACTTAGGGCGAACATAGCAAAACCAAAGGGGATGATGGACGGAGTGTTGAACATTGCAATCACTCACCCCCAGTCAACTGATCTGGGTTTAACCCATCATCATTCTTTAGCTCACTCCGCCACCCCAGTTCAGACATGGCCATATGCAAATCAGTCTGATCCTGTGCCTCATGGGAACAGTCCAGCCCGAACTGCCAAGCCATGTCTTCCCTGGACCGGAAACAAGCATCCTGGGACCAGTTTCTGGCTTACAGCCGTCATCAGCCAGGCTATCTTGAATCCAGTGGCAAAGTGAGCAAGGGAACCACGTCTGGGCATACCCTGCCAACTTAGGGCGAACATAGCAAAACCAAAGGGGATGATGGACGGAGTGTTCAACATTGCAATCACTCACCCCCAGTCAACTGATCTGGGTTTAATCCATCATCATTCTTTAGCTCACTCCGCCACCCCAGTTCAGACATGGCCAGATGCAAATCAGTCTGACCCTGTGCCTCATGGGAACAGTCCAGCCCGAACTGCCAAGCCATGTCTTCCCTGGACCGGAAACAAGCATCCTGGGACCGGTTTCTGGCTTACAGCCGTCATCAGCCAGGCTATCTTGAATCCAGTGGCAAAGTGAGCAAGGGACCCACGTCTGGGCATACCCTGCCAACTTAGGGCGAACATAGCAAAACCAAAGGGGATGATGGACGGAGTGTTGAACATTGCAATCACTCACCCCCAGTCAACTGATCTGGGTTTAATCCATCATCATTCTTTAGCTAACTCCGTCACCCCAGTTTAGACATGGCCATATGCAAATCAGTCTGACCCTGTGCCTCATGGGAACAGTCCAGCCCGAACTGCCAAGCCATGTCTTCCCTGGACCGGAAACAAGCATCCTGGGACCGGGTTCTGGCTTACAGCCGTCATCAGCCAGGCTATCTTGAATCCAGTGGCAAAGTGAGCAAGGGACCCACGTCTGGGCATACCCTGCCAACTTAGGGCGAACATAGCAAAACCAAAGGGGATGATGGACGCAGTGTTGAACATTGCAATCACTCACCCCCAGTCAACTGATCTGGGTTTAATCCATCATCATTCTTTAGCTCACTCCGCCACCCCAGTTCAGACATGGCCATATGCAAATCAGTCTGACCCTGTGCCTCATGGGAACAGTCCAGCCCAAACTGCCAAGCCATGTCTTCCCTGGACCGGAAACAAGCATCCTGGGACCGGTTTCTGGCTTACAGCTGTCATCAGCCAGGCTATCTTGAATCCAGTGGCAAAGTGAGCAAGGGACACACGTCTGGGCATACCCTGCCAACTTAGGGCGAACATAGCAAAACCAAAGGGGATGATGGACGGAGTGTTGAACATTGCAATCAGTCACCCCCAGTCAACTGATCTGGGTTTAATCCATCATCATTCTTTAGCTCACTCCGCCACCCCAGTTCAGACATGGCCATATGCAAATCAGTCTGACCCTGTGCCTCATGGGAACAGTCCAACCCGAACTGCCAAGCCATGTCTTCCCTGGACCGGAAACAAGCATCCTGGGACCGGGTTCTGACTTACAGCCGTCATCAGCCAGGCTATCTTGAATCCAGTGGCAAAGTGAGCAAGGGACACACGTCTGGGCATACCCTGCCAACTTAGGGCGAACATAGCAAAACCAAAGGGGATGATGGACGGAGTGTTGAACATTGCAATCACTCACCCCCAGTCAACTGATCTGGGTTTAATCCATCATCATTCTTTAGCTCACTCCGCCACCCCAGTTCAGACATGGCCATATGCAAATCAGTCTGACCCTGTGCCTCATGGGAACAGTCCATCCCGAACTGCCAAGCCATGTCTTCCCTGGACCGGAAACAAGCATCCTGGGACCGGTTTCTGGCTGACAGACGTCATCAGCCAGGCTATCTTGAATCCAGTGGCAAAGTGAGCAAGGGACCCACGTCTGGGCATACCCTGCCAACTTAGGGCGAACATAGCAAAACCAAAGGGGATGATGGACGGAGTGTTGAACATTGCAATCACTCACCCCCAGTCAACTGTCCATCATCCCCTTTGGTATCGCTACGGTGTTGTACTGGCATTGTAGGCCCTGAAGGCCTGTTAGGGACACGTCCCGGCAGCAAAGCCCTGCAAAATTTAAGGGCATGTGCGTGTCCCTGGGACCTGTGCCCTCCTTTTTGTGAGCCTCTGGCCCACCCACATTGTCATCTGGGCTCCCTCCCAGCTCCATAGTTTGCACAGGTGAATGCCATTCGAAAGGGGGTTGTCTTTATCTTGCCTGCCTTGCCTAAACCCATACTCATTGGGCCCTGTACCCTAACAGCACAGCGCAAAACTCTCAGGAAAGGTGTAATAAGTAGATATGGATATGCAAGCATCCCAGGCCACATATGATGAGGAGGACTTCATCTCCTTCCTACAGTGGGACAAAGATTTCTATGAGGAAGTTGACACTTCAATCTACAGGGTGGTGAACAAGCTCATTGGGCCTATGGAGCAGCGCCTCTCCGATAGAATTGCTGAAGAATGACCAAAATTGCTAAACAAGCTTTTTTGGCCAAATCACCCCCTCAGGGAGGTCCCATTGAACCAGCTCCGATTTCCCCTGAACCCCCTTGCTTGGATACTCCGGACCAGCAGGATGGAGACTCCTTGGGGGACTCAGAGAATGACACAGGCGCCTCTAGGTCTTGACGCCCGGCTTCCGATCCCATTCCCCCTCAGGGGGGTTATTCAGACATGCTAGATCCGGATGATATCATCCATCAGTGGTGTGGGCCCCGGGAGACTTCGGGTCAAGTTCTCGCTATATAAAACTCGGGGGGGAAAAAAGGAAGCCCGAAACTGCCTTAGGGCAGAGTGTCCACGGCCTACTCTGAGAGGAAAGGTGGCCCTCACCCCCGATATAGACTCCAAAATGGCCACCTTCTTAGCAAAGTACATGAAAGATCCTAAGAAGGGCATTGATAGGTCATGGCGCTAGAGCCAGGACAAGTTTGTGGACACCATCGGTCCTATGACCAAAATCCTAGATATGACGGAAGAGGCCAAAGTGTAAGGCTCCCTCATCTCCACAGATGTCTTCTAAAATTGTGCGCAGCGCGCAATAATTTTCATGGGAAACGCAAACTATGTGTTATCTATGGAACGCTGGCGTTCTTTGCTTATCAAAATCGACCCCAAGCTGAGGGATCTTGTCTCCTCGGAGGCAGGTACAGTGGGGCAAGGAGGGTTTTTTGGGAATCCCTTTGTGAAAGAACTTGGCAAATTTGTGGCAACATTCACATCACTGGATAAAGCGCAGCCCAACATAAAGCGCGTATTTACCCCACTGGTTTTCCAGGGAGCCGGTAATGGCAGAGGTCGCTTAACCGGCCCTTCCTCCAACCAAATCCCTCCCAAGGGGCAAAGGCTCCAGACTCAGCCAGTATCAGAATAATGCGAGCTTCACCAACTTCTACCCGACAAAAGGGCAATGCTTTCATGGTCATGGTGGAAGCAAGGGACAGGACAGCAGAGCCAGCACAAACAGTAGGTGTCCTTCCATCTGCTCAGATAAGAGTGGAGGGGATCTGGCGTGTTTCCTTCTGGCCTTGGCTCCGATCACCTCAGACACCTGGATGTTACAAACAGTGCAGTGCTTCCACATAGAGATTTATGGCTCACCCAAGGCCCATATGTTTCTCTGCTTGAGACGCAGCGCTTATAGACGAGGAAGTCTTGGCTCTCCTCCACAAAGTAGCTATCTGTCAGTCAGAGTTGCACCCCAATGGTTATCTAAGCAACATTTTTCTGGTTGACAAGTCCAATGGAGGCCGCAGACCGGTTATTAATGTCAGGAACTTTAAAGAGTGGCTGGTTGACCGCCACTTCAAGATGGAAGGAATTCATCTCCTCAAGGATGTGTTGCTTCTGTCAGACTGGATGGTGCATCTGGACCAGAAGGACGCTTACCTGTCAGTCCCGGTGTTTCCCCCCATCGCAGATTTCTGCAGTTTCTTTGGTGGGTCCAGATTTTTGAGTTCACCACACTCCCATTCGGCCTGCTGTCAGTGCCATGGTGTTTCGCGAAGATCTTCAAACTGGTGGTAGAATTTCTCAAAGCACAAGGAATCCATTGTCTACCTGGAAGACATGTTGCTCATGGTTCAATGTCCCCAGGAAACTGGTCTCCCATCTCCAGACAGTGATCAAGCTCTTGCAAGGCCTCGGGTTTGTAATCAATGAAAAGAAGGCGTTTCTCTCCCCCATCGAGAGAGCCATCGTCATAGACTCCACTACGGCATTCCTGAGTCTTGTTTCTCGGAAGATAACAAAGATCAGGTACAAACTTTAGCCATGCCTTGCACATAACACAGGCAGATTGCTCGCCTTGTGGGTCTCCTCTCCTCCTCAATCCAAGCAATCTTCCCTGGTCCGCTCCATTATCGGGCCCTACACTATCTAAAAGTGCATCATCTAAGTAGGGGTCTGACATATGCCCTATCAGTGCCCCTGACGGACGAGGTCCGGGAGGAAATATGATGGTGGCTTATCCATATAGAAGCATGGAATGGGAGGGCAATCTTATGTTCCACTCACGACCTGGTCATCAAATCGGATGCCAGCAGGTCCCGCTGGGGTGCCCGATGTGGGTATTTCTCCACAGGAGGAAGTTGGTCACCAGAAGAACAGAGCTTACACATACATTGTTTAGATCGTTTGCAGTTCAGTGCTGGACCAAGGATTGAATACAGTCTTGTATCCTGTTAAAAATGGAAAACGTCTCAGCAGTGAGATATATCAATCATCTGGGAGGCACCAGATCCTGCACCCCAGCAGACATGGCGAAAGATTTCTGGAACTTTTGTCTGGAACATCACATCTCTGTCACTGGGAGTGGCTTCCGGGTCAAGCCAACCAGGTAGTGGATTGGCACTCCAGGCACCTCCAGGACTTGAGTTTATGGAAGTTGGACCCTCAGGTCTTCCGTCAGCTAGCCAACACCTGGGGCCCTTTCCTGATTGATCTGTTTGTGTCACTTCTCGATTACCAGCTGCCACGGTTTTTCAGCTGGAGACTGGACCCGCAGGCAATGGCAACAGACGCATTTCTCCAGGACTGGAGTCGGGAGCAGGGCTATGCCTTTCGCCCCTTCTCGATGATCACTTGGACATCGGCTCAGGTCCGCTGGCAAGGGGCAGAGGTGATCTTGATAGCCCCCATTTGGAGTTCACAAGTGTGGTTTCAGGTTCTTTTAGAACTTTCTTGATTCTCAAATCCGACTCCCCTGTTTCCTCACATTCTGTTGAACCTGGATCTAATGCTGCATCGGCTGGTAATGCAGCTGATGGCATGGCAGATTACAGACAACACTGGACACTCCCAGGCCTTTCACAACATGCTGAATTCCTTCTGTTCAGGGCCTGGGCGGACAGTACTACCAAACAATACTACTCTTCTTGGACAAGATGGGTATGTTGGTGTCTGCGACTGGGTCTGGATCACTTGGGCGCAGATGTAGTGCAGGTACTGAATGTTCTGCCCAGCCTAGCGGAGGACGGGCTAGCATACTGTTCGAATAAAGCATACAGGTACGCTATCTCGGCGGGACATGCTTCCACCGATAGAGCCCTGGTGGGAGAACATCCTTTTGTTTGCCAATTGCTCAGAGACATTCGCCTTTCTCTCCCTCCGGAACTTTGTTACTCAGTGCTTTGGGACATGAACTTAGTTCTGAACCTTTTCCTGTCGGGATAAAAACCAAAAAGGTTTTTACCCCGAAAAGTGCTTGTGACTACATTAGCAATGCTTCTCTGGGTTTCAGATGTGCAGTCCTTGGATATTACTGCCAGGGTATTTTCCCCAGATGAGGTAGTTTTTACAGTAAGTAGACACACCAAGTCAAATACTCTGACAATATCTTACCCACCTTTCACTGACTCCCCCAAACTGTGTGTTGTGCGCTGCCTCAAAGCATATGAGGAAATGACTGAAGAGGTACGCCCTTCAGGCAAAAAGCAGTTTCTCAGTGCATTCTCATAGTCCTTTACCATAGCCTGATGGGTCCATTGGGTGATGCAGGAAGCTGGCATGGAGACCAAAGCGTTTGGAGCGCATTCCTCATGGGGAGCAATGGCTTCAAAAGCCTTCTGTCTGCGGGGTATGTCTAGAGGACCTAATGCGGGCAGCAGATTGGTCATCAGACTTTACTCTTAAGAGATTCTATTTTAAGCCGGTGGTGGAAGTGGCTCAATTGGTGGTGAGTAAGCCTTGAATTAACATAATCCTCACCTCCAGGCCTGACATAGAATGAAAATGTAACTAACAATGTGAAGGTAAATGGTTATCTTATTTTCCCTTTCCACTATTTTATGCTGCCATTTCAAGTAAAGGCTACTATTTACGCATGATAGGTTATTCCTTTCTCCCTCCCCCATACCATGGTTGGTACTTACGTACAGTTAGGCCAGAGTGTACCTTAGAATATTGGAACCTTGTAATCTGAAAAGAAGCCTGCGGTAGAACATTGAGCGCAGGCTGTGAGAAGGCAGGAACGGAGGTTGTAGAGTGGATACTAATAAATACTGGAACTTACCTGCTTGAAGTTTCTTCTTTTCAATACTGGTGACAATTGGTCTGTGTAAGGGACAAATCTTGTCTCCTTTCCTTCTGTATGCCTCCACCGCTTCAGTAACCAGCTGTTCCTGCTTATTAACCTTGTGGCCCACAAGGTCAAGGAACTATTTAAGCTTTGCTGCCTTCCTAACTTTGCTGCCTTCTGCCTTCATCTCCTCGGTGGTGTCTATCCCTTATACTGTTCGGATAGGAAGCACTCTCCTGACGGATCGTTCTTCACCACTTTGCTGCCTCCTGCTTCCATTGTTCTCTGTGGTGTCTGCCCTTATGCTGCTGGGATAAAGCAAAAGAAACAATTGATGGACGGAATGCTGGACAATGCAAACATTCACCCCCAGTCACAAGGATCTGGGTTAAATCCATCAGTCTTTTGCTCACCACACCACCCCAGTTTGGTCCCAGCCATATGCAAATCAGCCTTGACCCTGTTCCTTGTGGGAACAGTCCAGCCCGAACTGCCAAGCCAGATCCTCCTTGGACCTGAAACAAGCATCCTGGGACCGGTTTCAGGACCTCACCCTTCATCAGCCAGGCTAGCTTGAATCCAGTGGTGTAGTGAGCACTGGATCCATGTCTGGGCATACCCTTCCCACTTAGGGCGACATATGCAAAAGAAACAATTGATGGACGGAATGCTGGACAATGCAAACATTTACTCCCAGTCACAAGGATCTGCGTTAAATCCATCAGTCTTTTGCTCACCACACCACCCCAGTTTGGTCCCAGCCATATGCAAATCAGTCTTGACCCTGTTCCTTGTGGGAACAGTCCAGCCCGAACTGCCAAGCCAGGTCCTCCCTGGAACGGAAACAAGCATCCTGGGACCAGTTTCAGAGCATCACCCTTCATCAGCCAGGCTAGCTTGAATCCAGTGGTGTAGTAAGCACGGGATCCATGTCTGGGCATACCCTTCCCACTTAGGGCGACATATGCAAAAGAAACAATTGATGGACGGAATGCTGGACAATGCAAACATTTATTCCCAGTCACAAGGATCTGCGTTAAATCCATCAGTCTTTTGCTCACCACACCACCCCAGTTTGGTCCCAGCCATATGCAAATCGGTCTTGACCCTGTTCCTTGTGGGAACAGTCCAGCCCGAACTGCCAAGCCAGGTCCTCCCTGGACCGGAAACAAGCCTCCTGGGACCGGTTTCAGGGCATCACCCTTCATCAGCCAGGCTAGCTTGAATCCAGTGGTGTAGTGAGCACAGGACCCACGCCTGGGCATCCCCTTCCCACTTAGGGCGACATATGCAAAAGAAACAATTGATGGACGGAATGCTGGACAATGCAAACATTCACCCCCAGTCACAAGGATCTAGGTTAAATCCATCATTCTTTTGCTCACCACACCACCCAAGTTTGGACCCAGCCATATGCAAATCAGTCTTGACCCTGTTCCTTGTGGGAACAGTCCAGCCCGAACTGCCAAGTCAGGTCCTTCTGTCGTGTAGTTCCTATATTACCCATACAGGACCTGCGCGTTCAGATAACATAAACTGTGGGTTTGGTGGCAGACGGAGTCTGAGCACCCCCACCGAGAATGTTAGCCTGTTTGCATAAGCTAGCTCACAGTGCCACTAGTGTCTCCTCTTATCGGGGAGAGATTAGTTTCTGGCAACCTCAGAACATGACAACCCTGATCCCTCAAGATCGTGGAAACAATGTACTACTTTTCGCTCAGTCACTCGTGCTCATTAGGATATCTCAGAGGTACACAGAATAAACAGTCTGGGCGTTTCAATAAGGATTTATTGAACAGTTGTTATTCTCGTGTAAAATATATGAGCTGCAACAACCATTAGACAGTAGCAGAGATATATGATTAGCAGTACTATGAATATAAATGGATAGTACAGTTCTACCATCTTGCATTACGCATGAAGAAATACATGAATATAAAATGCATTGATAAAAGAGAGTGCGTACTCCTACGATGCCTATCTAGATGTACCTAAGTGTACCTAGCATGTGAGTAGGTGTGAAGCCAAGAATCCCTCTAGGATTTAGTCGAACCCCTTTACCTGAAGTGAGAATGTAGGAGCCTTGATGGTGGCGAAACGTAATATTGTAAGGCTATGGAAAGCCCAAGAGCCGCCCAGTACAGTGGACTGGAGCAAAGACATGGACTGGTGCATGGTCACAGAGAAAACAATCTATGTTGCAAGAGGGTGCCCCAATAAATGGTTACAGGTCTGGGATAGATGGAACACATATAGGGGCGGGATCTGCGAATCCCCGTTGACTAGGGAAGATACGATTGCACAACGATTGAGCACGCTGAAAATGTAACTACCATGGCTAATGTTTCCTTCAATAATTGCACCTCCTCTGGCACGCACTTGCTGTATCATTACGAATGTATGTGGTTTTGATGAATGTTGCCTATATGTCATACTCGATTTCAATAAACAGATTTATTAAAAAAAAGAGAATGTAGGAGCCCCTTTTCGTCTCGAGCTGGACACCCCGCGAGGGATGTTCAGACCACTGTCAGCTGGAGCGTCTGCATGCAGGAGCCTCAGCGTCTCTGGTCAGTGTGTCGGCTCGAAAGTCTCGGTTCCCTCTAACCACTGATAGCAAGAGGTGCTGTATTTATACATAAAAGTATATAGAGTCCCTTTGTCCCTTGTTCTTGTGTTAGCCATTGTTGGGTATGAGGATGACGTATGGGATGAACCTTGTGCGTAGATATTAGGAAGGTGGTGTATAGCCCCTGCCTGGTTTCCAAGTAGCCTCATGAATATTTTATTCATGCAGTGTCAGTCTAACGATGGAGTCATAGAACACTATTGTTCGGGAAAAACCCTCCTTCTGCACCCAGGCCTAGAACTAGGTAAAAGGTTCAGTCCATAAAAGGCGTTCAATCCTTAAAAGGCTCATTAGTGTGTAATGTAGGGGAGGTGATGTAGGTGAAAGGGTATGGTGGTACCCGGGCCTATACTAGGGTACCTATATGAAACATAACGCTTCCTGGACCAGAAACAAGCATTCTGGGACCGGTTTCAGTGCATCACCCTTCATCAGCCGGGCTAGCTTGAATCCAGTGGTGTAGTGAGCACGGGACCCACGTCTGGGCATACCCTTTGATGGAGCAAGGTTTCATAAATGAAACTTGCTTGTATTCAATCCTCCTCACAGTATTAATTTATTAAACTTGTATTGTTAATACTAACCTTTGCATTCACGACACAAAAGAAAAAGATGCTTGCCTATGTGTTTTACTAATGAATAACGCTTGTCTGTAATCCAAAATGGCCGCTATGCGCGGGAAAACTCAATGCGCATGTCGCAACCATATCACATGGTGTGACGTCTTTCTTTGCTTGGTGGAAAACTTCTGCTTCTGCGCAGTGTGCATTAAAATGGCTGCTTGATGTTTTCACATGCTTCTGCTTGCTCTCATGTCATTATTAAATTGTCGTTTCCTAACGCTACTAACGCGGGATAGTATATATAGTTAATTGGGAATAGAATAGAAATAGTGGGTTTACTGTGAAACATTTTATTTGTGATTCTAATATTTTCTTCTTGCACTTTTATTAGTTCGTAAACTTGGGCCTGGGTTGGTGACCTGAAACTCGAGAGGCAAATGGTTCTGCGCATGTGTCTTGTGTGCCTGCCAAATGAAGTCAACCTGGACGAAGTCCAAGGCCGTAACCTGATGGCCGAAGATGTTGTACTAGTGCCTTCCTGTCACACATTGATACAATGTCTATGAAAATTGGTTTACATTTGTCATGAGACGGGTGGGAAATAAAGCAAATGTATTAATTTGAAGGGGTGGGAACGTAAAGACAATAGGCTTTACAATTTAGGCCAAATCAACATGGTGCGAGAATCCACCCCCTGTCCCTGTCCAATCAGAAGTAGTGGCCCCATATTTTAGTAACATTAAGGGGAGGTACATGGGCGTAGAAGGGTATAACAGATATAGAATTAGCTAATTAGTTAACACAGGAGAGCGGAGATGTTGACAGGAAGAGCTCCAGACCGCTAAGCTGATCGATTGCAGACTGAATCCCTGTCCAGAAGAGGTCCTGAGGAGGGGGCGGCGGAGTCCATTAGAAGGAAGGCACAGGAGAATCGAGGAGAAGCCGAGTATCAGAGAGGGGAACGACGCAGGCGTCGTTGTAGAGAGGTCACCGGTCCTGTCCTGATCCTGGAGGAAGTCTTTGCTCTTCATCCTTCCTGGGTCCTATCCTTTCAACTCCTTGGCTAAGGGGTTTGGTTCTCGCACTTAGGTAATTATAATGCAACCTTTAGTTGCGCTCCTGTCTCTATCTTCTTCTCTTCTTTAAACACCGTCATTGATTAGCAATAATCATTTCTATGCTTAATCTTGGGTATTGCGATTAAGTACCATGTGGTTCTGTATTTTACTCTGCTGAATCTTTAGATAAACATTTTAAAACTTCCTGACTCAGTGGTTATTTCAGGATTATGTACTATAATGAATGTCACTCATTTTAAATTTCCCAATTAGCAAAGGATTCATTGGTAAGTCATTACTCTTCAATCAGAAGGCAATTGGTAGCAGGGATTTTGATAGAGAGTAACAACTGATAAAACCCAGCGTAAGTATTAGCGTAGTATGAATGAATGGGCCCAAGTGAGTATCTAGTGTATGAATGCTGTTTGCTAATATCGCGCTGGATCAGTTTTCTGGTTATCAGAGGATGGTTACTTTTTGTTAATTGGGTAATGAGAATTTTCTTTGTATTTTTATGAACTAACATCCGCTTAAATTTTGAGTTTTGTTTTATGTTGTCCAGAATACCCGGGGTAAAAGGAATAGCGGATGGTAAGTGGAAGCCATACTGCAGTGAGGTTATCTGTCAGGCAGAATTAGTACTGAAAAGTTAAGCAGGACTTTCAGTACTCGTTAGGGATTCTATGCTTGTGAGCAATAGCAAAAGAGTACGCTGGTGAAAATTTGATGTTATATCACCTAGAAAGGGTAACATTGGAGAAGTAACAGGTACTTCTGGAGCTTGTGTGAAGAGTAGACGGAAGTGTTTTACTCGTAGTATATGTTAGTAAACGGAAAGGTTTTACTAAAGTGTGGAGAAAACTATCTTTTCAAATTTAGAAGAAACTGGCACGATAGCGAATGTTTTATGTTGTTACTGAAATTTAATTAAGATTTATAGAGGAAATAAGTTTGCGTAAATTTTTGTAAAGGGAGGGTCAGTTGCCGGAGAGGGAGCTGACGTCACAAAACGCCGCGCTGGGATTGGTTGAAACAGCGGGTGTGGAAAACCCTTGTAAAGGAGGGGTCAGTAGTCAGGAGTAGTACTGACGTCACAGGTGCCGCGCTGGGATTGGTTGAACCAGCAAGGACAGGAAAGAGCAGATTGTAAAGGAGGGGTTGACAGATAAACGTCACCAAAAGGCCGCGCAAGGATTGGCTCGGAAATAAAAGAAAGCAAACACTTGATTGGTCAAAATTATAGAAGCGAAAATCTTAGTGGATAAGGATTGCATGTTAAAACGCGATCCGACTTTAACAGGAACTCGTCCGGATAGGAGATTCCTAGGTTTCGCAGAATATAATTTTGTACACCGAAGATTAGATAGAATGTACGGAGAGAAGAGAAAAATGTCCTTTCTGCAAAAGATTAAGAACTATTTTAAAAAGGATAAACCACTCAAAACTAGAGAAGGAATTATTATTCCACCAGCTAAAACGCCCGCTTCATTCATGATGATGGAGAGAGGTTATCATACTTGTGTATGGATGGAGAATTGGATAGAATATACCAAAAATGATGGAATACTAGCATTTCCCGAGAATGGCACGTTCAATGGGCGAATTCTTCAGAATTTGAGATTGAGGATGAATGACTTAGAACCCAGACCTAGATTAACTCAGTACGAAGCTCTAGAAGAATGGGAAACCGAGGCATTTGAGCGGGATAGATCTAGAAGTAATAGGAGTTATCCAGGATTTTTTCACAGATATATACGTGAGTCTAGGGACGGTCAGATGAAACAATGGAGAAGGGCAATGATTACAGAAGGATTATATCCATTGTTCTCAGCAGAGGAGAAATTAGGAAGTAAGTGCACAGAAAAAACAAAACATTTAATGAGAAATGAGGAGTCTAAAGACGAATTTATGGAGGAAATGTTAAGAAACCCCCCACCATATCAGGAAGGGACAAGTGGATGCACCCCAAGTGCACCACCAAAAACTCCATTAGTGCCACAGGTAATGCATGAATTCACCACTAGTAGAATACTTCATGACAAAGAAAAAGAAGCCCTAGAAAAGACCAGAACAGAATTAATACAGAAAATAACTCAGATAAAAGTACATCCTGATTCATTAACCATACCTGTAACAATTGGTCCAGTAGTTCCATTATATGGTACTCAGGGAAGCTGTCCTCCACTGATACTTACACCTACTCCTGTGAATAATCCCAAACCTGAAGCTCCAGTTATAATTGAGGATCAATTTAGTGACTGTGAATCCACAATATCACTTATGGACTTGCCTATTCGAGGTTCTGTAAATAGTACTCCAAGAAAAGATGTACCTGGATGTTCAAAAGATGTAAGTTTAGTAACTTCATCGGGAGCAAAAAGTGCTACCATAGTAACACCTGAAGATCTAGAAAGATGGGTGCAAGGGTCAGTTAAACAGTGCACACCTCCGAAAATAATGGACATTCATAAATTGAAAGTCGAATTAGAAGAAATAATAGCAGGAAATGTAGGACTAGAACGCTTAAATACCTATGATGAAGAAGAATTATTGTTCCTGTGTAGGAGTATCACTAGAAATGTAAGGATATTCCATGAAAAATTATCCAATTTAGCACTACAGATGGGAATAGAAATTGGGAGATCAAAGGTACTACAGAAACCCTATAGAGCAGAATTTTCAGACAAAGATTTAGAAAATATGAATGCCTCTGGAAGAAGATTACAAATAAGAGAATTAATGTTAGTTTTGCAAAAATGGGGAGACCTAGATAAATGGAAAACTAGGTGGGCCAAGAAAAAGGAAGAATCAATCAATCAATCAATCACGGCATTTATAGAGCGCGCTACTCACCCGGGAGGGTCTCAAGGCGCTGGGGGAGGGGGTAAGTTACTGCTCGAACAGCCAGGTCTTGAGCTGCTTCCTGAAGGAGAGATGGTCCTGGGTTCGCCGAAGGTGAGTGGGGAGGGAGTTCCAGGTCTTGGCTGCCAGGTAGGAGAAGGATCTTCCTCCGGCGGTGGCTCTGCGGATGCGTGGTACGGTGGCGAGGGCGTGGCTGGTTGATCGTAGCTGGCGGGTGGGCGTGTAGAAGGTCATGCGGTCGTTGAGGTACTTGGGGCCCAGGTCGTGGAGGGCCTTGTGTGCGTGGGTGAGGAGTCTGAACGTGATTCTCTTGCTGACGGGGAGCCAGTGCAGGTCTTTCAGGTGTCCGGTGATGTGGCTGTGTCGGGGGATGTCCAGGATGAGTCGTGCGGAGGCGTTCTGGATGCGCTGGAGTCTTTTTTGAAGTTTGGCTGTGGTTCCGGCGTAGAGGGTGTTCCCATAGTCCAGTCGGCTGGTGACGAGTGCCTGGGTGACGGTCTTCCTGGTTTCAGTGGGGATCCATCTGAAGATCTTGCGGAGCATGCGCAGGGTGTTGAAGCACGAAGATGAGACGGCGTTGACTTGTCTGGTCATCGACAGGGAGGAGTCGAGGATGAAGCCCAGGTTGCGTGCGTGGTCCGTTGGCTTGGGCGCGGTGCCCAGGGCCGGGGGCCACCAAGAGTCGTCCCAGGCGGAGGGTGATGAGCCCAGGATGAGGACTTCCGTCTTGTCTGAGTTCAGTTTAAGGTGGCTGTTCCTCATCCAGTCGGCGACGTCTCTCATCCCGTCGTGTAGGTTGGCTCTGGCGGTGGTGGGGTCGTTGGTGAGGGAGAGGATCAGCTGGGTGTCGTCGGCGTAGGAGATGATGTTGAGGTTGTGTTGGCGTGCGATGGCTGCGAGGGGGCTCATGTAGACGTTGAAGAGGGTTGGACTGAGTGAAGATCCTTGTGGAACGCCGCAGATGACTTCGGTGGCCTCGGATCTGAACGGGGGAGGCGGACTCTCTGGGTTCTTCCGGCGAGGAACGAGATGATCCATTCCAGTGCTTTCTCTCGGATTCCGATGTTGCTGAGGCGCTTCACTAGGGTGCGGTGGCAGACGGTGTCGAACGCCGCGGAGAGGTCCAAGAGGATGAGGGCTGCTGTTTCCCCGTTGTCGGTTAGGGTTCTGATGTCGTCGGTGGCTGCGATAAGGGCGGTCTCGGTGCTGTGGTTGGCCCGAAACCCGGACTGCGAGGGGTCGAGGGATCCATTCGTCTCGAGGAAGGCGGCAAGCTGTCTGTTGACGGTCTACTCGATGACTTTGGCCGGAAACGGAAGGAGCGAGATGGGACGGTAGTTCTTGAGGTCGGTGGGGTCCGCCGTTGGTTTCTTCAGGAGGGCGGTAAGCTCGGCGTGCTTCCAGCTCTCCGGGAAGGTGGCGGTGTGGAAGGAGGAGTTGATGATGTCCCGGAGATGGGGTGCGATGGTGGCGTCGGCTTTGTGGGCAGGGGTCGGTTGGTGATCCGGAGTGGATGGAGTTCATCGTGCGGGTGGTGTCTTCGGTGCTGATCGGGGTCCAGTTGCAGAGGGTGGTGGTGGCGGGCGTTGGTTCGGCGGTAGGGTGCGTGGTCTGTGCATCGAAGCTGTTATGTATGTCGGTGATCTTGCGGTGGAAGAACGCGGCGAGTGAGTTGCAGAGGTCTTGCGAGGGGGTGATGTCGTTGTTTCCGGCGCTGGGGTTGGAGAACTCTTTGACGATGCTGAAAAGTTCCTTGCTGTCGTGGGCGTTGTTGTCCAGTCGTTCTTTGAGTGCCGACTTCTTGGTGGCACGGATCAGCTGGTGGTGTTTGCGGGTGGCGTGCTTGAGGGCGGTCCTGTTGTCTGTGGTCTGGTCGAGTCGCCAGGCTTTCTCGAGAGTGCGGCAGTTCTTCTTGGATTCCTTGAGTTCGTTGGTGAACCAAGGGGTTTTCTTGCTTCCGGGTCGGCTGGGAGGGTTTTTAGTGGTGCGAGGTCGTCGGCGCAGGCGGTCAGCCACTTGGCGAGGTTGCTGGCTGCTTCGTTTGGGTCCGTTGTGTTGGTGGGTGTGTTCTGGCTGAGGGGGCTTACCTTTGGCGCACCTTCGGCGCTCCGTCGGTGCTCCCGCTGCGCGCGGTCGCTCAGGGGGCGTCATAAGTAAGGAGCCTGGAGGGAGGAGCAGCTGGGTGGCGGGAGCGGGGCGGCGAATGGAATCACGGGGGGGCGGGGCCGCAGGGAGGCAGTGGCGGGAAGTCCCAGGAGCAGCGGGCAGCGGGAAAGTCCCAGGAGCAGCGGGAAAGTCCCAGGAGCAGCAGGCAGCGGGAAAGTCCCAGGAGCAGCGGGCAGCGAGCGAAGGAATCTCCAGGCAGGAGGCGGCAAGGCAGGCAGGAGCGGCAGCAGTGAGTGGGGCGACCAAGCCCTGTGGTCGCCCCACTCACTGAACAAGCACGAACAAGTAGAACAGCATCAGAATATGTGATGAAGGAAACAGGGAAACCAGATCAAATGTATCCCATGCGAGAAGTTGCGGGAGGAGGATATGTACATGTCCCATGGAGCAGACAGGATATTTTGTCATTTACGAATGATTTTCCAAAATTGAGAGAAAAACGAATTGAATGGTACAAGCAGGTTGACAGGTTTGTGAAGGTGTCAAAGGTATTGTTGAAGGATTTGGATGGTTTGTTTGACATAGTGGTACCTGCCGATTTCTGGACAGATTGAAAAATTACAGTCGATTGGCCTAGTGATGAATATCCTAGCGATCCGAAGACAGGTGCCCCGTCAAATGATGTGATGAAAAAATATCAGCAAGTGATAACTTACCTGAAAGGGAAAATACCACCGAAAGAAACAGATTGGGTAAAAATAGATCGAACTACCCAAGAAGCTAATGAATCAGTACATTCTTACTATGAGCGTCTATTGCAGGTATTTAAACAGTAAAGTGGATTTGAGGACATTGGAGACGAGAACATGAGTCAGTTTGTGTATCGGTTTGTTTACGGTTTGAAGCCAGAAATTTGCCAGATGATTAAACAGCATATGCTGTGTTGGCAGGGAAAGCCCATTGACGAAATTTTGAAGTATGCAAAATATTGTGGAGACGATATTGAGGATAGGCACAAGAAATTGCAGGAAAAAGTAATGTGGGCTCAGGTGAAAATGGCTGAGAAACAGGGAATTAATTTGGAAAATCCCAGTGAAAATCCAGGAAAAGATTCTGGAACGAATGGTGATACTGGGAATGGTGGAAAATTTAGAGGACGAATGAGTAGAGAAGAAGCTAAAAAGAAATTTCCTTGTCATGGATGCGGAAAATTGGGGCATTGGAAGGATGAATGTAAAAAGATCCGGAATAATAATGGCCCGAATCAAAATTTAAATCCACAGACGCAGAATGACTCACAGCAGGGTGCAAATCCTCAGAGTCAGTTGCCACCTGCACCTATTCAGGGTAATGTAAGCAGAGCAAAGCATGGTACAGACATCGGATATCAGGGAGGAAGTGGTAAGAATGATTATATCAGAATTAAATGACAGAGTGCACTCCTGTTAATCCAATTTATCCGCTTTTTTGATTCATTTTTAACCTGTTTGCGTGCAAGCCCGGAATCGTGCACTGCCCATCACGTGAAGGTAAGTCCATTCCATGTTAATTGGTCTCTCGTGCAGGTCGCTATCTTTACTACTATGTAAAATGCATTCTCACACAACGTGAAAAGTGTCCAACCCGTGATAGTCTTGTTACTTTTTGTTTTAAAGCCATGGTTCATCAGCGGTTAAAGGAAAAGATGTATTCATAAGCGGTTTACATGTGATTGAAGAACATGAGTGAAAAGCACAACAAGTGATAAAAATTGAATAAATCCTTTGATAAAATGAAACAATTTTGGCAATTTTGCCATGCATAGTGCTGTGCGTCTGGATTGGGCCGTACAAACGCCCCAGTTAATGGAAAGAATGATTATATGACATCACAATTTCTTTTGCAGGACGATTTCTGTCAATACAGTCCATGACGGTGCCTAGGTAGGGGAAGAAGGAGTGCATACTTGGCGCATCCTTACAGGTAGATCAGTCAGGTCCATATGTTGAAGGGAATGTGAAAGGTAATAATATTACTTTCCTTTTGGACACTGGTGCTACCCGGTCTACTGTGAGAACAGCAGACATTCCAGACCTTCCTCTCTCTGGTGAAAATATCCAAGTAGTGGGGGTAGCTAATCAGCGGATTAGAACGCCTCTTACCGAACCCATGGAAGTTAAAATTGGAAACTTCAGAGAAATGCATCAATTTGTAGTATGTGATTCCAGTCCAGTAAACTTATTAGGTAGGGATTTGTTGTGCAAGATGAATTGTACCATTTTCTGCACACCCGATGGTGTGGCCGTTCAGACACCAGATGAAGACCATGTATATAAAATTATGATTGCAAAACAAGGTACAGAAGTGGATTAGATGTTTTCATTAATAACAAAAGATGAGTTGCCAGAAGAATTAAAAGGTACAGTAAACCCCATAGTATGGGATTTCACCGGAAAGGAAGTAGGACTTATGGCTAAAATAGATCCAGTTAAAATTACTGTAAAGGAAGGTGCAATTTTCCCAAATACCCGACAGTACAAAATGAGTGCAGAAGTAAAAGCAGGAGTCATTGAAGAAATAAATCGAATGGTAGAACAAAACATACTAAAAGAAGTAATGAGTAGCCCATGTAATTCACCAATAATGGGATTAAAGAAACCTAGTGGAAAATATAGGATTGTTCAGGACCTGAGGAAAATAAATAAGATTGTAGAACCATGTTGTCCCATAGTACCAAATCCTGCAGTAATTCTATACCAGATTCCGTGGAGTGCAGGATGGTTCACAGTAATTGATTTGTGTCAAGCGTTCTTTTCAATACCATTACATCCAAACAGCCAGTATCTTTTCTCATTTAAATTTGAGAACAAAGTTTATGTGTGGAATCGTGTTCCTCAGGGGTACACAGAAAGTCCTTCTATTTTCAACCAGATACTGAAAAAGTGCCTTGAAAAACTAGTAATGCCAGGAAGCTCAGTTTTAGACCAATATATTGACGACTTATTGGTGGCATCGAACACCAGAGAGGACTGTGTGGTTGATTCCATAGCATTATTAAATCTTTTGGCAGAAGAAGGGCATAAGGTCTCACCTGAAAAATTGCAATTCTGTACAACAGCTGTTAAGTATCTGGGACACCAAATTGAGAGAGGAAAAAGAAGAGTAACAGCTGAAAGAGTAGCTTTAATAAAGAAAATGCAAATGCCTGTAACACAAAGACAAGTGAGAATGTTCCTAGGAATAGTAGGTTACTGTCGACAATGGATACCAAGATTTTCCATGTTAGCTAAGCCCTAATTAACATGACAAAAAAGAAAGCAAAGGACCCTGTGGAGTGGGAGGATGAAAGTGTAGAAGCCTTTGTAAAATTGAGAAATGCCCTATGTTCAGCACCTGCCTTAGGCATGCCTGATTATAAAAGAGAATTTGCATTGTTCTGTCATGAGAGAGAAAATTGTGCACTTTCTGTCCTAACTCAAAGACATGGACTAGAAAGACGTCCTATAGCATATTTTTCTGCTACATTGGACCCAGTAGCAGCCGCATTGCCAGGATGCTTAAAAGCAGTGGCGGCTACTTGTTTGAGCATTGAACAGAGTGAGTCAATTGTGATGGGACACCCTGTAAAAGTGTATGTTCCACATGCAGTTGTCATTCTGTTGACAAGAACCCGAACTCAGCATCTTACTCCTAGTCGGCTGACTAAATACGAAAGAATCATAATGGGTGCTGAAAATGTGAACATGGTAAGGTGTACTATAATAAATCCAGCAACCTTACTACCAGACCCACGTCATGAGAGAATTAAAGATGACGAAGACGATGAACATGATTGTATACAAATTACAGAATTATGCACAAAACCACGCCCAGATATAGAGGAACAGCCTCTTAAAAAGCCAGACAGGGAGCTATTTGTTGATGGTTCATGTCAAAGACATGAAGATGGTAAACTAACTGCTGCCTATGCGGTATGTGAATTAACTGGAATAGTTGAAGCATCCTATTTACCAGGAGTCAAATCTGCACAAGTAGCTGAATTGATTGCGTTGATAAAAGCATGCAAAATTGGGAGGAATCAGAGAGTGACCATATTTACAGATAGCCAATATGGTTACGGGGTTGTGCACGATTTTGGCCAACTATGGATGCAGAGGGATTTCATGACTTCTTCAGGATCCCCCATTAAAAATGGACAATTTGTAAGGGAATTTCTAGAAGCAATACAATCACCAAAAGAATTGGCTGTGGTGAAATGTGCCGCACACCAGTCAGGAGATGACTGGGTGGTAGTCGGCAACAGATATGCAGATCTGGTGGCTCAACATTGTGCCAAAACCAGAATGTCAGTCAATAAGAGGGTGGAAAGAATGGGAATCAGCTGCCAACTTATGCTGTATATGCCACCTGAAACTTGGAATGAGGTGAAGAAATTGCAAGATGAGGTTGTTGAAAGTGAGAAGAATTTGTGGATTAAAGTGGGTTGTTCCCAAAGAGGAGATGATGAAGTATGGATCAGTGCTGATGGCAGACCAGTCATGCCAGACTGTTTACTCTCACAAATGGCTAGAATGCATCATGGAGACACACACATAGGGAGAGATGCAATGATTAGGCTGTTCAGACAAAATTGGTACAATCCCAAATTCAGAGCTGTTGCAGAGAGTCTTTGCCAGAGATGTCTAACTTGCCAGATGCATAATCCGGGGAGGAAGACAGTAATTGGATTTGGAAAAATTGGAAAGGCAGAGGGTCCATTTATGAGACTTCAGTTTGATTTCATACAGTTACCACCATGTAGAGGGCTGAAATATGTACTAGTCATATTGTGTCTGTTTTCAAAGTGGGTGGAGGCTTACCCTACTAGGAGAAATGACAGCATTACAGTTGCAAAACTGTTGCTACGAGAGCTCATTCCTAGGTTTGGTTTTCCAGTAACTTTGGAATCAGATAGAGGAAAACATTTTAACCCCTTCGATGCTCATGACGAGCTCAGCTCGTCATGCTGCGCGGTCGCGCTGGGCGCATGACGAGCTGAGCTCGTCACGACCACACCCGCGATCGGAATGTCCAGCACCTGGGAGGAATTCCGATCGCGGAGAAGCGGTTAACAGCGAAGTGATTCAAATAATCTGTGAAGCATTTCAAATAAAACAGAAACTGCACTGTGCATATCGTCCAGAAGCTTCTGGAGTGGTTGAACAATTGAATGGCACTATAAAGTCAAGATTGGGAAAAATGTGTGCATCAACATCATTAGAGTGGCCAGATGCATTACCACTCGTTTTAATGGGACTCAGAAGTATACCTGACAGAAACACAGGATTGAGCCCCCACGAAATAATGATGGGAAGAGCAATGAGACAAACACATGTTCCCACAAACAAACTGGTGAATATATCTGATGATATGGTTCTGGACTATTGCAAAGGATTGGCTGACCTAGTGCGTTCTGTCTCTCATCAGGTTGGAGAAGACGCAGTTTCCAGGCAGCCTGAACAAGAACATGATCTGAATCCTGGTTACTGGGTGGTAGTGAAGAATCACACCAGAGAAACGTGTCTATCACCTAGATGGGGCAGACCGTGTCAAGTCATACTGACAACGAATACAGCAGTGAAGTGTGCCGGATTTCCTAATTGGATTCATGTAAGTCACACCAAGAGAGTACCGGATCCCGAGGAAGAGAATCCTCAGACAACGCCACTTACTGAAGAGTCTGAAGGTTGCCCAGCTGTAGGATCTCAAGTTCGAGATTCCGGGGAAGCTGAAGAAGAACAACCGAGCACAAGTCAGGATTGGATACCAGTGGTAGAAGTTCCTGAAGTATACCACAGAACAAGAAGTCAAGGGAAATTGGAGGAAATTGAAGAAGATCAGATAGGTGAAGAAGAAGCAGTTCAGGAACAAGAAGAAAAGACATTAAGAAATCCTGAACAAGGTCAGATAGGGAATGAAAACTGGACTCAAAACAGTGAAGACCTAATAGACTTTGATCAGGGACAGACAGGTCTAGAAGAATCCGGTCAGGCTGCAGAAGTTCACAGTGCAATAAGCCCTGATCAGAACAAGTTAGATCAAGAAGAGTACACAGAAGAAGAAAACCTTGAAAAACATGAACTTGAAGAAATAAATAAAGAACAAGGTCAGTTATTGGAAACTCACAGCGGAGCTGTTACAGGGAAACCAATTAGACCTGAAAAGGAGCAAACAAGAAACACAGTAATTGAAGAACACGAAACAGTGCTAAGCAGTGAAATTAACGAGATCTTTAAAGACGAAAACAAAGAAACAGTGCCAACAAAGAAAACAAGAAAAGGAGATCATTGGCCAAGTGTCATTAAAAGAGTAAAGTACCACATAACAACCAGAAGTGAAGATCCAGATCAAGTACCTGAAGTATCAAGTCAAACCGAACAAGAAAATAAAACTGTGAAAAGAAGAAGCAAAAGACTGAAACTTGTGAATAACAAATTCAAGGGTCCTGACTGGACTTATATCATCCTTGAAGATTTTGAAAGCTCAGAATCAAGTGACAGTGGTGGCGAAGGAACAAGTGCAGAATTGACGTACGAAGAAGAAACAAGACCACCCTGACTAAGCAAAAGAATAAGCTAAAGAAAAGAAGAAAAGATAAGAAGAGCAATCTTCCTTGTCGAAAAATGCCTGACGATAGAGTTACTGGGAGACCAAAACAGAAATGTTGTAGAAGATGCTGTGCAATATGCATATGTAGTCTAGTAATGGTGCTTATAGTATGGTTAGTCCTGATTGTAGCAATTCCTTACCTGATGATAATAGATAAAAAGATTAATAATGAAACTAAGGAGAGGACAGCAAACATAAAGGGCAATAGAGTAGAACTAATGGTAGAAAGTGAACCAGAAATTCATCATGAAGTAGCTGACAACGACACTAGTTTAAACGTTTTCACAAAGTTATTGTTTCAATATGTAGACACAATGGAAGTTAGTAATTGTTACGTCTGTATGAAGTTACCCGAATCAGTAGCAGAAGGATTAACATACCATCACTTACCACTGACATATGGCATATCATGTAGTGTTTTGTCTAGTTTATTTTATAGAACAGGGAAACTTCTGTATTATTATTCAAACTTAGATGTGATATTTTCTGAGGTTCCGATTCGCAAGAGTATGAACCCAGTGCTTAGTAGTCAAGACGCACAGTTTATGGGAGAATTTTTCTTAACCATGAAATCAATAGACATAACACATGCACATAGACACAATCTAACATGTTCTTTACTTGAAGAAGAAAAGATATTTTTGAATTTAGTAGACGATAGAAGACAAGATTTTCAAAAGAAAGCTTCTGAGCAAAAGGCTCATTTGCCACCTTGGGCTGAGAAAGAAGGTAGTTACACACCTGGCAAGGCTCAAGCTGCTATGGCTCTGGATTTCGTAAAGACAGGAAAAATTTGTCTTCATAGGTTAAAGACTGATTATAACAATGTTTTCATCGGTACCAGTGAATGTGAACACAATTTTTTAATTCTTGGAGGTTGGGGACTCAAAGGAGGAACAGATTCAGTTTTTCCTGGAATCTATTAGGTGTGTGGGAATAAGGCTTACTTTAGGCTTCCTGCACGGTGGTATGGAAGTTGTTATTTTGGAATAGTATTTCCAAAGATATACCACGTAATAAGAAACACTGAGAGCAATGAAAACAATAGCGAATTAATACGTAGTAAAAGAGCTAGTTTTTCAGAAATTGTAGGTGATATATTTGGTGCATTGATACCTTCAGTGGGAATAATTCTGAACTCAAGGAAAATATGTAAATTGTCTACAGTAGTTGATCGTTTATCAACGGATACTGCTGGAGGATTTCTAATGATTAATGCGGAAATGGTTGCGATTAGGTCTATGGTTATGCAAAATCGACTTGCGCTTGATATTACATTGGCAAAAGAGGGCGGAGTCTGTAAATTACTGAAGACGAAACATTGTTGCACTTATATTCCTGATAAGAGTGCAGAAATTGGAACGTACATACAGAATATAACTAAACTTGAGAAAGAACTTAAACCACTGGAAGTTGATAGTGTATGGGAAAGATTGACAAATAGTATATCGTCAATTGGAACCTGGTTTGCTAATGTAGGAAAAGGACTTATAGGTCAAATATTAGTACCCTTAGCAGGGATAGCAATAATAATATTGGTAGTAACAATATGGTGCAAATGCTGTAAAAAGAATGGAACATATAAGGTGACAGGAAGAGGAAAGAAACGAAATCGAACTTGAAGAATGGAGAAGTGAATTATACAAGAAATTAAAAGGAGATTGTAAAAATAGAAAGAATAAAGACGAGAATGAAGTAATTTGCTAAAAGTTGGCATCTGATTGAGGGTAATGTTTTTGATGGCTCAGAAACGCCATCAGAGAGGGGATTGATGGAGCAAGGTTTCATAAATGAAACTTGCTTGTATTCAATCCTCCTCACAGTATTAATTTATTAAACTTGTATTGTTAATACTAACCTTTGCATTCACGACACAAAAGAAAAAGATGCTTGCCTATGTGTTTTACTAATGAATAACGCTTGTCTGTAATCCAAAATGGCCGCTATGCGCGGGAAAACTCAATGCGCATGTCGCAACCATATCACATGGTGTGACGTCTTTCTTTGCTTGGTGGGAAACTTCTGCTTCTGCGCAGTGTGCATTAAAATGGCTGCTTGATGTTTTCACATGCTTCTGCTTGCTCTCATGTCATTATTAAATTGTCGTTTCCTAACGCTACTAACGCGGGATAGTATATATAGTTAATTGGGAATAGAATAGAAATAGTGGGTATACTGTGAAACATTTTATTTGTGATTCTAATATTTTCTTCTTGCACTTTTATTAGTTCGTAAACTTGGGCCTGGGTTGGTGACCTGAAACTCGAGAGGCAAATGGTTCTGCGCATGTGTCTTGTGTGCCTGCCAAATGAAGTCAACCTGGACGAAGTCCAAGGCCGTAACCTGATGGCCGAAGATGTTGTACTAGTGCCTTCCTGTCACACATTGATACAATGTCTATGAAAATTGGTTTACATTTGTCATGAGACGGGTGGGAAATAAAGCGAATGTATTAATTTGAAGGGGTGGGAACGTAAAGACAATAGGCTTTACAATTTAGGCCAAATCAACATGGTGCGAGAATCCACCCCCTGTCCAATCAGAAGTAGTGGCCCCATATTTTAGTAACATTAAGGGGAGGTACATGGGCGTAGAAGGGTATAACAGATATAGAATTAGCTAATTAGTTAACACAGGAGAGCGGAGATGCTGACAGGAAGAGCTCCAGACCGCTAAGCTGATCGATTGCAGACTGAATCCCTGTCCAGAAGAGGTCCTGAGGAGGGGGCGGCGGAGTCCATTAGAAGGAAGGTACGGGAGAATCGAGGAGAAGCCGAGTATCAGAGAGGGGAACGACGCAGGCGTCGTTGTAGAGAGGTCACCGGTCCTGTCCTGATCCTGGAGGAAGTCTTTGCTCTTCATCCTTCCTGGGTCCTATCCTTTCAACTCCTTGGCTAAGGGGTTTGGTTCTCGCACTTAGGTAATTATAATGCAACCTTTAGTTGCGCTGCTGTCTCTATCTTCTTCTCTTCTTTAAACACCATCATTGATTAGCAATAATCATTTCTATGCTTAATCTTGGGTATTGCGATTAAGTACCATGTGGTTCTGTATTTTACTCTGCTGAATCTTTAGATAAACATTTTAAAACTTCCTGACTCATTGGTTATTTCAGGATTATGTACTATAATGAATGTCACTCATTTTAAATTTCCCAATTAGCAAAGGATTCATTGGTAAGTCATTACTCTTCAATCAGAAGGTAATTGGTAGCAGGGATTTTGATAGAGAGTAACGTCTGATAAAACCCAGCGTAAGTATTAGCGTAGTATGAATGAATGGGCCCAAGTGAGTATCTAGTGTATAAATGCTGTTTGCTAATATCGCGCTGGATCACCTTCCCACTTAGGGCAACATATGCAAAAGAAACAATTGATGGACGGAATGTTGGACAATGCAAACATTCTCCCCCAGTCACAAGGATCTGGGTTAAATCCATCATTCTTTTGCTCACCACACCACCCCAGTTTGGACCCAGCCATATGCAAATCAGTCTTGACCCTGTTCCTTGTGGGAACAGTCCAGCCCGAACTGCCAAGCCAGGTCCTCCCTGGACGAGAAACAAGCACCCTGGGACCGGTTCCAGTGCATCACCCTTCATCAGCCGGGCTAGCTTGAATCCAGTGGTGTAGTGAGCACGGGACCCACGTCTGGGCATACCCTTCCCACTTAGGGCAACATATGCAAAAGAAACAATTGATGGACGGAATGTTGGACAATGCAAACATTCTGCCCTAGTCACAAGGATCTGGGTTAAATCCATCATTCTTTTGCTCACCACACCACCCCAGTTTGGACCCAAGCATATGTAAATCAGTCTTGACCCTGTTCCTTGTGGGAACAGTCCATCCCGAACTGCCAAGCTAGGTATCCTTCTCCAGTATCCATGGGGGTCCCCCAAGGGTCCGCCCTATTTCCTATACTCTTCAACTTGTTCTTGGGACCATTAGCTAATGCACTAAATTCCACGAACATTCTCTTCCATATGTATGCAGATGATATGTAACTTTATCTGAAAATCTCCTCCCCGGATATCATCATATCACTCAACACTACTCTAACATCTACTCAAAACTGGTTAACCGAGAACCACCTCCTGCTCAACACCTCCAAAACCGAATTCCTTCTCATTTCTCCTCTGAATCACATCCCTAAGTTAGACCTTTGGATGAACCACCTCACTGCCTTCAACTGCTCCCCCCTCATTATTGACTCAGCTAAATCTCTCGGAATCACCCTGGACAAGCATCTGAACATGAAGAATCATATCAGCAATGTGTGCAAGGGAGCTAATCACCTGATGAGGATACTCAGGAATATCAAACCATTCCTTCCACAAGCTGACTTCAAGCAGGTGGTCCAAGCGCTTGTTTTGCCAAGGCTAGACTATGGCAACGATACGCTCTGCGGCCTCCCCAAATATACCTTGGCCCCACTAAGGGCATCATTGAACGCCGCTGCCACATTGGTTACGGGTGCCAAAAGAAATGCGCACATATCCCCAGTCCTAAAATCCCTTAAGCGGTTACCCTACGAAGCTCGAATTCAGCTAAAGATTGCCTGCCTGTCTCACAAAGCTCTCCAGTTCGAAACCCCCAGTTATCTAGCGCAAAAGCTAGAACTATCAGGAGGTGGTAGACCCTCAAGAAGTGCTAACTCTTTCCTCCTGAAACCACAGATCTTTCGCAAAAAGAGAACGTGTCACCGAGCTTTCTCCGGCTCTGCCCCGAAGATCTGGAACTCTCTCCCACCTGAAGTACGCAGAATCTCCTCCACGGTTACTTTCAAATTGAAAGCTAAAAGATTCCTTATGAACAAGTTCTTACCTTAAATGGGTTTGGATTGTCTGCTCTAAGGCATTGGACTTACAACCTTAAGACCTGCACTGGGTGCTACTCTTCTTTAACCTATCATTTGCTCCCCTCTTAGCTCGCTATGTACCAGTTATTGTATTATTCTCTATTGACCCCTTTTGTTTTGTAACTGTTATGTTTGGTATTCTTACTTGATGCCGGTACAGCATTTATTTTATTTATTCCTTCCCTCCAATTGTAAAGCGCTCTGATATCCTTCGGGATCATGTAAGCGCTATATAAAACTTTATAAATAAAATAAATAAATAAATAGGTCCTCCCTGGACCAGAAACAAGCATCCTGGGACCGGTCTCACGGCATCGTTCATGTTCAGTCCCAAAGGAACTTTGGAAATTTTTTGCTTTAGGTTAGAATAGTCTGAGGTAACCACAATACAGCAGCAGACTTCATATCCAGGGCACCTTTAGGCATAGAGGAACAATATGAAACACCTGAATACCCCATATTAGAAATCCATTCTTCAGCTATAAGCCCTACAGAATGGGCGGAAAGCTTTGCTAATGATGCTACTCTAGTTCAACTCAAAGCATACACATTACAGGGTTGGCCAAAAACACGTAGTGAAGTGAATGAGGAAATTAGTACATTTTGGGAAGTTTGTCATGAAATCAATCTGAATCAGGACTGTATATTGAGTAATGATAAGATAATACCCCCAGAAGAATTGAAAGATACAATTAAAGATCACATACACGGAGGTCATCTAAAGAGAAGTTTAACGAAATCTAGACTCAGGGAATGCTATTGGTTTCCAAACAGGGATTCAGTAGTGGAAGCAAAGGTAAAAAATTGCAGTATTAGCGCCAATAATGATAAGACCAAAAGTACCCATAAGGTTCCATTATCTCCAGTTCCCATTACTGACAAGCCTTGGGAAAAACTCGCACTAGACATCATAGATCCATCAACAAAAAGGGTGTCACGAAACAATTTGCTTTTTTATTAACCGATTATCAATCCCATTGGGTGGTTACTAGGATGGTGAACCAAATCACCACTGAGACCCTAATTGACTTTCTGTGAGACACTTTCACCTCAGAAGGCATTCCATCCACTATAGGTACAGACAATAGAGTGCAATTCACTTCTTAAGCCATGACAGACTTCTTATCCAAATTAGCCATTACACATCTCTGAACCGCTCTATACTGTCCACGGGCCAATGCGTAGTTAAAAGAATAAATAGAAAGGTTAAAGAAAATATCCAACTTGCATGTGTCAATCATTTACCAGTAGAATGGGCGTTACAAGAAATGTTGTGAGCATACCAAACAACCCCTACCCAGGTCACAGAAATCTCCCCATTCTCTTCTCTCAAAAGGAGGAAACCAAGTACCAAATTCTTCCCTAATTGGATCGGCGGAGGCAAAAGAGTGTAACATGATTTAACTATGGCAAAAGACAAGATCGCCTCTCACCAAACTAAGTACAATTCTTACTATGACCACAAACATGGTGTCAAGCCTCAGAAATGGGCAGTAGGGATCTGGGTATCTATAAAAAAAAACATCGGAGGAAGTGGAAGTAATTCCAAATTTTTGGAACCCAAAAAGATTGTAAAAGTCAAATATAATGTGGTTGTTTTGGAGAACGGACAAAGTTGGAGTATGGATAGACTAGCTAAGTGTCCACCTCGGGTTGACAATGCAACTGGAAGCACCGTCACCACACTCGCACCACATGAAGACTCTGCTAACCAACGTGACCAGGTCAAAAGACATATGTGGCACCAAAGTGGCACAAAGACTATATGATGAAAAGATGATTGTTTTTGGTTATGTATCAAATATATCTTCTTCAACCTGTTTGGGGGAAGACGTGTTATATCTCATGTGTATCTTATTTTCCCTTCCCACTATTTTATGTTGCCATTTCAAGAAAAGGTTACCATTTACGCATGAGGGATTATTCCTTTTTGCCTCCCCCATACTACAGCTAGGCCAGAGTGACCTTAGAATGTTGGAACCTTGTAATGTGAAAAGGAGCCTGAGGTAGAACATTGAGCGCAGACTGTGAGAAGGCAGGAATGGTGGTTGCAGAGTGGACAGACGAGACTTATAAATACCGGAACTTACCTGCTTTATGTTTCTTCTTTTCAACAGTAAGTTTCAATTATATTGAGGACACAGAGGTGAGGATTAAACCACACGGTGGTCAAGTGAGACGCAGAGTTTTTTTTTTCATGGTGAAGAGTACAGTTCTATAACTTACAGTTTGTTAAGTTCTCCTTGTCTTTGGATAATGTACCTGGCTATGGTGTTACCTGTTTTAGCCAAGGATGGTTGGGAACGATTACTGACAAAGCATGTCTTTGCAGGAAACGTCTGGTCAAAACAAAATGCGTGAAATTAAATTTATGGCGTGAATTGCACGAAGCAAGAGGGAGTTCAGGCAGCAACAGAGAACTATGTTTGGGGACCACGCTGCAGACATTAAAGAAGGATTTATGAACTGTTTGTTTTCCCTAATGTTCATGAGAAAGGTAGTTTTGAAAGGTTTTAAAATGGCTGTTGTTTTAAAAATAATGTTTTAAAAGCGAAGGAAGAAAGCATAATCCTTGCCTCCGTGCCCTTAATAGAATTGAAACTTACCTTCACATTGTTAGGCAAGTTTTCATTGTGAATGCTACTTGTGACCTGCAGGTTGCAGATTGAGTTCTATAACATTCATTTAAATCATCTGAGTTCTTTGAGCAGCCTTTGATGGTTGAATTATATCCAAATGTTAACGTGAGATAGCCCCATGAGCAGGGGTGAGCACATGTTGTTTGTATGAAATCTGATGGTCACAGATTTCGGCTTTTAAAAAGTGCATGATTGCAATATGGGTTGCCAATCTCCTAAAATTGAACATTGACAAAATGGAGATCATGTGCATGAAAAAAGGGAAACGACTTTGGGATAAGACGTTCTGCTCCCCTGATCTTGGCACCTGCCCTTAGCCGAGGCAGGAATAAAAACCATTTAGGTAATGCCTTGTCTCACACTAGTAGGACTTCTGGGATGGCCATTGTAAAATCCAATCTAATTGACAGAAAATTTCTTCGTGTTGGCCTTGCAAACTTACTCCTGGATAGGATGCAAACCAAAACTCGAGTGCATTCTCAGTGTTGGTAAATTTGATCACATCTTGCCTTTGTAGCCACCCTCAATTAGCATCCCACCGAAAGCAGGCCCCTAAAGTCACGTGTAAGACCCTGCGGGACATCTACGGTTCCAGTCCTTCTTTTGTGGTGAGAAATGGGAGCTCTTTTCCGCACAGCTGATGCGCCACCCTCATTGTTTGCATAAGGTGGAAAGATAAGAGAAAGTGAGATTTGGAGTATGAAGCCTGTCTCAAATAGGAATCTCAGATTTGCACTGGTCTTGCGTATTTAGGAGTTTAAAAGTGAAAAATTACATATTATCTTTATGCATTGACGTGTTTGAATGTTTCTTTCAGAGTACTAAGTAAAGCTAGAGCTCTCATTCACCAACTGAGATGTGGCGTTATGACCAGAGCTGCCAATTTAGAAACTGGGGAGAAATGTTCGAGTTCTGGCTTCAGCTAAACATCCCCTGATTGTGGGTAAATCACTTAATCGCCCCCACCTTTAAAATAAAAAATTTACCTGTAATGTAACTGGTGCTCATTTTTTTGGGATTTTTTTAAATTATTATTTGCATTAAACATAGCTGATTACAATCACATATATTTTTCGGTTCATATAACATACAAGGTAGTGCCACAGAGTGAACAGCGTATACATACTTTCGCTTCCCCATCTCACCCATGAGATCCGCCTTTACAGTACATAAAATTCTCCCATGTAGAAAGTCGTCTGTGTTTGTCAGTCACTCAGTTCCGGATCGGATTCTTCAGGCGGAGGGGTGCATATGTTTCCTCGAAATGTGTTCCATTTCCCCCACACTCGCATCCATTTTCGGGGGCACCCTCCATGGATAAATACTGCCTTTTCCGCTACCATAGCGATACCAAAGGGGATGATGGACGGAGCGTTTGAGCAAATCAAACACTCACCCCCAGTCAACTGATCTGGGTTTAAACCATCATCATTCTTTAGCTCACTCCACCACCCCAGTTCAGACATGGCCATATGCAAATCAGTCTGACCCTGTGCCTCATGGGAACAGTCCAGCCCGAATTGCCAAGCCATGTCTTCCCTGGACCGAAAACAAGCATCCTGGGACCGGTTTCTGGCTATTCAGCCGTCATCAGCCAGGCTAGCTTGAATCCAGTGGCAAAGTGAGCAAGGGACCCACGTCTGGGCATACCCTGCCAACTTAGGGCGAACAAAGCGATACCAAAGGGGATGATGGATGGAGCGTTTGAGCAAATCAAACACTCACCCCCAGTCAACTGATCTGGGTTTAATCCATCATCATTCTTTAGCTCACTCCACCACCCCAGTTCAGACATGGCCATATGCACGCCATGAAGTCTCCGGAGGTTCATCGCCGTGTTCCTACCCGGCATAAAGCCGGATTGGTCGGTGTGCACCAGGGTTGTGAGATAGGGCTGTAGCCTGGCCGCCAGCGCTTTCTCAAGTATTTTCGCTTCCGAGTTAAGGAGCGAAATTGGTCGGTAGGAGGTGCACTCCTGTGGGGGTTTACCTGGTTTTGGGATCGCTATAAGTGTCGCTACTCGTTGGTCTCTAGGGAGCGTTCCCACCTCTAGGCTGGCCTCGTACATTCTCAGCAGATGCGGCACCAGCGTGTCCGCCTCTTTTTTGTAAAATTCCACAGGTATACCGTTGGGACCCAGTGCCTTCCCCGGTTGGAGCCCTCTAATGGCTGCAGTGATTTCCTCTATCGTGAGATCTGCCTCCAACGCCTGCACGTCCTGTGGTGTCAGCCTTGGCAGACGTAGGTCTCTAAGAAAGGCCAAATTCTCCTCCATGGATGTCGTTGCGATGGGAGTGTATATTTTTTCGTAGTGGTGTGCAAATGCTGTGACTATGTCGTGTGGATCCGTTACTGTCTCTCCCGTGGGCAATTGGAGTTGTGCTACCCAGCGACTGGCCTGTTCTTTTTTATCTAACCAGGCCAGGAGTTTGCCGGCCTTGTCCCCAACTTCATAGATGGTGTGCTGTGTTTTCATGACTCGTGCCTTAGCTTCCTCCCATACATGGTCTCTGTATGCTTGTTTTACAAAGCTTAGTGTCTGGGCTGTGTTATCATTGGGTTCTGTTTCGTGCGCGCTCTCTGCCCGGCTAACCGCCTGTTCAAGCTCCCACACCTGCTGTGTCCCATTTGTGGGCCGTGATCAAGGAGATAGCTTGTCCGCGGAGGACCGTTTTATATGCTTCCCATAGGGTGATGGGGGAGGCCACTGATTGTACATTTTCTTGGAAATAGTGCCCCGAGGACTTGTGTAGGCCCTTCCATATGTTCGGGTCCTTAAGGTACCCAGGATATATAGGATATGTGCGTCTCCTCCCCGTGAGGTGTGATGTGTATGTTACTAACACGGGGGAATGATCCGATATACCTCTGGGGATGTGTTTGATCTCCAGTATTCTTTCTAGACCTGTTGAGGAGGTAAGAATGTAGTCTATTCGTGATAAGCTATTGTGGGCTCCCGAGTGGTAAGTGTACTGACGTTCTTTAGGGTAACGCTTGCGCCAAATGTCTACTAGCCCAAGTGCGCCCAGGAATTCCCGGAGGTGCGACGAGTTTGTCCCCTGGTCTCTTGGTGGGTGTCTGTCCCATGTGACATCCATTGTGGCATTAAAGTCACCCCCTATGATTAGTTCCCCGGGAGGTAGTGTGAGCAGGAATTTACCAAAGGCCGGGAGGGCGAGACTGTGAAGCGCCGGAGGAATATACACGGAGACAAGGTTGTATGCGCGCCCTTCCCATTGACAGGAAAGTGCTGCAAAGCGCCCCTGATCGTCTGTCCATGTCCCGGTTGTCACCAGAGGGACACTCTTTTGGATCAAGATTCCCACCCCCCTGGATCCAGATGTAAATTCGGAGTGTGCTGCTATTTTAAAGCCCCATCTATCCAATATTTTAGTGGTAGTACCCACCAGGTGTGATTCTTCTATGAGGGCGACTGACGGAGCGTGCCTCTTAAGATGTTGTAATACCAGTCCCCTCTTTATTTTGTTGCACAGGCCATTTACATTCCAGGATATTACGGTTAGGGGGGAGCTCAGCGTGTGTGTGTTCTCCGGTTGCGAGTGTGGAATGTCAGGTGTCATGTCCCCTTGGGTACAAAAGCGATCGTTTGACATCGGCGCATATCTAGTGGTGTACCAACTCCGTCATGCACTAACCCTGTGCCAAACTGTATCAGCTTAAGATGTTCTCGTGTGAATAACTTAAAATTAACAAACTTAAACATGAACTGAACCCCTCCCTCCACCCCCTCCCTGCTCCCCTGCTAGACGGATTCCCAACTACCCGCCACCCCAACAGTGCAGAGTGCTTCAATCCCATAAACAGTACTTGCGTGCGGGGGGAGTGAAGTCCAGGAAACACCTTGAGGATCCCCCTGCTCAAAGACATTACAAGTAGATTTAGTTCGTAGCAGTTCGTGTAGCATCGGGTTTCCATTGTAGCGTCCCAATCTGCGATCCAGACCGGCCGGCCCGGATCATTTACCCAGTGTTGTCCATGTTCGGATGCCGAGTCTCGCTGTAATCTGCAAGTAGATCCCTCTATTGTTGTGGGACCATACTGCTGGGTGCTGCCTATCTTCATTTTCCAGCCTCCGCCTGTAGTGGGTCATTTTCATCGCCTTCGTCTCTTGGGTCCTGAGAGGTCTCCCTCATCGGATGCCGTTGTTGTTTTCTGCCTGTACGTCGTGGTCCTCCTACCTGCCGCCAGCCCTCAAGCCAGTCGTGGGCCTCCTCGGGTGTATCGAAGAACCAAGTTTTTCCTTTTGCCACCACCCATAGCTTTGCTGGGAACAGCATTGAGTAGGTGAGTTCTCTGTGTCTGAGTTCCTTTTTATCTTCAAGGAAGCTTCTTCTCTTCTTGTTGACTGACGCTGTGTAGTCTGGAAAAAATGAGACCACTGAGTTCTCTATGCGCAGTGACGGAGCCACCCGTGCTGTCTGCAGTATGGCGTCTCGGTCGCGCAAGTTAAATACACGAGCCAAAATGGGTCTAGGGGGAGCCCCTGGCTTGGGCCTGCACCCCGGTACTCTGTGAGCCCTCTCTACTGAGAAAAAACTGGAGAGTCCTCTCGGCTGGAGCCGTGTCTTGATGAGCTCTTCTATGTACAACTGGTGCTCATTTAAAGCGCTCCGATGCCCTTTGCTTGAGTTTGTTCTATATGTAAAAATAAATATCGACAAGCCTTCTTTTGATTGTAAAGTAGTTTATGCCTCAAGATTGTGCCATGGCTTTACATGGTTGTTTCAAACCTGAGTCGAACTGGAGCAGTAGGGCTACATGAAGCACCCATTGCATCATAGAAGTGGCAACGGTAGAGAAAAGAAAAAAAAAGCGCTATGAAGTGGCCAGCACTGGCCACATTATAGCGTTTTTTTTCTTCATTATGGCAGTTGGGCAGGGGAAGGGAATAAGCATGAGGGACAATGACAGGGTGGGAGGGAAATAAGCAACACAGTGGGGGTTGGATGGGTATAATCAACACAGTGAGGTGAGGGAAAGAGGAATAAGCAACATGGGTCGGGAGTTGGTAGGAGAATATGGAACATGGATGGGGGTGTGGATTGTGGCAAGGAAAGAAGCAACAAGGATGGCAGAACTGATGGGCCTTCTGTTGCTGGCGCTGTGATTGAGGCATGGGAAGAAAAAGGAAAATAAATAAAAAATAGTGCCTCAATCACAGCACTAGTCGCCTCCACTCACCCTCTCCACCTCGCTATCTTAGCCCTGGGACATCCCATTGCTGGGACAGCCATGCGCTCTATAAATATTTTAACATAACAGCACCAGTACTCGGAAGGACCTTAATCAAGATGAAGCCATCAGTACTTGGTCCCTGCTCCAGCTGCTAGAGCAGGAAGTGAAGTCGACTCCCGTTGCCCAATTGGAAGGCCACGGATGTGAATGGCGATGGAGCCCACGAATGGCAAGCAATGGGCGGGATCAAGCCTTTACTGTAAACAATACACCTCGCAGCACCATCACGTGCATAGAACCGATATACACCTTCTCTACTCTGTTTTGGTAAAAAGGTGAAAACTCTCCTCTCCACAGAACATTATCTATAACCAGATCCACTGAGTACCTCTCACAGGAAGAACTATCTAGGTCCTCGACCTTTAACTGAAGAGCGTTAACTTGTGTATCATGCTCTTGAAGTAATTTAGTTGAATGTGAGACTGCATCCTCATTATCCGATATCCTTTGCTGTAGGTTAGTCATCTCAATTGTAATTGCTGCCACCTTATCAGTTACTGCCACCATAGCCTGCTGTATATTAGCATTGTCTGCCCTAAGCTGAGTAAAGTGTTCTTGTGCTTCAGCTCTTTGCGTTAATAATGCTTGCATAATTGATGCTAATGATGGTTCTAGTGCTTCTGATGAGCCTGATATATTTGTGATGGCTAAAGAAGTCGTTGGGCCAGGGGCATCTCTCATAAAATGCACAGTGCCAGTATTAAGTAATCCAGTGATATCAGAGTTCTCATTGGCGCTACTAATCCCAATAGTATCACCTTGAGAATCGGCAGCGCCGGAATAATCTGCGAATATTTGGGATCCCGGAGGGCAGCGAAGGGTCAGATCCACGTGAGTTCATAGTCCGAATCTTTCAGAAGGCTTTCCCTGATCTATCAGATTGGGACTGGGACTCTCAAATACAACGAGCTCATAGATTACCTATATTCTTAAATCAAGGCGCACAGCTTAACCCGCGACGTCCAAGACCAATACTTATCAACATAGGCAATTTTTTGTTACGTCAGGCAATCGCAATCAAAGCTCGACCCTCTACACCAATCATAGTTGAGTCATTCTCTATTGTCGCAAGGTCGGACTTATGTAAAATAACAATGGACAAAAGGTGGAGAATGAGACAACTTATTGATTCTTGGAAAGCTCTTGGAGCCTTGGTCTATCTGCAAGAGCCAGCTCGATTGAAGATTATTAAGGATGGTAGATCGCAGCTTTATTTCTCAGATCAGGAGGCAAAATTGGCACTTGCCAAAGCTCAACAAGCTCAACAAGGCTCCAAATAACCACTTTGGGATCTGAAATAAGGAAGCAGAATATAAATATTTTTTTCCTTTTTTTTTTTTTCTTTGTACTCCCTCTTTGAGATTTGGGGTCTCAGACTACAAGGTCTAAATCTGGGAGTAATTATAATCAGGATGAGTCGGAACAGTGACTATGGATATATGGACATATGGCTAAAAAAATTGGTTTCTAATTCTTATTGTTTTTGTTTACAATTTATATTTTACTAAATATTGTTGGGAGAAACTCACAGTAGCGCTGCCTCCTTAGCTGTCTGTGAACGACAGCAAGATGGTGGGGGTGATTCCTTTTTCAGGATACGGGGTGGGGAGGGGGGTTACTCCTCATAGGTTGAGGAGGGGTTGGGGAGGGGGAAGGGTAGAGCAAGGATTATTGATGATTAAGGGGCCTTGAAGAAAAACTAAATAAATTAAAAAAAATTTTTTTTAAAAAAGGAAGAACTATCTAAACCAGTTTTTCGCAAACTGTGGGTTGTGAGCTGATTTTTGGTGGGTGTGAAGATCGTGCAATAAATAAAGAAGCCTTTAAATTCTCTATATCTTGTCACATTTGCTGCATTTCAAAGACAGAGGTCAAATGCCAGGCTATGTCTTCTGACAAATTGCTGCATATTTTTTTAATGTGGGAATTGGTGTTTACAAATTCCTCTCATCGCAGTCAGTGAAAGAAAAGTAAAGCAAATTATGTGACAATTTTGCTGGGGTACAGAACACACACAACAAAATGTAAATACCTGTAAATTAACTGTACACATGCAGTTAGGAAAGCAAAAATGAAGCACATTTTTTGTAATTCCTAAGTGTGATGGAAGCAAACATTTCAATGGGATCAAAACACTTCACTTAGTGTTGCACAAATGATAAATATTCACTGAAACCCGATCTCCATACATTATCGTTTGATTGCTATATAATTTTATCAGTAAAACTGTATGCCTCTGCAAATTTAGTGGCATTTCAATGGAAAATGTGCTGTCTGTAATTGACAGTGCGCTACCATACAGTACTTTAGTTACATTTAAAAAATTGCCCACCTCATGTCTATTAAAGCTAGGTGGATCACAAAAGTTTGTAGTCCTAAAAATTGGGTTGGGGGAAGGCCCTAAACTGTAGGCAAGCCTTACTTGACCTAACTTTCTATTTTGCAGTGCCCCCTTGCTTTATAGATACTTTGTGGCTATATAAATACCCATAAATTCATACAAACATTTATATAGAAAATATTCAAGTAGTAAATAGAGTTGTAAAGTCTCAAATAGAAGACTTCTGGGCCAAGATTCGACCTCTCTTTAGTCTTTACATGCTAGCTTTTTAATAACATTCCTTAATCTATTAGATATAGTTCAAATTACAATTTCATTAATACAAACAAGCAATAAGATCTCATGAATAGTCAATGCAGTAGTAAATTAATCAAGTCACACTGCAGCCGACATCTGTTTGGCAACGCCTGTTACTTCTTCATGCGTGTGCAATAATTACCATGTTCCTGTGGTGGAAGAATCACGAGCTCATAGCGTGTCTTCATGCAGTATTACTAGAGGAGGAAACCAATAGTCACATGAATGAACAACCATAATTAGTTCATATGTTTATTGTCGCACTTTCGCAAGGTTAGCAATAAAAAAAAAACTATTGTAAAGCCAGCCGAGTGTCACGCAGTCATGAAGAAATCAGGTGACCTCCTTGTGAACACGCTTGCAACACCACAGCAAGTCATAGCTTGAGTGAATGAAATCAGATTATCATACTAACACTTTTTGCTACCTTATCATGGGTTTTTGTTGTTAGTCGCCCTGGGGAACATATTTCACAGCCTAAATACTACACACATCATTCGCTCATCAGTTATTACTGGCAATCCCAGTCGATCACAACAAGGTGTTGGTTATTGTTTTTACCTAAATAAATATGGCACGATGTTTTGTACTCAAGGTAGTAGTTGGATATACACTTCCAAGGAACAAAAACCTCTTCCTATTGGGCCTCTACTGTTGAAGGACATAATAACAGGTATAAGAATTAATTATGGCTGTTCATCCCATGACTATTGGTTTCCTCCTCCAGTAATACTGCGTGACAACACTCTATGACCTTGGGAGTTTTCCATTATAGGAATCTGTTAATTATTGCACAAGCCTTGAAAAAGCAACAGGCATTGCTAAACATGTGTTGGTTGTATTGTGACTTGATTAATTTACTGCTGCATTGACTATTCACAAGCTCCTGCTTGTCTATTTGCATACATTTTATTGTAGTCTGAAAGATATCTGATAGATTAAGGATTTTGCTGTATAACAGTGATGCTAATAGTTCAATTACAACATCCTAATATTTCCAAATGAACGATATATATTTTATACTACTGCATTCAATTCTAACACTAAATATATGACTAAAAATCAGCAATTGCATTCTGGGACACTTACTTTAAGTGTCTCTTACATTGGTTTATTTGCTTTTAACTCCTCCAGTAATACTGCGTGAAGACACTCAATGACCTCAGGGGTTTTCGACTACAGGAACCTGTTAATTATTGCACACGCCTTGAAAAAGCAACAGGCATTGCTAAACACATGCTGGCTGTATTGCGACTTGATTAATTTAGTGCTGCAATGACTATTCACAAGATCTTGCTTGTCTATTTCCATACATTTCATTGTAGTCTGAAAGATATCTGATAAATTAAGGAATTTGCTGTATAACAGTGATGATAATAGTTCAATTACAACATCATATCATTTCCAAATGAACGATATATATTTTATACTACAGTATTCAATTATAACACTAAATATATGACTAAAAATAAGTAACTGCATTCTGGGACACTTTAAGTGTCTCTTACATTGGTTTATTTGCTTTTAAAAATTGTTAGTAATAGAGGTGTAACTATCTCCTCAGGAAGCACCTTGTGCTAGACTTTAAGTTCTACAATTACCTTATTGCTCTTTTTCTCTAAGCCAGTCAATGGAACAGAGATGTCAGCCAGAGAGAAACAAAATGTCAAGTTTACTATGACATGTTTGCCCTGTCCCCTAGGTTCTTTAGAGGTTTGGGCGCAAGGTGGAACAACTTATTAGGGTTGACATGTAAACTGGAGCAGGGTCCCTCCTAAGCTCCTAAAAGAGTTCAGGCTGCCACAAGCAAGTTAATAAAAATACATTGTCCAAATTTAACAGATTTGTTGGAGGTGCTGTAGTCAGGGGTTGTGATGAACTGGAGCAGGTACTGGAAGATGGGACTAGTAAGGAATCCAACTGGTCGAGGATTCTTGCAGAAATACTGGTTATGAGTTTTAGATGTCTCCTACAACTAATAATTTCAGTTATTATTTGGCAGATGGCACATGGTACTGCCAGGGGAACGGATTAAATTACTCTGTCGCCCTGGCAGAGGGACCGCTCGCCAAAGCAGGGGGCCATTTATAATGTATTGTCAGGAACCACCATCACAGCGGATCCTACCAATGCATTTTCCTGTTCGGTGCACCCCTGCAATAGAACAGTTTTCTTTTTTTATTTTCAATGAGAAAAAAAAGTAATGCTCCCCCCATGAAGAGGGGAGCAGTATTTGCGTTTTACTGTCCCTCACTGCAAAGGTTTGCCTGGCGATGACGGACAGTAAAACAGTGGCATCCTGATTGGGTGGGCGGACATATAGCCATTTCTCCAGCTGCACTTATTCTGTCGATCCATCTGAAAGATTTGGCTATGGGGGTGACGGAGTAGCCACCACCATAGCCAAATCTATGGTCAGCACGCATCTAAATTGGGCAGGCGGACTATTATGTTGCGGTAAGGATACTTAGTCGCTGTTGCAACAGAGTATCCTTACTGCTAAATATAAATTAGCCCCTAAGTCTCCTGGGGACCCCAAATTTCAGGTGCCTTTATTAAAGAAATGTTTCAAGGCAGTCAAGATTTCCAGATGGCATGGACACGTGAAAGACAGAGAAACTTATTAAACCCATAGCTTTCTCAGTTCATACCAGGAACAGGAATTTATGGTCAATGGGCAACCCCAACTTTAAATGAAGATATGTTGGGAACAGTTAGGGCTAGGAAGGCTACCTAATGGTTCTGGGATCAAGGCAATGGGATTGGGTACTATCTAACAGCCTGGGGTGAAGATCAAACACCTGCATGCCTTGGGCTCGGTTTGGCAGTATGAGTTTTGCTACGGTCTGTGGTTGGGTATGGTACAAGCCCAGACTCACAGTCCTAGAATGCTTTTTTTGTAGCTCCTCACCCTCTTGTGATGCAGCTTCTTGTGGAAATTCTGGCCAAATGGGTTGCAAAATTCTTATTGCATAAAGGCTGTACAGCTGGTCTCCGTCCAATATTTTAGCAGCTGGACCTTGCTCTATGTCCTCTTGGACAGGAACCTACTCCTATCACTTCACCGTGTGGGTCACCTTCCTCTATTTCAAGCCAAAAGTCAGTGGCAGAACATCTTCCAGGATGAAGGCAGTAAACAGGAGCACAGTGAGAAGCCAGAGGCAACCAAAATGCAAGCCCAATTTAAAACCCAAACTCTCATACAATCCAGAGTATGATTTCCAAGCTTTTTACACAGGTTTTCCTTTGTCCTAGGCTATGCCCAGCACAACACACAAAGGAGGGAAGGTGTATTTTTGTTACAGTAGAAGAACACTAGTTTGATGTGGGTACCGATGTTTCTCCTCAGTTTAACAGATAGTTACAGTTTTGCGGATGTGACCCAGGGAACAAAAGCCTGGTTTCGGGCATTTTTTCCATTTGCTTATATTCACGTGTATGGCTATAAGGACATCAAATGCCTCATAGGGTGGCAGTTCATGACCAGCACGCTAAATCAGCAAGTAAAATATCGCACAGGGGCAGCTGTAAAGATGTACCTAGCATCCCACTCATTTTAACCTTAAGGGGGTCAAGAATCCATATGAGGTTGTAGTCCAGGATATTAAGTAAAGAATATCGAGTGGCAACAATATCACAGACAAAATAACAGAAAACAAATTATTGAGGAGCAAAGTGCATATAGGCAGGAAAAAAGATTTACTAATCTTTCTCCACATCTACATACCTTGAAGATATATAAATATCAAGGTGCATATATGTGGAGTTAGGTATAAAATATCTATACATGTTTACCTGTCAATTTTTGTAGTCCTTGATATGATGGTCACAATATTATGGTGACTCAATATTCTACACTCATTATTCCTATACCTCCATATGCCTGATTACAGTTGTTCATCATGTGATCAAGGGAACTTTTCTCACTATTGCAAGCCTTACCACTGCTTCTTTCCTCCCTCTTGTCATAAAAGAGATCATTGTTATTGCCATTAACAATGTCATTTTCATGGTGTGTTCCTACCACATCTGGCTCAAAGCTCTGTTACTTCCTTCTGCAAGCTGAGCAGTTGCATGCATGAACAGATGCGAATGGTGTTTGTTGGGATGGCCAAAGTGTAGAGCGGAAGGTATCTGGGTGATTACTGGAGCAGTGCAACAGTCATATTTCTGCAGGGATGTTACAGGTGCATATACATGGACATTGATTCACCCAAATTGCTGAGGTAGCGACAGTGAGATCACATGCCATCACAGGAAGTGACATCACATAACCTTTGACCCCAAAGGTCCCAAGGAACTGGTGTCACATGATTGCACCCCTGAATACATCACAGTTATTGACATTGCTTACGTTCTGCAATAACTGCATGATTATATAACACAACACAGACAAATGTCCATTTTAGAAACCACTTATATTAGGGCGCTGACATGGTCTTTGAAAGTGGTGGGATGTAATAAGTAGCAATCCAGATCTCTTCTAGGATTGCTCAGGGAGTTCTCCCCTGAGAACATTTTTAAAACATTTGGTCAAATAGTGTATTTAATAGCATTATTTTCACATAATTTTGCTGAAAGGCTGAAGGCTCTGAAAGGCTACTCATTTATTTTAAGTTCCCTTCGTGGTGTTCCAAGTCAAGGAAACCAAATGCTCTTGAACAGTTGACCCTATTGTCTTCAGAATGTGCTATGAGTGCTCCCATATGTCAAAAATGACCTCGCTTGTGCCTGACCAACATTTTGTCATGAGTGCCCCTCATATGATATGCCCCCTTATGCCGAATATTACCTACAAAATGCCAGTGTCAGAGTTTTTTTAATTAATGACAACCATATACCCCAGGCTACCTTTATGGCAAATAACCTATAATACTCCAGGGGCAGTATTTTGTCACAGTTGTCCTCCTCCCATATGCCATGGTTTCTTCTCTTATGAATTAAGTATTTTTAATGAGTTAGCACCACCATTGGTACCCCCTATGCAAAGAAATTCCTCACGTATGCCAGTGCTAGCATTTTTTCATGGGTGTCCCATATGCCAAGAATTTCCTCTGGTATGCATATACCAGTATTTTACCATGGGGGCCCATTATGACAAGAATTACCTCCAGCATGTCAGTGCCAGTATTTTTTCACAGGTGCCTGTCATGCTAACAATTGCCTCCAGTATGCCCGTGCCAGTATATTTCCATGGGTATCTCTGTTAGCCAAGGATTATTTTCAGTATTCCAGGGCCAAAGGCAGACTTGAAAGCATAACATAACATTCTCACTCATGCTCACTTACATTCACTACTTCACACTCATTCTCACTCACTCACACTCCCTCATTCATTCACACTTACTTGCACTCATTCATTCCCACTCACACTACTGCACTCGTTCTAACTTACTAACTCTAACTCTTACTCATTCCTACTCTAACTCAATCATACTTACTTGCACTCACTCTTCCTCCCTCATTCTGACTCACTCTTATTCTCACACACTTTCATGCACTAATTCTCTCTCCTTCATTCATACTCACTTCATTCACATTCAATCTAACTCTCAGGCATTCATACTTTCTCACTCATATGCACTTACTCTTATTCTCACTCATTCTTACTCACTCTTATTCACTCACTAACTCACTTGTATTCTTATTAATTCTCACTCTTGCACTTGCACACACTCATTCTTACTTTCACTCATTCTCACTCTCTTTGGCTCACTCATGCTCACTGACACTGACTCATTCTCACTCACTCACTACCTGTCACTGACACCCACTAACTACCTATCGCTGACTCTCACTCACTTTAACTCACACACATATTTTCACACATAGAGACACAAGCGCACAAACAGACACGCTGTCTTGCACACAAACACACTCTAACCCACAAGCATCCACACAACATACATTTAAAAACATGTTTTTTTTACTTACTAAATCTGCCACTGGAGGTCACATTTCAGCTCCTGGTGCTCTATTTTTTGTTACACTGAAATTGAGTAACTTATTAGTATTCACTATTAGTGTAATAAAAAATGGGCACAAAATGAGGATGCAGCAGCGACATCCATAAGGGCGAGCTGCTTCTGTCTTCTTTTTTTTTTAAACAGAATGTTATTGTCATTTTCTCCATCATCCATTTAAACAATTACAAAACAAATGTCATAGTAGGACAACATCCTAGACATACCATGTTCAAAAACAGGGCAAAATAAATCCAGTGAGCATTTGCATACGAGATAGCATGCTGTTTAGTAAACATAAGGGATCGCCATAATTTGCATACTGAAGGAGCTAGGATTGGCAATCATGGTCTCACATGGGGACATCAAACAATTGCTCATTCAATCAAAATACAAACTGCAAACTTCCCCCTCACACTCACCCCTTAACCCCCTCTGCAGTGTGCCCCTCCCCCCTTAGTAAGTCAGTAGATCAAACGTTGGGCAGATCCCATCTCCTCAAGCAGGCCACAGCTGTCAAATCAAACCGGGCACCCACCAAGATGGGAACGGCTGTGGGATTGACGAGTAGAGCAGAATCTCGGGTTTCAGGTCTCCCATCCAGAGTCCCTACTCTCAGTGGGTTCTCAAGCCAACACCCTTTCTGTCGCTCTCGTCCCCGTTCCCCTAGAAATCAGCCAAAATCCTATCCCATGCTCGTGCAAAGTCAATGGGTCTCCTACCCTGGTACACATCTCTCAGCCCTCTCACAGGCAGACCAGCGTAACACATCCTACCTCCATCCCGAAGCCCCGGGTCCCTCAGGCCTCTCTTCCAGTGCATCATAATGCAGCACTTGGCAGGTGCCAGAGCCAGGCCAATATACCTGTTAGTGACTTTATGCTTCGCAGGGTGGTGGCAGATGCCCAGTAGGCAGAGCCTAGGTGAGGGGGTCAAGGACCATTCCGTTATCTCCGCTAGCATTCGCACCAACTCCGTCTCATACCTAGCTAACGGCGGCAACTCCAAAGCAAGTGGAGACTATCACCACGATCATCATGGCATCGCAGGCAGTCTGGTGGGGTCGGCAGGAAATAAATGCTAAGCTCAGGGGTGTTAAGTACGCCCGATGCAAAACATAAAAGTATATGAGCCTAAGACTGGCTTTTCGAGAAATTTTGGGCTTATCCTTCCCTCCCACATCTTAGACCAGTCTCCGTCTGACAGGGGGGAGCCCAAGTAGGTTTCCTAGCATTCGCGTAGCATTTAGAGTGGATAACACAGGTCTCCACGCAGAGCATCATAGAGTACCGAAACCAGTTGACGTGTGTAAGTGGCAGCCCAGAGAAATTGACATCCGCATAGTAGCTGCGGCTCCATCCCCCCCCCATATCCTATGCACCGCTGCGGTCAGGATGCCATATAGTAGAAAGTGCACATCTGGAAGGTCAAAGGTGGCGCGTAGATCTTCAAATGGTCGCAATACACCATCCACATATAGTACGCCCACCATGTTGAATCCCGTTGCTATGCGACCTGCCACCGAGAGGGGTAGGGTCTTCCAGAAGCCAACGCTTGACCATAAGGCCGTCACAGCCAGCCCTATATTACCATTCAAGAGTTCTGGTAATGTGCGGTAAACTCGGATCCCCAGTTATCTCACCATCAATGGCTCCCATCGTATTTCCCCCAGTCCGGGAGGTTCAACCCTGTCCTCACGGATTAAAAACAGGCTGGTTTTGAGCCAGTTTACCCGTAGGCCCAAGGCCTCACCAAAGTCTGCAAAGAATTAAACTGCCCTCAGAGGGTGAGTACATAGACCATGAAAGTAGAGCACCAGGTCATCCACGTAAAGTGAGATATGGTGGGAAATCCTAAGGTGTTGGATACCGGTATATAGCAACCTGCTGCGAGCCCTACAAGCGAAGGGTTCCACTGCAAGGGCGAAGAGTAGGGGGATACTGGGCACACTTGTCTAGTACCCCGCTCCACATTGCACAGCCTTGCAATCGTATTGCCCTTGCGGATCCGTGCTACCAGACTCGCATAAAGCAGAAAGGTCCAATCCACAAAGCGCAGACCTAGCCCCAGTTGGAGCATAACTGTGTGTAGAAAACCCCAATCTAAATTATTGAATGCCTTTTCGAGATCCACAAACATGAATCCCGCCTATTCTGGTAGCAGTGGGCCATCCCATAAGATAGTCAACAGACGTCGGGAATTAAGGGAAGTGCAGTGGCCACGAATGAACCCCGCCTGGTCTGTATGAATCAACCCTGTCATGTGGGGTAACAGGCGCTACACCACGATCCCACTAAGAATTTTGTAGTCAACATTTAGCATTGACAATGTCCTATATGCTGACACATCCGTGACTGGCCTCACTGGTTTAAGCAGGTGGACAATCAATGTCTCTCTCAGAGTGGGGGGTAGAACGTTTACCGCAAGCGCCTGTTGGTACATTGGTACATGGCAGCCAAGTGGGGGCCAAGATATCTAGGTACGCTACATAAAATTAAACCTGCAGGCCATCAGTTCCCGGCACTTACCCAGAGGCCATCCCCTGGACTTCAGGCTGGATTTCTTCTTCTGAAATGTCCTCCCCCAAACCCTCCACAATCTCCTGCGTAAGAGGATTAGGCGGGAGGTCGGTGGGCCACCTCTGGATGTCCTGTGCCCTAGGCACCACTTCTGCCGCATGAAGGCTAGAATAGTAATCGGTGAAGGCCTGGCTAATTTTATTCTGTGTGTACAGGCTAAGTTCTACAGACGTCACCACCTCCAGGGACGGCGAGCCTCGCCTGGTGGAGATAGCCAACCAAGCCAGCAACGGCCCTGACTTGTCACCCTTGGAATGCGTCCTAACCATATACACTTTATAGTCAAAGCACCAGAGGCATTTTACTTGCTCTACAACTTTCTCCTCCAGTAGATCTGGATGCAGCTCTGGCCTCTCCTGCCGCTCACGTTCAAGCTCCCTAAGGACGTGCTTGTGGGTAGTAATATCGTGGAAAAGGGGGCATCGTATCCCTGCAGATTCGGACAGGAATTGCCCCCGGATAACCACCTTAAATGCCTCCCACTCCACAAGTAGGGACGAGGCAGAGCCTGCATTTTCACTAAAGTATGTTGGGATCCTCTCACCAATTATCTTGTGGAAGGTCGGGTCCTCCAAGTTGGTGGACTTAAGCCGCCAACTGGGTATGCATGTGCAAGCTCTACCCCATCTCAGGGATAACAATAAGGGGTTATGGTTGGATATGGTCCTAGCTGAAATTCAATGTCAGCCATAGCACCCAACATATCTGGTGAGCATAAAAAGGCGTTGAGACGCACATGCAGTACATGCATGACCGAATGGAAGGAATAATCTTGTGATTGCGGGTGGCGGTGTTACCAGCCACCTATTAACCCCCATTGGTGGTGCCAGGTAGAGAACTTCCAAGCCAGGCATATCGCCGAGGAGTCACAAAGTGGGGGGTGGAAACAGTTCAGGTCAATAGCCAACACACAATTAAAGTTGGCACCCATAAGAAGCATCCACTGCAGCAAGGAAGCCAAAACTCACAAAAGCGCGTAAATAAATGCTGGTTGATCAACATTAGCGGCGTAGACATTGATAAAGGAGATGTCTTGTCTGTCTAATCTGCCTGATAACACTTAATAACGCCCCTCCGCATCCGTCATGGTACTTGTGGCATGAAAGGGGATGCCCTGTTTCACCTATATCAGTGTTTCCTTGGCAAAAGCTGAGTGTGTGGTATATATCCCATGACCTCTCCATCTTTTGCACAGGGCGCACCCTCTTTAGCATCCAAGTGGGTTTCCTGCAACAGTGTCACATGAACACCCCTGCGTTTCAGAAAAGCCTACACTTTGTAGCACTTACACATGCTATTTAAGCTCCTCACATTCCAGAACATAAATCTGTATACAGTCATATTATCCCCCATTGAATAGCCTTACATACTGCTCACAGCCACACAAACACCACAGTAGGAGGAGAGGCCCCGGTTCCCAGAGCCAAGCAGGAGGGAGGCACAGACAAACAACCGCAGATTCCCATGCATACAAAACAATAACCTGAAAAAAGACCTAACACCCGCTCCCCAGGACAGCAAGGCAACATTCCTCCATCCAAACTTTAACACTTAACTATGCCAACCTGTAGGCCAGAAACACACCTATAACACCTTACTGGTGGTTGGTGGAGGCAAAACACAGACTCCCAAAAAGAAAAGAACCAGAGTCCCAGCAAAGTACCTCTGCACCAGGCAAAGGAAGAAGTGGAAATCAGCCATCCCCATTCGTCCATCACGCAGCAGGATCTCCCCCCACACCCCATTTACTCAGCACCAGAGGAGAAAGCATATAGAGGGTACTCTGTTCCCAAAAGGAGAACATTTTGCAGGTCAAAGGTTCAATGGACTATATCAGCTGTTTGCGGAGTGACCAGTGGGAGATCGCCACTCCAATCAGTGTTCGAGGTGGAATCAGACTCAGAGCCTGTGTGCCGTTCACTTAAGGTTGCTACATCTTCCCGCTTCTGCCATTCTGGCCTAGAGTTTGTGAGCTTGTCAGCCGCCCACACTGCATGCCTGCGATCCTGTTGCACCTATTCTGAGGACGGCGCACCTCTGCTCCTCCATTTGATCTGAGGGTATGTATGGGGCTGGCCAGTGCCCCCCACTCCTCCCGTGCCATATCCAGCCAGTCCCACACTTCACCAGGTTCTGAAAAGAATTTAGTCCCTTGGTCAGTGACAACATGCCAGCGTGCAGGGAAAATCATGGCATATTTGATATTCATGTCTCGTAGTTTCACTTTGCTATTGTCGCCCTTCAGTTCTCCCAACTCCCTTGAGTAGTGGAGAATGTGGTCTCTGTCTCTAAAGTGGAGCAGGCATGGCACCACAGGCCTGGGAGTGCCACCCGGGGGTGGTGGGCAGGCAGGCACCCTATGTTCCCTACCCAATGCAAAGGAGGATAAACCTTCTGGTGCCACTGCCGTTCGAACGCCAGTTCTCTAAATAGGTAACCATGTCCATACCCTCCTCTTTCTCTGGCCGGCCCACAACTCTAATGTTGTTCCTGTGGGCTCTGCCTTCAGAGTCCTCCACTATAGCCTCCAGAGTCTGGACCCACCTCAAGACATCAGTCATCTGGGCCTTTAGATCGTCAGTTGTAAGGATCACCCCCTGTAAGGTAGGTTCAGTAACAGTAAGAAGTTCGATCAGTTTGCAGTGATCAGCCTGCAAAAGACCTAGGTCCATGACCACTGTATTCATTTTCTGCTCCAGTGATTCTTTCGAGTCCTTAATGTCCAACAGGATAGAGTCCAGGTGATCACGGGGTATGCGTCCCTGCTCCTCAGTCAGGTCCGTCTCACTATCGGGCGGGGGATAGCTCCCGGACCCATGCTCTTGGGTCTCCCCCCCTCATGCATGTTGTGGCCTGGTGATGGGTAGGTCAAGAAGAACAGAGCCCGGAAGGAACCAGACATGACAGTTACTCAAATCCGACAGCGTGGTAATCTGGCGATCCACCACCTACTAGATCTCAAGGAGGGAAAGTTAGTCAATGGCACGTGGCACCGTAGCACCATGCACAACTACCCCGTGGTCCCCGCAGGTTAATAGTCACATGGAGAAGGTGCCACTAGTTCCAGGAGTGTTCTTACAGTGCACCTGGAAGCAGTTTACACGTGAGTGCAGCTGGTGGGAGAAGAACCTTCCCTCCATGTTACAGCAGCGGACCGACCACCCAGGCCACCAAGGCAACAGTTCAGCCGGCACTGGAAGCACATAAGTGTTGGGCCCCTGCCTGGGCTGTTCAGTGGTCTCAGTCAGGCCCCAATGATAGTAGGACCCCCAGGAGCTCAGCTGAGGAGGAGGGCCATGGAAGGTGCCAGATCCCACCCTCAGCGTAGATCGTCGTGCAACACCCAACAAGTGGGAGTAAGCATGGGCAGATTCACTCCATCAAAGCTCGGGCCTCCTTACAAATCACCTTTCGGGGGTCCAAGGGACATTGTGGACCTCCGCAGCAAGGGATTGCTGGGGGCGCCACCTTTAGGTCTATGGCGTTGGTCTAGGGTCCATCCTGTTTGGTTGTCAGTAGCGAAGGGGGCCTCACCTCCATGCAGCACTCCCCACGGCTGTTATCACTGAGTCAAGAAGGGAGGGGACGAGGCCCCCAGCCTTCTCTCCATGCCGGAGGGTACTAGACAACACAGACGCACCGCCGCCACTCTCCCACGGGGCCCCCGTCCATCAGCTCCAGTACAGTAGATGCAGAGCTCTCCCCAACACTCCCCCAGGGCCACAAAGGCCCTGCTGTGCTCATCGCAGTGTCTGGAGCAGCAAGCACCAGGAGTCACTCAGGGCCTCCTTTGGGGATGCAGCTCCTGCGTGACTTGTCGGGCTCCCAAAGGGCCGCACAGGGAATTGCGTCGTCCTGTCCCTCTTCTAGGGTGCTACGGTCGGGAGACCTGGGCCGGGAGCAGCCATCTTTATCAAAGCTGCCAAGTTTCCCAGGTCCATGCGTGATGTGCTGGTACAGTCCAAGTTTTTCCTTTGAATTGTGGAACCTGCAGTCCTGTTTTATAATAAAACAAACAAGACTGGAAGTCACAGAATTCAAAGAAAAAAACCTGGACTGGAGCAGTTCATCATGCATGGACCTGGGAAACTTGATAGGGTTTTTTATTCTCGGGGCCGGCAGTGGCGCGGCCCAGTTTTCCTCTGCGCCCCTTGACCCCCCTCGAACGCTGGGCGGGATGCCTCAAGAGTCTCCTGTATTCCTGTCTGGGGTGTTACCCCCATGGTGCAAATTTGCGGCAGGATATGGCCGATATGGGAGCCCAGCAGGGAGCTCTGAAGTAACATGACTCACTCCAAGCGCAGCAGGCCAGGCCCCCTCGTCTTCTTGCCACTAATTTTGCTACCTCTAAGAACTTGGGTCAACAAGGCAGTGCCAGCGGTTGCGAGGGGCAAGCAAGAAATCGCAGCTGCAACCCTTGGCAATTCCTAGATTACATCGATGTGCATGTGTAGAAACTAGTTTTGAAAACGTATGGAGGCTGGTAGGGCAAGTATTCAAAGGTGTTGCAGGGCCTGTGGTAAGCGCAGGTGAATTTTGTGAGGATAAGAGATGCTGCGATGACTGGTGTAGTGGGATTTGCAGCTAAGTGGTGGGGTATCTTATTAGAAGCTCGGGAGCAATATCAAGGTTGGTTGCATATGAGTGCTGCATTGTGGGTGGGCAATAAAGTTGAAGTGTTGGTGGTGTGCTTAAGAAGCAGGGATCCATTTACATAATGACAAACAAATGGTGACTGGAATTAAGAACAAGGGTGTGCATTTTGAATACATGACAACTGGTGTTTGCTTTTCTGAAGGATTGTCATAGCAGGAAGTAATTAGAGTCAGAACAGTTCAGCTTTAAAACCTTTCAAATGAGGAGGCACCTTCCACAAATATTGTTTCATAAGTCAACTGACCATGAGACACTGTTACCCTTTTGCAGGGAAATTTACATGTACATCGTTTGATTTGATTTTATGATTTTTTCCAAAGGCAAGAATACATAGACATGTGGTGTGCAATAGATAGGCCAAACTGTATATTTAAGCACCAGGTTAGTTTTGGCCTTTGAAACATCTTTAGCTGTTTTGTCAGACTATTGTATTTTTAAAAAAATCGCGCATAATGTACCTACACAGTGGGTCTTTTGGTCAGCTGGCTTCATCCATTGGCCTATTAAACTGTCGATCACATTTTCCTTCTTCCCATCACACCACAGTATTTATACAGAATATCGAAAACATAAATATTATGGGTCAAAATATTGTGTCAAAAATACTCAGAACAATACTCAGAACAAGAATATCATGAAGGTAAGTTTCTATAGGTTGCTAAAGTTTTACAATATATAAATCAACATATATGTATCTTTACGATATATACATCTTCAAGGTACGTAGATGTGGAGTTAAGAATAGTAAATCTATATTTACCTATTTGCACTTATCTTCTCAATATTTTGGTCCTCAATATTTTTGACACAATATTCTGTCCACACAATATTTGTGTTCAATATTCTGTCAATGATCCTCACGCCAAATAACATAGGACAATAGGTTAGCCCGCTCTACCCACTGGCTTTCTTCACTTTGAATGACTGTACAAAGCAAGTGCACGTTTTGGGACTGGGAAGATGGCGGCCGGCTGAAGTGCCCGGTCGGGAGCTTGGAGCTCTCCAGGGGAAGAAAACATTGATGTGAATCAAACGGATACGAAGACAGGAAAGAAGCACTTCCACGGATAAAAATGAAATGAGGCTGAAACAGGTACACTTACGGGGAGCAGGAGCAGGATGCAACGAAAGGAGCAGTGGCTGTGGGGCAGTGCAGGGCATCTCCGAAATCCGGCGCCGATCAGACGGCCCCCTGGGCCTGTGGGCAGAAGCAGCGGTGGCCCGCAGCAACAACCGCAGGACCGCCGCGAGGATTCCCTTCCAGGGGAGGACTTGACTGCGGTCGCACAATTCAGGGAAATCACATCTTCGCCGGGGACTTGGAGAGGCAGCGCGGAGGACGGCGCAGAAGCGGCGCTGCAGCGGGATGGCTGCATGAAGCGGGTAAGTTCTGTTGCGGGCGGTATAGGTACAGCACAGCCTTCCCAGGACACGGGCACGGTTATTCTGAGCATTATTAGGGGAAGTGAAGGTGAAAAAAGACCGGAGTCTAGCGCAACCTGCCCCCCTAAGGCAAATGAACCAATAAGGCCCCCAAATAAGGGAAACAGCTATTGCCTTAGGAATAGGCATCTAGTAACTAATACTTCACAGGACACCTTAAAAGAGGTCAATAATGTTGTTCCAATAAGCACCAGAAAAAAAAGGAAAGCACATACCCCAGTGAAACCACAACCACCCCTGTCCAGGACACTACAAAGCAAATTAGAAGGAGCAGGAGCCAAGTTAAAAATAACCCCATCTTTGAGGTCCTTCTTCAAGGTTCAAGAAAACCAGGGCACTTTAAATCCAGTGGGTCCTCAACAGAAGGAAAGTCTACATTTTGCAGGAAAAGGAAAGGGAAAAGTAGGTAACATGGACAGTAACAGGTACCAGGTCCTTACGATAGAAGAGACTGCAGAGGAGGTAAGAGGGGAGAAGCAAATGCCAATCTTGCGCATCCCGCAGCAAGAAGAGCAGACCCCTCGAGGTATGCAAAGTAGTACAGAAAAACTATTGGAAGCCATGGTATCAGAAATGAGGGCAAATTTCGCCACCTCTGAAAAGAACCAGTTAAAAATACAAGAGACCTGTGATGCATTGGACACTAAAATTAATGCACTGGTGGAACGAGGAACCACAGTAAAAATCTCGGTAAAAGCTCTGAGTAAGGAAGTAGAGGCAAACCAAAAAGAAATCAAGTCACTAAAATCAAGCGCAGGAGATCTTCGGTATAAACTAGAGTCCCTCGAAAACCAAGCAAGAAGAAACAACATAAGACTCATGAATGTACCTGAAGGCTTGGAAGGGGATGACATTAAAAAATTTACGATCACTCTACTAGAATATAGCCTCCCCTGGTTAAAATCAGTTGCCTTAGCAGAAGATATACAGAGGATACACAGAGATCCATTCGGAAAAGGGAAACTCAGGAAGAATCCAAGGAAAATCTTGATAAACTTCAAAACGTATGTCCTCGAGGAGAAAATCCTGAATGAAGCCCTTAAGGCTGGCACTTATACTAAGGATGACTGGATATTCAGAATCCGTTCAGATATCTCCAAGGCGACGCAAGACAGGCAATTGGAGCTAGGCCAGCAGATGCAACAGTTAAGGTCTCTTGGAACAACTGCCCAGATGCGATTCCCTGCATCTTTAAAAATCATGTGGAATAACAAAATGTACAATGTAAAGGATCCTAAAGAAGTGGAGTGCTTCATTGAGAAAATAAAATCACAACAAAGCGATCACAGCTAAAACCTGGAGAGCGAAGAGCTCGAAAGGGCGGAACACACCGCCTGAAGAAGAAAAAAGGGAGGCTTCCCATGGGAGGGGTAAGGGGAGGCAAAGGATGTAATTCACAAATTAAATCAGGAAAAATGTGCACAGGGTGGGGGAGCATAAGAGGGGAAAAAAAAGTCCTTTTAGTGCAAAAACGAAGAGATGGAGATCTAGGAATTGGCAGGAAAGGTCGGTGGCATCCCCAGAAAATATACGATGACAGATAGTATCCTCTCATGGAATGTCAATGGCCTCAGAAGTAAGAACCGTAGGCAGAAAATTATTGAATACTTAAAAACAGTGAAAAGCAAAATAGTAATTCTGCAGGAAACTCATCTGTTAAGGAATGAATGGGTTGATATCTCAAAAACCCACAGATGGATAGACACATATGCATGCACAAATCAAGACTGCTGTATCAAGGGGGTAGCTATCCTATTCAATAAATCACTTAAAGCAAGGGTAGAAGCAGTAGACACAGATGCGAAAGGGAGATGGGCAATAGTAAAAGTTAGAATTCACAATAAACTATACACAATAGTGGGGTATTATGGCCCCAGTACAGATGACCCTGTGCCACTACAGACGGTATATTCAAACCTGTTAGATGTCTCCGCTACCATAATCATGGGAGGGGATTTTAATATAATCATAAACCCTATAGAGGATCGACTCCCCATCAGGAAGACAGCTATCCTGCCTAGAATGAGGGAATGGATCAAACGGTATTTTAAGGACTTGGGGCTAACTGATATTTGGAAAGAAAAGGGAGACAGGGCCTCCCGCTATACCTTCCAAAATAAGAAACATAATCATGCCTCTAGAATAGATTTATTTTTTATCGAAAGAGGCCTGATCAAGAATACAAAGAAGGTGGAGCATTTACCGGCGCACCTATCGGACCACTCCGCAGTACTGTTACACGTTCAATTAGGGTTTGCCCCATCTCCCTCTAGATAGACAGTAGATCGCTCTGCACTCATGGATCCACAAAGCATAGAGGCGCTGATAAAAGAGTCGGAACAATTCTTCTTAGTAAATAAGAAAGGCGCCTCTAGACAAATGGCATGGGACGCATACAAAGCGGTTATCAGAGGGAAAATATTAAGTCTTGCAGCGCACAAACACAAGAAGGAAAAAAGTAGAATTAATCAGATGGAAAAAGAAATAAAAACATTGGAAATAGAAATAGGGAAAGGGGTAGAGTCACATGTGGTAGCTATGTTGGAGGAAGAGAAGAGGGTAAGAAAAGAGGCCCTATCCGACACCCTGGAGGCTATAGTAAAATGTAAGTGGGAGGCAAGTAAATTGTCCCACTATGAGTATGGGAAGGGGTGTGGTAAGATGCTCGCCTGGAAAACAAAAACGGATCAGACGCGGAATAAAATAACTTGTATCCAGGTAGAGGACCAAATTGCACCCAGCTCAGAAGACTCAGTGATTATGAAAGCCTTTGTGAATTTCTTCGAAAATCTCTACACGGATGACACGGTAGCAACTATAGATGAAATTAATAGTTACCTAGAAAAGATAGTCCTCCCATCCCTAACAAAGGAACAGAGAGAGGATCTTAATGGGGATAACACAAAGGTAGAGGTGGCCAAAACAATTAGGAGCCTAAAAAAGCGGAAAGCCGCAGGCCCCGACGCACTTCCTAATGAAATGTATATTGTTTTAAGGGAGGTCTTGGTTCCCCCTCTAACATAGTTATTAAATGATATCTATCTAGCAGGAAGGGATCTTCCAGACTCATGGAATGAAGCAATAATTAGTATACTCGTGAAACCTGGGAAAAACCCAGGGAAATGCGAATCGTACAGACCCATATCGCTTCTGAATAGTGATTATAAGATCTACACCCAAGTTTTGGCTAGAAGGTTGGGGCAGGTAGCAGGCCACTTAGTACATATAGATCAGAAAGACTTTATTAAAGGGAGACAAATTCAAGAGTTGACACATGAACTAATCGGGGCAATTGATATAGCAATAGAGGAGAAACTCCCCCTCTCAGTTATTACCTTCGACGCAGCTAAAGCGTTTGATAGAGTCAGTTGGCCTTTTCTGATTGCAGTACTAGGAAAATACAATCTAGGGGAAACCTTCCAGAGAGCCATCAAAACAATATATATACAGCCAAGGTTCTGGTAAACGACAATCTCACTGAGAAAATAACAATCAAGAGAGGAACCAGGCAGGGTTGTCCCCTCTCTCCTCTGCTCTTCAATTTATATATCGAACTAGTAGCGAGCAAATTCAGAAGTAACAATGAGATCACCCCCTTCTGCTATAGAGGCTGGGAGAAAAAAGTGGCCCTCTATGCGGATGACTTAATGTTATTCACCAACAACTTGATAGGGGCATTTCCCGCAATAGAACGCTTGATCAATTCGGTAAGGTTGCGGGTTATAAGGTTAATCAAGAAAAATCCGAAATCATGGAGTGGAACTATCACAGCGGTAACCCCCATGTGAAAGAAAAAATTCGACATCTGGGCGTTGAAATAGTAAACGACATACAGAAAATAGCTCATACAAACTTAAATAAAGTAAAAGGAGAGGTTAGAAAACTCCTCAAAGTCTGGGGGGGCCTCCCACTGACCTTCATGGGGCGGTCAAACATACTGAAGATGACAATCTTACCCAAATTCTCATTTATATTTAGCTCCATACCATGAGAATTTAAAAAGGAATGGATAAAAAAAACTACAAGGGGAACTAAGCAGTTTCATATGGGCCTCAAAGGCGATGAGGATAGCATGGAGGAAACTTAGGAGGAAAAAGGAGCAAGGGGGGATTGCAAGCCCAGATATATTAGAATATTGTAGAGCCTTTCAGTTTAAGAACATGAGGATATTGCTAAATGAATATGAGGCCTACCCCACATACTTACAAGCAATGGTTAACACTGAAGGCAGCCATTTTTTATATACATTTGGACATCCAAAGTACTTTAAAAAGATAAAACTGAAAATTCTCAGGTCAGCTTCCAGACTTTGGTATCAGATAAGAATATCTCTGAAGATATCTTACTACAGTGAATATGCCCCAATATGGGAATCTCCGGGAACCCCAGAATGTCTGAAGGATAAGCTAGCCACCCCGCTAAAGAAAGGAGGAATAGTCAAATGGGGGCAACTTTTAGAGGATAATAGCTTTATAGAGTGGGACCAACTCATAGCCACAACCAATGACACTCTATCAAAGTTTAAGTACTACCAACTGTTGAGTTGGGTAAAGAGCCTCTGAGAGAACGAAATGGGAACAAGAGAAATTGAAAAAAACTTCAGGGGGTATGACAATAAGGAAAGAAATTTCAGTTTGGTATTGGGCCTTGATATCGGCCGGAGAAGAGGAGTTTATATTACCCGTCACGACCTGGGGGAAAGAGCTGCCGACGTTGGATACACAGGATAGATGGCAAGTATCTATGGCTACATGTTGTTACATTGTAAAATTTGCCGCATTAAGAAAAAATCATTTGTTTACCATACATAGAGCATATCGGTTGCCAAAGAGGCTGTCTAAAATAAGTAATCAGAAGGAGAAAAGCTGTCCAAAAAGCAGAGAAAAGAGGGCAGATGATGTGCATATGTTCCGGCAGTGCCCCCAGCTCGAGAAATTTTGGCTTGATGTCGGTAAGGTTCTCACGAATTTACTGGAACAGCCAACAGAGGTAAGCATAGACCTTGCTATTTTTGGGGTCGGTCATTATGTCGAAGGGTATCCCAAACTAAGTAAAAAGCAAGAAAACCTCTTATTCCTTCTAATCTTAATGGCAAGAAGGGACATTTGTATCAAATGGATAAAGCCCAACCCCCCAACGCCATGGGAATGGTTAACTTCTATCCAAAGGGTGAATAAACTTGATCGTAGTGGGAGGCTAAGCAAGAGGTATAGCTTTTGGGATATATGGGAACAAAGGAAATCAGAATGTATGGTAAATGTAGAACGGTCTTTGGCAGTCCAATGATTATGCAATAGCAATAACCACCAGGCAAAGGACCTGTAAGAGTAGCCAAAATGGCTAGCTCCCCCCCACGAGATGGAAACATTGAAAGTGGAAACAAGGGGACCCCGGGGCCAGGAATGGAAAAATCTCTCCTAGTCCACTCGCCAATAAAAGCAGTTGATATAAGTCGGAACAGTAAAACCAGGGGTCTCCAATATCTCCTACTCCAAATTATTGCACAATGAGGACAAAAAAAACAAAAAACAAAGCAAGTGCACATTGTTTACATCCACCTAAAATGAGTTCCTTCTCTTTAGTGACAAACATTGTTCCAAAAGTCCTTTTTTGTTCTAGCTTTTTTTACATTACCTTTAAATAGCAGCTCTTCATTTGACCTACATTGCAGGTGCCTAGTTACATGGTCATTTATCTTTTGTCTCCTTTTCGAAGTATTTAGGTGATACTGTAACATTGTAGCTATGATTTGAGTATTTGGTTAGGTGGTGATTTCTTCCTGTCTCCTTCATAAATAATAGTAATAATAAAATGCATGCACAACTGAAAGTCTTTTATAACAACATCTCTAGTTTATTGTCTACATCAGTGAATTTTTTAAAGTTTAAAAAATGTAATGCTAGAATATGGAGGCCACATTCAGGAGAACATGTGTTCTTCTTTCCTTTTTATGGTTTAAGTAATTTTTATTGAGTTTGCCTTAAATGTATAACAGTACACCCACCTACAACCACCGGCCGGTGGGGAACCTTCAGGCAAATTCAAACTTTATGGATAGGAAGAAGAAGAGAAAAAGAGAGAAAAAAAAAGAAAAAAGAGGGGACAAGAGCACTCCCATAGAGAGCAGGAAGAAAAGAAGAGAAGAAAAGAGAAAGAAGTTCCACCCAGAGAGTGTGACAGGATTGGTAGGGATCTAGGGTGAAGGGGCCGGCACAGGGGCCTTTGGATCCAGCCCTGAGGTAGCAGGGAAGCGCAAAATTCTAAGATATCGGGGGCAGGTGAGCTCCACAAATTCGGAAGAGAGGTATGCCACTGTGGACCCCCAGGTTTTGTCAAACTTAGGCAATGTGTGGTGGATCCCCGCTGTGATTCGTTCCATACCCACTATGTCCCACATTTTATGTAGCCAATCTAATTGAGTGGGAACATCCACTGTGCCCCATCTGGCCAGGAGAACCTGTTTAGCCGCCCCCAATGCTAACGTAATCGCCCTTCCCCTACAGGACCGAAGGGGTATGTGAGTGGGTTGGGCAAACCCAGCAGAATATAACTGGGGAACCTGGGGAGTTCTGTGCTATATATTTGATCAATAATAGGTAAGATGGTCTCCCAGAATGCCTGGATCTTGGGGCACTGCCAGAGAATATGGGAAAGGGTACCTTCCTGTCCGCACTTACGCCAACAGAGACTGCTACCTCGGGGTTTCCATTTCGCAACCCTCTCCGGGGTGTAATACCAATAGTGTGCAATCTTTAGGAGCATCTCCTTCCCCGAAGTGCTGCAAGAGGATGCCCGGGCCCTATGTACAATATCCGCCCATTCCTTAGGTGAGAACTTTCGGCCCAGTTCTGCCTCCCATCGACGCTGCGCTGTTGTCTTTGTTTGGCTTCCTGCCCTGTTGAGAAACCCGTATATATCTGACAAAAGGCACTTGTTGGAGGTGCGGGTAATATACCAGACCTCAAATTTGGTGAGGAATCGACCTGCGTGCGGGCGTATCTGTGGTTGTGTAACCCAATGGCGCAACGCCAGATATTGCCAATATGCAGTCTTAGGGATGCCGTAGTGTTCCACCAGCCAGGGGAAGTCCAAAATCCCTCGCGCATCGAAGAGATCCCCAATACGTTTGCATTGGGCCTCCTGCCACGGCAGATAGGCGTCACCCCTCAAAGCGGGGGGGAAATCCGGATTCCCAATAAAAGGGGTCAGGGGAGAGACCACAGAGGACAACTGGCACCTCTCCTGCACTTTGTCCCATACCTTCATGGTGGCACGGAGAACCGGGGAAAGATATGCCCCCAGCGGACGGTGGCGGCGAGGTAGCCAGGGGACTTTCCAAATATGCATCCCCGCCACTCCCCTATCTATAAAGCACCAATGTTTTTCAGTTTCCAGTTGGTACCACTCCACCATCCAACGCAATTGCGCCGCCTCGTAATAGCGCCCAAGATGGGGCACTCCAAGTCCCCCTCCTCCTGTGGCAAATAAGTGAGATGGCAAGCCATCCTTGGCCGCTTCCCCCCAAATAAAACCATTGACCAGCTGCTGCAATTGAGCCATCACACCAGGGGGCGGGCAGAGAGGGAGCGTCTGCATAATATAGAGCAGGCGAGGCAAAATCGTCATTTTGACGGCTGCTATTTTACCCAACCATGAGAAGGCATATTTCTTCCAGGTATTCAGGTCTCTGCGGACCATATCAAGCGCCTCTACATAGTTTACCTGTGCTGTTTTCATGGTGGTGGAGAAAACCCTGATCCCCAAGTAGGTGATATCTGAGTCTGCCCAGGAGAACGGAAACTGAGTCGAAAGCTGCCGACGCACCGCCGCTGGTATTGTAAGACTCAAGGCCTGGGTTTTATTCAAATTGATCTTAAACCCCGACGCCTCACTAAAAGCCTCCACCTCCGCCAGCAGAGGTGGAAGGGACCCCTCCGGGTGGGTTAAAAAGAGGAGTACATCGTCCGCGTATAGGGAGATCTTATGTTCCCCGCCCCCATATGGATCCCAGTCACCGTAGTCAATTGACGCACCCTCTCCGCAAACGGCTCCATATAGAGCGCGAAGAGGAGGGGAGAGAGAGGGCACCCCTGCCTCGTGCCGCGCACCACCCGGAACGGCCGGGAAGCCACTCCGTTGACTCGGATACGGGCCTGCGGGCAGTGGTAGATGCAATCTATCCATTGCCGGAACCGCTCGCCCAGCCCAAAGTGGCAAAGAACCTGGCGCAGATAGGGCCAGTGGACCCGATCAAACGCCTTCTCGGCGTCCACCGAGAGGAGTATTGTCGGGATCTGTGTCCTTTGCGTCTTGTCCAGCAAGTGGCACAATTGCCGCGTCCCGTCTCCGCAGTTGCGTTCCGGGATAAAACCCGATTGATCCGGGTCCACCATGCCCGGCATGTGGGGAGCAAGACGCGATGCCAGAACACTCGTGAAAATTTTCAGGTCAACATTAAGTAAAGATATAGGGTGGTACGAGGCACAGTCCCTGGAGTCCTTCCCTGGTTTGGGAATAACCACCACTTCCGCCATGTCCATGGTGGGGGTCAGCTTCCCAGTAGCGCTGAAGGAGTTAAAAAGTCGCGCCAAAAGGGGAGCCAGCTCTGACGCAAAAACCTTATAAAACTCCACCGGGAAGCCGTCATCTCCCGGGGCCTTACCCACCGCAAGCCTCTGAATGGCTCTCTGGACTTCATCTGGGCCGATGTCCGCCTCCAATGCCGTCGCAGCATGAGCCCCGATTGGAGTCACCGGCGCCGCCCGCACGTAGTCTCCCACCCCCACGGGGTCCCGGTACTCCGCTGAGTACAGGTCGTGATAAAAAGACTCGAACTCACGCGTTATGTCCTCATCCTGCCTTAAATTTTCCCCCCATGCGTTTCGCAGTTCCGCCACACGGCGCGCAGCCGTCTCCGCCCGCAAAGCATGGGCCAGAAGCCTCCCCGCTTTATTACCCCCCTCATAGTAGCGTTGTTTGGTGCGAAGTAGGGCCATTCGGCCCGGTCGAGGTCCAGTGCTCGTAATTGCTTCCTAGCCTGTGTGAGGAGCCGCCGCGTTTGGACCGCCCCCGTGCGCCGGTGAACCCCTTCCAGTTCTTTGATTCGGTCCTCCAATTCTGCCCTCTTTGCTTTGCAATCTTTATTCAGGCCCGCTGCTATCGCTATACTTTTGCCGCGGAGGACTGCCTTCAAAGCGTCCCATAGAGTGTCCATCCCCACTGATCCGTTATCATTAAGCTCCAAGTAGGCGTTAATAGCCTCTCTGAGCGCGGTGACATTAGCGTCATAGGTGAGCAATCTACGGTTCAGCCTCCAGGAGCCCTGCCCCGGAGGGCCCCGGAAGTTGCAGCTTCAGGATCACCGGCGAGTGATCCGAGAATGCTGCCGCCCCTATAGTCACCTCCACAGTAGAGGCTGTGACCCTGGGAGAGGTCCAAAATAGGTCGATGCGGGCATACGTCTGGTGGGCTGCCGAAAAAAGGTATACTCCCGGGCTGTTGGAAAGCGATGACGCCACGCATCTACCAGTCCCGCCTCCCCTAGCCTCTTGAGCATAGCTTCAGAAATCGATCCAGAGTGTCCAACCCGAAGTGTTGACCTGTCAAGGTCCGCTGTGGGAACTAGGTTAAAGTCGCCCCCTATGATAAGATCCTCGTCTGGGGATGTCAAAATGGAGGTAATCGTGTCCCGCAAGAAGATTTCCTGGCGTTCATTAGGACTGTAGACTGAGACTATCGTATGCGTACGCTCCCCCATCAGTACCCGTAAGGCCAGGAAGCGGCCCGCCACCTCCGCGTGTGTACCCACCACCTTCCCCTGAAAGTGAGTGGCCAGAAGTATTGCCACGCCGGCTGTTTTCCCGGACCCCGAGGAAAAATATTGCCTGTCAAACCATGGGGATCTGAGTCGTCTCCAATCCGCCCGCACCAGGTGAGTCTCTTGTAATAGGCAAATATCACAACCAGCCTCCTTCAACAGGGCAAGAAGGGCACGTCGTTTAACAGGCGAATTGAGGCCTCGCACATTGAAGCTCATAATCTTCACTTTAAGTCTGGGCATTGTATATTGAGAGTATCGCCGACAGATGCAGATCTAAAGCCCTTCGGGTAACCAGCAAACGTGGGGCAGCTCCCACTTCCACCCCCAGCCCGCCCGCAGGCCCCTCCCCCCAACACCCCTACTCCCCAAGTACGCAGCTTGTAGGGTCCGGGTAAGTTAGGTCCGCCAACCCCGCAGCTGTGTGTGAGAGTAGGTTCCAAGCTCCAACCCAGTGCTCCTCCCAGCCTCCGCCGAGAATTGCCCGCAGTGCCCTCATATCGCTCTACCCCCTCGAACCTGGTGACCCTGCCCGCCGTCCAAGAGTGTCCCCTCCAAGAGCCAACCCCCCCTCGCCCAACCCCCGCTCACCAAGACGTTGTCACTCCCTACCTGTCTGCTGTCCAGTGATAAATGCCCCTGGGGTGGAGGAAAGAAGAAAAACGAAAGAAAGGAAGAAAGATCGAATATATGAAGAGACCAACATGAGAGAAAATCAAAGAACAATTTCCGATGAAACTTGTAAGCACAAAAGTGCAAGGGTCCATGAACCCGACGGTCCGGCATCGACTCTCCAGGGGTGGGGCTCCCCCCACCAGGGCCGGCCCTCTGTCTCTTGAATTTGGACCAGATCGCCTGCCAGTATGTCTAGGGTTTGTGACCCCGGGGATCCCTCACTCTCCGCCCACTTCTGATTCGTCCCGGCTCTGCAGCTGCCGCAACACGGCCTCCCTCTCCTGTTGTCACTCTTCCTCCGTCGGTTTCAGCTGTCCTCCCCGCGCGGGGCCTCGTCTCCTGCTGGGGCGCCGGGGCCTCCCCGTCGGGCGACCCCCCTCTGCCCCCTCGGGGTCTTCCGTGCCGGCCAGAGCGGCACCCAGCACCTCCTTCGCTTCCTGTAGGTTGCGGACCTCTCTGGTTTCGTTGTGCCAGACAAAGGAGAGGCGGAACGGGTGGCCCCACCGATAACGGATGCCCTGTTCACGGAGGAAGGAAGTTACTGGTCTCATGTCCCTACGCCGTTGCAGGGTAAGAGGGGAAAGATCCTGAAAGACCCCCACCTGGAGACCCTCAAACTCCACCGTGGTGCGGTCTCGCGTGGCCGCCATGATAAGCTCCTTCTGGCGGTAGGAGTGGAGGCAGGTCAGGATATCCTGTGGCTGACCTGGGCCCGAGGCTGGGCGCCCAGCGCGGTGAGTGCGATCCAGCTCTATTTCGTTGTCTCGGAGGGCCGGAACCAGGTGTCGAAAGAAACGGGTGACCCACTCCTCCAACTTGCCTCCATCTGCCTGAAGTGGTACGCCCTTGAGCCGGACATTAGAGCGCCTCGAGCGGTTCTCAAGATCCTCCAGTTTTAGGCATATCTCCTCGTTACGTTCTCGCAAGTCAATGAGCTCCCGAGCCTGTGTGGTCAGTTCCTCTTCGCGGCGATCACCATTGCGTTCCAGAGTGTCTACTCTGTCCCCCACCTCGGTGAGATCTGACCGGAGCTGTTTAATGTCTGAGGCCAGCTCCTGTCTCAAGCTCGCGAAGTCCTCCCTAAGTGTGCCGAAGAGATGCTCAAGGAAGTCCTTGGTGATCGGATCTGCAGGACGTCCGCCGTCCGGGTCGGCTCCCGTCTCGCCTACCTTTCTCCCCCCTGGTTTCTGGAGTAGGTCTTTGATAGATGGGTCCTTGTGCGCGGTATCCTTCCTGGACTTCTGGGCGGCCATCTCGATGGCTCCGTGGGTGCAGGCCGCGCTGGGGTCGGCACCCCTCCGCCCCCCCACCGCTAGTGCCACTTGGCGCCTTCGGGGGACGTCGCCGTTACGGGCCTCAGGCCGGTGCCCTGCCTCGTCCAGAGATGCGGGGGCCCACCCCAGCAGAGCACCCCAAGAAGACCGCCCCAACAATCGGCAGCTGAGCAGTCCAATGTGTGTCACCCGACAAGTTGTCAGCCAAGCCTCAGACGAGTCCCTCACTCCCGGCCCTCCATCGATTCATCCCAGGAGGAACCAGTCCCTGCACCAATCTGCTCCCCGTCTTGGGACAATCACGTACCGCTGCAGCCCCCGGCACCGCCTCTCCGCTCCTCTCACCGGAGCCCCACGTGATCCGTCTGCACTCGGTCCTGTCTGCCAGCTCTCGGCCTCCTCCACGCTCGGGCCCCCACGAGGCCCTCTCGCTCCAGTCACCTCCCTCGCCGCCTGACCTCACTCGGCCTCCGCGTGGTGAAGGGGCCTCCGCACTCTCACCGCTCCTAGGGCCTCCACCGGCGTCCACCACAGTCAGTCGGGGGCCTAGAACGCCCCGTACAGCACCACGGGCAGTTGCAGGGAGATCAGCACCCATGCGGGAGCCGACGCAGAAGCGCCGCTTACCTTGCGTCCGCTTCCGACCGCCGGGCCGCCCCTCCTTCCAGCTAGGCCCCACCGGGCCGTGTCACCATCGGCGGCCCTCCACGGGGCAACGGGCCCCCGAAGCTCCTCAGGCTGCTCCGGTAGCAAGGCGGTCCCTCTCCGCGGCCACCAACAGCCGGCCGCTGCCGCAGTGATTGATAGGGATAGGCAGGCCGGACTCACCCCCGGACGACCCGCTGCGGCCTCCAACACCGCCGTCTCCGACTGCCGCAAACGGCGCGGCCGCCTGCCGCGCTGATACGGGGATCGCAAGCTGCCTCTGCCACTTTCGCCGATCCGCGGTGGCTGCGGGACCCCCAGGTCTCGGTCACGGGTCCAGAATTTCGCCGATTAATGCCAGTAACCGGCCTCGGCGAGCGGAGCCCCGAGAAGTCGGTGTTACTCCGCCGCCATCTTGGCCACGCCCCCTTCTTTCCTTTTTAGGTCGAGCCTGGGCAGCGCGTGCGCTGCTCTGCGAGGCATACTGTATTGAGTTACGGATTTTAAGCTCTGCCCACTCTCCGCCCATATTTTCCATTGGCTTGTGTCGTTGTCCTTTGTAAATGCTGGCTTCTGATTCCTTAATCGCCTAGTTAGTCCCTCCTTAGTACCTCCTTGTCTTCATTTGAGCCCTCACATGAGGACTGGCCCTTTTACACTGTATGTTTTATTTAGTCTGTAAGCACTATTTTCTTTAATGGGTTTTGCCCTACAGCAGGCACGTAGTGCTTTCCTTACATTCAGCGCACCATGCGTGCTTTCACTTTCCAAGCAGCCGGGACAATGGCGGCTGCTTCTTTGCAGTGCCATAGGTCTCGCATTTAGGAGAGTTTGATGCAAATGTGAGACCTATTGCTTTGCAAATATTTTTTTGTTGTCAAAGCCCCCATGCCGCACTTTCACGAGCATGAAGGCCGCGCCACTTTCTTTAGAAGACCCGTATCTAAGGAGAGGTGCGCTGCCGCTATTAAAGTGAAACCGGGGCATGAGATCTTTTACAAAAAAAAGCATTTGTTTGACAAACAGATCCTTTTTTTTTTTTGTAAAAGCCCTGATGCCGCGGTTTCCTTTTAATAGCGGCTGCGCTCCTTTTGTTAGACACGGCTTTTTTAAAGAAAGGGGCGTGGCCTTCATGCACATGAAAGTGTGGCATGGGGGCTTTAACAAAAAAAATATTTGCAATGCAATAGGTCTCGCATTTGTGAGAGTTTAAGCTATTGGCATTTACAATGTCAATAGCTCAAACTCTCGTAAATGCGAGACCGCATTGCGAATGCTTGTTGTTCTAGTGACACATTCTTGCAATAAAAAATAAAAAGGAAATTAACCATCGCTCCAGGTTGCCCAGGCCCGCTGGTTTTACCAATGTTTGCTTATATTAGCCATCAGCTCGTTTAGACCTCCTCAAATTCGCTTTTTAGGTGAAAGTGATGCTGTAAGACACCAGCATGAAACTCTTTAAGATATTTATGTCCTGAAATGACTCAAGTTTTATCTCTGAATAACTGGAAGGTTTAAATCGACCATTTTCAAATAACTATTTCCACAAAATCAAATTCCACTATGTCATTTAAAGTGTACTGTAACATGGTTTTCCAAAAACTTTGTTGTGAACTGCACATTTAAGTTTGACAACATAAAAGGAAAAAACAGAACATTAGACATCGTAATCATTAAGCTGCAACATGGTCAGATGGGCATATTAGTACAAAGGAACACCGCCATTCGACAACTACCAAGACAGGTAAACATAGACGAATTCTAAAACTAATAATGATACAATTGTGATTGAAAAGTAGAGCTAAACAACAGTGCATTTGATTGAACAAATCTTTCCTAAGAAGTATAAAAGATTAATGTTCTTAAGACTTTGTACTGCTGTGAAGACTCCATGTATGTTACTTAACCTAAACCATAGTATGTAGGATTAGCATCACTACATGAATACATTTTACCACCTTAAAGCTCACCCGATTGTCCTCACCATTTAAGCTCAACAGTTTTGCTTCCTCTATAGTGCATAGATAAATCTCTTTAAATGTCGGTTTTAAAATGGTCATCCAGTGTAGAGAAAAAAAGTGTTCTCTTTATCCAGTCTTGCATTTCTAACAATATCCAACAATAGGTATTCCAGAATATTGCATTGTTTGATTTGATTTTAAATTTGTAAAGCACCCAAATACCCAGAGGCGTGTAATATAACGGGGCTCAAGTGTCTAGTCGTGGATTACAGAGGCTTGCGGCAAATTCAACACTACGCATTCTTAGTATTCAGCATGCTCATTTTCAAAAGCACTGCTGGAGCAGAACTTTGGGCACCGACACTCATTATATTACAAATTAAGCACTGTTTATTTCAAACTTCCCTACAGGGACCCATTTTCCAAACTCAACTGACATACCGCCATCAATGCGCTTAAGTCAAAAGGCACGCAGGAAAAAATGCTCAGAGACTAACTGTCATACATAACACTATGTAATGGGAGACATGGGTGTATAAATCAGAGCACAAACCTATGTGCAGTAAGTGCACAAGCTGATGTACACCGGGGAAGAGGTAAAGACATAAAGCAAGGAAGCACATGAATGATGTTCACCAGGAGAGCCCTTGTGCACCTCAAGGAAGCACTGAGTGATGTGCCCCAGTGAAGCATGGTGTTGAGCATAGTGTAGTTCAGAACCACATATTTTAGAGGCTCTTGGCTGTGTGAATTCCAGGGTCAGAGAGTGATGCACAACAGGTGTACAATAAGGACAGAGTTCTGTGTGCAGGAGAAAAGCACAATGTGATATCAGAGAATTCTTAAAGTTTCCCATGTTAGGTATCTCATCTAGTCATCTTTTTTCATTGCTTTCTGAGACATGTAACATTGATTCCATTATAAAGGCAGGACTACAAGTACCATAATGCAAAAAAATGAATACATTTTGGAGGTAGTCTGAACAAAAACAGATATGGCAGAGATCTGACTGGACTAGTGTTGTAAATTGCCATGATATTCTCCCATATTTTTGCCTTTGTTTGCAGAACCCATTTTTACTGGCCCTAAAGCTCTGCACTCTTTACTCCGGCAAGTCAGTGGTCATCTTCTTGTCCTAACCTCTCTAAACATGTTAAAATTGGTATACCCCTAATTGACACATTTAATTTACTTGTACCTCCCTAATATAAATGTAGTGATGAAGTTCCATGGGTAGAGCTGAAGTAGTAGACGTAGCTGAGTAGTGTCTTTGTAAGTTATTTATTAAGTCCATAACTTCAGTGGTAGCAGCCCCACCAGAGCAGCCTCCCTGCTGTTCAGCCCATCTTCAACTGTCAACACTCACACCAGGCACCCAAGCATTCCACTCATGTCCATCACACCAACATTCCATACAGAACACACACACTGGCGGAGCAGCTAGGAACCAAGTAACAAGGGAACATTATAAACATAACAGGAAGATACCACATATATTCTCCCCTTAAAATTGAAATTTAATTAAACCATACAAAAATGCAAACAACTATACACAGCAATGTACAAAAGAAGGCAATAGTCCAGAACCCAGGGATGAAAGGTAAACCAAAGGTAAACCACATCACGAGAGGGAACAAAGACTAAACAAAGGAGGAAAGAAGAGTGAAAAGATACACATGAAATATCACCCATCCTCCCCTTGTAATATTACAAACAAATCGAAATGATTCAAGAACAATAAGCTCACAAGAACAAAGTGAGACACAACCACATGAAAAGACACATGAAACATAAACTAATGAAAGATGCAAAAGAAGCATCCAACCATGCACTGCAAAGCAGAGCAAAGCACTGTGAAGAGAAACACGGGAGAAATGCAACCCCAGAACTCTAAAACTGTGAAGAGAAACATGGGAGAAACACACCCCCAAAACTCTAACACTATAGGTGGACTGCACCCATGTATACACTCCTTATGTAAGGAATGAAAACAAAAAACTGTGAAGAAGGGACTGAAACCCAACTTGCCACCCCTCATGTAAGGGACAAAACCTACCAAAATGGGATTGCGACCCATAATACAAACTGTGTAGACTGTTTAAAACTGTGAAGAAGGGACTGAAACCCAAGTTGCCACCCCTCAAGTAAGGGACAAAACATGCAAAAATGGGACTAGACCCATAATGCAAACTGTGTAGATGGGACTAACACCCAATGCTTGCGTAAAAGGGAAAGACACCCCTTAAGTCACCCCTCCTGTAAGGTTACTGTGGCTTACAGTGTGGACATGGGACTAAAACCCATTCCCATCCCTCAAAAAAGGGATACTGACATGAAAAACAGGCGAAAACCACCAATAAAGAACAATAAGGCCACCCTCCTGTAAGGGTGAGTACACCCACCCAACGTAAGGAAATGGGCAGACAAAACACCAAAACAATCCCAAGTAGGACATGAATTGTACAATGTAAACATGAAGAATAAGATGTAAGATCCAATGTCAGCATAACAAGAAAGAGAAAGGTGAGAAAAATGCTGGCATACAACTGTAACTAGTCACCAAAAACTAAATGAGTTTTTGTTAAATAACAGCATTCTAGGCATAAACTATTTTATCATGCACCTCAAACCTAGAGTTTTTCTACCCTGGATTAACTTGGCCCTAAAGCCTCACAACAGAAATAAATCTGCCTCTGAGCCGTAACGGATGACCCAGCTAGAAACATAAACCAAAGTGACTACGACAGCAAAAATGACATCGGTAAGGAACTTCTTACCCGTGGGAGAGAAAGAAAAAACACTGTCCACATCTTATGGAGTAAGAGCCAAAGCTGGAATAGGGCAACTGTCCAAGGTGAAGAGGAGGCGAATAAAAGTGGAACTTTCATCGGCAGAAATCTGCATATTGATAGTACATGTAAAACGGTCTCACAAGACGCTGCGGCCAGTATAGAACTGACTTACCCACCTGCTGTCTTAATTTCCACCAGATAGCTGAAATGAGGCAAACTCACACATTGTGTCTGTAACGCTTTCTGGTGGAACGTGCACACCGTGATAGCGACTGCTTGTGAAGAGTCTCCATGACAAAACACGCGATGATCCAAGGCTGAGGCAGCTGGAAAACACGGCGAAATACCAATGAAGATTGGGAATAAACTTGACTGAAAAAAACCAATGGCAGAACGCCAGCGTGAAGAACGGCGAAAGGATCAGGATGCCGCAAAGCTTGTAGAGTGCTGCCACCAAACCCAAGATGGCAGCATGTAGCAATGACGCTCGCCGGGTGGCTCAAGACGCCTCCGTACAGCAAAGCATTCCACAGCAGCTGGCAGAGCTGAATAGCAACAACACATACGTCGTAGGAGAGTCTCCATGCGACTCCATGGAACAAGTAAGCCTGTGCGCACTGAAAATGACTGGTGACTCCGTTTTTTAATCCACACCGTAGCAGTTTACCTGCCAATACTGAATAGAGGTATCATGTAAAATTTTAAAAAATAAGAGACAAATATTGCCTCACCTCAGATGTCCCGCTGCAGCTGCCGGTATCAATGCAGATTTACAAACGAGTGTCACACCATTCCATATATCTGTGACATACATTAAAAAGAAGAATAAAAACAAGCTTTTCATGTCACAAATCCAGACATGGCAGACATCACACGACGCTTGGAGTCTTGTCTTGCGTTGTGCATGCAGACATATCTTCCAAGCACAAATAAACCCTGCTCTAGAGCTTGTAGTAGCTACCAATTCATGTTGTAAGAAGCGTACTTCAGAGCAGTGTAGCCTGCCATGAATGTTGATGTCCACAAGATGAATAGTAGGCACAGGACGCCCAGGCTAGAGCTGTGCGGTGTGAAGGACACTGGTTAGGCTGCGAGGCGTGCTGCTCCAGTTTCTCTTGTTTCTTGTGGGTCTTGATTTTTTTAGTTTTTACACTTTTTCCTGGAAATGTACTTGCGCTGTCTGTATGGTCATTTGTGAACCACTACCTCTTAGAACTGTTCTGTGTGCTGTCTGCGCTTGTAGTTTCAGTAGATTCCTTCCAACATGAAGACTTCCTTGACACGTCATCTTTAACTCCCTTAAGACCACTTGTAGAGTGTGAGTTAGTCTCCAGATCGCCGCCAAAATGTAGTGATGAAGTTCCATGCGTAGAGGTGAAGTAGTAGACGTAGGCGAGTAGTGTCTTTGTAAGTCCATAACATCAGTGGTAGCAGCCCCACCAGGAGCAGCCTCCCTGCTGCCCAGCCCATCTTAAACTGTCAACACTCACACCAGGCACCCAAGCATTCCACTCATGTCCATCACACTAACATTCCAAACAGAACACTCACACTGGCTGAGCAGCTAGGAACCAAGTAACAAGGGAACATTATAAACAAAACAGGAAGATACCACAATATGGTACCACTGATACCCAAGGCGTTTAACTTAAATGCTACTAGTGGGCAGGAGCACTCTTTGTGCCACCTACTCATGTAGCACTGTAAAACATGCCTCCACACCTGCCACTGCAGTCTGAGTGTGCAGTTTTAAACTGCCATTTCGGCCTGAAAAAATAAACCATCTAAAGGAGACGGACCTTTGTCGTGTGCAATGAACACCTTGTGTATTTACCTTTTGTGTCTCATGATTTAAAGAAATACTGGATGTTTCCAGGAGAGAAACCAATTTATTGTTCATACTCACCCAAATGCTCACTTTCTCTTTGTCTGGCTCAGTTTTTTTCACTTGGGGTGTTTTTCTAAATCTTTCCACCACTCACTTCATCATAAATGAGATGAGAATCGTTTGTTCATCGTTTTCTAAATAAAACTTTGTGTAGGCTGAATCTAATTGGATATTATTCGAGCTTGCAAAAAGATAAGGGGCCCGGTTATGATGCCGTTTGGACTCTTGCTTGAACGGCACCGCAGCGGAAGCAGGACCGACTGACTAGAAGTCAGCAGTCCCGCTGCCCTGATTACGATGCAACGTGTATATTTTTTATTGCAGCGTGTGCTGCGGGCTGTAGCACACGCCCCAATAGAAAATAAACACAGTCACTTTCCGCCTGCCTTTTCATGGCAGGTGAACCGGCATAAAAGTGCAGACGGAAAGGGATATTGAAATCCCTACGGCGGTGCCTGAGCAGGCACCGTCCTCATTGTAGGGATTTCTGACCGTCCGATGCATGGAAGCACAGCGGACGGTCTCTCCGCCAGATGCCTCCGACCACCGCATAGTAATGCTGCGGGCGGAGCGCAGGGTGAGATGTTGGTGGGTCTGACACCAACGAGCCGTTGGTGTTGGACCCACCGACATCGTAATCAGGCCCTAAGTCTTTACAGAATATATGTCTACTCTATTATAACTTATTCTCTACAGATTAAATCTGCACAGAAGTCTGTGTAATCACATTGTGTTTGAAAAATTAGTTCAAAGTGAACACCTGTGCTTAGTTGCTACAGAGACATTTTAAGTCATGGTCAAAGTGAATTGTGGCCCAGGGCCCCCACCTTTCAAGGGCCCCCCTATTAACCTTTAGGAACAGTTCCATAGTGTCTAGAGTTATAGCCAGTTAAAATAAGCAGTTTAACTTACTTTCTTTTTTTTTTTTTATCCAGCTCACCCTGTCCCGCCAGTTTGGCTGCTGCCTGAGAGAGAGAAAGTTAAAGAAACTACCTATTTGATTCTGGTGAGATTCAGCTAGAATTTTAACCTTTTAAAATACATAGGCCTAGACCAGTTGCCCAGACTTTGCCTTTATTCAGCATGTTCATTTGCTGTGCAGTTAAAATTGGCACGGTGTGGTCCTTGTGACTGCATCATGTTTCTGGAACTGCTGTCAGGCTGGGTAATTACAGCCTGCTGCCTTCCGATTCTGAATACCTGTCCCTCACAGCGCACACAGTGCAGTAAGTAAAATCCCCCATCAGCACCGTTTGCCCGATTGGTATTAACAAACCAGCTAGAGTGTAATGACATAGATAGTAGGTAGGAGGCTTGGTTGAAATACTAGTCTCTCTGTATTTCTAGCATGTATGCCACGTGTCAATGTGCAGTGCAGGGCAACATTATATGCTCCCTACATGACCACACCATCCATGTGGAGCTGCTGCTTGCCCGGTTCGATCACAGCCTAGTGTCACCTAAAAGAGTCCCTGTTCCACACAGAGCAGGGACTGGAGTGCAGTAAACAAAACAAAAAACGCCCTCTTATGCACAGGCCCTAAAGGTGAGACACCAGCCCACTGTACCACATTTAGCGAGCTTGTTCAGGCTGCTAGTCTTTCTATTTCTCTGGTGCTGGCCATCCAAGGAGAGAATATTTGCTCCATGGTTGCACCAAGATGTAGGTTGGCAAAGGAAGACCCAACCAATGTCTCTGATGACGTGAATGAGCTGAAAATGCATGCACATTGAGAGTTGTTCTGAGCAAGGTGCCCCAAATTATGTTTGCCCAGGACCCTAAAATCCTTAAGGTACCTGTGAGAAGTTGGCCTGGTATATGCTGTTCACTAATTAAAGTGGACACCTTGCACCAGAACAATTCGACTCTTATGGTTGGTAGGTTTAAGACAACCTTTATAGAAAGCTATCCTAGTGGTAGCTGTGGAGAGCAGCCTTCAGGCTAAGTCTTGGAGGAATGTAAAGCAGCTTGTTTTACCACACAATCTCTTGAATCACCAAATGAAAAGACACCACACAGGTATATATATCAAATATATATGTAGTTATTAATAAACAACTCTCTACTAATCTCTTTATGAGATTAGAAGTCAGGAACATATGTACAAATCAAATGTTATCAAAATAAGTTAGCACAATCAAATATCACAATCTTAGTTTGGCTAGACCTAGGTCTAGAGCAGTTAGAATCGAGGGAACCCCAAGAACCACCCCAGGTAGTTGTAGGAGACCCACAGGGGACGGACGCGGTGTCCTGGCACCGGTGCGAGTCCTGTACGAGTCTATGCGAACAGACGCGATTGAGATTTCAATGTTAAAGGTCCCTTGCATGTTCGAGGCGAACACACCGATCGGTCCTTGTACGAGTCGAAGGACGCGGTTACAGATAGAGTTGCAAGGGAGAGGGACGCGCTGTGTCTAACACAGACGCGAACCTTGTACGAGTCAGCGCACTGGAGATATCAATGTTACAGGCCCCTTGTGTGTTCGAGGTGAACCCACCGATCGGACTCAGTACGAGTCGAAGGACACGGTTACAAATAGAGCTACAAGGGAGATGGACGCGATGTGTCTAACACAGGCGCGAACCCTGTACGAGTCAGCGCAATTGTCGCACTTAGAAAATAAGAGTTTTAGGGCACTTCTAGGGTAGCCACAAGCAAGGCACTTACAGGGTAAGTAGTTCTAGGGCCCACACCCACGGGAGCACCGTAATGCTAAAGTTACCTCACCCAGGGAGCCGGGTGCATAGGTGTCCTTTGGTGTCGGGTCGCGGCGTCGTTTTCAATGGGAGCCAGTGAAGACTTGCTGCTTGCGGCGACAGAAGAAGTGTCCGGTGGAATCCAAGCCTGGATTCGGAAGGAGGAAGACCTGAAAGCAGAGGGGACAGTGTTCAAGGGCACTTGGCAGTGGCCCGGGGCAAGGAAGATGAATGCCCACCGTCGTCGACAGATTCAGGTTGTTCACTGGTGTCTTGACTCTTCAACCACGAGGTCCAGGAGGCGTCGAGGACGGCTAGGAGCTGTATTCAGCGTGTCCCACGAAGTCTGCAGCTGACTGCGGTGTCGGCGACCCGATTGGAGCCAACAAGCCTTGGTAGCAGCAAGTCTCGTGGTGGAACGGAAAAGTCAATGGTGCAGACCAGCAAGGTCTGAGGAACTTACCCAGCAAGGGTAGGTCAGGGCAGGCCTGGAGCAACCAGGGGAGCCCTTTGTTTTTTTTGGAAAGTCTTCTGGAGACCCACAAGCCGGCTGGCAAGGGATCACAAAGACGCCTCAGGAGGATTCACTCAACAGGGGTCCATGGTCACTCGGGACAGTGTAGGCCTCTGATTTTGGGAGGGCTCTCTGCTGGAGGCTGGGACCACACGGGGTCCAAAGTACAAGTTCGTAGAACATCGTGAAGGGGTTGCACTTGACAATAGTGCCCGGTACCCAAGGTCTGCGGTTCCTCGTTGCTCGTGGGGTCCACTTGCCTCAGCTTCGCTGGGGACTCACGATGGCCTTGGAGAAGTCAGGAAATCCTCTTCCTGGGCAGCAGGGACTTCGGGCTCCGGCGGGAGAGGCGTAGTTTGCGACCGTCGTTGTCGTTTTTGGTGCCTGCCAAGCAGGGGAGTCACTCCTTGACTCCAGTATCTATTGTGCAATGCACAGGTTCCCCCTCTTATACTAGAAAGAAGGGAGGGACTAGCTCTATGACCCCACCTATGGGAGGGTCAGGGGAGTGGGTGGCTACACCCACTTCCCTTTGTCCAGTTTCACGCCAGAGCAGGGGCAGGTAGCCCCTGAGCCGGTTTGAACTGGGGTATGCACAAAGGAGCCTTCTGCTCCCCCAGTGCAGGACTTCAAAGCACTCTCAGAGTGCACCCACCCAGCCCCAATACACTAAACCCTGTCTGGAAGGTGGTCACACCCTCCTGTGACAGGATACCTATTGTTGGGCTTCCTCCACTGCGAGTTTCGGTCATCAGCAGGAGGGCAGCCCAGTGTCTGTGACTGGTGGCATTCATTTTGTGATGCCAGGGCTCTTCAGGATTCTACCGCGTTTCCACAGTAGTTACATGTCTATCCCTCTAGAAGGGTGGGATCATACTCCCACACCAGTTACTGGTGTGGGGGTATGATTCCAAAGTATTTGACACCAAACACGACATGTTTTGATGCAGCCATTCCATAGTTAGCATTTACCGCGAGGATATAATGCACTTAAGAGTATATGGTTTGACTGCATTCACAAACAGCCCCAGAGAAGGGACTCTGAGGGCTGCAGAGGGGCCCTGCTCAGGCAGAGGCACCCCCTCACATGGAAACTAAGCACCCTGCCCTCAGGAATGATAGGGCCTGCTTTAGGGGTGACTGATAAGTCTCAATGTGTGTGCAGGAGAGATATAGGGAACCTATATCTCAGTGAGGGGTGCTAGCACCACCTCACCCAGGCTGCAGTAGCAGCCTGTGGTGTCAGATTTAGTCTGCTTCCCAGGGGTGGCATAATACATGCTTCAGCCCCTGGTAGGCCTGTGAAGTACCTATGCCCTTGGTACCTAAGGTACCATATACTAGGGACTCATAAGGTACCACAGTATCCAATCACTAGTGCACCTAGAGCGCACTCCAAATCGTTTAGAGAGAACAGAGAGGCTGGGGCCCTGATTGGCAGGGTCCCAGCCAGACTATAGCCAGAAACCAGTGTAAACATCAGAAAAAAAGTGGGGGCAACATAAGAGGCAGATCCTACTCTCCTACACAACCCCCCCCCCAAATGCAGGGACACTAAACTAACCTTGACCAGTTGAGTCTTCGTGTTCAAAGTGGAAATACCTTGAGAGTCCATCTGCATTGGCATGTTGGGTCCCAGGTCTATGTTCCACTGTATAGTCCATCCCCTGTAGGGAAATGGACCACCTCAAAAGTTTTGGGTTTTCTCCTTTCATTTGTTTAAGCCATAGGAGGGTCTTGTGGTCAGTCTGAACTATGAAGTGAGTGCCAAACAAGTATGGCCTCAGCTTCTTCAGGGCCCACACCACAGCAAAGGCCTCCCTCTCTATAGCTGACCAACGTTTCTCTCTAGGGGTCAGCCTTCTGCTAATAAAAGCTACTGGCTGGTCTTGACCTTCATCATTCAGTTGAGACAGTACAGCTCCCACACCCAGCTCAGAAGCATCTGTTTGGACAATGAACTTTTTGGTGTAGTCTGGACTCTGTAAGATGGGGGCAGTGCACATGGCCTGCTTTAGGTCTTCAAATGCCTTCTGACAGCTAGCTGTCCACTGAACCTTTTTGGCATTTTCTTTGAGGTCAGATTATTCAAGGGGGTCACTATAGATCCATATCCCTTCACAAACCTCCTATAGTACCCAGTCAGGCCTAAGAAGGCTCTCACCTGTGTCTGGGTGGTTGGAGCAACCCATTCCATGATGGTTTGGATTTTGCTCTGTAAAGGCTGAACCTGGCCTCCACCCACAAGGTGGCCCAGGTACACAACCTGACTCTGCCCTACCTGGCACTTAGTGGCCTTGATAGTGAGGCCTGCTTTCTGCAGAGCCTCCAAAACATTTCTGAGGTGGACCAGGTGATCCTGCCAGGAGGAACTAAAGACAGCAATATCATCTAGATAAGCTGAGCAATAAGTTTCCATCCCTGCCAGAACTTATTCACCAGCCTCTGAAAAGTGGCAGGTGCATTTTTCAATCCAAAGGGCATCACCACAAAGTGGTAGTGCCCACCAGGGGTCGAAAATGCTGTTTTGGTTTTTGCATCATCAGCTAACCTGATCTGCCAGTAGCCGGCTGTTAGGTCAAATGTACTTAGATACTTGGCTGAGGCCAAAGTATCAATCAGCTCATCTGCCCTTGGTATGGGATAGGCATCAGTCCTAGTGACTGCATTGAGGCCTCTGTAGTCTACACAAAACCTCATTTCTTTCTTACCACCCTGGGTATGAGGCTTGGATACTAGGACTACTGGGCTAGCCCATGGGCTATCTGAAGGCTCAATTACACCTAACTCCAACATCTTCTGGACTTCCATCCTGATACAATCCCTGACATGGTCAGGTTGGCTGTAGATTTTACTCTTGACAGGCAGACTGTCTCCAGTGTCCACCTCATGGGTGCACCAGGAAGTCTGACTAGGGGTCAGGCTAAACATATGTCTGTACTGTTGCAGAACTTGTCTGCACTCAGTTTGCTGATGGTCAGTGAGGCTGCTTGCCAAAGAAACACCATCTACTGACCCGTCATCAGGGTTCTGCGAGAGCAGGTCAGGGAGAGGGTCACTCTCCTCCTCCTGTTCCTCATCAGTTGCCATGAGCAAGCCCATGTCAGCCCTGTCAACATATGGTTTCAATCTGTTGACATGGAGCACCCTCAGGGGGCTCCTGGGAGTTCCAAGATTCACCAGATAGGTGACCTCTCCCTTCTGTTCAACTATTGTATGGGGGCCACTCCACTTGTCTTGGAGGGCTGCTGGGGCCACTGGCTCCAACACCCACACTTTCTGTCCTGGCTGGTATACAGTCAGTACAGCCTTTGGTCATGCCAAGCTTTTTGTAATTCTTGGCTGGCCTCCAGGTTTCTGGTTGCCTTTTTCATGTACTCAGCCATCCGGGAGCGGAGACCAAGTACATAGTCCATCACATCTTGTTTGGGGGGCTTGAGAGGTAACTCCCAGCCCTCTTTTACCAAACACAATGGACCTCTCACAGGATGCCCAAACAGAAGCTCAAATGGGCTGTAACCAACCCCCTTCTGTGGAACCTCTCTGTATGCAAACAACAGGCAGGGAAGAAGAAGGTCCCATTTCCGCCTAAGCTTCTCTGGGAGTCCTTTAATCATTCCCTTCAGGGTTTTGTTGAAGCGTTCAACTAAACCATTGCATTGTGGGTGATAGGGGTGGTGAACTTATAAGTTACACCACACTCCTTCCACATTGCCTTCAAATATCCTGACATGAAGTTGGTACCTCTGTCAGAAATGACCTCCTTTGGGAAACCCACTCTGGAGAAGACTCCAATGAGGGCTCTTGCCACCACAGGGGCTGTGGTGGTCCTCAGGGGAATTGCCTCTGGGTACCTGGTGGCATGATCCACTACCACCAGGATAAATCTGTGCCCAGATGCAGTTTGAGGGTCAAGGGGACCAACAATGTCAATCCCTACCCTTTCAAAGGGTACCCCCACCACAGGTAGTGGTATCAGGGGGCCTTTGTTGTGCCACCTGCCTTGCCACTGGCTTGGCATGTGGCACAGGAGCGACAAAACTCCTTTGTGTCCTCTGACATATGTGGCCAATGAAAATGTGGAACAAGCCTGTCCCAGGTCTTGTTTTGGCCCAAGTGACCTGCCAAAGGGATATCATGTGCTAGGGTCAAGAGGAACCCCTAAACTTCTGAGGGATTACCATCCTCCTGGTGGCTCCAGGGGCTGGATCTCTACCCTCAGAATATAGGAGTCCCTCATCCCAATAAACTTTATGGGACCCACTAGCACTCCCAGCAGCCTCAGCAGCAGCCTGCTGTCTGAGGGGTTCAAGAGAGGGGCAGCACTGTTGCTCCTTACTCAGATCTTCCCTAGAAGGGCCCCCTGCCCCCAAGAACTCAACCTGATCAGGCTCAAGTTCCTCTGGGGCAGTTCCTTCTTCAGGATCTGCTCCTCCTCCCTGGGGAGGGGACTCAGTGGTCTGAGACAGAGGGGAAGGCACTGCCTTAACCCTACTGCTCCTCCTCTTGGGAAGCATCTGGTCCGTAGTTTCAGGATCCAGAGCTGGTTCAGTGTTATGCATTTTGGCTTGTGACCTGGTCACAGCAAATACCTCTGCAGGGATGCCCAACATCTCAGCATGAATCCATAACTCTACTTCAGACCAGGCTGAAGTCTCTAGATCATTGCCCAATAGACATTCTACAGGGAGGTCTGCACTGACTACAACCTTCTTGAGGCCAGTTACTCCTCCCCAGGAGAAATTCACAACTGCCAGACTATGGTTGGTCTTGGCATTGCTTGCATTGGTCACCTGGTACATTTCACCCAGGATGATCTCTCCAGGGTCCACAAGATCCTCTGCCACCATGGTGACACTAGCACCTGTGTCCCTAGATGCCAAAGCCTGTTTGCCATTTATTACAGGCTGCTGTTTGTATTTGCCCAGATTACTGGGGCTCACTAGGAAGGACATTTCAATGTCTCCATCACAAATCAGCATTGCCTGAGTGGGTTCTCTGACTAGGCCAGAGCCCACTTCAGAACCCAGGGTCAACCCTACTACACCCTTTTTCTGAGTACCACCTCCACCAGTAGCTGAACTAGGGGGAACAGTTGCCTTAGGGGCAGGAGTGGTGGTGGTTTGGTCTTTGGACTTGTTACAATCAGAAGTCCAGTGCCCTTTCTGTTTACAGAATTTGCACCAGGGCTTCTTTTGGCCTTTTCCCTTGTTGGATTGTGACTCCCCACCAGATGCAGATTTTTGGGGCCCTTGTGAAGACTTCTGGTCTGTTGACATATCCCCACTATTCTCAGAGCCCTTCTGATCCTGCTTCTTTGTGTCACCCCCTTGGTTCTGGGTTTTCTGCCTCACCCTGGTTCTGACCCACTTGTCTGCCTTCTTTCCCAATTCTTGGGGAGAGGTCAGATCCGAGTCTACCAGGTATTGATGCAACAACTGGTTCTGGCAATTATTAAGGATCTGTTCTCTCATCATTAGATTATACAATCCCTTGAAATCAGTAACCCTACTGCCAACCAGCCAACCCTCCAGAGCCTTGGTTGCACAATCTACAAAGTCAGTCCAGTCCTGAGTCTGTGCCTTCTGGGTGTCTCTGAACTTCAACCTGTACTGCTCAGTGGTTAAGCCAAACCCATCTATCAGTGCACTCTTCAGGACTTCATAGTCATCAGCATCCTCTTCTCTAACAGTGAGGAGCTTGTCTCTACCTTTATCTGAAAAGGAGAGCCACAAGATTGCTGCCCACTGCTTTTGGGGGACCTGTTGTACTCTACAGGCCCTTTCCATAGCAGTTATCCACTTGTGGATATCATCCCCACTCTGGTAGGGAGGAACAACCTTGCTCAGGTTCCTATGGTCTGGAGTATTTTCTCTACCTCTAGGGACACTGTTGCTGCCACCAAGGGGTTCTAACCCCTCTCTTCTAGAAGCTTTCTGGAACTCAAAGGCTTCTTTGTCTAATGCCAACTGCTTGGTTTTGAGGGCAAATCTTGCTTCCTCATACTGCAGCAGTTTGTACATCCTTTCAGAGGAGGTCTCTCTTCTTGGGAAGAAGGAGTTCCTCTGGTAGACAGTTTCCCTGCCAGAGTGAAAGGAGTGCTCAGAATCCCTGGAAAGGGACCTGTGCCTGTCTTCCACTATGTCAGTTCTCTTAGGGAGAATTCCTCTGTCTTGTTCAGACCCCTTTGGGCCTGGCCCTACAATCACAGAGTCCTGGTCATTCTGATGTTCATCATCTGACCCAGACACTATAACTGACCTACCCACTGATCCAGACCCCTTAGCTCCTAGAGCTAATCTAAGGTCATCTGCTGTTAGCAGATCTATCAAGTGTAGTGTGGAGGGACTCTGTCCTATCTTCAGGTGCCTCTCAGCACACATGGCCTTCAAGTCAACGAAAGTCATGTCCTTATACTGAAGCTGGGTGGATCCACTGGGTCCATCCCTTGAGGACATTCTAGTGTTGTGCAGTGTTGTACTACCTACACTAGTTTGTGGCCTACTGATACTAGCTTGAGCTGTAGAAAGGGTGTGCTATCCCTTTTGCACACAGCTCTAAGTTCAGTAGAACTTATTGATACTAAGCTTGACTTTATATGTACCTTGAGTACCTATAGTGGTTTTCAGTTAGTAATTCAAATAGAGATTTTCTGGTAAAACAATAGCAAGCTGGAATCCCACACGCTGCCACCAATGTGAGAAGTTGGCCTGGTATATGCTGTTCACTAATTAAAGTGGAAACCTTGCACCAGAACAATTCGACTCTTATGGTTGGTAGGTTTAAGACAACCTTTATAGAAAGCTATCCTAGTGGTAGCTGTGGAGAGCAGCCTTCAGGCTAAGTCTTGGAGGAATGTAAAGCAGCTTGTTTTACCACACAATCTCTTGAATCACCAAATGAAAAGACACCACACAGGTATATATATCAAATATATATGTATTTATTAATAAACAACTCTCTACTAATCTCTTTATGAGATTAGAAGTCAGGAACATATGTACAAATCAAATGTTATCAAAATAAGTTAGCACAATCAAATATCACAATCTTAGTTTGGCTAGACCTAGGTCTAGAGCAGTTAGAATCGAGGGACCCCCAAGAACCACCCCAGGTAGTTGTAGGAGACCCACAGGGGACGGACGCAGTGTCCTGGCACCGGTGCGAGTCCTGTACGAGTCTATGCGAACAGACGCAATTGAGATTTCAATGTTAAAGGTCCCTTGCGTGTTCGAGGCGAACACACCGATCGGTCCTTGTACGAGTCGAAGGACGCGGTTACAGATAGAGTTGCAAGGGAGAGGGACGCGCTGTGTCTAACACAGACGCGAACCTTGTACGAGTCAGCGCACTGGAGATTTCAATGTTACAGGCCCCTTGTGTGTTCGAGGTGAACCCACCGATCGGACTCAGTACGAGTCGAAGGACACGGTTACAAATAGAGCTACAAGGGAGATGGACGCGATGTGTCTAACACAGACGCGAACCCTGTACGAGTCAGCGCAATTGTCGCACTTAGAAAATAAGAGTTTTAGGGCCCTTCTAGGGTAGCCACAAGCAAGGCACTTACAGGGTAAGTAGTTCTAGGGCCCACACCCACGGGAGCACCGTAATGCTAAAGTTACCTCACCCAGGGGAGCCGGGTGCATAGGTGTCCTTTGGTGTCGGGTCGCGGCGTCGTTTTCAATGGGAGCCAGTGAAGAGTTGCTGCTTGCGGCGACAGAAGAAGTGTCCGGTGGAATCCAAGCCTGGATTCGGAAGGAGGAAGACCTGAAAGCAGAGGGGACAGTGTTCAAGGGCACTTGGCAGTGGCCCGGGGCAAGGAAGATGAATGCCCACCGTCGTCGACAGATTCAGGTCGTTCACTGGTGTCTTGACTCTTCAACCACGAGGTCCAGGAGGCGTCGAGGATGGCCAGGAGCTGTATTCAGCGTATCCCACAAAGTCTGCAGCTGACTGCGGTGTCGGCGACCCGATTGGAGCCAACAAGCCTTGGTAGCAGCAAGTCTTGTGGTGGAACGGAAAAGTCAATGGTGCAGACCAGCAAGGTCTGAGGAACGTACCCAGCGAGGGTAGGTCAGGGCAGGCCTGAAGCAACCAGAAGAGCCCTTTGGTTTCTTTGGAAAGTCTTCTGGAGACCCACAAGCCAGCTGGCAAGGGATCGCAAAGACACCTCAGGAGGATTCACTCAACAGGAGCCCACGGTCACTCGGGACGGTGTAGGCCTCTGATTGTGGGAGGGCTCTCTGCTGGAGGCTGGGACCACACGGGGTCCAAAGCACAAGTTCGTAGAACGTCGTGAAGGGGTTGCACTTGACAATAGTGCCCGGTACCCAGGGTCTGCGGTTCCTCGTCACTCGTGGGGTCCACTTGCCTCAGCTTCGATGGGGACTCACGATGGCCTTGGAAAAGTCAGGAAATCTTCTTTCTGGGCTGCAGGGACTTCGGGCTCCGGCGGGAGCAGCGTAGTTTGCGACCGTCGTTGTCGTTTTTGGTGCCTGCCAAGCAGGGGAGTCACTCCTTGACTCCAAAGGAGATTCTTCAGTCTTCCAAAGGTAGTGGAATGTCGAAGGTCCGGGATTCTTCTTGTAGAGTGTCGTCCAGGGGTATCTAGGGTGCAATGCACAGGTTCCCTGTGGCGGTTTATCTTTGAGGGCGTCGGGGCTCCGCCCCAGGTACATTTTACATGTTTACATTTCTCAAGAGATTAGATCACATTTTATTTTATAAAAAAAAATTTCCAAAGAAGAACACGGGGCACTGTCTCTGAGTCTGCCCCACTCACCAATACTGCCGCAGCTCCGCTGTCACGTCACGTGACTGATTGCTTTGCTCCCGGGCGGCTGGCCGCGCCCAAAGAAACCTGCTATGTGTTTGCCGGGCCGACAACCTCACAGCCCTGAAGGCTGTGATGTCATCAGCTCAGCAAAGACGTAGCTGGAAGGTCCAGTCTCCACCCCTGATGGCGTGGAGGTTAAGTTAGCCCCGGGCGTTTTCAATGCAAGCCCGGGATCGCTAACTCTCCACGTCAATCAGAGAGTGGAGGAGAGCTTGTCATGGTGTCACCCCACCCCTTCCCAACTCGTCACAGGGCGTGGTGGGACCCACCCTGTGACGAGTTGGGAAAGGGTGTGGCAGGTGGGCAGCCAAGGAGTCGAGTGACCATCTGCGCAGGCTCGATGACGATCTGACTGCACTGCTTCCGCGCGCGAGTCGGCATTTGGAGTGGCAGCCATTTTACACTCCAGAAGGACGGACTGCATTAGAGCCGAGAGCCGAGGAGGCAGTCTGTCCCGAAGCATCGTCGTCGTGCCATTACCGCTGGCTCTAGCAGCTAGTCCATGTGGCTGCAGGCTGCTGTCCGGAGTAGGGCAGTAGTAGGAGGAAGGACTGGACTTGTGAACTCGGACAGTTCACCAGGTAAGGCCCAGGCGGGCAGTTTTTAACTTATAGGCCCGCGTTACAGCTGAGCTGAAGCCTGAGTGATCGGATCGTTTAGTGTTATAAATGCAGTAGAGCGGGCGGGGCAACAGTAACATATCACAAGCTTTAAAGCTTACATCATGATCACTCATAACCTTCAGCCATATTTCACACAAGTGTTTCCATTTCCAATATCAAAGCGGTGGATTTTCGCCCCCACAACGATAAACGTATTGACATATGGTGCCCATGTGCGACGCTTGACTTGTTTCCATAATGCATTATTAATCCCATCTCAGTATGCTGCAAAGGCAGGGGCCGCCTGCTCACGAGCCCGCACGTACCTGGTGCACAGCCCGCTGGACTGCATAGTTTGCTGCTGCCCACCTGGGCCGATGCCAAAAACAGCACTGCCTGGCACATGCACGTACTTCAAGGGAAACGGATGGAAAATACATTACATATGAGAGCATCACCATTTGAAAAAGATGAATGTTAGATACATTAACTTTCATGTAATTCCCCGTCATTCCTGAATTGGGTTTGTGAACCTACTTAGCAGCCCCGAGTGACTTTGAAATGGCTGCCAGAGATCACAGTGCAACACGAGTTCAACTGAAAAGCCCAGATCAATACGGACAAAACGTCAGCAAAATAACTGCACCCCATTGTAAGACTCATATGCTTTACAGAGATAATCATGATCCTTGTGCAAGGGGGTTGGCAAATCACTCATTTTTGGGGACTAGGACCTATTTGTTTATCATCAGACTTTTACACAGAACGACAGAGTGAATAGGAGACAGCAAGGAAGGAGAAGGGAGAGAAAGACAGAAAAACAAAGGAAGAAGGAAGGGATAAAAAAAGAGCGCGCCAAAAGATAAAGATACAGGACGTGTAGTGTGGTTGAAAAAAGAGGCATAAGGTGGAATCAAGAAAAGGCAGCTTTAGTATTCAGCAAACCTGACATTCAGCAGCGCCAGCAGTGGGCTCTTGAGCTTACAACGCTCACATTTATTAAATTCGAGGAGATGAAGTCTTACAGACAGTGCTACTAATTATAAGGCAATCTCTGATTATGGTGGAGCGGAGTTCTGTCTTCTCTTGCCACAGCCGGGCTCGTTTCTTTGCGCCACTTGCATTCCGTTCTGGTTCATGAGGTACTGGGCACGTGTAAGCATTAATGGCATCTGACAGCCCGGGCCTCTCCTGGGGCCATGCTGGCGCAGTCTGGGTTCTAATTAATGTGGCCGAGTATTGCTGTAGGTTTAACTGTATCCCAGATGCTGTGATTGTCTGTCAATTACAGTAGCATCCCTTCTTCCAAAGAAACTGCGCTCAGAAAGGGCCACTAATCTCCAAAATACAAGCAGCAGGGCCTGAGCTGGGTGTATTAAAAGATTAGATAGATGAGTTTGATGACGTTAAGATGTTGTGCTTGTGCCTCATTGCGGTTCCTGTTGAAAGAGTTGGACGGTCTCTGTCTAAACGTAGATAAGATGGATTTCTAGAAGCATACTGAGGTTACGGGCAAAAAATGGAAAATACACAGGAACAAAATAGATGACTGTTTGACCAGTGACTGAGGGTGTGGAGGAAGGCAAAAGTAAATAAGCGCAAGTTTATTTCCAGGTACTATGACACTGGTTCTGTCTGCTCACAAAAAGTTGGGCCCCTGCACTGTTGACTCCTGAAAGGTGGGCACTGGCGCAATTTGAATTGGAAATATGTTATCCATTACCTCTCTCACATTTGCTCCTAAAAATGTGTACTTTGGCCATAATGCAAGAAACTCCTCAAATGTTAGTTACCCTCAGTGTTCTCCCAGTAGGGTCCCTGCAATGTTTGCTCCTGCAGGTTGGGCCTCTGTGCACTCAGCTACTTAATGCTGAGGCGCTTACATGATTTGCTAGTAAAACGTTGGGCCATAGTCCACTCTTAAATATTTGGGCCTTGGTGTCGATTACTCATAACGTTTTGCTTCAAAGATATTCACTCTGTAAAGATAGATTTTATTCTGTGGAGTTCTCTTGTTGGACAGATCCCGTAGTTTTTTAATGCATTTCTACCACTGGTTATAAGTAATTATAGTCTGCCTGCAGTCTAGGAGAGAGCATTGCCAGTTCTAGCGATTTAAGATCAGTTTGGACGTGTGTGTATCTGCAGCTTGTTAAAATGTTAAAATCCCTGACTGACATGAATGTGTGAAGACTTGCCACAGCCAAAGTTAGGGCCTTGTAATGGCATGGATGGATGTCGGGGTGGGAGTGTTAACCTGTGAGAAATCGCCTTTCTTGGCTTGCCTTTAAGTTGTTTATTTTAAAAATGATCAATGAGGTAGTGAGCAGATATTTATCCAGAGTTAAAGATGCATCTTCTGCATAAGAAAGGGTTTTCATTAGTGTTTTTATGTACTTGAAAGCAATCTTAGTCATTCTTCCTGTGAGACATTTAGGGGTAGTAAGAGCTATATAAATTCAATTACAATTATGAATACTTAACTTGAGGTCAGATTAACTGCTATGAAATGTTATGTTGAGTCATTTCAATGTTATTGCACTTTAGCTCTCGTGAAGTGCTGTGCAGGGTTTGTTTGCCTTGTGCGGGGCCTGTGGTGGGTTGTCATTTTGCGATTGGCCACTGGCGCAGTCTGTTATTCCGTCTGCCCCTCATAATGTGGTAGTTTTGAAATCATGAACACAGCCACATTGGGAACTCTGTGAGTCTGAGCCCCCTTCAGTTTATTTTTTCACAAGAATAACAGACATATGAGGTATTTTCGATAGACATTTAAGTAGAGATTCCTTATTAATTAAATGAACTATGGGTCTAACTTTTGAACATTTATGGTTGGCAGTTGTCTAGTCTCATTTTGGCCCGACGGGCACGCACTTTGCACATGATTCATGCAGCAGGAACCCGGTTCGAATCTAAAATCAAGTAAGCGAGCACTTAAGCTATCTACTCCCTCCACAGGCTGCACAGTACACCTCTTTTTCAGCTTCTACTGTGCATTTAGTGCCGCAAAATTATTTCATTTCACTACACACGATCCAGTAAAACACTCATATGCACATGAAGTTAAGTAGGGCATACAAAAGTGAAGTGGCGGAGAGGGCACTGCAGGTGTCCAGGGACTCAGTTTAAATCTGACACCAGGCAAAGTTGGTGATCGCTTCAGCTCCTCCCCACACAGTAACCTCTCCTTCTCTGGCTTGAAAATGAATGTAGTCAGTGCTATAAGCGTGGTTCAAGTCACAACACAAGATTAAATTCATCACCACTCCAAATTGGATAGATGGACAAGTAGTGGGTAGGCAGACCACTGCAGACAGCCAATCGACCCATTTCCCTTGGAACTGATGATAGTTTGAGGTGAGGCAGTGGCCTGTTTCTGTTTAGCACAATGGCTTCCAAAAGTCTTGAAAATGCACCATTTGCCCACTCATTTTTCAAAATTTTCTCGGGGGGAGAACCCCCCCGAACCCTCCTTAGGTCGTTCAGGCTCGCTCGCCACGGTGTGCTCCACCACTAATTTTACGCCTCACCACTTTCAAATGTCACCAGCCGCCACTGCAGGTCCCCCCTCTTATACTAGAAAGAAGGGAGGGACTAGCTCTATGACCCCACCTATGGGAGGGTCAGGGGAGTGGGTGGCTACACCCACTTCCCTTTGTCCAATTTCACGCCAGAGCAGGGGCAGGTAGCCCCTGAGCCGGTTTGAACTGGGGTATGCACAGAGGAGCCTTCTGCTCCCCCAGTGCAGGACTTCAAAGCACTCTAAGAGTGCACCCACCCAGCCCCAATACACTAAACCCTGTCTGGAAGGTGGTCACACCCTCCTGTGACAGGATACCTATTGTTGGGCTTCCTCCACTACGAGTTTCGGTCATCAGCAGGAGGGCAGCCCAGTGTCTGTGACTGGTGGCATCCATTTTGTGATGCCAGGGCTCTTCAGGATTCTACCGCATTTCCACAGTAGTTACATGTCTATCCCTCTAGAAGGGTGGGATCATACTCCCACACCAATTACTGGTGTGGGGATATGATTCCAAAGTATTTGACACCAAACACGACATGTTTTGATGCAGCCATTCCATAGTTAGCATTTACCGCGAGGATATAATGCACTTAAGAGTATATGGTTTGACTGCATTCACAAACAGCCCCAGAGAAGGGACTCTGAGGGCTGCAGAGGGGCCCTGCTCAGGCAGAGGCACCCCCTCACATGGAAACTAAGCACCCTGCCCTCAGGATTGATAGGGCCTGCTTTAGGGGTGACTGATAAGTCTCAATGTGTGTGCAGGAGAGATATAGGGAACCTATATCTCAGTGAGGGGTGCTAGCACCACCTCACCCAGGCTGCAGTAGCAGCCTGTGGTGTCAGATTTAGTCTGCTTCCCAGGGGTGGCATAATACATGCTTCAGCCCCTGGTAGGCCTGTGAAGTACCTATGTCCTTGGTACCTAAGGTACCATATACTAGGGACTCATAAGGTACCACAGTATCCAATCACTAGTGCACCTAGAGCGCACTCCAAATCGTTTAGAGAGAACAGAGAGGCTGGGGCCCTGATTGGCAGCGTCCCAGCCAGACTATAGCCAGAAACCAGTGTAAACATCAGAAAAAAAGTGGGGGCAACATAAGAGGCAGATCCTACTCTCCTACACAACCCATCACTGTTCCTTGTAATCTGGAGTGTGACCTTAACTAGGGGCCACTTTGGCAAACTGATGATCTGTTATTATGCTAACTACACGTTTTATGGGTGTTAACCGATTTCTGGCATGGAAATGTAATTTAATTTAGCCAGGCAAATGATTTGACAACTACAGCATGTTATTCTCAAACAGAAAACAAAAGTTTCAGTGAGCGAAAATCCGCAAGCAACAATGCAACGCACGTGCCTTTCTTAGCACGTTTATTGCTCCATTATAAAATCATGACATTTCCCAGCCGGCCGTGCCTTTAAGAAGTTGGCCGAATGCCTTGCATGTGACTGACTTTACCCTTATTCTCCAGGTCATGCAGTCTGCTAGGTAAGCTAATGATTTTGCAAAGGTAAATTGGCTCATTTGCCCATTTCAAAGATCTGACCCTAAAGTTTATGTTAAATTAAATTAACTTCAGAGTGTGGGGGCTAGCTTGAGTAAACTGGATATCTGTATAAACAGCTCTACAGGAGTCTTTGTCAGGAAAGAATGATAAAGCGCTGCTGACAGACAGAAATCCTTAATTTGAATCGAAGTGGTGTTTTGTTTTGAGCCATGCACGTGCTGTGTATGTACCCTGCTACTTTCCCCTATGTCCTAGGGCTTGGACCTACGGCGCACCCTACTCCGGGGATCTCCCCAACCAAATGCTAATCTTTGCCCCCACCCCTCCGTGCTGCTCTTTGTCTGACATACATTCTTATGCTTCCATGTACCCCTTCCCATATGCTAATCTATACTGATCTCTTCCTGATTACCCTTCACCCCTGACTTCACCTGCCACCCCCTATGATGTGGTTATATGTGCCCAGCACATACTCACTCGCTGATCGCTCCTGGGTACCCCGCTCCTCTTGGCACGTGTGGCATCTATGCCCTTGATGCCATTCTTGCTGGTTATCTTCACTCTTGATCAGCTACGTTCTTTGATTGAGGAGTCTGTCTTCTTAAGAATTGTATTTAAATAACAGTAGTAAAAGTGTTTTTCTGAATTATATTTTTTAATTCATTATGTATGTTTATTTGCACATACTTATGATTAAGTAATCGATTTATTCTATCAGATCTTTGGAAAATAAACAACATGATAAATGTAATAAGCACTGGCAAAGCCAATAGGTATGCTGTTGTCGGCCAACCTTTGGCTTTCTTTTTTTGTTCTGTCATGGTTTCTGCAAAACTTTGTTGCTGGGGAAGCTGTCTGTCCATCATAAATCTAAAAATCCATTGCCTAAATGCAAAAATATTTTTGTGTGTCAAAAAAGCACAAATTACCATAGTAGTCCCTGGCACCGAAGACAACTACTTTGTTTGGTTGTGCTCCTTTTCAAAGCATGCTGTAACTCACAGTGAAAGCAGCTGCTGGCTGAAGTGGGCTGACCCACTTCTCCATAATACATGCTGTAGTGGATGGAAGAAAAATGTGAATGATAGAAACAGACTAATGGATGAAGTCTGACTGAAAACCCTGACAAGTAACTATGGGCCCGTTTTATATATTGACGGATGGAGAATTATGTGTTGGCGTGGGGTAGGACTTTACAACCATCATAGAGAGGTATTTAGATATGTTTGTATGGCCAGCAGACATATGTAGCATTTCCATGAGCTCCTGTGACAGCATTTACTGGAAATGCATTGAAAGTTTGATGGATGGCTCCATCAACATGATGATCGTTACGACGGCGTAGTCTTTCCGCCAACATAACATTTAGGCCCTATGTTATATACATAATTTTATTAAAATCAACAGGTCTTGGCTACCACTAGACCTAACAAAAATCAAATCAATCTGGCGGTAGATGCCATCCCCTGACCTTTGCTAATGCTTTTTTTGTATTGTTTTTGGAACTCTTTATTAAAAATAGTCAGGCCTGAAAAGAGATAAAGAAGGTTGAAAATATAGAGCTGGTTGAAAAATAGATAGAGAGGGGTGAAAAGACAGATGGAGAGGGTGAAAGGATATATAGATAGATAGAGTTAAATAGATAGCGAGGATTGAATAGATAGAAACGGTTTAATAGATAGGGTTGTGTAGATAAATTGGAAAGGTTGAATAGATAAAGAAGTTTGAATAGTTAGATGGATATATATATATATATGTATATATATATATATCGGGTTGAGTAGATAGAGGGTTGAATAGATAGATAGACAGACAGACAAGGGGAGCTGTTCCTTCAGGTATCTGACTTCTAAACTCGGGAACCCCCTACCACTCTATCTTCACCAGAGGCCTAGTGAGGCGAACGTTAAAAAACAACTGAATACGTGGTTGTTCTAATGCAGCTCCCCCTCATTGCTACCTGAGTTTTGTTGTTGCCAGTTGTTCAGCACTCGGACACCCTGCTTGGAGAGCCATGCACTTTGCAAATCCAAAAACATAAACCTAAACATATTTTACAGTGGCGACGAGTGTGGGATATAAGTGCATCAAAATGACGGCGGCACCAACATATTTGTGAACATGATCGTTGTGGAATAAATCATAAGGAGGATATGCTGGCAGATCTACACTATTGAAAACATTAAACCTCCAGTCCAAGTTTTGATGTCATTCTAGCCATACTGTGTAAGCCCTACTTGTACTGTATGTCTCCATTGTTAGTAGGACTGTTGACCTAGCCAGCCAGTCCTCCTAGTTCAAAGTATGTGTGTTCTAGTGAGATATTCTGCACCAAGAAAGGAGCAGATTGCAATGCCTCTCGGTATGCAAGATCATCAGTTGACATTGCGTTTCAAGAGCGGAGACAATGTTGTGTTCCAGTGTGCAGGAACTTCTGTTTGCATTGTGTTCCAAGAGCGATGGTGATGCTGCATCCAGTGGAACATTATCATGGAGAAGAGCAAGGAGAGTGTTGGTTGAGAATTGGTTGGAATGTAGGATGCATAGGGTGAGAGCATGGATGCTATTTTGAAGTGTTGAACAAGCACGACCTTTAACTGACCGATACCCATCTACCTACTGTGGATAAGGGTTAGGAGTAAACAAGCATTTGCAATGCAATAGGTCTCGCGTTTACGCAAGTTTAAGCTATTGGCATTGTAAATGACAATGCCTTTTATTTATGTTTTGAAAAACAAAAATAATAGGCATTGTCATTTACAATGCCAATAGCTTAAACTCGCGTAAATGCGAGGCCTATTGCATTGCAAATGCTTGTTTGGTTGAAGGCTGCCCTTGCGCGGCGTGCTGCATGCACAAACCAGCCTCGAATCATCATATTTTAGAAACCAGATCAACCCATCCTTTGCCCCCAGGGTCCTCGTCACAAAAATGTAAGGCTTTCCCTTCCCTCTGAGCTGTCTTTTATGGAATGCGGACTGGGGCGGAGCATACGAAATGGGAGGAGCCAAAAGACAAACATGAGTGCGCAGCTGTGTGTGCTATCTTGGGAAGCACACTAGAGAGCATAAAGCTGTGACGAGGTATACGACCCACACTGTGACACCCCTCAACTTTTTGGCCGGCTTATAGTTCATCTGTTGTTTTAAATGTGTCCACCAAATCATCTAATAAGTCAAAACTTGTGTAAAGTGACAATTTGAAGCTATGCCTGGATTTGGACATTGTAGTAGAAACGTGCTTCTTTTCACTGGGATAAAGCGCACCGAACCCTTGTTACATAAACATTTGGGCGCTACGATGCTACACCAGTTCCAGCAGTGCGCTACATAAGTGCTAGAAAACATAAGGTAACATTCACAGGAGCGGTCGTTGGTAGTGGTGAGAGTGCATTGTTTAGGTCAGAACTGTCTGTCTCATATGGAGGATACATAAATTCTAAACACAACACCTTGTCTATATATCACGATTCCTCTGTAGCCACATGGTCTCCGTTGTTTTGTGTCCACCTTTGAACGCCAAATGTTGTACTTTTATATTATTGACAGATCCAAATAGTTCTGATGAAGCAAAAAAGGAGCTAGCAGGACTACTGGACAAAGTTTCTAGGAGGAAAACAAACATGGCGCCTCGTCAGGACTTTGAATCGCTATTCGGAAGCAATTACAATATGTAATACTAAGACGGCATACAGTAAAAACATCCCTTTTTCCTACCACTCTCTCCCGTTGGGCCTGCCCTCAGGGGTGTACGTAAAGATGTTACAGAGTGAAACGAGGACTCAGGACACGTGCAAAAGATGACAGCATGGGCAGTGATCAAAATGTACGGTGAGTACACGACATGAATGCGGAGCTTCCGGTCTTCCCAATCCTATACGTTGGTAGCTCACCCAGTCCTGTTATCTCTTGGCTTTCTGGGATGTGTATTACTGTTTGATCCCATAAAACCAGGGCTTCAAGCCCCATGCTGCAAAGGAAAACTCTAGCCTGTGTGAGCTGCTCACACAGGGATCTGGGCCATGGAGAGATAAGTCAGAGAGGAAAGGCACATGAAGAGAAGGGTTAAAGAGAGGCATCAAGAGTGAGGGGGGCAGGATGACTTGGAGTTACGTAAGGACGGGGTAATAAGACGAAGGGGCTCCAATGTGAGGCAGACTGAATGGGTCAGAGTAGCAAGAAGTGACAACGAGGGGGGAGGTGCAACGGGTTAAAGTCCAAGGAGACTTTCAGCAAGGCGAAATGGAGACAGCCACATCAGAACATGGACAGTAGGGAGCAGAAACTGGCGTTAATGAGTGGAGAGCGTGACAATTGTAGTGAAAAGAAACGTGTGTCGAGGGGAAAGGATCACAGTAGGAGTGGAAGGCAACTGCCGACAAAAAATAGTGAAAGTGAGGGAAACAAGCATTTGCAATGCAATAGGACTTGCATTTACGCGAGACCTATTGCATTGCATTACGGACAACGGGAGGGGGGGGAGCACGGACAGTGGGGAGGGGGCGAAGGGGGCGAGAAGGCACGACAAAGTAGTGCTCACAGTCTAAATAACACGTACCGTACTGTGTAATAGTTCCATTATTGGCACAAGACCCCCACCCCCACAATAGAGTAGGCATGCATAAATAAATACGCCACACACCTTTTGTTTGGAGAAAATAATGCTGCAGGTTTATTCCATACAAAAGTATGCAAAACATGGTGGGTTATCTTACGGGCGATCCAAGGGCAGGCAGCTAAACCAACCTATGCTGCCCGCCCGCCTGCTGAGCCAAGCACCGTGGAGAATCCAATCGGCGCTACCCTTATGGGGGTGATCCCCTTACTGGATCACGTGACACATTGGTCCGATTACTCACGCCCCTTTCAGGGCGGAGCGTAGCAAGGCAAACCCCCGGTTGTTCAGGCCCACAACCGCCCGGAGGACTAACGGGGCGCCGACGTAATTGTTCCAGGACCCTCCCATGAGGTTCCTGGGGTTTGGCTCTGGCACCCCTATTGTGCTCTTGCAGAGGTACCCTTCTGTACCCGTCCTGCGTCCAGATCGCCCTGTAACTCCGCCACAGCTCAGGAGGCGGCCCCCGTCGCCTAAAGAGCCCCCCACCACACAGCACTCTCATTCATTTGCAACCTGCTGTTTCCAGGACCTCTTGTATGTCCAAGAGAAACAGGTCCATACCAACTTGGGACAAGTGCACTCCATCAGCCTCAAAATAGCCTCTCACCTTCATTTGGATCAGCTCATGTCTGATAAACCCAAAACCTCGCTGGACTGTAAACTTGCGCATTGCGCTATTCACCCTCTTGCGCGAATGTTCTACTGCTTCAATAGACTTGGCCCCGTGCCAGGCCAGGCGCGGCACCATTTCCGACCAGAAGAGCTCACATTGCCCCAAGTACTTGCTGATCTCCCCCAGGTCAGCCTTCATTGCCTGTAGGAGGGCACCCCTGCCCCTGGTAGTGAGATCGTTGCCCCTAAGTGAATTATCAAGATGTTGGGGAAACCTTTCTGCCCAGCCAGGCCCTGCTCTAGCCTGTTCAGGAGACTGTTCCAGGTCATGCCAGGAAAACCCCACCAGACAAGCTTAGTGTTTGTGAACCCTTGCATCCACCTCCTGCGTGCAGCCCACTGAGCCAGTCTGGCGACGAGCGAATGGCCGATCACCCACACTTGAAAACCTGGCAAAATAAACGGATGCCGTTTTTACTCACTTGTTTTAATAAACTTGGTTTTACACAATGCACTACATGTTATGCTACTGGTATTCACTGCACACAATATACAAAACGAATACTAGGATCCGGAACGCACTTCACTGCACACGTAATATAGGAACAAATGCTTGATTCCGTTACCAGACTTCACTGCCCTCCCCATAAATGCGTTGTCCCCAGGGGACGCCGGCACAGCACGCCACTACCTGTCCCACTCAAGGTCGAATGTAGCGCGCAAAGCAACAGGACTCCCAGCGCCCCACCTTCTTTATGCTTTCTTGCCCCATGCCTGCCTTAAACGCTGCAGTGGCCGCTCCGATCCGGAACGAGTGGCTAGAATACCTCGCCAGCCCGGGTGAAACCCGCCCGCTCAAGGCACGCACCCATGACCTTATCTATTTGGAACTTCGAGAGAGGCACCTGGTCTGCATGAATACGGAAGTACCCGGGGACCAAGGGGCGAACAGCTAAGTACTCTTTGACTCTACCCACCGGGCAGTACCTCTGATCCCCCAGAGGCATCAGTACTATGTCAGCCCCCCGCCCTGCTTGGTCAGTTTTGGACCTCCTGAGATGGATTACCAACCTATCCGTCACTCTTACATCCAGGCTGCATAAGGCATCTCCTGACTGGTCGGTTTTAGACCTGGCCACTAGTTCGCTAATGCGTAAAGCCCCAAAGAATGCCAGGCAAAAGGCAGCTGCAAAGAGACGAGCCTCAAACTGTGAGAGGGTAACCTGGCCTACCACATCTAGCATGCCCTGCAGAGTGTGGAAATCAATATGCGCCCTGTTATCTGGAACTCTGACTTCTTCCCTGGCCCACCCTTTTAGCGCCGCCCTGATTAAGAACGCTTTGGTCGGGTCCTGTTCTCCTCTCAGTTTGGCGTCGTGGCTAAACGCCGCCAAATGGCCACGCACCCAAGAAAGGCTTCTCTCCTGCCTTTTTGCCCAGAGTACGAAACCCTGCACCTGTTGTTCTAGGGGGTGAGATGCTTGGCCCAGTGCCGTGGAGACGTTCTGGAAAGTGGTGAGCTGAGTCCTGTATCTTTTCCTGGTCCCTGGAGCGAGTGCCCGTTCACCCATCGCTCTCAGCTGCTGTTCCATTGCAGAAGTCGCCAAAGCTGCGCTGGGAAAGGGGTCATTGCCGCTCTCACCCGTGGCCAGGCCTCCCGGAACCGGAGCCACTGAAAACGAGAGAGAGCGTCGGCAGCTACATTCTTTACCCCCTCAACGTGTCTAGCCCTGAACTCGACATTGCAGCGCATGCACACCCTGATAAGTTCCAACAGACACAGCACCAGGGGGCATTTGGCTGTCTGCCCGTTTATGGCTTGCACCACTGCCATGTTGTCAGACCAGAAAACCACCCTTATGGCTGACAACGTGTCCGGCCACAGATGAAGGGCAACTACGATGGGGAACAGCTCCAATACAGTTATGTTCGCTGTAATTTTCTTTTTACGCCAAGCATTAGGCCATTTTTGCGCGCACCAATAGCAGTCCATAATAGCACCAAAGCCCTCCCTGCCTGACGCGTCTGTAAATAGACAGATGTCGGGGCTCCCAGCCCAGGGGGATCTCCAAAAGACTGTGCCATTAAAACTCAGCAGAAACTCGTGCCACATGAGGAGGTCCTCTTTCAAACCCTTCGCTAGTCTGACATGTGATGTTTTCTTTGCACATTGGCTGTGGCCCTTGCTAGTCTTCTTGCAAAGACTCTGCCCGCTGGTATAACCCTGGCTGCAAAGTTCAGCTTCCCTAAGAGGCTCTGAACCACAGCCAAAGGGGCCTTGTCCTTGCCCAGGAGTGCCTGGATATCCCGCTGCAATGCCTGCACCTTCTCTGCAGGGAGCCTGGACACACCTTTGATGGTGTCAATCTCGATGATCAGAAAAGTGAGGACCTGCGCCGGACCCTCGGTCTTCCCTGGTGCCAGAGGGACCCCCAAGTGACCTGTCAGTTCCTGAAAGTGACCCAGTGCCCTGCTGCAGTCCTGAGTCCCTGCCTCCCCTATGAAGAGGAAATCGTCCAGGTAATGCGTGACTCCACTTGTGTTGTAAGACCAAATGAGCGCCCACTGCAAGAAGCTGCTGAACGCCTCAAAGTAAGCGCAGGACACCGCGCAACCCATCGGCATACACTTGTCAAAGTAAAGTTTGCCCTCCCACTTGAAGCCTAGTAGGTGGTGACTGTCTGGGTGGACCGGGAGCAAGCGGAAGGCTGACTCAATGTCAGCCTTGGCCAACCAGGCCTCCCTCCCTGCTCTCCGGACCATGTCCACCGCCATGTCATAGGAACAGTAGGAAACGGAGCACGTTCCGTCCTCCAACCAGTGGTTGACAGAGTTGCCCTCCGGGTAAGACAAGTGATGTATCAGGCGGAAAGACCCAGGTTGTTTCTTTGGAACTACTCCAAGGGGAGATACCAGGAAATTATCCGGGGGGGGTAGTCAAAAGGCCCTGCTATCCTCCCCAGAACCGTCTCCTTCAAGAGTTTTTCCTGCACTACGCGTGGGAGCTCTCTGGCTGACCGCAGGTTGTCTGCATCCCTGCAAACTAGTGGCCCTTGGTATGGGATCTTGAAACCCTCCAGAAAACCCTCCGCCAGCGTCATACTGTCCTTTGTGTTGGGGTAGATCCTAAGCAGAGGGAGGAGGTTACCAATAATAATGGGTGAGGGGCCCTTAGAAGCGGAAACCTTGAATTCGGTGGAGTCTGGAGGGGGGATGCTCCTGGGTGAGGCTGGAGGCAGGCAGGCAGGCGGAAAAGGTCTGTCGCTATAGGCATGTTAGTTGTCTTGCTTGATGGCGGCTGGCTTGGTGTTGCATGACACCGCCGGGTGACTGGCGCCGCACTTGCTGCAAATGTGCCCAAACTTGCAGGCCTTCCCCCAAGAACAAGACCCTGCGTTGTACAATCTGCACGAGCCAGAGTTGAATCGCTTGCCCCCTTTCCCCTGGTTGCCGCCTCCCTGGCCTTTCCGAAAGGACTGCTTGAACTGACGCTTCCCTGACTGCTTCTGTCCCTTCTGGTTGCCCTGCCCCTTCTGACTTTTCGTGGTCCCCTTGATATCTACAGTGAACTTCCCCATGTGTTCTACCCAGAGCTGAATTTCATTTTGGTCCCAACCTAGGTCTGGACACATTGCCATTCTTTTGCGGAAGTCACGATCGTAATTGTACCAACCGATGCCCCCAGTTTTTTCAGCCTCATTATGGATAAGACGGGAGTACTGCCACATGGCGGGACCCTGTTCTGGGAATTTCTCCGTCACCACTGCTGCCAGTATTGCGAAAGCATCCCCCCAGTTCTTAATGGTCTTTTCTGGCCAGGTCTGGAATTTTACCTTTTTCTCGTCATCTTTTAACCCCATCTTCCTGGTGTCAAGTCCGTCTGCCCCATGCATTAGCAAAGTAAAGATGTCTACAAATTCCCTTCTCCAGATCCCTTCTTTCGCAGCCAAAGGTACTTCCCAAGCCAGTGAGCAGCGCCCAGATGCTAGTGGTGCCACTGTGACGAGCGCCGGAGGTGCTGCTAGGTCCGACTGGCCTGCCTTTGCTGTTGTGGCGGGATTGGGAGCCCCTGTGGCCCCGCCCGCTGGGGGGGCCACCTTGTCTGCTACGCCGGGACTGTTGGGGGGAGGCCACAGCTGATAACTGTGGGATGGGAGTCGCCAGCAACTGCGCACTTACTGTAAGGCCGCCTCCGCCAGAGGGGTCCCTGGTGTCGCGCTCTATTACTTTTTTCGCTAAGCAACCCTGCTGTGCCCCAGCCGGAGCCCCGGCAACTGAAGGACCCGGTGCAATCAGAGCACTCGCGCTGCTAGCCGCTTCCCCCCAAACTTGAGCAATGGATGGAGGCCCCCCAACGCTAGGTGCAGCAGCCACGGGCATGGGTGATAGTACAGTGCTGCCAAGGCGAGATTTAAAGTCCTCCAAGATGCACAACATCGAGTCCATCATCTTACCCATTTTATCAGTGTTCGTGTCGCTCCCTGCGGTAGGGGGGGACGGGACGGCCGGGACTGCGGGCACCGCTGTCCGAGGAGGGGAGGTCACCCTGACTCTCTGCACTGTGGGCTCAGGTAGGAACTCCTCGTTTGTCGCGCGGCGGGCCCGTTTCGCCCGTCCGAGAGTTGCCTCTTCTGGCCTTGCTGTAGCCCCAGTGGGCACATCCTCAACTACGCCAGAGTCTGCTTGGTCTCGGGCGTCTAGCATCCCTTTGGCCCAGGACACCCCTCTGGCCTTCGCCATTTCCATGAAGTCAGCCCAAATGTCCTCCTGCGAAGTGCCGGCCTGGGACTCTTCCACTGTGGTGATTTGGGAGAAGAGTAGGGAAGGGGATCCTTGGCTATCCATGCCTCTGGCTTGTCGTGCAGCAACCTCTATGCAGGTCCTGCAGAGATAAAAGCACGTGAGTATCTACACAAGAGGCCAAGGCTGAAGAACGGCTCCCCTCCCTCGTTCAGCTAGGCCGCAGTCCCTCCCCCCTTGCGTCTGCTGTACTTACTTCCGTCTTAGCTTCTCGTCTCCCCTATCCCCTGTAGTGGGTCCGCTGTTCTCACGCTTCAAGAGGGAACCCTGTGTGGGGGGAGGGGGGGGTATCCGTGAAAGCCGGCCAGCAGGGGGTGGGTGTCTCACTTAGCTGTGGATAAAAACTACGGTTAGACTGAGTTGTGGAGCAGAGGCCCTCGCAGCGGAGGGGGGGTGGGTGTAGCTCTTGTTTACCTACACCGAGTCTGCCGGGGACTTGCTCTTGCGTGGAACGACTGTCAACCGGGCGCCAGCTCCACATCCTGAAAGAAGAGCAGTTAGCACGGGGCAATAATTAGCGGCTTGCACCCCTCCCGCCTACCACCCCCCCCCCCCAACACAGGGGGGGGGTCCACCTGGAAAACTCACTGATTCTGACGAATGTGCGCCTCGGTGGCCTCCCTCGGTCCTCTTGCTCGGTGCGTGGGGGAATGTTCGAAACCTTGGTGATACAATTAACAATGGTTATGTCCCTTCAGAGGATAACCCTGCATAACATAACGTAACAGGTGTGTTTGCAAAAACGCAAGAATACCCGCAGGTGTCTTGGCGCAGAATAACAGATGCTTGTTGTTACCCAACTCAACTGTACAGATATAATGACCTAAGATGGAAGGAGAGGCTGAGTGGACCCGCAGGGGAAGTGAACCAGTGAGCATGCGGACGAGCACCGGCCTAGCGGGGCTGCATTGGTCCAATAAGCCACCAACCCGCCGCTGAGCGTGCTCCTACCTTAACTCATGTCCGGGGTCTTACTCCCTTGGATGCCCCCTCTCCAACGGGCCCCCACCCGACCTGCTCCCCCACGCCTACCTCTGTGCAGCAGCCGCGCAATCCTGCTACGGCTTAGCCCTCGGATGGGCGCCTGAACCTGTCGTCTCACGCGTCGAGCTTTCTGATCCTCTCTGGGGGGTAAAGACAGTGGACGTTAAATGCATGGCGGACCAGTGAAAATAGTGACGATAAAACATCAAGATATTGCCCCCAGTCGATCACATTCCTGCTTGGTGTTGGCCTTGCGAATTCGGCCGTTATGCCTCTACCGTCAGGCACTCAAAGTTGAAATGCTTATCATTATGGATGACAGACTCTTGCACTGCGAGGTACTCTGTCTATGAGCATTACCAAACATGGATACAAGGTTACTCTGTGGACTGAATATGAAGTTAAGTGCTCTCCCCCCAGCGTAGGTCAGACCACATCCTCTCCCCGATATAATGCTGGGGGTTAATGACGAAGAGGGTGCTGCAAGGACCCCCGCTGCAGAGCAGGAGAGGCGGCTGTCCAAACACCATGACTTGCCACGCTGACAAAGTCCCCAGAGTCGGGCGTTGGACATATGCGGCGGGCGGCATGACTCAGTAATCGGCAAGCCGCCCGAGAGACTGCCTCCAGCCTCATGCCCTGTGCCGCCCGGGGACAGCCTCCTCCCCACCCGATGCGAAGAAACCTGAGCCGGCAGCCCACCGAGGGGACAAAGAACCGGCTCAGGGGCGGAGAGAGGAAACCGAGACTCCTGGAGGTGTCGGGGGGTTGAACCCGGGGCCTAAACATGCGACGCATGTGCTCACCACTGAGCTGCATACCGCTTCCAGCCAGGAGCTCCGCCCCGAACGGGGGAGCCGCCAACCCCCCAAGGTGCCAAACAGTCGATCCATCCGCCTAAGCACTAGCGGGGGATGACCCGAGCCGGACACTACACTCACCGGCCTGAAACCGCTGTGCTGCTGTCGTCGCGAGGGTGGGGATGCCGGGCGGAAAGCCCGAAGCCCGGGGACTGAGCATGCAAAGCGTGCGCTCTCCCTCCCCAGCGGGTCTCCATCCTCAGGGGGCTACCGCAGCGCGAGATCAACTAGCGCAATGTAATTGATGCGCATCATCTAGCCTCCCGCACGGGGCGACAAACCCCGGGGGCACCATAAGAAAACAGGGGGGGGGGATAGGCACTGCTCCGGTTGAAAGAAACTCGGCGGGCGTGCCCGGTGCAGCTGCGCCGGCCCATGACCCCTCCCCAGCCCGCGGGGGACCCTGCAAGCAGACGGCCTGGCCCTGTGGCTGCCCAACCAGCCAGCCCGAAGACCGGGGACGCATACCTCCCGTGGGTACGGGGCACAATTGGAAGAGAGGGGGCGAGAGGCACGCATGCTGCCCCAGCCGAACGCGGGTAATACACGGCTATGGAAAAACTCCCTCACCCTGGGCGTATCCCATGCCAAGCTTGTCCTACACTGCCCACCGCCGCTGGCGGTTGGCCAGAACAAGGTTGCCCACCCCTCCCCCAGGCAAGTCGCGCTGTGGCCTGCTGGGCCCACCGGGACTGCCCCTGAGAAGTGGAGGTGGCCTGGAGCAGGACCGGACAACGGGGCAGCGACAACAGAACACCCTCCCGCCGGCGTGTCTGGGGCAGGAAGCTTTGCACAGCCCCAAAAGTGGTCTGGATCCACGACCGTGGATTGTAGGCACGGAAGGGGTCCGAACCCTATAATCAACATGCCCGGAGCGCCAACACGGAGCACAAGGAAACCCCAGTCGGGCACAGGGCCGCGAAGACCCCCCCCTGGACAAACGCTTACGGGCCCGCTCGCTGCATGTAGCGCCGCCGCGCCATGCCCCATCCGGAGCCGAGCGTCCAGCCCACTGCCGCGCCCCCCGCATGGCAGAATCACCCCCGGCCCCCAGTCCGTCGGAGGACCCAGCGCGCCCCGATCGAGCGCGAGAGAGAGGTGTCGGCCTGCCATGCACCCCGCCCCGCGGGTCCCGCAGCCATGAGGCCGTTGGCGAGCCCCAGCCAGGCCCCTGCCCGCAAGGCACAGAGAGGCCGAGGGGCCCGACACAGACAAACACCGCCCGCGCGTCGGGGACACCCCAAGGGCCGGAATGGGAGGAGGGAGGGCTGCAAGTACACCACACCAAGGCAACCCCCCCCTAACCCCCCTAGCGAAGCCAAGCAGGTCGTCTGAGGCGCCGCTCCCTGGACACTACGACCGGGCACCTCCGGCCGCCCCACCGCAGTGCTAGCCAAGAATAGCAGACGCGTGGGGAGGTAGCCGGGCCCCAGGTCCTAACAGGCCGCCTGCGAGGGCCGCATGGCCATGGAAAGGCGCGCAGGGCCGAAACACCGCTGTGTTCGCACGACCCGGCAAGGGAGTGGATAAACGACGTCTGAGCCCACAGGGCAGGGCTGAGCACACACTGCGGGGCCCGCGACCACCAGGGCCTGCTAGTGCAGGGCCACCGGACATGGCCAGGACAGCCCGACATGTGCGATTTGCCCCCAGGCCAGGGCCCATGCGAGCCGGGAGCAGCCCAAACCCCACCTCGCCCTAGGCGGACAATAACCTCAGTGATGGCTGGGTCAGGCCATCAGCCTGGGGACGCCCAACCATGGGGATGGGGAGAGGGGCAAACTCACCGCGCAAACTGCTCCGGGTACCTGGCGATATCGGCACACAGCTCGTGGACACATCCAGCAAAACGGCGTGCCAGGCGTAAAAGAGGGCACAAAATGGAGTGGGGAGGCCTAAATACCCTCCCCTCCCCAATCCAAGCCGGAAGTGACGTGCTTGGGACGTCATGTAAGGGGACTCCGCTAGGAGTCCCGCAATACCACAACGCAGGGGGTGGGGATGTGCCCAAATGCCACTAAAGGGGCCGCCCTTTTAGGGTGGCCCCCTGCGGGGGGCCGCGGGCAGCCTCACACTCGAAGTAAAGGGGCCAGTAGCCATGGGAGGGTACAAATGATGACAGCCATAATGAGGAAGGACTAACAAGCCTAATAATCATTCAGATGGCAGCATTTACGAAAGACAATGATACGAACCAATTAAAAACATGGACGGAGAGTGGGTGGAGCTTCCATGGAGCTTCCACTCCATACTCAATTACTGCATGCCTTGCAAAGCGAGCAGCGCATGCATGCTGCCGCTATAGGCTCGACCTAAAGAAGGATAGAAATAAAACATTTCGAGGCAAGACACAATGGATTCAGTCTGTTATAAGTGACACAGTTTCACCGATCAAGGAATCAGGACAGAGTGTTATCAGGATTGCATCTTAAGGTACTTGAAGGGATTGAAATATTTTGAAAAAAAAAATAGAAGACTTTCGAGAAAGAAACATTGGTTTAACTATGGTTTACTGAGAGCAGTTTGACGGAATGCAAATGATGGTAATAATATAAACAGAATCCTTCTGGAGTCTAATCAGACACTGGAGTGAGACGGTTTGGTTCCTTTGGTCCTTACACTGGATACCAGTGTTTGTTTGTGTTATTTACTGTTGGGTATATTGGTTGTTTTTTAAATATTTTATTGAATATTTAACATGTTTAGTGCATAAACACAGCATACCTTAACGCAGGTTTGTTGTCACAAAACACTTTAAGAAGAGTGAGCTGGCCAGGCTCCTTACGGTCTTGCATTATTGGTGCGGCAATTTAAGCATGAGACTGTTCTAGGTTTTTAGTATATTGGTCAATGCATTACAGTAACCAAAGTTTCTATTTTAAGCCATCCAAACTAAATCAAAAGGCATATGTACACTTTCAGGTAGTTCAGGTGGTACTGAAAATCCTATTTTGTGTTATGCATGAGATCACAAAAGTCTGCAAAATCACATGCCTTCTACAGCTGGAATTAACATCTGGAGCAAAAAGAATGGGGTCCCATATTTAGGGAGTCATTTATACCCTGGTGGACATATACTCACCCAATTTAAAGATTTTCTCCTACCTGAAGGAGATCACTATGCTTATTGGAGGAGCTGCCTTGGTGGCTTCTTTAAAGGCACTGAAAGTTTGCTTAGCCGCTGCCATGGCTCATGTGGACTCTCAGCAAACGTTTTTGTTTTGCAATAATAATCTCCCAAGCAAAAGTTTGTTTTTGTAAAACAAAAAGTGAATGACCCAGGCATCCTGGGAGTTTTCTTTCAGGGTGTAGGGTAATGGCCACTGGCAGGGTTCCTTTCAGAATTTTCAGGATACAAAAACCCAGAACTGGATACAGTAGAACAAGACTTTAGAAGGGGTAATAACTGAGAGCGAAAGGCGGAGAGAGAGAGAAGTAAGCAGCATTGCAGGAAGGACGAATAAGACAAACAGAAAGCAGTGTCCCTAACAAGACTCAGAGTGAGTTGGTAAAAGTGCCTGTAGGAAGGAATTATTGGTCTAAGTTCACAAATCTTTTAGTGATGGTCAAAATATTTAAGAATGTGATGAAAATACAAGATGAGAGAATATGGAAGTTGACTCAGTTTGCAAAATGTGTGAGTCAAAACTGGGATTTGTGTGGCATTGTTCTTGGTGAGAGTTGTGTTGGTGGCTTGAAAACTACTGGTTTGGAATCTACTAATGACACGTCAGGGCCGTTGGGAAAAACTACCCTGAGAAAGAAGATAGATACATAAACAATGTATGTAAAAGATTATATTTGTCAACAAATTCTTGACCATAATTAAGCATATTGTATTCATGTAGATGTTATGCATATATGTAAATATGGTATTGGTCATTTTTAAGTTATTTTCTGTGACTCTTCTATCTCTGTTATTGCAAGGCATATGGTCTCTTTATCTTCATGCTAAAGGCAGTGGCGTTGTGAACTCTCCCCCCCACTGAGTTTAACATCGATAGTGGGGGTTGTCCCTGGGCCCCAAGGCCTGGGAAAACATCCTTCTAAAACGTTTATTTTCATTTTTGGGTTCTGCAGACAAAAGCTCCTAATAACGTGTTCATTTCAGACTAAGATGAAAGGGTCAAGAGCTGCTAAGTGAGCCAAGTTCATTTAAGGAGACTGAGAAAGAAAGAGCAAATGGTGTCAAAGCTTGTGCTTGCGAGAACTCCTGAGGATCAGTGTGATGTACAATATGGTCCACCTATTGACATCCCCAATTCCAATAAAGGTACAGAGTTTAAGGGCGATCAAGCGAGGGTAATGGGAAGGGAACAGCAAGGAGAAAGACCTGTAAGAAAACAAAAGAAAATAATTACCAATATATATCCCTACACTCATGAGTTGTAGGATGTATGGGAATTCAAAATTTACCTAATGTAACGCTGTACGTTCTTAAGAGTCAGTAATAACCCACTGCGCGATATCTGGACTAATGGTCCTCTCACAGTTCATGAACCTTAACAGAAAAAAAACAACAAAGAGATAACATTACCATCTATACTTTCTTTCATGACACAAATTCCAAGAGAAACCCAGGAAGTATCTTCTAGTAACCATGTACACGATAAGTAGTTGTGAGAAGTTGGCCTGGTATATGCTGTTCACTAATTAAAGTGGACACCTTGCACCAGAACAATTAGACTCTTATGGTAGATAGGTTTAAGACAACCTTTATAGAAAGCTATCCTAGTGGTAGCTGTGGAGAGCAGCCTTCAGGCTAAGTCTTGAAGGAATGTAAAGCAGCTTGTTTTACCACACAATCTCTTAAATCACCAAATGAAAAGACACCACACAGGTATATATATCAAATATATATGTATTTATTAATAAACACTCTCTACTAATCTCTTTATGAGATTAGAAGTCAGGAACATATGTACAAGTCAAATGTTATCAAAATAAGTTTAGCACAATCGAATATCACAATCTTAGTTTGGCTAGACCTAGGTCTAGGGCATCTAGAATCGAGGGACCCCCAAGAACCACCCCAGGTAGTTGTAGGAGACCCACAGGGGACGGACGCGGTGTCCTGGCACCGGTGCGAGTCCTGTGCGAGTCTATGTGCTCAGACGCGATTGAGATTTCAATGTTAAAGGTCCCTTGCGTGTTCGAGGCGAACACACCGATCGGTCCTTGTACGAGTCGAAGGACGCGGTTACAGATAGAGTTGCAAGGGAGATGGACGCGCTGTGTCTAACACAGACGCGAACCTTGTGCGAGTCAGTGCAATGGAGGTCTCTATGTTACAGGTTGTGTGTTCGAGGCGAACACCGATCGGACTCAGTACGAGTCGAAGGACACAGTTCTAGATAGTGTTACAAAGGAGATGGACGCGGTGTGTCTAACACAGACGCGAACCCTGTACAAGTCAGCGCAATTGTTGCACTTAGAAAATAAGAGTTTTAGGGCACTTCTAGGGAAGCTACAAGTAAGTCACTTACAGGGTAAGTAGTTCTAGGGCCCACACCCACAGGAGCACCGTAGTGCTGAAGTTACCTCACCCAGGGGAGCCGGGTGCATAGGTGTCCTTTGGTGTCGGATCGCGGCATCGTTTTCAATGGGAGCCAGTGAAGACTTGCTGCTTGCGGCGACAGGAGAAGTGTCCGGAGGAATCCAAGCCTGGATTCGGAAGATGGAAGACGTGAAAGCAGAGGGGACAGTGTTCAAAGTCACTTGGCAGTGACTCGGGGCAAGGAAGATGGATGCCCACCGTCGTCGCAAGATTCAGGTCGTTCGCGGGTGCCTTGACTCTTCAGCCACGAGGTCCAGGAGGTGTCGACGATGACCAGGTGCTGGATTCGGCGTATCCCACGATGGCTGCAGCTTACTGCAGTATCGGCGACTCGATTGGAGCCAACAAGCCTTGGTAACAGCAAGTCTCGGGGAAAGTGTGAAGAGGCAATGGCGCAGACCAGCAAGGTCTGTGGGACTCACCCAGTGAGGGTAAGTCAGGGCAGGCCTGGAGCAAACAGGGGAGCCCTTTGGTGTCTTTAGAAAGTCTTCTGGAGACCCACAAGCTGGCTGGCAAGGGATCGCAAAGACGCCTCGGAAGGATTTGCTCAACAGGGGCCCACGGTCACTCGGGACGTGTTTGGCTTCTGATCTTCGGAGAGATTCCTGCTGGAGGCTAGGACCATACGTGGTCCAAAGCACAAGTTCGTAGAACGTTGTGAAGGGGTTGCACTCGACAATAGTGCACGGTACCCAGGGGTCGCGGTTTCTCGTCACTCTTGGGGTCCACTGGCCTCAGCTTCGCTGGGGACTCACGATGGCCTTTGAGAAGTCAGGAAATCCACTTCTTGGGCTGCAGGGACTTCGGACTCCGGCGGGAGCGGCGTAGTTTGCGACCGTCGTTTGTAGTTTTTGGTGCCTGCCAAGCAGGGGAGTCACTCTTTGACTCCAAGGGAGATTCTTCAGTCTTCCAAAGGTAGTAGAACGTCGAAGGTCCGGGATTCTTCTTCAGAGCGGCGTCCAGGGAAAATCTAGGTTGCAATGCACAGGTTCCCCCTCTTATACTAAAAGAAAGGGAGGGACTAGCTCTATGACCCTACCTATGGGAGGGTCAAGGGAGTGGGTGGCTACACCCACTTCCCTTTGTCCAGTTTCGCACCAGAGCAGGGGCAGGTAGCCCCTGAGCCGGTTTGAACTGGGGTATGCACAGAGGAGCCTTCTGCTCCCCCAGTGCAGGACTTCAAAGCACTCTAAGAGTGCACCCACCCAGCCCCAATACACTAAACCCTGTCTGGGAGGTGGTCACACCCCTTGGGACAGGATATCTATTGTTGGGCTTCCTCCACTGCGAGTGTTGGTCATCAGCAGGAGGGCAGCCCAGTGTCTGTGACTGGTGGCATCCATTTTGTGATGCCAGGGCTCTGCAGGATTCTACTGCGTTTCCACAGCAGGTACATGTCTATCCCTCTAGAAGGGTAGAATGCTACCCCGCCACCAGGACTGGCGGGGGGTAGTATTCCAAGATGTTTGACACCAAACACGACATGTTTTGATGCAGCCATTCCAAAGTTAGCATTTTACCGCGAGGATATAATGCACTTAAAAGTATATGGTTTAACTGCATCCACAAACAGCCCCAGAGAATGGACTCTGAGAGCTGCAGAGGGGCCCTGGTCAGGCAGAGGCACCCCCTCACACGGAAACTAAGCACCCTGCCCTCAGGATTGATAGGGCCTGCTTTAGGGGTGACTGATAAGTCTCAATGTGTGTGCAGGAGAGATATAGGGGACCTATATCTCAGTGAGGGTGCTAGCACTTCCTCACCCAGGCTGCAGTAGCAGGCCTGTGGTGTCAGATTTAGTCTGCTTCCCAGGGGTGGCATAATACATGCTTCAGCCCCTGGTAGGCCTGTGAAGTACCTATGCCCTTGGTACCTAAGGTACCATACACTAGGGACTCATAAGGTACCACAGTATCCAATCACTAGTGCACCTAGAGTGCACTCCAAATCGTTTAGAGAGAACAGAGAGGCTGGGGCCCTGATTAGCAGGGACCCAGCCAGACTATAGCCAGAAACCAGTGTAAACATCAGAAAAAAAGTGGGGGCAACATAAGAGGCAGATCCTACTCTCCTACACAACCTCCCCCCCAAACGCAGGGACACTAAACTAACCTTGACCAGTTGAGTCTTCGTGTTCAAAGTGGAAATACCTTGAGAGTCCATCTGCATTGGCATGTTGGGTCCCAGGTCTATGTTCCACTGCATAGTCCATCCCCTGTAGGGAAATGGACCACCTCAAAAGTTTTGGGTTTTCACCTTTCATCTGTTTAAGCCATAGGAGGGGCTTGTGGTCAGTCTGAACTATGAAGTGAGTGCCAAACAAGTATGGCCTCAGCTTCTTCAGGGCCCACACCACAGCAAAGGCCTCCCACTCTAAAGCTGACCAACGTTTCTCTCTAGGGGTCAGCCGTCTGCTAATAAAAGCTACTGGCTGGTCTTGACCTTCATCATTCAGTTGAGACAGTACAGCTCCCACACCCAGCTCAGAAGCATCTGTTTGCACAATGAACTTTTTGGTGTAGTCTGGACTCTGTAAGATGGGGGCAGTGCACATGGCCTGCTTTAGGTCTTCAAATGCCTTCTGACAGCTAGCTGTCCACTGAACCTTTTTTGGCATTTTCTTTGAGGTCAGATCATTCAAGGGGGTCACTATGGATCCATATCCCTTGACAAACCTCCTACAGTACCCAGTCAGGCCTAAGAAGGCTCTCACCTGTGTCTGGGTGGTTGGAGCAACCCATTCCATTATGGTTTGGATTTTGCTCTGTAAAGGCTGAACCTGGCCTCCACCTACAAGGTGGCCCAGGTATACAACCTGACTCTGCCCTATCTGGCACTTAGTGGCCTGGATAGTGAGGCCTGCTTTCTGTAGGGCTTCCAAAACATTCCTGAGGTGGACCAGGTGATCCTGCCAGGAGGAACTAAAGACAGCAATATCATCTAGATAAGCTGAGCAATAAGTTTCCATCCCTGTCAGAACTTTATTCACCAACCTCTGAAAAGTGGCAGGTGCATTTTTCAATCCAAAGGGCATCACCACAAAGTGGTAGTGTCCACCAGGGGTCGAAAATGCTGTTTTGGCTTTTGCATCATCAGCTAACCTGATCTGCCAGTAGCCAGCTGTCAGGTCAAACGTGCTTAGATACTTGGCTGAGGCCAAAGTATCAATCAGCTCATCTGCCCTTGGTATGGGATAGGCATCAGTCCTAGTGACTGCATTGAGGCCTCTGTAGTCTACACAAAACCTCATTTCTTTCTTACCACCCTGGGTAGGAGGCTTGGGTACCAGGACTACTGGGCTAGCCAAAGGGCTATCTGAAGGCTCAATTACACCTAGCTCCAACATTTTCTGGACTTCAGTCCTGATACAGTCCCTGACATGGTCAGGTTGCCTGTAGATTTTATTCTTGACAGGCAGACTGTCTCCAGTGTCCACCTCATGGGTGCACCAGGAAGTCTGACTAGGGGTCAGGCTAAACATATGTCTATACTGTTGCAGAACTTGCCTGCACTCAGTTTGCTGATGGTCAGTGAGGCTGCTTGCCAAAGCAACACCATCTACTGACCCATCATCAGGGTTCTATGAGAGAAGGTCAGGGAGAGGGTCAGGGAGAGGGTCACTCTCCTCCTCCTGGTCCTCATCAGTTGCCATGAGCAAGCCCATGTCAGCCCTGTCAACATATGGTTTCAATCTGTTGACATGGAGCACCCTCAGGGGGCTCCTGGGAGTTCCAAGATTCACCAGGTAGGTGACTTCTCCCTTCTGTTCAACTATTGTATGGGGGCCACTCCACTTGTCCTGGAGGGCTGCTGGGGCCACAGGCCCCAATACCCACACCTTCTGTCCTGGCTGGTATACAGTCAGTACAGCCTTTGGTCATGCCAAGCTTTTTGTAATTCTTGGCTGGCCTCCAGGTTTTTGGTTGCCTTTTTCATGTACTCAGCCATCCGGGAGCGGAGACCAAGTACATAGTCCATCACATCTTGTTTGGGGGGCTTGAGAGGTAACTCCCAGCCCTCTTTTACCAAACACAATGGACCTCTCACAGGATGCCCAAACAGAAGCTCAAATGGGCTGTAACCAACCCCCTTCTGTGGAACCTCTCTGTATGCAAACAACAGGCAGGGAAGAAGAAGGTCCCATTTCCGCCTAAGCTTCTCTGGGAGTCCTTTAATCATTCCCTTCAGGGTTTTGTTGAAGCGTTCAACTAAACCATTGCATTGTGGGTGATAGGGGGTGGTGAACTTATAAGTTACACCACACTCCTTCCACATTGCCTTCAAATATCCTGACATGAAGTTGGTACCTCTGTCAGAAATGACCTCCTTTGGGAAACCCACTCTGGAGAAGACTCCAATGAGGGCTCTTGCCACCACAGGGGCTGTGGTGGTCCTCAGGGGAATTGCTTCTGGGTACCTGGGGGCATGATCCACTACCACCAGGATAAACCTGTGCCCAGAGTCAGTTTGAGGGTCAAGGGGACCAACAATGTCAATCCCTACCCTTTCAAAGGGTACCCCCACCACAGGTAGTGGTATCAGGGGGGCCTTTGTTGTGCCACCTGCCTTACCACTGGCTTGGCATGTGACACAGGAGCGACAAAACTCCTTTGTGTCCTCTGACATATGTGGCCAATGAAAATGTGGAACAAGCCTGTCCCAGGTCTTGTTTTGGCCCAAGTGTCCTGCTAAAGGGATGTCATGTGCTAGGGTCAAGAGGAACCCCCTAAACTTCTGAGGTATTACCATCCTCCTGGTGGCTCCAGGGGCTGGATCTCTACCCTCAGAATATAGGGGTCCCTCATCCCAATAAACTTTATGGGACCCACTAGCACTCCCAGCAGCCTCAGCAGCAGCCTGCTGTCTGAGGGGTTCAAGAGAGGGGCAGCACTGTTGCTCCTTACTCAGATCTTCCCTAGAAGGGCCCCCTGCCCCCAAGAACTCAGCCTGATCAGGCTCAAGTCCCTCTGGGGAAGTTCCTTCTTCAGGATCTGCTTCACCTCCCTCTGGGGGTGAATCTGTGATCTGAGACAGAGGGGAAGGCACGGCCTTTACCCTATTGCTCCTCCTCTTGGGAAGCATCTGGTCCATTGTTCCAGGATCCAGAGCTGGTTCAGTGTTATGCATTCTTGCTTGTGACCTGGTCACAGCAAATACCTCTGCAGGGATGCCCAACATCTCAGCATGAGTCCATAACTCTACTTCAGACCAGGCTGAAGTCTCTAGATCATTGCCCAATAGACATTCGACAGGGAGGTCTGCACTGACTACAACCTTCTTGAGGCCAGTTACCCCTCCCCAGGAGAAATTCACAACTGCCAGACTATGGTTGGTCCTGACATTGCTTGCATTGGTCACCTGGTACATTTCGCCCAGGATGATCTGTCCAGGTTCCACAAGATCCTCTGCCACCATGGTGACACTAGCACCTGTGTCCCTAAATGCCAAAGCCTGTTTGCCATTTATTACAGGCTGCTGTTTGTATTTGCCCAGATTACTGGGGCTTACTAGGAAGGACATATTAAGGTCTCCCTCACAAATCAGCATTGCCTGAGTGGGCACTCTGACTAGGTCAGAGTCCACTTCAGAACCCAGGGTCAACCCTACTACACCCTTATTCTGAGTACCACCTCCACCAGTAGGTGTCAGGGCCTGTCCGGGACTATGTGGGGAACACAGTCAGGGACTTGGGCAAGGACTGGGAACAGGGTAGAAAACAAAGACAGAGAGGAGTACAGCGCTGCCCAGGAGCACACAGGAAGTCAGAGGAGAAAAGGGATCCAAAGGGGAAGCCTGTAGAGGTGAACAAGAAGGGTGAGACTCAGTAAGGAAGGGCACTCATGAGGCGGCTCAGCATTCAGAATCACTTAAACCCAGGACGGATGTGCAATACACTTAAACATGAAACAACGTTAACAATAAAGGGGATGTGGGGTAAAGCACTCAGGAGCTCCACACGGTAAGACTGAAGCTCAGTAAGTTCATCACCCACAATTGCTGTTACAGATACTGACTGGAAATACCCACATATAGGATATGTATACAAAGGCAGGGTCTGTGGAGCTTATACCTATGGTGATGTTATAACAGTAACTCAAAGACAATACTCACAGTGGACAAGAAACACCACCTAGGTAGTCAGCCGTGCCCACGGATCCTGGCGATCAAACAGGAACACGCAAGGCAGTAACAGCAAAGGGGTAGAACTAAACACAAGCACAATAGACAAGGAGCTAGCAAAGAGGAGTGCTTAACAGGAAAGGAAAGAAATCACAGGGCACACTTGGCAGAAAGCAGGTAACAAACATACAAGGTAACAGAAGCGAGACAGCAGAATAGAAAGATAGCAAACTAAAACTGGAACCAAGGAAATGAGATGAAAGGCTGGGACTGGAAAAGGATATACAGAAAGGGAGGCTACAAGGGTATGCTAGAATAGTACAGGGTCAGGAAACAAGAAAACAAAGTAGCATAGGATGCAGTGCTGGGGCAAGAATTGAGCAAATGCTCAGGAGTCAAAGTAGCACTACAGGTCAGGAACAAGGAAATGTTAAGGCTCAGGAATCAAGGAAGCACTGCAAGCAGTGCTGGTTCAGGAAACAGGAAAATGGCTACTGCTCAGGAAACAAGGAGTCAAGAGCGCACTGCAAGCAGTGCAAGTCAGGCACAAGAAATAGCTGAAGCCCAGGAAAAGGAACAGAGACTAACTATAGCTCAGGATACTAGGTAGCACTGCAGGCAGTGCTAAGGCAGGCACAAGGAAAATAGCTATAGCTCAGGAATCACTGGAAACAAGGATAGCAAAAGCTCAGGGAGCACAGGAAACAAGGATCGGTCTCACCGGTAAACAGCTTACAATGACCAACACTGGACTGAAGGGAGCTGGGGCTTAAAAGAGCTCACAGTAATCATGTGCAGCAGGTGTGAGCAGGCTAGCAGCAGCCAGCCACAGGTGAGCTGAATTCCTCCACCCATCATTGGCCTGCAGGGGTGGAGACTAAGCAGTGAGCAGGGAATCCTGGGTAATGGAGTTTTCTGGCATGAGTAGGCTGGCTTCACAAAACCCGGCATGGATTGGGAATGGATGTTAGTTCCCAATAAGTGTCCAAATGGCTGGAAGTCAGGATTTGCATGCAGGGGAGGGTCTGGAAGTTTATTTGAGGACTGGAAAGTCCCCCAGTTCAGCCCCCTGGTGGTGGACATGGGAATGCAGGGAGCAAGTCGTGACAGTACACCCCCTCCAAAGACCCTCTCCCTGAATCTGGAACTGGATTCAAGGCCGTGGCTCCTAAGAAGTAAGTCCATTTCCCTCATAGATGTAGTGCAAGATGCCAGCGGACTGCAGAAAAATGGTGACGTTCTGGAAGATTTTGTCTCTGATGCTGGTGATTCAGTCTCTGGATGTATATGTACTGAGAACTCTGGAGGCTGGCAGACTGGAAGCCCAGGGTCAAAGAGTTGGAAAAATAGAGGCTCTGGTGCTGCAGGCAGGGAGCCCGGAGGCTCTGGTGCTGCAGGCAGGGAGCCCGGAGGCTCTGGTGCTGCAGGCAGGGAGCCCGGAGACTCTGGTGCTGCAGGCAGGGAGCCCGGAGACTCTGGTGCTGCAGGCAGGGAGCCCGGAGACTCTGGTGCTGCAGGCAGGGAGCCCGGAGACTCTGGTGCTGCAGGCAGGGAGCCCGGAGACTCTGGTGCTGCAGGCAGGGAGCCCGGAGACTCTGGTGCTGCAGGCAGGGAGCCCGGAGACTCTGGTGCTGCAGGCAGGGAGCCCGGAGACTCTGGTGCTGCAGGCAGGGAGCCCGGAGACTCTGGTGCTGCAGGCAGGGAGCCCGGAGACTCTGGTGCTGCAGGCAGGGAGCCCGGAGACTCTGGTGCTGAAGGCAGGGAGCCCGGAGACTCTGGTGCTGAAGGCAGGGAGCCCGGAGACTCTGGTGCTGAAGGCAGGGAGCCCGGAGACTCTGGTGCTGAAGGCAGGGAGCCCGGAGACTCTGGTGCTGAAGGCAGGGAGCCCGGAGACTCTGGTGCTGAAGGCAGGAGCCCGGAGACTGGTGCTGAAGGCAGGGAGCCCGGAGACTCTGGTGCTGAAGGCAGGGAGCCCGGAGACTCTGGTGCTGAAGGCAGGGAGCCCGGAGACTCTGGTGCTGAAGGCAGGGAGCCCGGAGACTCTGGTGCTGAAGGCAGGGAGCCCGGAGACTCTGGTGCTGAAGGCAGGGAGCCCGGAGACTCTGGTGCTGAAGGCAGGGAGCCCGGAGACTCTGGTGCTGAAGGCAGGGAGCCCGGAGACTCTGGTGCTGAAGGCAGGGAGCCCGGAGACTCTGGTGCTGAAGGCAGGGAGCCCGGAGACTCTGGTGCTGAAGGCAGGGAGCCCGGAGACTCTGGTGCTGAAGGCAGGGAGCCCGGAGACTCTGGTGCTGAAGGCAGGGAGCCCGGAGACTCTGGTGCTGAAGGCAGGGAGCCCGGAGACTCTGGTGCTGAAGGCAGGGAGCCCGGAAACTCGGGTCCTGGAGGCAGGGAGCCTGGAAGCTCGGGTCCTGGAGGCAGGGAGCCTGGAAGCTCGGGTCCTGGAGGCAGGGAGCCTGGAAGCTCTGGTGCAAAGGCAGGGAGCCTGGAAGCTCTGGTGCAAAAGGCAGGGAGCCTGGAAGCTCTGGTGCAAAAGGCAGGGAGCCTGGAAGCTCTGGTGCAAAAGGCAGGGAGCCTGGAAGCTCTGGTGCAAAAGGCAGGGAGCCTGGAAGCTCTGGTGCAAAAGGCAGGGAGCCTGGAAGCTCTGGTGCAAAAGGCAGGGAGCCTGGAAGCTCTGGTGCAAAAGGCAGGGAGCCTGGAAGCTCTGGTGCAAAAGGCAGGGAGCCTGGAAGCTCTGGTGCAAAAGGCAGGGAGCCTGGAAGCTCGGGTCCTGGAGGCAGGGAGCCTGGAAGCTCGGGTCCTGGAGGCAGGGAGCCTGGAAGCTCGGGTCCTGGAGGCAGGGAGCCTGGAAGCTCGGGTCCTGGAGGCAGGGAGCCTGGAAGCTCGGGTCCTGGAGGCAGGGAGCCTGGAAGCTCTGGTGCGAAAGGCAGGGAGCCTGGAAGCTCGGGTCCTGGAGGCAGGGAGCCTGGAAGCTCGGGTCCTGGAGGCAGGGAGCCTGGAAGCTCGGGTCCTGGAGGCAGGGAGCCTGGAAGCTCGGGTCCTGGAGGCAGGGAGCCTGGAAGCTCGGGTCCTGGAGGCAGGGAGCCTGGAAGCTCAGGGCCTGGAGGCAGGGAGCCTGGAAGCTCGGGTCCTGGAGGCAGGGAGCCTGGAAGCTCGGGTCCTGGAGGCAGGGAGCCTGGAAGCTCGGGTCCTGGAGGCAGGGAGCCTGGAAGCTCGGGGCCTGGAGGCAGGGAGCCTGGAAGCTCGGGGCCTGGAGGCAGGGAGCCTGGAAGCTCGGGGCCTGGAGGCAGGGAGCCTGGAAGCTCGGGGCCTGGAGGCAGGGAGCCTGGAAGCTCGGGGCCTGGAGGCAGGGAGCCTGGAAGCTCTGGTCCTGGAGGCAGGGAGCCTGGAAGCTCTGGAAACGTTACATGAAAACAAGGTAAGGGCAAAGTGACACATGGTTCATAGACTTTCAGCTCTGAGAATGGTAGTAGACTGTAAAAGGTAGATTCGCTGCTGTCAGTAGGGACTTCTTCACAGGTCCTTGTAGTATCCGGGACTGTGATATCTACTGGACTACAGAACTGGGTAACCTTGTGTGAAAGGAGAGCAGACATGCTAGAACCAGAATTCTTATTCAGCAGGCTGAGTATGGTATCATTCTCCTTTTGCACTGCTGACACAGACAGTAAACCTGGATCCGAACAGAAAAGCAAGTCAGGATCTGGCAAAGAGGTGTTTGAAAGCCAATGAGTGAAATATTGTGAACGTAAGTGTCCATTTCTCAAAAGAGGATTTATTGTTTCAGGACTAGGGTGAACATTTTCACAGTTGCTTTGCACCTTAAAACACGCTGGAGTTCTTTCTTCAGGATGGCTATTTTGTCTTTCTGCTGCTAACAAGATTTGCAAAAATTCATTTTCATCCTGCAAGTCACTGGCTGACATCAGGTGAAGATCAGGGTCACAGATTGAATGAAAATCTAACATAGAAGGATCAGCCAACCACAGGGAATAATATTCAGCACGTAAAAGTCTGTTTTGTTCCAGGAATTGATCTCTAGAGTTCAAGGACTTTTTGGATCTGTTGCTAAACATCTTGGCAAGAACTGACAGGGTGGGTTCTGAGAAAAGGTGGTAGCTAACTGAACGCAAAGGAACCTCACAAGAGACCCTGGAAATGTGGGTTGGTCATTCTGTCAGGGCCTGTCCGGGACTATGTGGGGAACACAGTCAGGGACTTGGGCAAGGACTGGGAACAGGGTAGAAAACAAAGACAGAGAGGAGTACAGCGCTGCCCAGGAGCACACAGGAAGTCAGAGGAGAAAAGGGATCCAAAGGGGAAGCCTGTAGAGGTGAACAAGAAGGGTGAGACTCAGTAAGGAAGGGCACTCATGAGGCGGCTCAGCATTCAGAATCACTTAAACCCAGGACGGATGTGCAATACACTTAAAGATGAAACAACGTTAACAATAAAGGGGATGTGGGGTAAAGCACTCAGGAGCTCCACACGGTAAGACTGAAGCTCAGTAAGTTCATCACCCACAATTGCTGTTACAGATACTGACTGGAAATACCCACATATAGGATATGTATACAAAGGCAGGGTCTGTGGAGCTTATACCTATGGTGATGTTATAACAGTAACTCAAAGACAATACTCACAGTGGACAAGAAACACCACCTAGGTAGTCAGCCGTGCCCACGGATCCTGGTGATCAAACAGGAACACGCAAGGCAGTAACAGCAAAGGGGTAGAACTAAACACAAGCACAATAGACAAGGAGCTAGCAAAGAGGAGTGCTTAACAGGAAAGGAAAGAAATCACAGGGCACACTTGGCAGAAAGCAGGTAACAAACATACAAGGTAACAGAAGCGAGACAGCAGAATAGAAAGATAGCAAACTAAAACTGGAACCAAGGAAATGAGATGAAAGGCTGGGACTGGAAAAGGATATACAGAAAGGGAGGCTACAAGGGTATGCTAGAATAGTACAGGGTCAGGAAACAAGAAAACAAAGTAGCATAGGATGCAGTGCTGGGGCAAGAATTGAGCAAATGCTCAGGAGTCAAAGTAGCACTACAGGTCAGGAACAAGGAAATGTTAAGGCTCAGGAATCAAGGAAGCACTGCAAGCAGTGCTGGTTCAGGAAACAGGAAAATGGCTACAGCTCAGGAAACAAGGAGTCAAGAGCGCACTGCAAGCAGTGCAAGTCAGGCACAAGAAATAGCTGAAGCCCAGGAAAAGGAACAGAGACTAACTATAGCTCAGGATACTAGGTAGCACTGCAGGCAGTGCTAAGGCAGGCACAAGGAAAATAGCTATAGCTCAGGAATCACTGGAAACAAGGATAGCAAAAGCTCAGGGAGCACAGGAAACAAGGATCGGTCTCACCGGTAAACAGCTTACAATGACCAACGCTGGACTGAAGGGAGCTGGGGCTTAAAAGAGCTCACAGTAATCATGTGCAGCAGGTGTGAGCAGGCTAGCAGCAGCCAGCCACAGGTGAGCTGAATTCCTCCACCCATCCTTGGCCTGCAGGGGTGGAGACTAAGCAGTGAGCAGGGAATCCTGGGTAATGGAGTTTTCTGGCATGAGTAGGCTGGCTTCACAAAACCCGGCATGGATTGGGAATGGATGTTAGTTCCCAATAAGTGTCCAAATGGCTGGAAGTCAGGATTTGCATGCAGGGGAGGGTCTGGAAGTTTATTTGAGGACTGGAAAGTCCCCCAGTTCAGCCCCCTGGTGGTGGACATGGGAATGCAGGGAGCAAGTCGTGACAGTAGGTGAGCTAGGGGGAACAGTTGCCTTAGGGGCAGGAGTGGTGGTGGTTTGGTCTTTGGACTTGTTACAATCAGAAGTCCAGTGCCCTTTCTGTTTACAGAATTTGCACCAGGGCTTCTTTTGGCCTTTTCCTTGTTGGATTGTGACTCCCCACCAGATGCAGATTTTTGGGGCCCTTGTGAAGACTTCTGGTCTTTTGACTTATCCCCACCTTTCTCAGAGCCCTTAGGATCCTGCTTCTTGGTGTCACCCCCTTGGTTCTGGGGTTTCTGCCTTACCCTGGTTCTGACCCATTTGTCTGCCTTCTTTCCCAATTCTTGGGGAGAGGTCAGATCGGAGTCCACCAGGTATTGATGCAACAACTGGTTCTGGCAATTATTAAGGATCTCATCATCAGATTATACAATCCCTTGAAATCAGTAACCCTACTGCCAACCAGCCAACCCTCCAGAGCCTTGGTTGCACAATCTACAAAGTCAGTCCAGTCCTGAGTCTGTGCCTTCTGGGTGTCTCTGAACTTTAACCTGTACTGCTCAGTGGTTAAGCCAAACCTATCTATCAGTGCACTCTTCAGGACTTCATAATTATCAGCATCCTCTTCTCTAACAGTGAGGAGCTTGTCTCTACCTTTGTCTGAAAAGGAGAGCCACAAGATTGCTGCCCACTGCTTTTGGGGGACCTGCTGTACTCTACAGGCCCTCTCCATAGCAGTTATCCACTTGTGGATATCATCCCCACTCTGGTAGAGAGGAACAACCTTGCTCAGGTTCCTATGGTCTGGAATAGATTCTCTGCCTCTAGGGACACTGTTGCTGCCACCAAGGGGTTCTAACCCCTCTCTTCTAGAAGCTCTCTGGATCTCCAGGACTTCTCTATCCAGTGCCAACTGCTTGGTTCTGAGGGCAACTCTTGCTTCCTCGTACTGCAGCAGTTTGCACATTCTTTCAGAGGAGGTCTCTCTTATGGGAAAGTATGAGTTCCTCTGGTGGACAAATTCTCTGCCAGAGTGATAAGAGTGGTCAGATTCCCTGGAAGGGGACCTATGCCTCTCCTCCACTCTGTCAGCTCTCTTAGGGAGAATTCCTCTGTCCTTTTCAGGCCCCTTGAGGCCTGGCCCTTCAATCACAGAGTCTTGGTCATTCTGATTTTCATCATCTGACCCAGATACTGTAATTGACCCACTCACTGATTCAGACCCATTAGCTCCTAGAGCCAATCTAAGATCATCTGCTGTCAGCAGATCTATCAGGTGTAGGGTGGAGGGACTATGTCCTAGCTTCAGGTGTCTTTCAACACACATGGCTCTCAAGTCAGAGAAAGCCATGTCCTTATACTGAGGCTGAGTGGATCCACTGGTTCCACCCTTTAAGGACATTCTAGTGTTGTGCAGTGTTGTAGTACCTACACTAGTTTGTGGCCTACTGATACTAGCTTGAGCTGTAGAAAGGGTGTACTATCCCTTGGCACACAGCTCTAAGTTCAGTAGAACTTATTGATACTAACCTTGACTTTATATGTACCTTGAGTACCTATAGTGGTTTTCAGTTAGTAATTCAAATAGAGATTTTCTGGTAAAACAATAGCAAGCTGGAATCCCACACGCTGCCACCAATGTGAGAAGTTGGCCTAGTATATGCTGTTCACTAATTAAAGTGGACACCTTGCACCAGAACAATTCGACTCTTATGGTAGATAGGTTTAAGACAACCTTTATAGAAAGCTATCCTAGTGGTAGCTGTGGAGAGCAGCCTTCAGGCTAAGTCTTGAAGGAATGTAAAGCAGCTTGTTTTACCACACAATCTCTTGAATCACCAAATGAAAAGACACCACACAGGTATATATATCAAATATATATGTATTTATTAATAAACACTCTCTACTAATCTCTTTATGAGATTAGAAGTCAGGAACATATGTACAAGTCAAATGTTATCAAAATAAGTTTAGCACAATCGAATATCACAATCTTAGTTTGGCTAGACCTAGGTCTAGGGCATCTAGAATCGAGGGACCCCCAAGAACCACCCCAGGTAGTTGTAGGAGACCCACAGGGGACGGACGCGGTGTCCTGGCACCGGTGCGAGTCCTGTGCGAGTCTATGCGCTCAGACGCGATTGAGATTTCAATGTTAAAGGTCCCTTGCGTGTTCGAGGCGAACACACCGATCGGTCCTTGTACGAGTCGAAGGACGCGGTTACAGATAGAGTTGCAAGGGAGATGGACGCGCTGTGTCTAACACAGACGCGAACCTTGTGCGAGTCAGTGCAATGGAGGTCTCGATGTTACAGGCCCCTTGTGTGTTCGAGGCGAACACCGATCGGACTCAGTACGAGTCGAAGGACACAGTTCTAGATAGTGTTACAAAGGAGATGGACGCGGTGTGTCTAACACAGATGCGAACCCTGTACGAGTCAGCGCAATTGTCGCACTTAGAAAATAAGAGTTTTAGGGCACTTCTAGGGAAGCTACAAGCAAGTCACTTACAGGGTAAGTAGTTCTAGGGCCCACACCCACAGGAGCACCGTAGTGCTGAAGTTACCTCACCCAGGGGAGCCGGGTGCATAGGTGTCCTTTGGTGTCGGGTCGCGGCGTCGTTTTCAATGGGAGCCAGTGAAGACTTGCTGCTTGCGGCGACAGGAGAAGTGTCCGGAGGAATCCAAGCCTGGATTCGGAAGATGGAAGACCTGAAAGCAGAGGGGACAGTGTTCAAAGTCACTTGGCAGTGACTTGGGGCAAGGAAGATGGATGCCCACCGTCGTTGCAAGATTCAGGTCGTTCGCGGGTGCCTTGACTCTTCAGCCACGAGGTCCAGGAGGTGTTGATGACAACCAGGAGCTAGATGCGGCGTGTCCCACGATATCTGCAGCTTACTGCGGTGTCTGCGACTCGATTGGAGCCAACAAGCCTTGGTAACAGCAAGTCTTGGGGAAAGTGTGAAGAGGCAATGGCGCAGACCAGCAAGGTCTGTGGGACTCACCCAGCGAGGGTAAGTCAGGGCAGGCCTGGAGCAATCAGGGGAGCCCTTTGGTGTCTTTAGAAAGTCTTCTGGGGACCCACAAGCCGGCTGGCAAGAGATCGCAAAGACGCCTCGGGAGGATTTTCTCAACAGGGGCCCACGGTCACTCGGGATATGGTAGGCTTCTGATCTTTGGAGAGTTTCTTGCTGGAGGCTAGGACCACATGTGGTCCAAAGCACAAGTTCGTAGAACGTTGTGAAGGGGTTGCACTCGACAATAGTGCACGGTACCCAGGGGTCGCGGTTTCTCGTCACTCTTGGGGTCCACTGGCCTCAGCTTCGCTGGGGACTCACGATGGCCTTTGGGAAGTCAGGAAATCCACTTCTTGGGCTGCAGGGACTTCGGACTCCGGCGGGAGCAGCGTAGTTTGCGACCGTCGTTTGTAGTTTTTGGTACCTGCCAAGCAGGGGAGTCACTCCTTGACTCCAAGGGAGATTCTTCAGTCTTCCAAAGGTAGTGGAACGTCGAAGGTCCGGGATTCTTCTTCAGAGCGTCGTCCAGGGAAAATCTAGGTTGCAATGCACAGGTTCCCCCTCTTATACTAAAAGAAAGGGAGGGACTAGCTCTATGACCCTACCTATGGGAGGGTCAGGGGAGTGGGTGGCTACACCCACTTCCCTTTGTCCAGTTTCACGCCAGAGCAGGGGCAGGTAGCCCCTGAGCCGGTTTGAACCGGGGTATGCACAGAGGAGCCTTCTGCTCCCCCAGTGGAGGACTTCAAAGCACTCTAAGAGTGCACCCACCCAGCCCCAATACACTAAACCCTGTCTGGGAGGTGGTCACACCCCCTTGGGCCAGGATATCTATTGTTGGGCTTCCTCCACTGCGAGTGTTGGTCATCAGCAGGAGGGCAGCCCAGTGTCTGTGACTGGTGGCATCCATTTTGTGATGCCAGAGCTCTGCAGGATTCTACCGTGTTTCCACAGCAGGTACATGTCTATCCCTCTAGAAGGGTGGAATGCTACCCCCGCCGCCAGGACTGGCGGGGGGGGGGGGTAGTATTCCAAGATGTTTGACACCAAACACGACATGTTTTGATGCAGCCATTCCAAAGTTAGCATTTTACCGCGAGGATATAATGCACTTAAAAGTATATGGTTCAACCGCATCCACAAACAGCCCCAGAGAATGGACTCTGAGAGCTGCAGAGGGGCCCTGCTCAGGCAGAGGCACCCCCTCACACGGAAACTAAGCACCCTGCCCTCAGGATTGATAGGGCCTGCTTTAGGGGTGACTGATAAGTCTCAATGTGTGTGCAGGAGAGATATAGGGGACCTATATCTCAGTGAGGGGTGCTAGCACTTCCTCACCCAGGCTGCAGTAGCAGGCCTGTGGTGTCAGATTTAGTCTGCTTCCCAGGGGTGGCATAATACATGCTTCAGCCCCTGGTAGGCCTGTGAAGTACCTATGCCTTGGTACCTAAGGTACCATACACTAGGGACTCATAAGGTACCACAGTATCCAATCACTAGTGCACCTAGAGTGCACTCCAAATCGTTTAGAGAGAACAGAGAGGCTGGGGCCCTGATTAGCAGGGACCCAGCCAGACTATAGCCAGAAACCAGTGTAAACATCAGAAAAAAAGTGGGGGCAACATAAGAGGCAGATCCTACTCTCCTACAGTAGTCTTCAAGAACTTTATGACTCGTACTCCCAAACAAGAATGTACACAGCCTTATGCAGCTCTGGTCCAACTCCTACTGCTGCTCCAACATTCTATGACCTCACATATGTTACAGAGCATCACTACATTCTAACAGTAAAACTACATGTTATCAAACCCCTTACTACACATCCCTTTCCCTTGAATATAAAAACACCCCAATACTGTATAAACTAGCTACTAAACCTCTATCCCCCTTTTATAAATGACCAAAATAAACTTACCCACACACAGAATTTTGTTATTTGTTTGGTTTTCTTAAACCCCTCTTTTCCTTTCCAGATTTTCATCCTGTACACTTCCACCAACATCCTAATAAACATGCTTCATCCTTTCATCCATTTAAGGTTCACCATAATCCTCCCTTCTGCTGTTCTCCACCAAAACATTACTCTGTACCACCAATATTTCTTCGCTTTATGTTCAACCACTTCATCTCCAGCACTCATTGCCATACGTTCTTCTCACCCTCTTGACCAATTGAGATTCATTTCTCTTTAATCCCAACAGGTGGAATAATCTTCTCACCTCTGCAAATGAGCATGTCGTCAACACTCAGTTCATCATGCACCAGCCAGAAAGCTTTCATTTCTCCAACCATTTCACACCTACTACTAGTACCCATCCATTCACAATTTTGTCCTTCACATCTTTCAACACCTCATCCTTACTGTGTGCTTCTAACCACTCATTCTTCTGCAGACTGCTGGTTCCCTCATCAGAAAAGATACCAGCTACACACCACTCATTCCAAGGATCCTGGTCAATTTCTTCCAGAGGTAAAGACATTCTACTTAAAAAGTCCGCCGTAACATTTTTTGCTCCAGGAACATATTGCACTTCATGCAAAAAATCTTGTAATCTCATTGAAAGACTGGCAATTATTGCAGATGCTCTGGATAAGCCTTCCGTGGTTAACAATTTAGTTAAGGGTTTATGATCTGACCTTAATGCAAACTTTCTGCCCCAAATGAATTTGCAAAAATGCTCTAACACCCATACACATGCTAATGTTTCCCTCTCAATTACGGAGCACTTCTCCTCCGTAGGAGACAACGAACGGGAAGCAAACACAAACACCACCTTTTTGCCTCGTTCATTCTATTGGGTTAACACACTACCCAAGCGTTTCCCACTAGCATCAGTAGTAACCACGGTATTTACCAAGGGATCAAATCCCTGCAACGTTGGAGTATTGCCAATAGCTTGCTTGATCTCCTCAAATGATTTTTGACAATTCTCATCCCATACATACTTGGTCTTGTTTTTCCGCAACATTCTCATATCGTGAGTTTCTGCGAGAAATCTTCCACAAACTTCGCATACAATTCAGCAAGACCAAGAAAAGATCTAAGTTCTTCCTTGGATTTAGGAGAAGGAGCACACTTTATAGCACCCACAAACCTTTTTTAGGCCTGATACCCTCATCCCTGATCTCATGTCCTAAATAAGGGAATTTCTTTTCTGCAAATTTGCACTTACTTCTGCTGCCAATCCTTTAGCCTTCAAAATAAATAGCACTTTCATCAGTACCTCATCATGATGTCTCCTACTCTTTATTATGTCATCCTGAAAAAATGTGACTTCTGGTATGTGCCCAAGCAACTGTGATATGACTGTATGAAATACAGCCGCAGCTGACCCAAGCCAAACAGCATATGTCTGAATTGGTAGCAGCCAAAAGGTGTACAAAACATTGTTAAGTGTCTACTGCTGGGATCTAAGACCACTTGATGGTATGCTGACAAAAAGTCCAATGTGGAAAACCGCTTCATGTGTCTAGTTAACAACATTATTTTGTCAATTCTGGGCAATGGAAATTGATCTACCTCTATGTTGCTATTGAGTCCCCTCAAGTTAACACACAGACACATGTTGCCTTTAGCTTTTCTGGCTACGACAAATGGAGAAACCCATTCAGATGCCTCTACTGGTTCAATTATATGTAGTTCTAGTAATTTCTCCAACTCTTTCTTTACTTCATCCCTTACTAAAAAAGCAATGTTACATGTCTTATAAACTTTTGGTATGGCCCCTTCCTTTAACCATATTTGATGAGTAAACCCTTTAAGTTTCCCAATTCTTTCTTGAAATACCGAGGGAAACTCTTGTAACACCCATCTTTTTGTGTCCTCTTCCTCACATGCTACCAAAACTTGTTCTGCACTGTTGGGGTCTAAAATGATACTTAATTTCTTCAGATTTTTCCAGCCAAGTACTGATGGCCCTTCCTTGGCAATGTACAATTTACATTCAGCATTTCTGTTTTTAAATCTGAATACTAACTGCCTGAACCCCACCATATCAATTCTTTCCCCAGTATAACTCTCTGGGGAAATATCTGGAGTTTCCAAATGACTGCCAGTTACATTGAAAAGTGCTTCTCCCATACACTCTCTGCAATGATTGTGTATGGAGAGCCAGAGTCAGCAGCCACCTGCACCAAAATTCCTCCAAAAGATACCCAACATAATGGTTTATTTGTCCCTTCTCCCACAATTGTCAAAAACACATTCTTGTGTCCTTTACACTTAACCTCATCTTCTACCTCACTACCTTCTGAAGACTCTTCTTCTTCACTCTCTCTAACACACGCAATCCTAGTGGTGTTCTTTTTCTGCTTTCTTTGCACACTCTGGCATAGTGTCCTATTATACCACACTATAAAGATTTAGCAGATCTCATGCGGCATCTCTAAAACCTAGCTGTATGCAACATGCTACCACATCTAAAGCATACTATAGTATGGTTCCTTGCTTGTTCCTTGCTTGTTCCACATAGTCACCCTTTTTTTCTCTTCTGTGGTCATCAAATCTATCTCCAGTCGGCATAACCTCCTGTTTGCTGTCCGACACCTTATTTAATGAGTCTACTACCTTCTTTTCTTGTGCAAGAGTAGCCTTAGCGCAACGTTCTGACAATTCTGCCTTCTTTACTATTGCTGCAATGTCTTTCAGATTTGCTTCAACCTCTATCCATAACCTCTCTTGTATAGACTTGTTCTTCGCATACATGACAATCTGGTCTCTCATCAGCTCATCATGCAGATTGCCGAATCTACATGTGATCGCCAACTTTTTTAACCCAGAAACTTAATCCTCAATGCTTTCATGCTTCTCTTGCTTCTTCTAAAAGAAGGTGTGCCTAGTCACTGCTATGCATTCTGTGGGTGAAAAATCACATTTTTAAACACGTCAATTTCTCCTGTGTTCCTCTCATGTTTTCGTAGCTGATTATAAATACGAAACCCTTCCAGACCCAAACAGTACATTAAAATTATTTTTTTTCGTTTCCACTGATAACGGACCAGTACTATCCTTCATATTGCCTATGTAGTTTAGGAAATATTCTTTCCACTCACTCCATTGAACTGCAGGTTTCCCAGGAGTTTCCAAAAACTCCGAAGGCGAACTCAAATGTAGTGAATGAGCACCCCCATTGCCTCAAGCTGCTGTAGCCTCACTGGATGACATTTTTGAAGAGAACCTCTAACCAAGTATTTAGCAAACAAGGAACAAAAATCTGACACCCTGAATTGTTCAGGTGATCAGCACAGTGCTGCATACATCCTTGTTTGCTTTGAACATTTGTGTAAGTACCTGTTTTACTCTGCTGTCACCATTCGCCTGCACAGTTAAAATCCACCAGTATACAAGTTTAACAGTGCTTTTTCAACAGCAAGTGCAGCGTGAGCACCGTGGGCAACAATACCTTTACTACGATGTACACCACTACGATGCGGTTCCTTGGCAATGCACAGTTCTATTGCACCAGCAAGAACAGGGAGAGCCCCATGGGCCAAAATACCTCAGCCGTGATGTACACAACTATGATGCGATCCTTCTCGCGTGATTCCCTTGCTAAAACAACGTGCTATTCATTACACGTAATGAAGACTATCCCAATGAGTTAAAATGGCTGCCAATGCGTGGCTTAACATTGCTTTTCCAAAGGGGATGATGGACGGAGCGCTTGAGCTAATCAAACACTCACCCCCAGTCAACTGATCTGGGTTTAATCCATCATCATTCTTTACCTCACTCCACCACCCCAGTTCAGACATGGCCATATGCAAATCAGTCTGACCCTGTGCCTTAACATTGCTTTTCGACAGGAATTAGGGCTTGAATACAGAACATGCTCGATGTCGCAGCTAGAAGATTGCTGATGGCATGAGAGAATGCACAAGCTGGCAACGCTCTTCACCACCTGCGCAGGTTTAATAACGATGAGTTTCAGACAACTTTCATAATAACAGTCTTTTCCACTTTCACGGCATCCGACTTACCAAAAAACAAATTGCTTAATTAAATGCTGATCGCGGTCTGCTCTTACTGCCTTATCCTGCTGAATGTATACTGCCCAGGATCCTGTCATACACAGTGTATCCTCCTTCTCACGTGTACAGTCTGAAATCCTTTTGTACACAGCTTTTCCCACTCATCGAAAAATACTCTAGTAACCATGTACACAATAAGTAGTCTTCAAGTACTTTATTTCTCGTACTTCAAAACAAGGATGTACACAGCCTTATGCAACTCTGACCCAACTCCTACTGCTGCGCCAACATTCTATGACATCACATATATCACAGAGCATTACTACATTCTAGCAATAGAACTACATGTCATCAAACCCCTTACTACAGATGGATCCCCTCACAGCGTTGTATAATGTTCAATATTCTGCAGGCACAATACTGAATAAACAAACTGAAAGAACAAACAGTGTCCTCCTAGGTGCTAAATATGAACACTAAAGTGTTAGTGCCAAAGCACGCTTGTGAATCTCAAGCTCCCACAACCAGGAACGCAGCCCTTCATCAGTCGGGCGAACGCTACAGGAAGTTCAAAAAGCAAACAGCTCTGGATGTGCTTACTGGTGAGAGTGGGTTGAGGAACAAAGGATCAAATGCAGCCTCAGACTTCTGTACCTGGGAGTCAGCAACAACGAACACACGTGCTGCCAACGAAAGAAGAATGTCCTTAGAAACAAGCCGCAGGCCGGGTGCGTCTCCCTGGAACGAAGCAGGCAGGACCGTTTCAACAGCTACACCAACACGCTCCTCCAACTAGAACCAATCAAAACAAAAGAAATTTCACACGACGGCTGACGAAAGTCTTTTATCCCAGAATTCCGCCCCGCAGCTGGGGAGAGTTGGGCCCTCGGAATCATAGGATTTTTAGTTCGGGAGGCCGTTTAAGGAAGGAATGGCATAAAAGCAATAATACAAGTACTTTGTTAATGGTCTGTAATTCACTACATATCCTCACACAGTTTGCATGAAGATCTGTCAATTTTAATCCAGAGCCTGAAGGTGCTAATAAGGCTAAATCCTGACAGTACACCCTCCTCCCAGGTGCCTCTTAGAACCAGGTTTGAAGTGTTAGCGAGGTGAAAATCCATCGCCGCCTGGGGTGCGTGGGCATTGGAACAAGGCTCCCAAGTGTTATCCTCTGCAAAATACCCCTTCCATGCCACCAAATACCAAAAAATGCCTCTCTGCAATTTGGAGTCCACATTGTTCATTTCAAAGGACCGGGGGTGCTGCCTTGCGTCTAACAGAAGTTGCGGGTTTCAAAAGGCTGCAATGAAAAACAGGGTGAATATCCAAAGTGTTTGGCAACTTCAATTTAAATGCCACAGGGTTGATTTGTTTGATAACTGGGTATGGGCCGATGTACTTGGGATGGAAAACCCTACGTAACCTGAAATGGATGTTTCTAGTAGAGAGACATACTTTGTCCCCTGGTTGATACTGAGGGCCCACACTCCTATGATGATCTGTCCATTTTTTGTATTGTACCTTGGCGTAGTTTAAGTGAACTTCTATCTTTCTCTTTATGTTTGTATGTACTTCACATGATTCAACACGGCAGGGTGATTGACTACATCTGTGGGTATTGTGATTGTGGTAAAATCTTAGGATGAAAACCATAGGTAGCATAAAATGTTGAAGTACCAATCGCGCTGTGTAATACTTTATTGTAGGATAGTTTACCAAACTGCAACATAGACACACAAGACTCTGTGGCTTCATCGACATAACAGCGTAAATACTTTTTTAGAGTCTGATTCAACCTCTCAATTTGTCCCTCCGTCTGTGTGGTGAAAACTAGTGGACAATGCTGAGGTAACCTTTAAGGCCTTGCACCAGGTTTGCCAAAAATGGGCAGTAAACTGTGGACCCCAGTCTGACACAATAACTTCGGGCAATCCATGTAATCGGATTATGTGTGAAGGCAATAGGTGAGCTGTTTGGCCTGCTACAATTAAGGTCTTGTAAGGAATGAAATGTCCCATTTTTGTAAGACTATCAATCACTACTAAGATTGCCATATTTCCTCGATCTGCTGGAAGACCTATGATAAAATCCAAACTAATGTTCTTCCAAGGCTGACTTGGTGTGGGCATTGGTTGTAATAGTCCCTTAAGCTTTGAGTGGTCTGCCTTTGCTCTAGCACAGACTTCAGTTTCGCACCTATAACATGACATCTTTCCCCATGGATTCCCACCAAAATGCCTTTGCATTAGATGTAATGTTTTTATGATCCCTGGATGCCCATCGAGAGTGGACACATGACACCAGTTAAATGCCTTTAACTGGATCTCTTTAGTGGTTAAGTACCGTTTTTCATTACAGAACGGTAAGTCCTGTTTGATACTTCTCCTGCTGTTTTAAGTAGCCCAACTGTCCCAGGTCGTGGTTTTCTGACAGCATCTAGGGAGTTCTCGATTTTTTTTATTTTTAATAATACATTTTATTGGATTTTTACAAAGGACATGGCCATCCAGGCCAAAAGATATACAAAGGACAAGTAATTAAATACATCCATAATCATAAGCAGAAACAAATTGCACGGTTAACCCCACCCCCATACTCATAGCAGCAAAATAAATGACACAGTAGTTAAAATATCAGAGCAGGCTACAGTTAGGCTAACCGCTGCGCTTCCATGTGCATATCTCAATTTATGGGTGTTCTAGATGCAGAGAGCACAAAACTAGCCCACCAACTTTAAGTGGGAGTGGCAGACCGTGGAAGCAACAAAATGCTTGTTTCCATCCTCTCAATCGACTAATGGAAAAGCTGTGGCGGACCAGGGACAGAGCGTGGGGATACTTAAAAGGTGAGTATGTGACAGTGAAGCAGGAGTGCGCCGCTAGTGAATTTAAAAGTAATTGCGGCACACACATAAATACAAATGACACAGTAGTTAAAATATCATGGCTCGGCGGGAGCAGCTTACCATCAGTCTAAATGCTGTGCATCCGTGTGCAAATCCCAATTTATGGGCGGTCTCCAAGAGGAGAAAGCGAAATTAGCCTGCTAACTTGCCGTGGGAGGGGCAGTCCCCGGAAGTAAGAAAATGCTTGTTTCCCTCTGCTCAATCGGGTAATGGAAAAGCTGTGACGGATCAGGGAAAGAGCATGGGTATACTTAAAAGGTGAGTAGTTGACAGTGAAGCTGTAGTGCGCTAATGCACTAGTGAATTTAAAACTAATTGCGATGACACAAAAATACAAATGACCTAATAGTTAAAATATCAGGGCTCAGGTGGGAGCAGCCTACCGTCAGGGTAAACCCTGCGCGGCTGTGTGCACATCCTAATTTATAGACGTTCTCCACAGGGAGAGTGCAAAATCGGCTAATGGAAACCCTGTGGCGGACCAGGGAAAGAGCATGCGAATACTTAAAAGGATAGTAGATGACACCGAAGTGGTAGCGCACTAATGCGCTAGTGAATTTAAAAGTAATTGCAGTGCACGCAAAAATGCAAATGACACAATAGTTAAACTATCAGGGCTTGGAGGGGAGCAGCCTACTGTGATTTAGCCTCCAGCTCTTAATCAGGGCCTTAGTCTTGTAAGTTGCCATGCTGAAAGCCAGCTGCTAGGATACTCTAATAAGTTTATCACTTTTTTTTAGTTTCAAGAGTGAGTTTATTGAAAGAAATTGAACAAACATCAATACTTCGTACAATTAAACATTGAAGATTACATAGGAAATAGTATTAGTATTTTGTCTGGGAGCGAAAAATAAAACACATTAAGAAATACAAAGAGCTGGTTTGTGAAAGCCACAATAAAAGAAGAAAAAAGAAGGAAGACTTAATATAGTAGAAATATGCAATTGCATAAATAATCCAGAAATAACATTCTAAACACTGTTATTATCAATAGAAGGGAAGTATGGGAGGCTGAGCAACCTCTTGTACCAGGGGGATAGGAGCAAAGGACTTTTTTGCGCTATTATCTAAAAACTGTGTGACAGGAGACCATAGCTGTAAATGTTTCTTAGCAAGAGATAAGGGATATACAAAGGTTGTATCCAATCTGTGGTTATGACAGACTGCGTACCACCAGGTTAAATATGACAGTTTAAATATATCCTTGCAATTCTTTGTTATCTGTTGAAAAGTGACTGCTAGCAGCAAGTCTATGATTTGCACTTGTGATTGACCCATATTCCAATCGACAGATAGGCTTCCTAGAAAAATGTTAGTGGGTGAGAAGGGGGCTGTGGTATGAAAAATAGCGTTGATCTGAGTCCAGATTTGTTTCCAAAATTTGAATACATATGGACATGTAAAAAGCAAATGTTTTAAATCAACGTGCTCAAGGGAGCAAGTCCAGCAAATGTCAGGAAGTTCGGCGTGCATTTTGTGTAAGGACATAGGTGTTAATAAGAGCCTGTTATAAATGAATTAAAGAGTTTGTGTAGTGTTCGCAGCTCTAGATGATTTCCTGATTTTTGTCCATATCTTATTCCAGAGGGAGATGGGCCATTCTGTATCAAAATCAGCTTCCCAGGAAAGTTCTATTTTAGTTTTATCCCTATCAGTGGAAGAGTGTGTCAGGCAAGAGTAAATAGTAGAGGCTTTAGGATTTATGCGGAGGAGGTTATACCATGTAGAGCCGGTTAGAGAGGAGGAAGGAATAAGAGAGATTGAAAGTAAGTGTATGCTTCAAGTTTTGCAGTTCGTAAAACTGAAAACTTGTGTTGAAAGGAAAGGGGTTGTCTTGTGGTTTGTGGCCTCCTGGCCTGCCTGGATACGTTGGCATAGGCCGGGCTGCCATGATGACTTTTGCGCACGTTACTCTTAGCCGTTGTTCTGTCGCCCTCTGCTCCTGCCAAGTTATTTTACAACTGTCTGCATTTTCTGTTTCTCACCTTTTCTCCTGTTCCTTTTGGGCTCAGTCTGAACAACAGTTACAAGGTCGAAAAACACGTTCCTGGTTCTTGCTGATATGGCCAGTCCCTCGCACCTAGACATAACACTATGTACAGCTGCCATGGGGAAATTGGTGGGCTTTTATTATTGCGTTTCTCCCTCTTGAGGGGACTTGAAGAAAACCTTTCCAGAGAGAAGAGCTGTGATAGTCTGCTGATGTAGTCTTTGCATCTAGAGACTGAGGTATGGGGGTTCGCTTGTCAAAGCCCAGAGGTCTTCTATTTTTATAATACAATAGCTATTAGCACGGGGAGGGTGGTAAGGTCATTCAGCCCTCTATCCCCTGCTTTATGAAATGCTTTCCCCGTTAGTATTCTATGGAGTTGTAACTATGCTGATTCTATTATTCTTATGCATTATGCTGATAGTACTGTCACGTGTACTGTATCTTAGAGCATGTATGTTGAAATAAACATTTTAACCTATACTGTGTCTCTTCTTACGCCGGTTGTGGACAGGTATGAGTGAGTGACGAAAGGGTGTTCTTGCTACTACGAGTCCTGAGAGAGAGAGATACCGTGTTCTGGGTTGTCTAATCATTGGTACATTGTTGCTAATGGGACGCTAAGGCTAGTTGGGTTGGGGTTTTAGGTGCTAAGGTTTATGTTTGGCTCACCACTATATTCCGAGGTCCTATTATCCTGTGCATAGCTCTGTGTGTGTGCAGAATCCCTATAACATGGCGCGACCAACGAGTGGGCTGCTTATCTGCGAGACGCTTGAGTAGTGTTTGTGCTTGTCCACAACACCCCTCACAGATGCTTCCGGAAGCGTGTGTGACGGTTATACCACCTATATTGACGTTTTTATAGGTTCTTTCAAGCTTGAGGTTGTTAAAAGGTTTCTTAGCTAAAACCCTATTTGTGCTGCCTCATTTTAGATTGTCGACTATTTCTAGCCTACAATGGCTGTTCAAATTGCGGCACATAGCCGTGCAGCGCTCCGGACACACTTAACAGTGTATGGAGTGCCTGACGCAGGTGTCGAGCTGATCTTTGTGGTACAAGCCGATCCGGCTTTCCACTTTGAAGTGTTCTACTCTTGGGTCACATTTCCGGCGGTGGATGGGACGGACAATTTGTTCCATGAATATACAGCCACCGCAGTTCCTAATCACTATAGACCGTATAGGAATCTTGAAGTGGAGAGGTGTGGTGCAGTGGAGAGGTGTGGTGCAGCGGCCAGGGCAGCTGACTTCGGAGCACAGGGTTCACGGTTCGATCCCCGTCTCCGGCGGCAGCTCAGCTCAGCACCATGTGACTCTGGGCAATAGCTCACTTAATTTCCACGACGGCCCCCAGCGCCTTGAGACCCGTAAGGGTGAGTAGCTGCGCTATATAAAAACGGACTTACATTTGCTCACGGCTTGGCAGCACCGTGTTTGGTTTGATGGCGCCCTCCCCCAACCGGTTACCACGGTTCGTTTAGGCCCCTTGTCTATTGATGGGGCCACTTGGCCTGTTTTGGCCGGGTACACCCCACATCCGCAATATATGCAAATACCAGTCGCTGACCTGCGCAATATGTATTCGGCTTTGGTGCGAGTGCATCGCGCTTTAGTGCAATATGTTACAGGTAACATCCAGGGGGCCCCACCTGGAGTTGCGGGCCATCCAGCTGCTGTAGGCGGAGTGACCATAAGTCCCGTCATGGTGAACTCAGTGATGGGCAAACGTCCACAAAATAAGGATGATTTACCTTATTGGCTTGCAGAAAAATTTGACCAGTTGGAGGCAGTTTTTCCAAACACAACACCGGTGGATAAACATAGAATTCTTACAATTAGTTTGCCAAAAGACTTAATCCCTGAGTTGACAGCATGCAACAACTGGGGTAGGGTATTCGCAGCAGTTTATTCGAAGTGTTTCGGCACTCCTTCCATGACGGTTCTCCCCTCTGTAATTAAAAAAGTACAGGATGAACATAGCCCTGAAGCGGCTGTGGAATTAGGGATGAGACTGGTGGGAGTGTTCGAAGTAGTAGCTGAGCTGATCCTTGCGAATGTCAAGGGCGATGCAGTGAACTTTCAAGTAGCTAATGCTTTGGCTTTAGTCCCAGAATTGGACAAGCCGCGCGAATTACCGAAAATTATAACCCAGGCTTATAAAACTATTGGCCGAAATAGCCTTGGCAATAAGCCTTTTGCAAAACAGCAAACACAAACACAACAACAACAACAACCTAAAACTCAATCTGAAAAAGATGAGAAACCAGTTTTTACTAAAAAGAGCTGGAGGTTGAAAAAACAGGGTAAGCAACAGAAGAAGCCGGGGTCGCGAGGCGCATCCCCTGTTTCTGTCTCTTCTGAACGCACATATGATTTGCGCGATAGGGCGAGACTTAAATCTCCGGATAGGTTTCAGATCCCTGATACGCGTTCTCCTCATTCTTCACAGGCACAGACAACTTCACAAGCCAGTGGAGGGGATCGCCAGGATAGAGGAAGGGGTCGAGAGGCTCCCCAGGGACGAGATCAACCTCAACAACAAGTCAGAGGGAAAGCAGAAGACTTTCAACGTTCTCGCCCACAATTTCAGAAGAAGAAAGTTGCTGCTGTAACAGCGAAATATGCCACAGACGGTGAGAACGAGACTCCTGAATTGGACGTGGGCAGTAACCCTCCTAGACAGCGCCGCGGAAGTTACCATAGTGCGGGAGACGCTACGTCCTCATATGGAGGCGACAGCAACTGAAACATTCATTACTGTTGAAACAGCAGACACCAGAGTGGCACCCCCTGATAGACTATTTAATATTGTCATCCAAATTGAAGGTGATATACAGCGTGTAATTAAAGGGATTTTTGGGGAAAATCTGACCTCTTCATACGACATTTTGTTAGCGGAGGCGGATTGGCCACCCCCATTCGTACTTGCAGCGCGTAAAGGGGAGGAGGTAATCCTTCCGAGCTTTTCTCGACATGTCCCAAAGAACAAAGCGGAGGCTCTTGCAGCTGAGTGGGCTGTGTCCCTGGCTCCTGCGTTATACCGCAACCACGTGGGTTGGGATGAAGATTCTCCCCCCCATGAGATACCTTTACGGTCCCTACCGCAGCCACAACCCCAATATCCCAATAAACGTGAAGCCAAAGGCCCCGTTTCTGAAATTCTGACTCAGTTAGAATATCAGGAGTAATAGAAACATGCGTATCACCCATGAATAACCCCCTTTTCGCGGTTTCTAAACCCGATGGATCGTACCGCCTAGTATTGGATTACCGGCATTTGAACTCTCATTGTCGGACCTTTGCGGTGCAAAATACCCACAGTTCTGCGCTTGTAGACAGTCTTGTTCGTAAAAAATATAAAACGACACTTGACCTATCCAATGGATTTTACACGCACAACTTAGCCACGGAGTGTAGCCAATGGAGTGCTTTTACCTCCGGTGGTAAACAGTTCAAATTAAGGCGACTCCCTATGGGCTACAAAAACAGTCCAGGAGTGTTCGCTGCCCGTGTTGTCTCTTTGTTAGACGGCATAGACCCAGATGCATGTTCGTACGTCGATGATATTTACCTGACAGACGACGAGTTATTCCCGCATCTTTCCAGAGTGGACCGCATTATTCTCGAGTTTGCGGTATTAGGTTATAAGTTTAACTTTTCCAAATCACACATTGCTGAATTAACAGTTTTGTTTTTGGGCTACGAGCTCAACAATGAAGGTAAGGGCTTAGTCCCCCACTTCTTGGAAAAATGTGCACTTTTGTGCCCTCCTACTACTCTGAAAAAACTTCAGTCTTTGCTGGGTTTCCTGAACTTCGGGCGTACTTATATTCCCGAATACGCCCAGCGTATCAAGCCATTGTATGCCTTGATACAACCAAACTTTTCGAAGTCTTGTTGGCTTCCGGAGCATTCCTACATTCTGCAGTCTTTGCAGACAGACCTTCTTGAGTCTAGGTACCTGTTGACGCGTGATAACCACACAAACCTGGTGATTAGAATAATTCCGGGGGCAGTGGGTTTCACGTATTTAACCTTTAACGAGGGTGACACAGTACCAATCGCATACAAGTCACATCTGTACACGTCCGCAGAACTGCGCTTTTCATCTGTGGAGAAAGTTCTGACTGCAGTGCAAATGGCGATTCTTAAGGAGCGCGCACTGGCACAGGGAAAGCGCATTCTAGTGGTAACGCCCTATCCTGCTCTAGAAGCAGTGACAAAGGCAAGTGTACCGAACTCTAAAGCTTTGCATCCCCGTTGGATACAATGGGCAACTTCTTTGACGTCTCCGGATGTCACATTCATTTTGATTCTTCTCTACAGACTCAGGAGTTTTTACAGTATGAATTCGTTCATCCTCCTCCTCTATCTTTACTGCCGCTTGAGGATTACGACTGTGTGATCTACACCGATGGTTCGGCACAACCGGCCACGGGGACCAAGCATGCTTATTCAGCCGCATGTGCTATTGTTGCAGGTACCTTTGTGAACGGAGAGTTCAAGTCCACTGTAGTGCATACTCAAACACTCGGGGACAGTTCTGCGCAATTGGCCGAGCTGCGCGCATTGGTGCTTGCGCTTGAATTCGTAAATCCGGATGTGACCACACTTATTGTATGCGATTCTTATTACTGTGTTCAATCATACAATGACAATCTATTCTTTTGGTCACAAAACGACTATAGAGACGCTAAAGGTAGCACAATCAAGCATAAGATGCTTTGGGTTCGGGTGGCAGAATTGAGACAACGTTTGCCACTCACACAAGTGGTTCACACCCTAGGCCATCAGCGGGTGGGCGCACATGCTGTTGGTAACGGTCTGGCAGATGAAGCAGCCAGATCAGCAGTAGTCACGTGTTCAGTAGCAGCAGTTACCAGATTCATGTCAAAAATTGACACCGATATTTTGGCCGCTATTGTTGCGACAAAGGAAGGTGCTAATTACCCTAGGGGTTTTCCTTCCAAATATTCTTATCAGTTAGGTCCCGAACAGGCTCCTTATGTAACAATACCAAACGTTGGTGATCGGCTGATACCCAACGCGGATCGCAGACTTTCCTTGATAACGTCAGCACACGAAGGCATGGCTTCGGCGCATACTGGAGTGTCTGCGACCGTTTCCATCTTGCAGCAGCGGTACTGGTGGCGTGGTTTATATAAAGACACCCGTACTTATGTGCTTTCTTGTGACGTGTGTCAACAGATTAAGCCTCCTACGGTTACACGACCACCACAGACCTCGCTCTACATTTCTAACAGACCCTTTGGGTGTGTTTACTTGGATCACTGCGGTCCATTTTCCTCAGACACTGCCTATAAATATATCTTAGTGGCAGTGGACTCGTGCACACGTTTCATCTGGGTCTGGCCACAACGGAGTGCTGACGCTCGAAATGTCATCAGGGATTTGCGTGTCTTTGTGGGAATCTTCGCATGCGGTACCTTCCATTCTGACCAAGGTCCAGCGTTTGCCTCTAAGGCGTACAAGAACGCAATGGGTTCACTGGGGGTACGGGTGAAGTTTTCGTCTCCATACAGACCTGAGGGTAATTCAATTGTGGAGCGAATGAACCGTGATTTAAAGCAATCCTTGACAGCTAAGGTCTTAGGTACTGGCAGGAACTGGCTGGCCCACTTGTATACCGTACAACGTGCACTTAATAATCTCCATAGAAGATCTCTGGGTGGGCGGACCCCATACGAAATGCTCTTTGGCATAAGAATGTTTGTGCCTGACCTTGATGGTATAGACATGACGGCGCAACCCGCCAAGTTTGATGTAGATAACCATTCTACTATGTTACAGGACTTACAAGAAGCCCGAGACAAACTTGCAAACGCACATTTACCTTCAGCCACAGATACTGCCCTGCAGATTCCGGTTGCCGGCTGGCTTCCGAAGATTGGAGACCTGGTTCGAGAGAAGGTGGAGAACAAGAAAGAATTCGGCCCCTCTTATCGTGCACCGGTTCCAGTCCTGGGTTTGAAGGGAACACGTACAGTCATCTTACCACCGCTTCCTGGTCGCAAGGAGAACAGATACATCTCAGTGGAAAATGTCAAGCTACAACAACTGGCCGATCCTAAATAGTGTTACACCAGCGGTTTCTTGTCCTGCAATTTACCGGACTTGCGTTCGAGGCCTTCCTGCCCGAACGGTCACTGATGTTACAATTGAGATGATTGATTTGCCTGAAAGTATACTCGAACCTCCAGATACCCCCTGCATGGACGAAAACGAGTATACCTATCCCGAAACAGAATCTGTGGCTCATTTACCAACAACGCCACTGAGTCCGACACGTTATTCCTTTGACTCAGATTCCACCACGTCGATTGTCCCGTCCAAGTTCAGTATTTTTGTATCCTGGTTTAGAGACAATTTTTTGATTCCCCCTTGGACATACATTTGGTTGGTACTTTTCTTGATCTTTTTGTTCATGTCCATTGGCTTTGTCACAGTGTTTTTTCTACTGATCAATGGTCACTATTTGCCTGAACGCTCTGCTGGGAACAGTGTTGCTGGAACTTTGGCTCCACATTCCTCATCTCACATCATGAAGCGTGACCACACATTGGTGAACATTTCAGCTTTTCCAGTTGCTGATGGCATCGTATGGGATGCGGTAAATTTTCAAATTCATGGACCAACAGAAGTTATTAATGTACCTAATGTCCTTCGAGTTTCCATGGGTGATGTAGTAAAAAGTAATATTCATTCTGATGATTGGGATGTGCATGCAGTTGAAGCATTGTTTGCTGATTTGAAATATTATGCTTCATTTAATGCTGAGGATTTGTATATGAATTCTGCGAATTATGCCGATTTATACTGTTACCAGCATTGGGGCAACCATTTTGTCCATAAACCGAGTGCACTACGTAGCCCTGTGACCTACACTCAATGGGAACATTGCCCAAACCCTTTATCGGGTAGCTCCCGGACTCTTCGAAATAAATTTACTTATTTCACTGATTTTAATAGATCGAACCCTGGGTCCTATTATTTTAAATTACCTGCCCCTTTCACACAGAAATTCATGTTGACCCACACTAAATTGCTTTATTCGAGTTCCTTTTTAAAGGCCTTGGCTATGGGTGGTTATGAATACTGGACGGAAACTGTGGATTTAAAGTCAATCTGGGGCTCCAAGCCTTGGCAGGTGCAAGGCACCGAGGCCTTGCACCGTGCCTGCCTAATCCCAGCCCAAATGGTGTTTTTGAATGCTTCGATCTATCAGACTACGTGTTGGGGTATGGCTACTACAAAACAAATGAATGCACCATCAATTTCATCCCTGTCTTCCACTCTAAACCACAGCTCGCACTTCAATATGTCCCTTTCGACTTTACAGGTTTTGTTTCAGAACAATTCGTTTAATATGTCTACGCTTGTTCAGTCACCTTGGTTGTCTTGGCCCATATCATCTAATGAGTGCCAGCTGCGTTTTCATGACACAGTTTCTGGCTATACTCAGGACAAGCCCGATCCTAGGTTTTCTAACTCCCGTACTGTCACCACCTATTCTGTTGGTAAATTATGTAAACAATGGTTGCAACATTCTTCCCTGGACTCTGTTAAACAACATTTGTCCCTCCTTTCAGGCAATATTGATCTGTCCGACTTTATATTGGGACCTCGTGGTCCACGACCAAAGAGGTTCATTTATGAAGCTTATAATGAACTCTGGAAGCTATCGCAAATGGAGGCTGCTTCCCGTTTACGGGAAATAGACCAAGCAAATCTGGAAAAGGTGCTTGCTGTTGTTGACAATAGTATTAATACCCTGTCTTCCCGCATTTATACGTTGGAGAATATTGTGTCCTCTGTTGTTGATATTGTACACGATGAAGTTTCTGTGTTGTATCATGGTCAAAATCAATTACGTTCAGTTATGCAATTTGCGTGGACTTTGCAAACACTTAAGTTGGGTAAGGTTCCTTGGCACTTTTTGAACACCACTGCCTTATTTCTGCCTTTTAATTTAACTGACAAACAGCAGTTCATGTCCATGAAAGATGCAGTTTACACTCTGTTACATATCGAGAAAGTGGAACCCTTACCATTCTCTGTAGCGGAAATAGATTCTGCTGTGTGGCTAGTTCATGGGGTTATCGCATTGCCTTTTTCCTTGTTTGAATTTAGTTCATGCATGAAACATTATCCTGTGGGCCGTTTCCAGCCTTTGGGTAGTGCCTTCCTGCATGAACTTTGGTCCCTCCCTTTTATGTATAAATGCCTTAGAGATGACAAGGAAGTTTTTCTCACGGGGGAGTCATGCGATTCTACAGTGGGTCATTCCCTTGTTTGTAAACATATTAAATTGCACGGAGCTTGTAACGTTTCCGCTCCGAATCTGGCTTGTGTGTTAAAGGGCATTCCTGCTCCTACTATTTCTCCTACCTTTACTTTGCTTACTAATGGTAGCTATTTGCCTTTAAATAACGACTATTGCTGTGGTATGCAGGCCGGCATCCCTTATATTGTTACTGTATCGCACAGGGTTGTCTGCTGCAAGAATGTGCTTTTTCCTCCCCCTCACGACATCGTAGATAATTCTATTTGGCCTTCCATTCCAACTATGGAGGCGGATTTCAATAAGCTGAGCAGAATAAAGGCGCTATTATTGAACGAGGAGGTTATGCTCACTTCCGCCCGGGAGACATTTGTTCTCCAGGTGGCAAGTACCCACAGTGAAATACAGGCCCTTTTGAACACTAACCTCCCACAACATTTCGGTGAATTAATTCACCGTATTTTTAACGCATCTAACACTGAAGGTCTAGTGCATTTTTTTAAGGTGGTGGGGTCCGGCCTAGTGTCCTCTTTCCAAACTATTTTTGGTGTGATACCGGCGTTTATTCATTCTATTTTTTCCAGTGTCTTTGGTGGCTTTCCATTAATCCTTGCTTTGGCGGCTGGTGTACTGCTGTTGATCTGCTTCCTTCGCAATGGCTGCTCCCCCATGGGCCCTTCTCGACCCCGGACGCCTACTGCTGCTCCGTGAGCGCATTTTATCTGGTTTCGGAGTTCTGCCGTTGGCGACACTGAGTGTGTCCTATACCCTTTCTTTTCGCTTTGCATGTTTCACTTGTGTGCAACCTGTGATGTCTTGCATTCGCTGCCCTTTCACCTGGGCCATGGATTATTGCCTCTCCAATACGTCGTTGTCTGTTCCGGATTTCGTTCGGTTGATGGGTCCCTTAGAGGCCCATGAACGGGACTGTTCCGTTGCAGGCTGCATGACGTGTGCGGCTGCACTGGGGATTTTGGCACAATGGGATATCTGGGCGGCTGCTCAGAATCTCCTACAACAAAGCTATATTGAATATCACGCAAGCTGTCCCGCATTGCTTTTGGATGCTCCGTCCTCTGAGGAGCATTCCTGCAGCTTTGACCTGTTGGACTGGATGGCGTCTACGTTTTTTGACGATTCCAATGATGTCCTCTTGGACGGTATAGCATATTTCTGCACTTCCACATTTTTGGATTGATTTGCCGTTCACTGTCCGTGGACTGCCTCGCTGACTGTCCTTTTGCTACCTTGCCGCATTCCACTCCTTCCGCTGTGGACGCCTCTGTTCTGCTCAGGTGTTTTGAACTCTGTCTTCGTCCTTGGTATTGGCCGATGGACTGTCCAGGGGAGGGTGTCTTGTGGTTTGTGGCCTCCTGGCCTGCCTGGATATGTTGGCATAGGCCGGGCTGCCATGATGACTTTTGTGCACGTTACTCTTAGCCGTTGTTCTGTCGCCCTCCGCTCCTGCCAAGTTATTTTACAACTGCCTGCATTTTCTGTTTCTCACCTTTTCTCCTGTTCCTTTTGGGCTCAGTCTGAACAACAGTTACAAGGTCGAAAAACACGTCCCTGGTTCTTGCTGATATGGCCAGTCCCTCGCACCTAGACATAACACTATGTACAGCTGCCATGGGGAAATTGGTGGGCATTTATTATTGCGTTTCTCCCTCTTGAGGGGACTTGAAGAAAACCTTTCCAGAGAGAAGAGCTGTGATAGTCTGCTGATGTAGTCTTTGCATCTAGAGACTGAGGTATGGGGGTTCGCTTGTCAAAGCCCAGAGGTCTTCTATTTTTATAATACAATAGCTATTAGCACGGGGAGGGTGGTAAGGTCATTCAGCCCTCTATCCCCTGCTTTATGAAATGCTTTCCCCGTTAGTATTCTATGGAGTTGTAACTATGCTGATTATATTATTCTTATGCATTATGCTGATAGTACTGTCACGTGTACTGTATCTTAGAGCACGTATGTTGAAATAAACATTTTAACCTATACTGTGTCTCTTCTTACGCCGGTTGTGGACAGGTATGAGTGAGTGACGAAAGGGTGTTCTTGCTACTACGAGTCCTGAGAGAGAGATACCGTGTTCTGGGTTGTCTAATCATTGGTACATTGTTGCTAATGGGACGCTAAGGCTAGTTGGGTTGGGGTTTTAGGTGCTACGGTTTATGTTTGGCTCACCACTATATTCCGAGGTCCTATTATCCTGTGCATAGCTCTGTGTGTGTGCAGAATCCCTATAACAGGGTAGTTGAAAAAGAGAGCGCACCCTCGAGAATGTAAGAAATGTGTCTTGATCAAATAACTGATGTAACCAGAGTAGTCCCTTATTTCTCCATGTTTTCCAGTAGATTTATTTTTGACAAGTATATGTTTGTTGTGCCAAATGGTAGAGGTAAGAAAGGTGTCAAGATCATTTGGGGTAAAAGGAAGGACAGTGTTTAATACCTTACAGGAGTGTTTAATAACTGGTGCGGATATCTTTTGCGGTTTACGAGTAAAGGATAGGTATTCGTGAAATGAGAAGGGTGAAAGGGATGATTTCTCAAGATCAACCCATAGCGGGGAGTCAGTTGATGAATCAGACACCCATTTGGATAGTTGTCTTAATAGGAGTGCTTTATGATATTTAGGAAAATCAGGGAAGTTTACACCTCCTTCCGATTTTGGACGTGTCAGTTTTTGAAACGACATTCTAGGTTTTTTTGTTGTTCCATAAAAAAGATGAGAGGATGGAATTGATTTTATGAAAAGACTTAGTTGGTATGGATATTGGAATATTGGATGTGATGTAGAGTAAGATAGGGGTTAACATCATTTTGATGGTGTCTAAGCGACCCCACCAGGACAGGTAGAGAGGATGCCATTTTGTCGTAAGTGTAGTTAATTTATCTAAGCATTTATCAAAATTTAGGGAGATTGATGCTTTAATAGACGGAGTGAACCATAGGCCGAGATACTTGATATGCTTGGGACTCCATGTAAAGTTAGAGATTGAGAATTCCTCCTTAAAGGTGTATCTGGTCAAAGGAAGTATTTCACATTTCTCATTGTTTAGTTTGTAACCAGATACCATCTTATAGGAGTCAACCTCTTTCAAGAATGCTGGGAGTGTACGTTGTGGTTGAGAAAGGAACATTAATACGTCGTCTGCATAAGCCACTAGCTTGATCTGTTGGATGTTAGAAGTGAATCCAGTTATGGATTGGTTTTGTGATATCTTAGATAAAAATGGTTCTAGTGCTAAATTGAAAAGGGGATAGAGGACAGCCTTGACGCACTCCTCTACGTAAAGTAAAATAGGGGGAAGTAAAGCCATTTGCGAAAATAGCGGCTTTGGGTTCAGAGTGAAGTAAAGAGATAGGGAAATGATTTTTGGGCCAAATCCAAACCAATTAAGTGTGTGGAAAATAAAAGGCCAATACACTCTATCAAATGCCTTTTCTGCATCTAAGGCAATCGCTGCAAGAGGTTCCGAATAATGTGATGTTTTGGATAAAATATCAAAAAACAAACGTGTTTTGTCAGTAATATAATGCCCTTTGACAAAGCCGGATTGTTCCTTGCCAAGTAGTTGAGGGAGATATGATTTGAGTCAGAGGGCTAAAGCCTTAGAGAAAATCTTGTAATCAACATTGACTAGGGAAATGAGTCTGTAATTTTTGCAGTAGCGCAAATCCTTACCTTCTTTTGGGATAAGACAAATTAGGGCTTCTAAAAAGGAGCCTGATGAAGTGGATGAATTGATAAAAGAGGATATAAGGGTGTGGAAGTGTGGAAGGAGTATTTGGGCAAAATGCAAGTAAAATTCAACTGTTAATCCATCTGGACCTGGGCCTTTATCTTTTCAAAGAACCTTCAATGCATGTAGCATTTTGGTCTGGGTTATATCGGATTCCAAGAGGTCTAAGCTTGTTGGGGGATCTGCAAGCTTTTGTATAGTAGAAAGGTAATGAGATATATCTGTGTCTGTGGGTGTGTTCTCTGGCGTGTACAGTGATTTATAAAATAGTACAAACTCTTGTAGAATCTCGGAGTCCTTATGTTTTGATGTTTGATTTGCGTCAAGAATGGATTCAATTTGGAGTTTGTTCTGCTTAATCTTGAGGTAATTAGCTAACAATTTACCAGATTTGTTTTGGCCCCCATAAAATTTCACACTCGTTTTCAGTAGATACAAAAAAGCGTTCTCCGTGGAATCCTTATTACATTCAATCTTAGCATTTATAAGTTCTGATTCCTTCGACTTAGAGGTGTAATAGGAGTGCTCCAGTCTCTTTATCTTAGTTAGGAGTTCGGTATTGAGTATACAGGATTTTTTTGTTTTCTGGAAACATATCTAATAATAAAATCACGTGCTGCGGCTTTAAAAGCATCCCAAATAGTATGGAAGGGAATATTTCCAGTTTGATTGATTTGGAAATATTCATGAAAAAGGGAGACAAAAGAAGAGTTAAAATTTGGGTCCAAAAGTAGGGAGTTATTGAATCGCGATCTTTTGGGTAGTACAAGTTGAGGTGAAATGTAAAGCTGAATCCAAACAGGAGCATGATCAGATATGAGTATGGGGCCTATATCAGCTGAACGTAAAGATTGAGAGGCATTATGTGAAATGAAAATATAGTTAATTCTAGACTTGGTCTGGTGGGGTGGGGAGAAATAGGTGTACTCTTGTGAAGATGGATTACAAAGCTTCCAAGCGTTCGTTATGTTTAGTTGTTTTATGGTTTGTAGAAAACCTTTATGTGCTTTATTTGGAGTGAAAGAAACCTTAGATTTTTGGTCTAGAAAGGGTTCAACCACCTGGTTGCAGTCACCTGCAAAAATAAAATTCTCTGCAGGGTACTTTGTAAGTAACCGGGAAATTTGGGACCAAAAGGGAGTATCTCCATTAGTAGGGGCATATATATTGAACAAAGAGACTGGAGTCCTCCCGACCAGTAAGTTGGTGAACAACCATCTGCCCTCATTATCTGATTCTTGAGATATAAGTTTAGCATTAAGTGCCTTGTGACATAAGGTTATAACACTGTTTCTTTTACCATCACCAGGAGAGAAGAAGAGTTCTCCTACCCAATTCCTTTTTAAGTTTTAGTGATTCAGATTTTGTAAGGTGGGACTCTTGTAATAAGGCTATGTTGACATCTAGTTTAGATAAATATGATAATACTCGTTGTCTTTTAATGGGGGAATTTAATCTTTTGACATTCCATGTAACAATTTTTAGAGACATAAAATGTTGATACAAATTAAATAAATAAATACATAAACCAGCATTGATATATAGTGCATGAAACGTGCAGCATAATACAAGTACGCATATAATGACATTGGAAAACAATGGGTTGAGAAAGGGAAAGGAAAAAGGATAAGAAATATAGAAATATTAGTAAAAGATCTTATAGAAAGAACATTTGAAGAGAGAAAACAAGTTAGACGCAAAGAAAAGGAAGATTGATGTCAGAATTACTAGAATAAGGAAGATCATACCTACATAATTTCCTAAACACACAAGGGGTGGTGGGGGATGAGGCTAGATGGAATAGATGACATGTCCAGACTCCATGAGGGAAGGCGGGAGGGACTGCAGCACAAGCAACATGCAAAAGGGTGGGTCATACAACAAGGAGATGAAACCTACAAGGAGAAAAAAATTATTATTATCAGCTAATAACTTGTGTTAAACAAAATACATTTTCATATTCCTATACAAGAAAACATCAGAAATATCTAATATGACTCTAATATAGACATTAAGACTGAGCAAGCTACTTAGTACATGCTATAGAGGTGTCCATAATGAATGTGCAGCAAGAATTGAGGAAGCTTTTCAGTTTGACCGGATCATTGTAAGTAGTTGTCGTGTTGTTGTAGGTTACTTTAAGTAAACAGGGGTGGAAGTAAACAGGGGTGGAAGAGGCCAACTAGAGCGAAGATCTGGTCTCAAAGCTAGGAACTCCCTGCATCTATCAGCGGTATCCTTTGCATAATCTTGTGAGAAGAATAGAGGATTGCCCGACCATGAGACTCGTTTTATGGATCTTACTGCTGACAAAACCAGCACACATGAAAGTTACAAAATGGCATTATTTTTTAAAAAATTTGTTCATGTACAGGAAGGGACACCTTCCTGTACATAAACAAACCATGGCATTTTGCGTTTTCCATGTGTCCTGCACAAGGCAGCACACATGGAAAAAGCAAAAACGAGGAGAAATAATGCATTTCTCCTCGTTTCGCCAACTTAACACCAGGATTTTCCTGGTCTTAATTTTGGCGCTGCCTCCTATGTACGCCACATTTGTACATAGGGGGCAGCGTCAAATACAATAGGTGTTGCGCTGGAACGCCCACCACAACACCCACTGCACGCCCCTTTCACGCTAACCATAGCGTGCAAGGGAGTCTTATGTACAAGGCAGCGTTAAGCCACATTAAGTGGCTTAACGCTGTCTTGTACTAAGGCGCAACCCCTATCGCCACCACAACGTCCGTAAAAGTGAGGCTGTGGTGGCAATAGGGGCTTGTACATATGCCCCTCAATGTTTTGTTCAGCTGTTGTGATTCTTTCTTCCATTCGTGACCATCTATACATTAGAATTTGTAATTTAGAATTTGTCTCTTCTACGAATGGGCATAGAGCGCAAATCTCTTCTAAAAGAAGATCCAGAGAGGCGGTCGAGATTTGTTTTGGAGGGGAAGGAGGGTCTTTTTTCAAACGTTTAGTTGGTGATTTGTTGGCTGCAAAAGGTGCATCAATATTGGATGGTGAGGCTCCTTTAGGTAAGGAGGTCATAGAGTCTTCCATCTCACAAGGTGTGTGGGAAAATGTGATGGATTTATAAACTTGTGATTTGAAGGTGTTAGCAAAGTTTTTGTTTTTTCCAGTCTGCCCATATGAGGAGGCAGCAGGAAGCAGGTTGAAATACTTTTCATGTAAATGTCTCCTTGTAGTAATTTTATGTAGTAGCTTGTTGAAGAAGTGGTACTATGTATATTTAAATAGTATGAGGAAAGTCAATAAAGCCTCTCATTCATAAAGAAGAAAATGAAAGAAAAAAGAGTAACAAGGTTGCTTAAAAGGCATAGATGAGGAACAGCGCCAAGTCAACGCTTAAATTGAGGAGTAGTGCTGCAAGATATAGTTGTGTGGCATTTCCATGAAAGAACCAGATGTCAGTGCAGTTTATGTACAAGTTACTTGTTTAACCACCAAATGTTTCCTCAAAAAATGTGGTGTTTAAAAAGACACGTTGGAAAAAATGTGCGTTTCTCTCAGGTGCTAGGAAGAGATATATATATGAGGTTAAACATCATGTCAGCACTTAAATTGATGTGGGGTGCTGTAAAATATAGTTGTGTGGCTTGCTTCATAAAAGAGCAGGAATTCAGAGTAATTTCTGTGCGTGCCGTTTATATAACTGTCAGATGTTACCTCAGAAAGTGCAGCATTTGAAGTGAACGCGCTGGGAATAAGTACTGTTTTCCTCTCAGGTGCTGAGAGAAGACATGCAAAAGTGGGTTCTCTGTTGAAATTTCACAGGAACATTTGCAACTTAAAAATTTCCTATCGAAAGTGACGACACGCTGTTATCTTTTCATTCCGCGCGTAGCTTCACAAGATGGCGGGCGGCATATCGACAAAGCTGCTCGTGGTGTAGAAGATAAAATGAGAGGCTTACATAGTGCTAAACTGCAAAACACTCACTTCCCCGCCATCTCCGCTGTTATTGGAGCCCGTGAAACCAAAAATCAACTGCTCGCAAGCTCCGTAAACGCTGTCACTGCAGCCGGTTCCGGCGCGGTCCCGCGGAGAACCACGAAAATGCCGCCATTTTCCTTGGGCGCTAGCCACACCCCCCGTAATAAGTTTATCACTATTGTGGGATAAATCCTGTGAAGTACATTGGCTAAAGAGCAAATCATGTTCCACTGTAAGAGTGTGTACCATTTATTCTTTCATGTATTGCAGATAAATATAAGTATACTGTGTTGATCCTAATTGTCTAAAGTCCATCACCATTTCATAAGAATTAAAGAAGTTCCTTCATAGCGAGTCCTCGGAAGGATCCTGCAACATTGAGTTATTCTTGCAAACCAAGGTACACATAGTGCACTAATGTAAGATCTGCACTGTTGGTGCATCTGTGGGGCTGGGGCACAGAAAGCACACTGTCATATACTATGCAACATACATACTGTTCACCCTTAAGCTCAAGGCTTTGTTTGATGCATCTTTATAGTATATACAGTGTACTTATGTGCACTATTGGTGCACCTGTATTGTGCGTATATTTAACAGAAGCTTTTCAAATTCATATTGGATCTGTGCAGCCCCCTCATTCATCAGCAGAGTTTGACAGGATCTGAAGATTGCACAACCAAGGTGCACCTTAAATTTGGAAGTGTGCCCAAAAACATCATGTTTTGCCACTTTCTACAATCTAAAATGGAGAATGGTGCCAAATTATGTGAAGATGGAGAATAATATACTATGCTTGATTATTTTATCTGGAGCCATGAGTAAAATATAGCAATTTACAAAATATTACACAAGTTGTTCTGAAATCGAATTTTCAGCTTTAGAATTAAATATATTTCCGGTACAACAAATGCGGATTTACAAGACCAGCAAACAAATTATCTTCATACATGTGCTTCTGATGACAGCTGAAATCATATAGATAATAGTAAATTCCATTAGATTTTTTTAGTTTTCACTTCTGAAGCAACCCCCTCATTTCTCACGATCTGAAACAGGGACCTCTTTATCTTGAACTTTCTTGACAACTTTTGTCCACCTTCCCCTCTTAATCAAATATCCAGAATATTCCACATACACAGGAAGTTTGATGGATACTGGTCTGCACCCTCTTTTCACTGTCTCGTGTATGCCCTTGTACACTTCTTCATTCCCCCATACACACACTACGTACCCAGTCACCTGTAAACAATGCATTTTCATTGACTTTCGCATTGTAAATAATTTGACAGTTCTGCCTACACACACACATTCATTGACGTCAATTCACCCAAATGCCAGGGGTAGCAGAAGTGACATCACACACCCTTGAACCTCCACTTTCACTCACACGCACATACACACAAATTCACACATATACACTCTCTCACACAAAAACACACTCTCAGCCGCAAGTATGCACACAACATACATTTATAAGCATTTTTTGCTTACCTCAGCTGCCATGGAAGGGTATATTCCAGCGTATTATACTCCATTTTTATTACACTATTAGTGAATAATATATTCTGTTTATTTACTATTAGTGTAATAAAAAATTGACAGAAAATAAAGAGAGTGTATCCCCAGCTGCTCCTGTGTTCCTGGCACTGAATTTGCCACCTCTGAGGCTAGGGTCCCAAAAGGTAGTGCTTGGGTTAGTAAAGGGCAAGCCAGAGGTCACACCTGCGAGGCATGGCGACCACTAAATGATGTCCATGCACACATTTGCCAATAATTACAATTAAAATTGCCATCAATGACCATTGCTCTATGACATCTGCAGGGAGGGCAAGGACTGTATGAGCATGTATTCTGAACACCTTTATGCCCCACTGACAAGCCCTGTGAAAAACGCGCACTACCTTTACCTCAACTCCAGAGCTGCAAACATTTAAACACCCACCAACAACTTGACTCTCACAGACACCAGCAGGCGAGCTAGTTCGCGTGCGTGCTATTAAAGTGGAAAATGCTCTGCGAAAGAAAACTACAGAAAAACATCCTGGAAAAATTAAAGACTCTTGGGAAAGTAAATTAAGTTATGCTTGTGAAACTACAGACAGGAGCTTCCTCGCTGACGTGTCGTGTTAAGGGTTTGTACAGCCAATTTTCAGAAATCAATCAAATCAAATCAAATAACTTTATTCAGTTAAACATTGATTAACCATAAAAGTGACAAGATTACATATACTTAAAACCATACTACATACAGACATAAATAAAAGCTAAAATCCCATACACAATTTATCAATACATCTCGATTCCCCGCCACCCAAATTAATTGATCAATAGTGATCCAGCGCGGCTAATATAAATTTCTCCTCAGGACACGAATCCAGGTAAATCATTCACAATCTATTATCCCCAATATGACAGTGGGGCCCATAACACCGCATATCATACATTCATCCATTCACTGGATTACACCCCAAGGAGAAATGCGTTGCTGGAGGAACGGGATACCTTGTTAAATTAGACAGAATAAAGCCTCAGACATCATTTACATTAGCCTTTGATCCTGTCGGTTCTAAACATCAAGGTATTCCGCTCTTTGGTCGATGGACCAACTAGTAGAATAAGTTGATGGTGATTAAGACCAGCTCAATCACTGTAAAACCTGTTAAAATTTTAAACTTATTAATGAACTAAAGAACCACAGACTCATTGTTAATTAGAATAAAATTTTATCTAAATTTTCATTTGCACGGGTGAGATTCTTAATTTATTAATCACTTTAATACATTAATAACATTTATATGAAAAGTTCTAATAAAGAATTTTAAACTTATGCATTACCCATTTAGATGCAGATAAGAATGGTTCACCAAAAAGAAGATAAACCGTAGATCACAGAATAGACTCCCAAACTGACTGACTGTCCCGCTAATGGCCTCCTCGACCGGACCTCCCGTACAGATTTCCCGCAACGGTCTCGTTCCTTTCCCAGTCAAGTTCGAAGTCCAAAAATGACAAAGTCCTTTAGTTATATTGTGGTGGAAAAATGGAAAATAGGAAAAAATGGTATGGCAAGAAATACCAATGACGGCAGTATCATCAATAGCAGTGGCCACAGCAGCAGCAAAAAAGGCAACCCAAAGAAGTAACCTATAGAAGCAGCCCCTCCCACATAAGAGCAGTCCCTTTTATACCCTACTTCTAGCTTACTACACATAAAGTTGCAATCCTTAGGGGCAGGAATCACGCTAATTGGTCCATTTGAGGGGTAGTGATAATCACCTCATCGCCTTCCTTGTTCAAACTGGTTTCGGGGATAGTTAAGAGTACAACGGTTTCTCATGACCTTTGGGTAAAAGCAGTCCAATTTGTTCATTCATTTTGTTGCAATCCCGATGGTCACAATTTGGTTAGTCCTTTGTTGCTCATGTACTTTTCTCATTTATTCCCACGAATACACGCTGAGTCTTTCTTGGCACCCTCCTTATGGCAGGTCAACGCGACCTTGACATCTCTCACTCCGTGCACGGGCCGTACCCACGTGGTTCAGCTCCTTTATTTCTTCCGCTTAGAGGCCATCTTTAACTTATCACGTGACCTCATCTTGTCTCGGCAGCCATTTTTGCAGCATGGCCTAACAGGCCCGAACGACCTATCATAAGAACAAACACAATCAAAATTAAAACAAAGAAAATAAGCCTTTCTGTTTACCACCCGTCATTCTAAAGACCCGTGTTAGGTGTTACCTAGCAGAAGCGACATTTAAAGCCATTTTACTTACCATCCGCATTCTTTGCCACAATACAATTCTACCATATAGCATAAATCATGTGATTTTACTCTAATTAGTACGCAATATTAGTGTCAATCAACTTTTCAATTGTAAATAAATTAAATTTTGCACAAATTGCGGTTACCCTTTATGTAGTGTTTACTAATGGTGCATTTGTTGATTAATTCATGCTCCATCAAACAATTAGTATCGTTAATTCATTAAAAATCATTAATTTTCCAAAGAGGGGGGTACAAATTATTTTTATTTACCCTGCTCCATCAATTCCCCCTTTGGTGATTTTTAATATCACCACAAAACCCTGTTCTACAATTTATCAGATAAATGTTTCTTGTCCACTTGCTTTTGTTAGTTCATACAACGGTGTTTTCCTCATCTTGTCTTTTAGATCTTTTGTATATGTTCTCCTTCAATTCTTCCAATTCTATATCTCCCATTTCCCGTTCTCTTTCTTTCTTTTTCTCATTTTCTCTTTTTATTCTATTTTCTCTTTTTCTAGTTTTAATACATACATATGCTAACTTTGCTGACAACATTACTAATATTATCACTGTTACTGATATTAATATTTTCCCAATAAGAGAACCACCTATCTCTGTGAACCATTTTTGCATTGAGGAAAAACTTACCAAGTCTCTCCCAAACACCTTCAACCTCCAGTGGAGCAATTTCTTTGTGCAAATCAGTAATATTCTTTATATACTTCTGTATATTCTCACTTTTATCTGGAATGTAAGTGCAACAATGTTGGACTTTCAGCATTCCACAGACTCCACCCTCTTTTGCCAAAAGAATGTCAAGGGCAAGTCGATTTTGCATTACCATAGCTCTCATGGCAACCATTTCGGTATTTACCATCAAGAACCCTCCAGCAGTATTTGTTGATAAACGATCTACTATGGTGGACAATTTCCGAATCTTAAATGCATTCAAAGATATACCCACTGCTGGTATCAATGCTCCAAAAATGTCACCTACTATTTCTGAAAAACTTTCCCTCCTCCTACGTGATAATATTGTACCTATCTCGTGTATTCCTTTTGTTCCTCTCTCCACATGAAAAATCTTTGGAAAGACCAGGCCTAAATAGCACGTTCCGTACCAATGGTCCGGCAACCTATAATAAGCTCTATTTCCGCAAATATAATAGATCCCTGGAAATACTGGAACTTTTCCACCTTTAAATCCCCATCCTCCTAAAATTTTATATGTATCTTGGCATTCACTGGAACCCACAAAATAGTTATCATATATAGTCTTATTTCTACTAATACACAATTTTCCCTGTTGGGGCCAATCCAGAACCCTAGCTGCATTTGTTTCTCCTTTGTCATGATTTTTCTCTTCAAACGCCCAAAGTGGTGTTTTTGTCCTTTCTTCTACTACCCTTCTCTGAAACTTAACTCTTCTATTTTCTACCATATCCAAGAAAATCTTTTCCTCTTTCTTTAATTCACAGGTAAGATTGTGTGTAACTATATATTCTAACGTTAACTCTTTATTTTCTAAGAAAAATTCTCCAAACATTTTTGCATTTTTCACCTTATTTAGTTCAGGGATTACGGGAACTTTTGCAAAAACAGTGTCTATGTCAGTATAATAATATTCTAATCTACCTGTTTTATAAAATAAACTAGCTAAAACGCTACAAGTTATCCCATACGTCAAAGGAAGGTGATGATAAGTCACACCTTCTGTGACAGACGCAGGTAACTGCATACAAACATAGCAATCCCTCACATCCATTGTCTCCACATATTCATACAGCAGTTTCGTAAAGACATTCTTGGAGAAATCAGTTATAGACTTATCCTTATGTAAATCAGTACTATCTACTAATGCTGCAGTGTTTTGTATGATAGCTTCTTTATCCTTTTTCGTGTTATTCCCTATTTCAGATGTTTCTTCTACAATTAACCTAAGTGGTATTACTATTGCTAAAATAAGCCAAATAAACATCAGCAATCCTGTACAAAAGAAACACATTCTACACCATCTACGTAGAAACTCACATCTAGATCTTCTATTCTCAGTGTCTACCATGTTGTACTAATATCTAGCTATATATATATACATATATATATATATATATATATATACAGAAAATGTGTCACCACACCTCAGAATGACTTTTCGGCCACTCTACCCTTTACTTTGTCTCGTTTTGGTGCTTTCTTCAGCTCTTTCTTGAACTCCTTCTTGTCTTGTTCGGTTTTTATGTCCAGTCCGGTTTTTGTGCTTTGTCTTTTCAGTTTTGGTGCAATTCACTTTCACCCATTGGTTTACTGCTTTCGTCTGGGATTTCGTGACTGTTATCTTCCTCTTTAATGTCGGTCAATGCGATGTATAGCCACTCGGGTGACTTATATTTCAGGTTAGGTCTCTTCACTCTTTTTGTTTTCCACTTTGTTTTCCTTGTCCCTTTTGACTGGTTATTTCATTTACTTGGGCCGCATCATCTCTGTTCAAATTTATTATCTTATATCTCAGTCTGTTAACTTCATGGGGCCAATTGTCTCCTTTTCTTGGCCTTTTTAGTTCGCTTTCTTCTTCCTCTCGTTCAGCTCTCCAAGTTCTCTTTCTTGGTCCTAGTCTTTGCTTTCTTTCTTCTTCACTTTCTTCTGATTCCGTTTCAGACCTTACTTCACTTCCTCTAACCTTGAACCTTATGATCTCTGTTCCGTTATCTGAATCTGAACCTTCTTGTGTCTCTTCTATTGGGACATTTGATTCTATCCCTCCTCGATTGTCTTCCGCATTTATATTAATCTTTCTGTCTGAATCTAAATTTCCCTGTGTTTCTTCTATTTGTTGGTCTGTCCCTACTACTCCTCGGGTTTCTTCCGCTTCCTAACCTATCTCTCTGCCTGAATCTAAGTCTCCCTCAGTTAGCTCAACTATCTCTGGAGGAATTCTTCCATAGCTTGTACTTGGTTGTTCGCTATCACTGTCTCTTGGTTCAGTTTCTTCTTTTATAATGTCAGTTCTTGTTTTTCTCTTTTGTCTCTCATCAGATTCAGGTTGGTCTGTTTCAGATGCTGAACTGGTGTCCGATATTTCCAGATGTCGACTTACAGGTCGAGCTTCAAGATCTGGAACTTTGATCGTTTCAGGTTCTCCTTCAGTTGTCAAACTTGTACCTGGTTCTTCCAGATGTCGACTTTCAGGTCGAGCTTCAGGATCTGGAACTCTGCTTGTCTCAGGTTCTGCTTCGGATGCTGAACTGGTATCAGATATCTCCAGATGTCGACTTACAGGTCGAGCTTCAGGATCTGGAACTCTGATGGTATGACTGGCATGAATCCAATTTTTCACTCCTGCACATTTTACAGCAGTCGTTGTCACCAGGATCACTTGACGTGGCTTATCCCAGCGAGGAACCAAACAGTTTCTTCTTCTGTGGACTTTTATGCAGACCCAGTCTCCTGGGCTCAAATCATGAGCTGGTTTTCTTTCAAGAGTGGTTGCATCCGGTCCAACCTGATGAAACACAGAATGTACCACATCAGCCAATCCTTTGCAATAGTCCAATACGAGATCATCAGTTATAGTCAGCAGTTTGTTGACAGGTACATGTGCTTGTCTCATTGCTCGTCCCATGATTATTTCATGAGGACTTAGACCTGTTTTTCTGTCAGGTATGCTTCTGATAGTCATCAGCACCAATGGCAGGGCATCGGGCCATTTGAGTCCTGTGGCTTGACACATTTTCCCTAACCTATTCTTTATTGTTCCATTTACTTGTTCTACCACTCCAGAAGCCTCTGGTCTGTAGGCACAATGCAATTTCTGTTGAATGTCAAGAGCTTCACATATCAATTGGATCAGTTCATTTTGGAAATGTGTTCCTCTATCTGTTTCGATCGTTACTGGAAAACCATATCTCGGAATGAATTCTCTCAGTAGGAGCTTAGCCACAGTAACTCCATCATTCCTTCTTGTCGGATAGGCTTCCACCCAACGAGAAAACAAACAAACGACCACAAGAACATATTTCAATCTATTGCTCGGGGGCATTTCAATGAAGTCTAGTTGCATTCTGGTAAAAGGACCTCCCTCACGTCCTATTGTTCCTAAACTTACTACTATTTTCCTTCCTGGATTTATCTGTTGGCATGTAAGACATCTTTGACAGAGACTTTCAGCTATAGCTCTAAATTTTGGGTTGTACCAAGTCAGTCTGAAAAGTCTGATCAATGTGAGCTTGTCCATGGTACATCCGTGCCATATTAGAAATCATGCTATCAGGCATAACTGGTCTTTCATCTCTATAAACCCAAACGTCATCTTCCTCTCTTTGTCTGCAACCTGCTTTTATCCAACCATCTTTCTCCTCTTCATTTGCTTCTTCCTGCAATTGCCTTACTTCATCCCAGGTTTCGACCAGGTTAGTAAACAGCAAGGGACATGAAACATTCTCTTTTTCTCTTCTCCTATTCAGTGAGACCGTATTTCTGGCACAATATTGGGCTATTTCGTCTGCATATTTATTTCCCACTGTAATATAGTCAGTTCCATTCTTGTGTGCAGCGCACTTCACCACTGCAATCTGTTTAGGCAGCTGTATCGCCTCAAGCAATTTCTTCACAAATTCACCGTTCCTTATAGGAGTTCCTGCAGACGTCAAGAAACCTCTCTGGGACCAGATCTGTCCAAAATCGTGGACCACTCCGAAGCCATACTGGCTATCTCTGATCACCGTAATTCGGACGTTCTTTCCCAGTTTGCACGTCTGAATCAGAGCAATCAGCTCAGCCACTTGGGCTGACCGTATCCCTCTCAAACAAGATGCTTCCATTATAGCTGCTACTGTACACACAGCATATGCAGCACTTAAAACTCCTTCACTCGTTCTCAGACATGACCCGTCCACAAACATCACATAATCTGATTCTTTCAAGGGCTCATCTTTAATATCTGGGCGAGGTTTTGTGCAAAATTCAAGCACATCCAGACACTTATGATCAACTTCATCCTTGACTCCTACATTTTCTTCATCTGGCAGTGAAGTTGAAGGATTCACACTTGTGCATCTATCAATGGTTACATTGTCTGCACTCAAAATCACCTTTTCGTACCTAGTCAGCCGACTATGCGTCATGAATTGGGTTTTGGTTCTAGTCAAAAGAATTTCAACAGAGTGTGGAACATATACTCTCAGTGGATATCTCATCACAATGCCTTCACTCTGTTCCAGACTCACACAAGTAGCAGCTACTGCTTTCAGACATCCAGGCAATGCCTTTGCTACTGGGTCTAAAACAGCTGAAAAATAAGCAATTGGTCTTTTCATTTTTCCATGCCTTTGCACTAATACTGAAAATGCACATCCATCTCTCTCACTACAATACAGCGCAAATTCTTTCTCATAATCAGGCATTCCCAATGCCGGTGCCTCACACAACTTTGTTTTCAGTTCTTTGAATGCCTTCATTTCCTCCTCATTCAACTCAATCGGATCTCTGACATCTCTTTTTGTCAATCGCTGTAAAGGTTTTGCAATTAATGAAAATCCACTTATCCACTGTCGGCAATATCCAACCATTCCAAGGAACATTCTCACCTCTCTCTGTGTCATCGGAGCTCTCATTCCTCGGATAATCCTTATTCTTTCTGTCGTTACTTTTCGCATCCCTTTCTCAATCTTATGACCTAGGTATTGTACCTCCTGTTGACAAAATTGCAGTTTTGACGGAGACACTTTGTGCCCTCTTTCTGCCAAATGATTCAGTAAAGCAATTGTGTCTGTAACACATGCTTCTTTAGTCATCAATGTATTGGACCATCACAGATTTTTCAGGCATTTTTAAATCTTCCAATGATTTCTTTAGAATCTGATTAAAGATTGAGGGACATTCTGTATACCCTTGAGGAATTCGGCACCATGCCAAAATACGCTCTCCGAACCGGAACGCAAATAATGGCTGGCTATCTGGGTGTAACGGTATAGAGAAAAATGCATGGCACAAATCAATAACCGTGTACCATTCTGCATCATGTGGAATCTGATACAATATTACAGCGGGGTTTGGCACAATTGGACAACAAGGAATAACGATTTTATTTACCTTCCTCAAATCCTGCACTATCCTATATGTCCCATTCGGCTTTTTCAACCCCATTATAGGTGAATTACATGGGCTACTCATTAATTCTTTCAGAATTCCTTGTTCGATCATTTTATTAACTACAGGTGTTATTCCTTCAATAATTTCTGGCGTTAACTTATACTGTGGAGTATTTGGGTAATTTGTTCCTTCCCTTACAGTGATTTTTACAGGGTCTACTCCTCTCATTAACCCAATATCTTCACCTGTGAGATCCCATACATCAGATCTGACTGTTTCTTTCAATTCAATTGGGATTTTCTCTTCGTCAAATACAGGAAACATGCCATTTACTCCTGGTTCCAATTCTGCCATTGTCATTTTATACAGAACATCTTCATCTGGTGTCTGGAAAGCAATACCATCCGGGGTACAATAGATGGTGCAATTCATTTTACAAAGCAGATCGCGTCCTAGCAAGTTTACAGGACTGCAATCACATACCACAAACAGATGCATCTCTTTGAATGGTCCAACTTTCACCTCTACTGGTTTAGTAAGTGGCGCTTTAATCTGTTGATTTGAAACACCTACAACTTGGATATATTCTCCTGAGAGAGGAAGGTTTGGAATTTCCACTGATCTAACAGTAGAACGGGTAGCTGCAGTGTCCACAAGGAATGTAACATTTACACCATTCACTTCTCCATCCACAAATGGACCTGACTGATCTACCTCTAGAGTTGCGCTAAGCACGCCCTCTTCTTCCTCTCCTAGGCACCGTCATAAACTTTCATCCGATTCATTTCCATCCTGCCGTAACCAATATTGCGACACTGCAGCTGCGCGCTGCAATTTTGTTACCTGCTCTCCTCCGTAGAATCCTGTCTCTGCACTGTATCTCTGGGGGTTTACACTCTTGGGAAGAGGTGGTTGTGGCACCTGACTCTGTTGAGTAACTACCTGCGGTTGTTGCAGCTGTTGGTAACTCACCTCATTCTGCACCTGTGGATTTAATGGTTGATTTTCCGTATTAGCTTTGGGAGGAAATTTACACTTGTTTCTCCAATGCCCTAACTTTCCGCAATTATGGCATGGCCATTTCTTTTTAGCCTCTTCTATACTCATTTGACATTTTCCCATACCTATATTCGGTTTGGATTTAGTTTGTCCTGCATCACCAGACTGATTATTCATTTGAGCCTCTTGCTTTTCTGCAACCTTTACTTGTGCCCACATCGCTTTTTCCTTTAGTTTACGCTGTCTACACTCGATGTCATCACTACAATATTTGGCATACCTTAGTATCTCATCTACAGTGCTATTCTGCCAACACAACATATGCTGCTTAATCATTTCACTTATTTCTGGTTTCAATCCATATACAAATCTATATACGAAATGACTCATGTCCTTTTCACTCAAAGTCTCATAACCGCTATACTGTTTGAAAACCAAAAGCAACCTTTCATAATAGGCGTGTACAGATTCTTTACTCTCCTGAGTTGTTCTATCAATCTTTACCAAATCTATCTCTTTCGGTGGAATCTTATTTTTCAAAAACGTTACAGCTTGTTCATACTTTCTCATCACTTCTGGACCTGGCACTCCAGTCTTTGCATCTCTAGGATATTCTTCCTTCGGCCAGTCAATTGTAATCTTACATTCTGTCCATAAATCTGCTGGCACTACAATTTCAAACAATCCATCCAGATCTTCCCACAACACCTTTGAAACTTTGACACATCTTTCCACTTGTCTATACCATTCTACAGGTTTTTCTCTCAATCTTGGGAAGTCATTTGTAAATGACAATATTTCTTGTCTGGACCATGGAACATGTACATAGCTACCTCCTGGAGTTTCCCTCATTGGATATTCCAGTGCTATTGGTTCCTTTTCTTTCACCGGAAAAGCCAATGATGCTTTATCGGTCGTTCCCTCCTTTCTTCTTATCCACCTGCTCCTCCATCTGTCTACATCTCCCCATTTTCTCAATAACACAATCAATTCCTTTATCTGAGTTAATCGTCCTGATGTGTTCAGATTTTCTATATCCTTTTCACTAAAATCTACCCTATACGGTTTCTGCAGTCCTCTGATTTTTCCAAACTCTATTCCCAGTTCATTCGCTGTTTCTTCCAATTTTTCATGCAAATTCCTAGCTCTCCAAGTAACACTCTTACACATAAACATAAGTTCGTCATCCTGATAGGATTTCAATCTATCTGTACCAATAGTCCCTAAAATCAACTCTTCCATGTCTATCTTTAATCTGATTACATCCAACGGTTGCGGTTCTGCATCTTTCTTCTGTAAATTCCTCATCCACTCATTTAATTCTTCTGGAGTCAGACCTACAGGGTTACTATTTATTTCTATCCAATTTGTACTTCTCTCTGGGGTCTCAGTTGATGACTCAGTTCCCATAGGAATCCTATTTATCTGACTCTCATTAACCATCAAATTCATAGGTGGACTCGATCTATATGAGCCAACCAGATCTCTTGTCTCTCTAGTTTCTGGAATTATCCCTTCTCTCATTCTTTGCATATCAGAGTTCATTGGAATTGTCAAGGAATGCTCATCTATTCTTTGGTTTTCAAATACCGGTATTACTGGTCCTATTGTCACTGGTACAGTCACGGCTTCCATGTTCATTGTTAATTCTCTTATTTTCTCAGTCAATTCTCTTGTGGTTCTTGCTAACTCAGCTGTATTACCACTATCAGGCTTCGCACTCTGTGGAGTTTCTGATTTTTCATAAGACCTATTTATTTCATAATTTCGTTCAGGGCTTTTATTCCTCACAGTTTCCATTGGTGGTGCATTTGGTGTCACCACTGCAGAATTCTGTTGATAGGGAGGTGGTTTTCTGTTTAAAATGTCTTCCAGCAACTCATCCTCTGTGTCGCTACCTCCGTACCCATACCTCTCTGTTACTGCATGTTTCTTTTTCTCCGTACACTTTCTCCCTGTTACTTCTTCAACCGTTCTGACAGGAAACAAACCATCCGTCATATTAGCATACCTCCATCGTCTCATCCTGTCTTCATGATTCACTCCCCATACTCTTCCATGGACTAAACTATAATTCTTTGCACCTCTGTGTCTTTCTCTTTCATACATCTCATCTTCCCATTCACCTAACGCTTCAAACTGTGTTGGTCTAGGTCTCGGTTCAAGTTTCATCATTTTCTCTCTCAAATTTCGTAGTACAGCCGTGCTAAACGAACCGTTTTCTGAGAACGCCAATACTCCATCGTTCTGAGTATATTTTGTCCAATTCTCCAACCAAATGCAAGTATGATGACCATATTTCAACATCATATGAGAAGCTGGCATTTTCGGCGGAGGAAGTACTTCCCCTTCCCTAGTCACTACCTTCTTGTCCTTTTTGAAAACGTTTTTAATCTTCGCCATCCATGACGGTTTCTCTCTACAATACTCATAGTAAGCCATATTGCACGATTCTTTCTCTCCAACAAACTCACGACTCTGTTCTTTCTACTGTTTGGCTATTCAGACCTATCCCAGCGCGTCTCACACCAACGCACCAATCCGACAACTCTACGTCACTCTCAACTCACCTATCCCAGCGCGTCTTTACACTAACACGCCAATCAGGAAGCTCTTCATTTTCCCACAACTGGCCAATACCAGCGCGGTCTTCGTTGACGTCAGTACTACTCCTGTCTTTTCTGACCCCTCCTTTACAATAATTATCGGCAGTTTTCTTACCTTCTTTTTTTGACTGAATTGTATTAGTTACAACGTAAAACACATTACCATTGTCTGTTTTCGCTAAACAAAAGAAATAGTTTGCTCTATCTTGCAAGAATACTGTTTTGTTCGATAAGCGTAGCACTTCTCTCTACCTTACCCTTCTCTCAAGCAAGGGGTAAACCCGTTTCTCTGGGGATAAAACACATGCAGAGACTACACTGCTCCTGAGAATTAAGGCCAGAGTTTCACAAGAAAACCTGTTGCTATTTCACTCATACGCGTTTTATACATGAAATGTCCCTATCATAACACAATCCTGTGTTATCACCAATTTTGAAAAATCAGACAATGCACAATTCCATGTGACTTCTCTTGCCACACGTGTCCACTTCCTACTTCCCGGAAGCTTCAAAATTTCGACTTACACATAACATAATACAATTCGACACGAAGTGTTAGACATCAATAATCAATAATCAATAATCACCAAACTAATCTATAGTAGCCATAACTCTGCTACCAAGAAATCTGATCCAGCGCGGCTAATATAAATTTCTCCTCAGGACACGAATCCAGATAAATCATTCACAATCTATTATCCCAATATGACGGTGGGGCCCATAACACTGCATATCATCCATTCATCCATTCACTGGATTACACCCCAAGGAGAAATGCGTTGCTGGAGGAACGGGATACCTTGTTAAATTAGACAGAATAAAGCCTCAGACATCATATACATTAGCCTTTGATCCTGTCGGTTCTAAACATCAAGGTATTCCGCTCTTTGGTCGATGGACCAACTAGTAGAATAAGTTGATGGTGATTAAGACCAGCTCAATCACTGTAAAACCTGTTAAAATTTTAAACTTATTAATGAACTAAAGAACCACAGACTCATTGTTAATTAGAATAAAATGTTATCTAAATTTTCATTTGCACGGGTGAGATTCTTAATTTATTAATCACTTTAATAATTAATAACATTTATATGAAAAGTTCTAATAAAGAATTTTAAACTTATGCATTACCCATTTAGATGCAGATAAGAATGATTCACCAAAAAGAAGATAAACCGTAGATCACAGAATAGACTCCCAAACTGACTGACTGTCCCGCTAATGGCCTCCTCGACCGGACCTCCCGTACAGATTTCCCGCAACGGTCTCGTTCCTTTCCCAGTCAAGTTCAAAGTCCAAAAATGACAAAGTCCTTTAGTTATATTGTGGTGGAAAAATGGAAAATAGGAAAAAATGGTATGGCAAGAAATACCAATGACGGCAGTATCAATAGCAGTGGCCACAGCAGCAGCAAAAAAGGCAACCCAAAGAAGTAACCTATAGAAGCAGCCCCTCCCACATAAGAGCAGTCCCTTTTATACCCTACTTCTAGCTTACTACACAAAAAGTTGCAATCCTTGGGGGCAGGAATCACGCTAATTGGTCCATTTGAGGGGTGGTGATAATCACCTCATCGCCTTCCTTGTTCAAACTGGTTTCGGGGATAGTTAAGAGTACAACGGTTTCTCATGACCTTTGGGTAAAAGCAGTCCAATTTGTTCATTCATTTTGTTGCAATCCCGATGGTCACAATTTGGTTAGTCCTTTGTTGCTCATGTACTTTTCTCAATTATTCCCACGAATACACGCGGAGTCTTTCTTGGCACCCTCCTTATGGCAGGTCAACGCGACCTTGACATCTCTCACTCCGTGCACGGGCCGTACCCACGTGGTTCAGCTCCTTTATTTCTTCCGCTTAGAGGCCATCTTTAACTTATCACGTGACCTCATCTTGTCTCGGCAGCCATTTTCCCAGCATGGCCTAACAGGCCCGAACGAACTATCATAAGAACAAACACAATCAAAATTAAAACAAAGAAAATAAGCCTTTCTGTTTACCACCCGTCATTCTAAAGACCCGTGTTAGGTGATACCTAGCAGAAGCGACATTTAAAGCCATTTTACTTACCATCTGCATTCTTTGCCACAATACAATTCTACCATATAGCATAAATCATGCGATTTTACTCTAATTAGTACGCAAATCACAATATTAGTGTCAATCAACTTTACAATTGTAAATAAATTAAATTTTGCACAAATTGCGGTTACCCTGTATGTAGTGTTTACTAAAGGTGCATTTGTTGATTAATTCATGCTCCATCAAACAATTGGTATCGTTAATTCATTAAAAATCATTAATTTTCCAAAGAGGGGTACAAATTATTTTTATTTACCCTGCTCCATCAATAGCCATAAAGTGCAATGTGCCAGGAGGTCATAACAACCTATTATATTGACTATATGGGGCAAACTATGCCTTCATAGCTATGAGTCCTGCGTAAATCATCCAGTATCTAAACATCCATGCAAGCCCTAAACATCAAGGTAGATTTTAAAAACCCCACTATAAAGATAATACAATCCTCTTTTAACAGTTGGAGATACATAAGGGCCGGACGAGCCTGGGTTAAATTCAATCTTTTTAAAATTGGAACCAAGAAATGCTTCCTAGGGGTTTCATAAAATTTACATAAAAACATAAAATGCAGCAAATCCTGTGGAGACTGTCCGTCGCCGCCACAGGGAGCTAGCACTTGTCCTCTACTGCATCCAAGAGGATTAGCTAGCAGGAGGTGAAAAAGTTTCATCCGAAACCTAGTTAGTTAAAACCTCTCATGTATGAATAAAAAACCCATTAGGTACGGTTCAGCTGTGGGAGTAGTTTTAAGCATTAAAAAAGTACGGACACTTGGTTTCAACATCTCCTGGTTCTCCCTATCCAATTTCCTTGAAGATAAGAAGGCCATCCTAATTAATTCCACATCCTTCTTAACAATGGATTCGGGCTTAAAAAATAAATCAACTCGCCCTACCCCTTCAAGGCTACTCTTAATGTACTTAAGCCAGGGAATACGGAGTGCGTTGTCAAGGGACAGGCACTCTCTTAAGATTAGGTGGTTAAGGGATAACTCCTCATTCAGCCAGCACTTCAACCAGACCACAAGTGGGCGCAAAGCCAGGACATCACTAAGATAAGGAACCCCCAATTCCTCATGGGCCGCTAGGTTAGATATTCCGCGCGGAACGCACAACATGCGTTTCAGAAAATCATTCTCCGCCACCTGGAGAGAATCTGCAGCTACGTAGCCCCATATTTCACTTCCATAGGAAGCTATGGCCAAGCTTTTGGCTTGATATACTTTCAACATCGCTCCCGTTGGTTTCTTCCCTATTTTTGAAGCAAAGTTAAAAATTGCCGCATTCACCCGGGCCAGGTCCCCCCTTTTCCTTAAAATTAATGGGCCCCATTTTAACTGATCATCGAAAAGGACCCCTAAATAGGAAAAAACATTGGTGCGGGGAATTTTAGCAGGGCCAACACTAAAATCAAAACTTTTTTTAGGGCGTTGGCCCACTTGCATTATGTAAGATTTAGAATTATTTATTGCTAAATCCCTATCCGTCATAAAGGTAGGAAATGCCTTTAGTAAGGATTGCAGGCCTAGTGCTGTCCTAGCAATAAGGACCGCGTCGTCTGCATAAAGCAAGACGGGGATACCACGCCGCCCTACGCACGGAAAATCTACCCCAGTGGCCCTCAATGTACTGTCCAAATCGTTAATATAAAGGTTAAACAAGAATGGGGCTAGGATACACCCTTGCCGTACTCCCCTCTTTGTCTCCAGGTCCCCGGTGACCCTAAGGTCCTGAGAGAACCTGACATTAGCCTTAGTTGGCCTATGCAGGTCCTCCAAGAAATTAACAATACTGTTATCCACCCCCATAGCCCTCATGGACTGCCATAGTTTGACCCTGTTGACACAGTCAAAAGCTGATGACAAGTCCATGAAGGCAAGATAAACAGTGAATGCGCGGCTACATGTTGTCCGGCTGGATTTCTATTCCTCGATGCCCCGTGCTATGCATTGAGATGATCTATCAGCTCCGATAATTCCTAATCACCCAGGATTATTCGTATTATTCTTTTTAACAAAGTGTTTCGTTTTTCTAATTATACATACAAATTTGCCTGGGTGGTCCGCAATTTGAGTTCCTGTATGGTACTTATTTATCTTTATAAGCACCACACATCTCGTTTTTAGAAATTGAATTTATATAGAACTCCTGTTAGTATGACCCTTTTGTGTTCTTCTATCCTTACCCTAGAGGCAATCAAATAACCTGTGGTTGGTTCCAAAAATATCTATTTTGGTTCCATTAGTATATCGCTTTAGTATTTTTCTGGCTGTCCTGAAGAAGGCGTATATACGCCGAAACGCGCGTTGACAAAAAAAGAACTTGTCCACCATATAGCCATGATGCCACAAAATGAGACAAACAATTTATATTTACATTTGAGTGTTTTATATGTATGAAATATTTGTATTTAAGTGTTTTTGTATGTATAAATGTATTTTATGTTTTTGACATGTTATCAAATAACATAACTGTTTTTATTATGAACTTATTAATAAAATGAACTTTTTAATATATTTTCAGTACACTGAGTCCACTTGTTTATCAAATAGTCAGATATGAGCCATTGTATGACTAGATAATTGCCTAGGCTTTTTGCTCTCACCTGGCAAGATAAACAGTGCCAGGGCGGGCAACAGTATATTTACTCAGTAACATGGATAGGTTGAGACACTGGGCCACAGTTGAATGTCCCAGCCGAAATCCATACTGGACATCCGACATGATCTTATGCTCCATGTGGATAGTCTCTGCAAAAGAATACGTCCTACAACCTTAACCACTGAGTCAGAGAGAGATTGGCCTGTAGCAATGTGTGCTATTCTTGTCACCCTTCTTAAAAACGGGAACTATAGTGGAAGAGGCCCACGACTGGGGACAACCATTCTTTGCAGCTGCGTTAAACACAGCCGTCAATACCGGGGCCCAGAACAAAGGATTGGACTTAAACAGGTCCGGGGGGATACCATCAGGACCCGGCGCCTTATTGGTGGATAGCCCGGCAATACCTTCCACAACATCACCTTGTTCGAAATTCATTACAGGGGCATTCAAGTCCCGTCCTTCTTGGTAAGTATGCTCCGTGGGGCTATCAAACATAGATTTAAAGTGGAGCACCCATTCCTCCTCAGTGATAAGCGACTCTAAGCCCCCCCGCTTCTTGATCAAAGAGGGGGCGATTCACCACCTGCCAAAACCTTGAGCTATTCCTGAGGGTGCTAGAATCAAGCAACTCCCTCCAAGCCTCCTCCTTCAAGGCACCCTTCCGTCTAGCCAGAGCTGATTTATATTCTTTACGGCACACACATACCTCAATTTGATTTCTTGGTTTGGCTGCCAGCGCTTCCCTCAACTTTTTCGCTGCCTTGGAGCAATGAGAGTCAAACCATCTAGGGCCAGCGGTGGCCGTTCTGCCAGCTGGGGCGCTTAGAATTTCTCCAACTTTTCGTGCTATGGATTCGTACGCGCCAATAACTTCCCCAGAGGAAGAACCTTCACAGGTGCCTAGTGCAAACTCAGGAGCACAAAGTGCATTTACTTCACTATAAAATTTGTCTGGGGAAATCTGGGACCATTTAAGCCGGTGTTTGCCATCAGTTGATCTAAGTATGCCCTTCCTAGTATCCATGCCAATTCATGCTGATAATGGGCCCTGCATATACACACAGAGAGGGTTGTGGTCACTGTGTTCACTCTCAACAATATTAAAACCATGAAATAGGGTTTGCAGGGAAGAAGAAATTAAAATAAAATCTATAAACGACCCCCTACCGCTCCCTTTAAAAGTAGGCACAGGAAATATAGTGTGCGGGGCCGTTAAGGACATCAAGGCCATCATGTCTAATTCATTTAACAGATTATTCAACGAGACTCCCTGGGCATGATGTTCAAAATGGAGTCCCTTCATACGGGGACAGCCTAACTCAGATACACAGGTCATCATTGGATTTCCACAAGGATGAATATTAAAATCCCCAAAAAACATGAGGTTATGTAAATAGAGCCGAAAGACTGTCTTATAAATGAGCCCAGGGCGGAAATGTTACAAACACTGTGTTGGCTGGTCACAGAGTTATAGAAATTAATGAGTCCCCATCTAGTGTCTCCCTTTTTGACTACCAAGGCTAGTATTCCTGGATTTGAGGTCAACACAACCTGGAACTGACAATCGACCGCCAAGGATATATATAAAGCTAAACCTCCCTTGGATCTTCCACTCACAGAAGAGGTAGCTGGGACAAAAAAAGCTTTATAGCCTTCCAAAAATAGATCACAATCCACCGACCATGTTTCTTGGAGACTAATTACAGGGAATTGCTTCACAAATTGCACCCATGATGGATCTCGGAGCTTATTTGCCAGTCCTGCGATGTTCCATGATAACAAATTGTAGGGTAGATCACCTAAGCACCTCTCAGCTACCTCTATTAAGGGCTCTGGATGTACTGCAGGCTCAGGGAGCGTAGAAATCTTTAGTCAATCACACTCCTCCAACCCTGTTAAAGCAGAAAATCTATTATTTAATTCCAGCGAGGGGCAGGCACCCACCGAACCACCTGTTGCGAATGATGTATGAACCATGGAAATAGGCTGTTGCCTTGAATACATTTGTCCGCCCATCCACAGAAACGGCCATGGGGGCATTATAATGCATTTCCCTTGACACAGCAGGATTGTAGAAAAAACCCAAGGGAAAGGCCCTGATGCCGGATCCAGAGTTAGAAGGGGCATGGCATGGGTCCCCAGCTAAGATCCTGCCCGCAGTGAAAGGGTTATCAAAGCTTACAATGACACAGTCACCCGTGCCCATTTTACGTGAACTCCCAATCCAACTTACCCTGCGGGCCTGAGAATGTTTTTAGGCACCTGGGCACCCAAAACGATGTTATGTGCAAACCAATGAATTAGTTTATTTTTCAGCTGCCCGAAATCTTCGCTGACCCCTCGGGGGAGAGAAGAAACATTCCCCAAAACCACCACATAGGGAGTAGATTCCGGTGGCAGGTCTAATACCGGGAGACTCGATGGCTGTATTTCCCTTTTCTGCTGCCTCCCAACCCTATGCGGCACAGAGGAACCTGCTCTTGGGGGGGGGAGGTCCAGTACGATCTGGGACATTAATCTCACTAGGCACGATGTTGTTGGTGCTGGTCTCATCTAATGCCTGTCTAGGTACAGTAGAACTGCCAGATAGGCCCACCCCCGCACCAGTCCTCGTGTTTTTTAACGGCACTACGCTGGGCTTCGAGCTAGTTACCAGTATAACTGAGGGTTTACAGCTAACCAGCTCCTCCAACTTCAATAATCTAGCTTCTACAGTGCTCACTTTCTGCAGTATAGGATCCAATAAGGTTGATATCATGGTTTCAAGCCTACCCCAAAAGTTCCCCTCCTGAGTGCTGTCAGCAAGCTGCCCTAGAGCCACATGCACCGTAGGAATCGCGGGGCCCTCGTTAGTATCACTTACAGTGGTGGCTGATGGTGCTTTCTTCCCAGTTATTCGCTGGGCAGGTTTACTTTGTCTGGAGGTACCTCGGCTCTTCCTTTTTTTGGATGGGGGTTCATTAATGTAGTCTGACCTAGGTTTAGCTTTCTGCCCTCTAGTCATAACTTTAGGTCTAACGGGGCTAGGTTCTAGGTCAGTAGATGGAGATGAAACAATGTCTGTCACTGGGTCCAATACAACATATGGGGATTGACTAATCCGGGATGGGGATACCTCGAAGTTTGTTACCACAACAGATTCAGGAATTGCGGGAGTTAAAGAAAGTCTGCTCTGAGAAGGTAGTGGCTCAAGAGATAGCCTTCGCTCAGTAAGCTTGATCTCATTAATGAGGGCTGATTCCGCCCTCAAGAAGAAAGCATCTAGGGTCCCTACCACGCCCTTACCTATGCTGGGCTTATGCTTACTCATATCTACCGTGGTTATACACACCATGTTATACAAACAATACAATGCTGTTCCACCAATAACACAAAGTCCCGTAATCGGGAAACCACGTCCCGCAAAAATATGACAAGCGCTGAGGGCCGTGCACCAATGGGTGTTACTACCGAAAAGTCACAAAATGTCCCTCAGAGCAAACAACCTCAGATTCTACAATGCAGGGAGCCCACTAAAATAACCAATCGGACTAGGGCCAAACTGAATTGGGAAATCAAACATGGGGCTCACAGTACCTTTTAGTTCACTCCCAGTTACCGGACACCCTCCTCAGGGCTAGGAGTTAGGGGGGTGGCCCTGCACTGCCTCTTCCTGTCACTGACGGCCAGGGCGGGCAGCGGGAGGCCGGCTCGCCTTTTGTTGCGCCTCCGGGCGATGACGTCGTCAGCAGGCGTCCACCAGTGCCTGCTGCACTCTGCAGGTCTTGGCGGCGAGGTGGGAGAAGGCGGCAGATCCTTCTCCCACCTCGCCGCCAAGACCTGGAACACCCTCCCCACCAACCTCCGACAGACCCAAGACCTACTGGCCTTCAGAAGACTCCTCAAGACCTGGCTCTTCGATCAGTAGCAGCACCACCCCCCTCTTCCCCCAGCGCCTTGAGACCCTCGCGAGTATGTAGTGCGCTTTATAAGTGACATGATTGATTGATTGATTGATTGCTGGGAGTTGAAGTCCCTATGCTGTTCCCCTCACGGCAGGACCATGGCACTTCGCGCAGACAAGCCGTTCCCCTCACGGCTTGCAAAGAGAAGGGAGGGAAGCTAGGAAGCCGTTCCCCTCACGGCTGTGGCAGAATGCAGGTAAGCGCGTCCCGCGCAGCGGGAGGCCGGCTCGCCTTTTGTTGCTCCTCCGGGCGATGACGTCGTCAGCAGGCGTCCACCAGTGCCTGCTGGGAGTTGAAGTCCCTATGCCGTTCCCCTCACGGCAGGACCTTGGCGCTTCACGCAGACAAGCCGTTCCCCTCACGGCTGGCAAAGAGCAGGGAGGGAAGCTAGGAAGCCGTTCCCCTCACGGCTGTGGCAGAATGCAGGTAAGCGCGTACCGCGCAGCGGGAGGCCGGCTCGCCTTTTGTTGCGCCTCCGGGCGATGACGTCGTCAGCAGGCGTCCACCAGTGCCTGCTGGGAGTTGAAGTCCCTATGCCGTTCCCCTCACGGCAGGACCTTGGCGCTTCGCGCAGACAAGCCGTTCCCCTCACGGCTGGCAAAGAGCAGGGAGGGAAGCTAGGAAGCCGTTCCCCTCACGGCTGTGGCAGAATGCAGGTAAGCGCGTCAGAAATCAATCAATGCTTTTTCCCCTCTAGAATTAGGTACAGAATATAGTGTCCGATAGGTACCTGCGCCACTTCAAAGTCAGCTTCTATCTGCTACCATGTTATTTAAAATCGCTGTACGCTCTTGTTTGTAATCTTGGGTATGACCTTAACTAGGGGTCACCTTTGCCAACTGATGATCTGTTATTATGCTAATAACAGGATTTCATGGGTGCTAACCGATTTCTGGTACGGAACTGTATCTAATTTAGCCAAGCAAATGATTTGACACCTACAGCATGTTATTCTGAAACGAAAACATTAGTTGGAGTGAGAGAAAAGCCGCAAGCAACGCATGTGCCTCTCTTAGAAAAGGTTTATTGCTCCATTATAAAATCATGACATTTCCCAGCCGGCCATGCCTCTGAGAAGTTGGCTGAATGCCTTGCATGTGACTGACTTTACCCTGGTCCTCCAGGTCATACAGTCATCCGGCTGCTAGGTAAGCTAATGATTTTGGAAAGGTAAATTGACTCATTTGCTCATTTCAAAGAAGCTCTGATCCCACGCCTGGTGTTTACATTAAATTAACTTCAGGGTGTGGGGACTAGCTTGAGTAAACTGGATATCTGGATAAACAGCTCTACAGGAGGCTTTGTCAGGAAAGGATGAGAAAGGCCCGCCTGACAGCCAGAAATCCTTCATTTGAATCGAAGAGGAGTTTTGTGTTTGAGCCATGCACATGCAGTACCCTGCTACTTTCCCCTAAGTCCTATGGCTTGGACCTACTACGCAGAGGAGCTCCCCAACCAAATGCTAACGTTTGCCCCCACCCCTCTGTGCTGCTCTTTGTCTGACATACATTCTTATGCTTTCATGTATCCCTTCCCATATGCTAATCTATACTAAGCTCTTCCTGATTACCCTTCACCCCTGACTTCACCTGCCACTCCCTATGATGTGGTTATCCTCACCCGCTGATTGCTCCTGGGTACCACGCACCTCTTGGCATGTGTGCCACCTATGCCCATCATGCCATTCTTGCTGGTTGTCTTGACTCTTGATCAGCTACATGCTTTGATTGAGGAGTCTGTCTTCTTAAGAATTGCATTGAAGAACACCTAGTAAAAGTTTTTTTCTGAATTATAATTTTTAATTCATTATGCATGTTTATTTGCATATATATCTCTTTAAGAAATCGATGTATTCTTTCAGATATTTAGAAAATAACCAACCAGATAATTAAGTGTTAATATGATGAAGAAGTGTAACCTTTGTGTAACATGCACTGGCAAAACCAATATGTCTGCCATTCAGCAGCGGCCCGTGCAGGTAAGAGTGGTGGGGCCGGATTGGGGGGGGGGTGGGGTTTCGACAGACGACGACGAGCGAAAATTAATTATTTATTCAATTTTCCCTTGTGGTCGTTTGTCGAATCCCCCCAAAGTGGCCCCACCGCTCTTACCTGCACAGGCCGCTGATGGTGCCACTGTTGGCCTGCCTTAAGCAGTTCTTGTTTTGTTCTGTCATGGTTTATGCAAAACTTTGTTGCTGGGGAAGCTGTCGGCCCTCATAACTCTAAAAAACATTGGCTTAAGTCTACAGGTCTCACTGAGAGCCACAGCTGACCTTTCTACATTCAGGAAACACCTTAAAACATGGCTTTTTAGGGACTAATCTCATGTTTTCTGACCTGCCCACTGTCCAGTCCCAGCTCCAGGACACTCTTTTCTGAGTAGCTTTGCGCTATACTAAATCCTCCTCATTCATTCATTAAAGCAAAAATCATTTTTGGTGTCAAAAAAGCACACATGAGCATAGTAGTCCCTGGCACTGAAGGCAACTACTTTGTGATTGAATGTGCTCCTTTTCAAAGCGCAGCATGCCGAAACTCATAGGGAAATCGGCCACTGGCTGTAGTGGGCTGACCCACTTCCCCATGATACATGCTGTAGTGGATGGAAGAAAAATGCGAATGACAGAACCACGTACTAATGGATGAAGTCTGACTAAAAACCCCAACAAGCAACTATGGGCCTGTTTTATATATTGGTGGACGGAGTATTATGTGTTGGTTTCAAAAGATGGGCAGATAGAGCGGGTTGGAAAGATAGATAGAGTTCAATAGATAGACAGATAAGATAGATAGGGTTGAAATGGTAGATAGCGAGGCTTGAAATTGTAATTATAAAGAGAAGGTTGAAAAGGTAGATAGAGATGGTTGAATAGATAGATTGGGAAGGTTGAATAGATAGCAAAGGTTGAATAGATGGAGAGGGTTGGATACATAGAGAGGGCTGGATAGATGGAGAGGGTTTGATAGATGGAGAGGGTTTGATAGATGGAGAAGGTTGGATAGATGGAGAGGTATGGATAGATGGAGAGGGTTGGATATATAGATAGGACTGAGCAGATAGAGGGTTGAGTGGTTGAATAGATAGATAGATAGATAGATAGATAGATAGATAGACAGGCAGACATGGCGGCTGTTCCTTCAGGTATCTGACTCCTAAACTCGGGAACTCTCTACCGCTCTATCTGCACCAGTCGCCTAGTGAGGCTAACTTCAGAAAACAACTGAATACATGCTTGTTCTAATTCAGCTCCCCTGACCTTACAAATCCAAAAAACATAAACATATTCCTCACTGGCAACGAGTATGGGATACAAGTGCACCAAAATGACAGCAGCAGAAAAGTATTTGTGAACATGATTGTTGTGGAATAAATCATAAGAGGGATATGTCAACACAGCTACACCTCAGAAAACATCAAACGTACAGTTGATCAATGGACTCAAGTGTTGATGTCATCCTGGCCATATTGTGTAAGACTTACTTGTATTGTATGTCTCCATTGTTAGTCGTGCTGTTGGCCTAGGCAGTCAGTGCTCCTAGTTCAAAGTATGTGTGTTCTAGTGAGATATTCTGCACATAGAAAGGGGTACTTTGAAAAGTCTCGGCATGCAAACTCTTCAGTTGACATTGCGTTTCAATAGCAGAGACAATGTTGCGTTCCAACATGCAGGATCTTCTGTTGGCAATGTCTTCCAAGAGCAATGGTGGTGCTGCCTCCAGTGGAACATTATACCTGAAGGAGAGCATGGAGAGAATTGATGGTGACGTAAAACGCATAGGTGAGAACATCAGACGAGGAGGCCATTTTAAAGTGTTGAACAATTGTGACCTTTAACTAACTGATATCTTCCTACTGTGAGTAACGGTTAGGAGTAAAAAAACCCATAGAAATAAAACATTTCGAAGCAAGAAACAATTGTTTCTAGTCTGTTAGAAGTGACAGTTTCACTGATCAAGAAATCGGGACAGAATGTTATCAGGACTGTGTCTGAAAGTAGTTGAAGGGATGATATTTAAAAAAAAAAAAAAAAAGACTTTTGAGAAAAAAATGGATTACTTACCTATGTGGTTTATGCTGGGAGCATTTTGATGGAAGGCAAAATATGGCAATAATTAATTTGAGAATTGGTCCATTGTGTTAGAATTCTTGTTTGTACTGCAAAGTAGTGAGCAACAGATACAATAATAGAAACAGAAGCCTTCTGGAATCTAATCAGACACTGGAGTGAGACGGTTTGGTGGCTTTTGGTTATTGTATTGGATACTGGTGTGTGTGTTATTTGCTGTTGGGTGTATTTGGTTTTTATAAATATTTTATTGAATATTTGACATGTTTAATGCATAAACACAGCATAACTTAATGGAGGTATGTTTTCACAAAATTTTTTAAGAAGAGCCAGCTGACCAGGCTCCTTACGGTCTTGAATTAATGGCACGCAAAGTAGTATGAGGCTGTTCCAGATTTATAATATGTTGGTCAGCGCATTAAAGTAACCAAAAGGCATACACACACATTTAGGTAGTTCAGGTTGGAATGGAAAATCATATTTTATGTCATGCATGAGATCACAAAAGTCTACAATATCACATACAGTCTATAACTGGGATTAACATCTGAAGCAATAACAATGGGGTCCCATATTTAAGGGGTCATTCAGACTCTGATGGACATATAGCCCACCCAATTTAGAGATTTCCTCCTGCCTGAAGAAGATCTCTATGCCTTGGCGACTTCTTTGAAGGCACTTAAAGTTTGCTGAACAGCCGCCATGGCTCATGTGACCTCTCAGCAAACTTTTTTGTTTTACATAAATACACTCCCAAAGAAGAAGTTTGTTTTAGTAAAACAAAAAGTGAATGACCCTGGTATTCTGGAAGTTTTCTTCCAGGATGTAGGGGTATTTTGTTCTGTTTGGAACAACCAGGCTTTTCCTGTGAGGGAATGCTGTTCAGATACACAAGATTTGTACCACATTAACCAGATTAGTTTACAAGGGACATCAGGGAATAATAAAGATAAATGAAAAACTAATGGGGTAGTGGAGAGGCTCAACAAGACTCTTAAAGAAAGCACACAATTAGCTATATGCAAAGGAAAAAAACAGGAAGGACGATTGATTGGCCACTGACAGGGTTCCTTTATGGCTTTTCAGGATACAAAAACCCAAAATTGGATACAGTGGAAGAAGAGTTTAGAGAGGGTTATAACTGAGATTGAATGGAGGCAGACTGAAGTAAACAAATAGCATTGCAGGAAGGACGAATAAGACAAACCAAATGCTGTTCCTAACAAGACTGAGAGTAAGTGAGTTGGTGAAAGTTCCTGTAGGAAGGAATGATTGGTCTAAATTCACAAATCTATTAGTGATTGTCAAAATATTTAAGAATACTTAAAGAATATTTAAAAAATACAAGATGGGAGAATAAGGAACTTGACCCAGTTTTCAAAATGTGTGAGTCAAAACCAGGATTTGTGTGGCATTGTTCTTGGTGAGAGTGGTGTTGGTTATTTTAAGTTATTTTCTGTGACTCTTCTATCTCTATTATTGCATACTCTTTATCTTCATGTTTAAGGCAGTGGCGCTGTGCCCCCCCACCCACCGCTTTAACAGCTAAAGTGGGAGTTGTCTCTGGGCCCCACGGCCTGGGAAAATGTCCCTCTAAAACCTTTATGTTTTGGGGTTCTACAGACAAAAGCTCCTAATTACGTGTTCCTACCAGACCTGGACTAAGACGAAAGGGTCTGAGTGAGCCAAGTTAATTTAAGGAGACTGGGAAAGAAATGATAGCAAACAGAGTGAGACGAGACAGAAAGGTAAGAGAGAAAATAAAATGACAAAAGAAAGGAAGATTGGAAGTCAAAACCAGAAAGTATGCAGGGTAATTATGAATGAACGGTTAAAAGGATGGATGGATGGAATGGTGAAAGGATGGAAGAAGTGTGCACGGATGAAAAGGTAAGTGAGCACACAAGAACTGAGGTGGGTGGGAGGTCGAATTTATAGAAGGGTGGCTATAAAGGTAAATGAAATAATTCTAGGAAGGGTAGGATTTACTTGCATCGCTCTGTCTCTGTCATTGGAGGCTTATTCGAAGTGGGGCGCATTTTAATTTTCAGTCTACGCCCTTGGTTTAAGGTTTTGTTTGTGTTTTGGAACAAGGAAGATATGCAGTATTGTTCTTTGGCATGGAACATTCAGGTGTAGGATATCCATGCAGTAAGGTTCTAATGCATAGGCAAACAGTTTTTGCTATTCCCTCTGTACTCAGTTGCTGACTGAGAAGTGTATGGAGCGTACGTAAATAAAAAAAATTTGAATGTGCATTTTGTAATCTTCAATTCCACGAGTGATTCTTCATTCTAGAGCCTGCTTTCGGGGGAAAAACAAGATTTTGAAACCATAGAAATGCCAAAATATACATTTAATGTGGTTCTGTTTTTTTTAGTTCTTACCTGTGAGAGAACCTGCTTGCTTGATGTGACTGTGAGTGAGGGCATCTCTGGTGCTGTTATACTTGTGCAAAATGAGATTTATTTGAAATGCCATGGTTAACATTCTGCCTGGTTTTGAACCGGGGCCCTTTCAATTGTAAGGTGAATGTGATAAGCATTTCATCACTGCATTCCTACATCGTCTCTGCTGACCCACAACTTTTGAATTCCACTGTTCTTCGTGATTCGCTTGCGTTGCTTTGTGCTATCTGAATTAGCCGTTTGTACTTCCCCTTCATTCTACCCTGCATTGCTGGACGTCCTGGCCCTTTTTGCAGGTTTATCGCCAAACTTTTGCCTTGTGCTTCCTATTTATCTGACCTTGTTTTTGTTGGCTATAGGACTCTGGGCACTTTACCACTGCTAATCAGTGCTAAAGTGCATATGCTCTCTGCGTAAATTGTGAGTATGATTGGTTATCCATGATTGGCAGATTTGATTTACTGGTAAGTCCCTAGTAAAGTGCACTGAGTGTGCCAGGGCTTGTAAATCAAATACTACTAGTGGGCTTGCAGCACTGGTTGTGCCACCCACATGAGAAGCCCTGTAGATGTGTCTCAGACCTGCCACTGCTGTCTGCGCGCACAGTTGTAAACTACCATGTCGACATGCAAGTGCACCCATTTGCCAGGCCCTAACCTTCTCTTTTCATAAATGAAAGGCACCCCATAGGTAGGCCCAAGGTAGCCCTGTGGGCTGGGTGCAGTGTATGTGAAAGGTAGGACATATACTAGTGTGTGTTACATAACCTGATAGTGAAATACTGTGTATTTCGTTTTTCACTGTTGAAAGGCTGTCTGTCCCATAGGTTAACATGGAAGCTGCCTTGTAACATCTTGCAAGTGTAACTTTCCTTTGGGACAAGATAGAGAAATTGAGTTTAGGCTCTCTGAACTCAGAATTTGATAACACACCTTCTAGTAAAGGTGGTTTTTAAATTGTGTGTTTGAAAATGCCACTTTTGGAAAGTGGGCATTTTCTTGCTTTACCATTCTGTGTGCCTCTGACTTTGTGTATTCACCGTCTGGTTTTGGAGTGACAGGAGCTGGAGATGTGCATTCATTCTAGACAGTCACAAGGGGGGTTGAGGTGTGTCCTGCCTTGCTTGGGTGACTCATAGCCAGGCTGAATAAACCTGGGCTGCATTTAGAGTGGTGGGAGGAGTTTTTTTATAGCACCTGAATGGGCTGTCTCTCCTTTGCACAATGCTGTCTCCGCCCTCGTGGTCAAGCTGGACCAGGGAGGACATAACTGGTTTGTACTGAGCTCAGGGACTCTGAAACAAAGACTTCAATGATAAAATGGAGATTAAGTATTGGACCTAAAACCCCAGGACTTTAGATTACTTCGGGAAACAAGAGTACCCTGCCAAGAAGAAGAAGAGCTGAAGAGCTTTGTGAGGAGCTCCGCCTTTTCTGTGTGAGGGGTGGGTTGGCCTGCAGTTTCTGCTTCTATCTGTGGGCAGAGGAAAAGGACTTACTCCTTTTGCCCAGCTGTGGTATCCTGCTTGGGAAGGTCTCCAAGGGTGTGTGTGTGCTTGCCTCCTGTTGGAAGTCTGAGTGAAATCAAATACTTCAAGAAAGATCCTTGCTAGATCCCAAAGTAACCTGCCTGGAAGGAGAGCTGAAAACTGTGTTAGGAGGGCTGCACTTGCTGTGTGTGGGGGTGGGCCGGCCTGCAGTTGCTGATTCTGTCTGGAACAGGAGAAGGACTGGACTGTCCTTATACCCTTTTGCAAAGTAAGCATGTGGAGAGTGCTTCCCCTTTCACGAAGGAGCACCCTAATCCAGCTCGTGTTGAGCTCTGCACTGTTCTTCACAATCAGAGCAGCAGGAGGGGAGAGCTTTTCGGTGAGGAAGGGCTATCCCTCACCCCGGCCGTGACCGGCATGTGGTGAGCCCTTCTACCCCAGCCTGTATCGGCGTGGGGGCACCGCTGTAAGAAGGAGCCGCCAACGCGATTCCCAGCATTGAGAGGTTGCATAGCAACCCTCAGCAGCGGAGTGCGGCCTCGCCCTATTCCCAGGCGAATGAGGATTCTGGCCCGGAGTGTCGGCAACTGTTGGGCCTCATGAGGGAGGCAGCCAACATTGCTAAACCGGCACCTAAACTGAGGGAGACACAGGAAGACACGGGCAGACACACCCGCATTTTAAATAGCAGCACTACTTTCACGAGCCGCGCCGGAGGCTCTGCCCGGTGTAGGGGGATTAAGTTACTGCCTCCTCCCAAGCCGGCTGCACGAGACCGGGAGAGGTCTCCCCCGTATTCCCCTAGGTATTTGCACACAGGGGCCCGCAGCTGCACTGCAGGGACGCCGGCAGCTTTCTTTGGAGCTGGGGGTTAACCAGCGACGGGGGATATATGTGTCCCCCCCCACTCCTTCTGGTGGCATACCTGTGGGGGATTGAGCCCCTTGAATTGGTTGCAGCTGCCCTGGGGTTATTCTGGACGCAGGGGCCCAAGGAGTGTCTCTCCTCTATAGTCTACCTTGTGTGTCCCACCTCTCAGGTTTGCAGACATACCTGGGGGCACGTATTCATGATTCGACACATCGGAGTGAATCCTTCATGGAGGACTAGACAGTGAGTTGATTTCAGGGAAGCCCCTGTGATTACCGTATTCCCTGTAATAGGGGAGCAGATGCTTCTGCGCCCCACGTGGTGGAGGGGAAGTACCACATCAAGTGTAGGGGGGGTGCAGGGATGCTGCACTCTATGTTGCTATAGTAATGTTTGGTGATGTATATGGTTCTGCTGTATTTATGTCCTGATATTATGATTTATGTCATTTTATGCCTTGTGATAAAAGGATAACGAGCATTCTTTCAGGAACTGCATATTACGTACAGTGATGGTGTTTTTTTTTATGACGTGTGCAACTTATAAGTCATACATTATTGCACTACCTGTGATGGTATGACAATTGCCTAGCTGGTAAAGTGATTTATGATTTATGTGATTGTGGTCAAAGTGTTTATATACAATAGACAAGATATTTTTATATACTACTGTGTGGAGTATCTTTTGTGAAGTATTTATTGTGTCACTGGTGTGTGTGTGTTTTGTGCAAATGCTTTACACATTGCCTCTAGGATAAGCCTGACTTCTCTGCCAAGCTACCAAGGGGGTGAGTAGGGGTTATCTCAGGTGTGTAGCCAGGGGCAGCTCCTCCGCTAAGGCGGAGGAGAGTCGCCCCACTCCCTTCCAGCACGACAAAAAAGGAAAAATAAAATGGGAATAACGCAATGTTATTATCATTTTATTTTTCTGTCCTGAGGCAGTTTTGTGGGGCAGGGCTGGGCTGCGCAGGGGGGAAGAATGGTGACATCCTCTTAAGTGCGCATGAATGTTTGGCCGGCCCTCTGGGGCTGGCCAAACATTACCTCCTCGTAAGTCTTCCTCGCCAACAAAATGAGCTTCAGTTCCACACCAGAACCTTCCAAGCAATTTTATGCTCTAGTCCCCCCATCCCTCCCCAACATGCTGACCTCCTTCACTCTTGACCCAGTACAAGAGGAGGCACGACCCGCCCCACTTCCTGTTCAACTACCAAGGCCAGTAATATCCACATGAAGCCACATGAAGCCGATTGCCGAACTGGGAGGGAGGGATGGGAACTCATGTGGCGGGGAAGACTACACTCAGAGTAATGAAGATTACCGGTATGTAACCGGGGCATTCATGTGCACTTAGCATGTGCTGCACACAGGCTGCATTACAGCCGGGGTGGAGAACATGCCCAGGCTTCTATTCCCCATCTGAGCACCAAACCATGGCACTCAGACCAATCACCCCGGCATTGCAGCGTTGTGATTGGCTTAGGGGAGCCTGGGTGCTTACCAATCACAACGCTGCATTGCAGCATTGTGATTGGCTCAGGGGAGCCTATCCAGCTTCCTGAATGTTCCAGCAGAAGCCAGAAAGAGGACTGAAGAGAAGCAGCGGCCGGCTGGCCGGCTGCTAAGTGATTTTTATTTACAATTTTTTCTCCCCCCTTCCCCTTCCCCGTCTCCCGCCCTCACCGCCCCTGCCCCACTACTGATTCGCTGGACCAGCCGCGACGGTGTGTAACTCTCTTACTCTGACTAGAGTGGTGGGTTCTGCAATGCTTAGGTGCATACCCTAGCCAACCAGAAACCACATTTCAAACAGTCTGTTTGAGCAAAGTGTTCGTGTGCACCTTCTCCTCTGCATCACCTGTCTGTTTTCTTCTGTGGCATCCTAACACAAGTGGCCTTTAGCACTAGGCTTCCTTCCTGACAAGCCCCCCTCATGTTCATTAAGGCCAGCACAATCTGTGCCAGCTCAAGCTGTTGGCGGCACAAGCTGCAATCTCTTTGCTTTCCAAAACGTTTGCTTAGCAAGCCAAGCAAGGGTCTTCTTGTGTTACACAATCTTTTGGTTTATGTGTCCTTTTTGAAAGGCCACAACACCACTTTGTGTAAACGAGGGTGCATATGTGGTAACCATTCACCTGCCATATTAGTGTTCAGCAATGGTTTCTTCATGTTTCTGCTAGCCTGGACAAAATAGCTTTGCCACATCCCCCGTCTTTATATTTCCGGGAGTTGTTTAAATAAAATAAAAAGACAATATGTGTGTAGTATACATACGAATGCAATGTCCTGTTGGTTAGTGTGCCCGTACGTCTCGTACTGTGTCACGAGATGCACACACCATGTTGTATTTATGGAATTTGTTTATGCTTGGATTTGACTGCGTTTCTGCCCGTTAGTTCTTCGTTAGAATGTGATTCATTCTGATTGCAAGTCGCACGGTGTAGGAGGTCAGTTGCGAGGTCTCATATATATGAGACACAATAAAGTCTCCATCTTTCAATCTCTATCTGTGTCCTCCTTGAATTTCATTTGTGGATCGCCACTCAACATTTTTGGCAAGGGAAAAGAATGTAACTTGGTTTCTGACGTTTTCCGATGCTTGTCAGAAACCAAGCACATTTCACAATCAGACACCCATTTATTAACATGGGCATCCATTCCCGGCCACCAATAATACTCTTTGGGGTTGCGTACAGTGGCTGTTACTCTGAGGTGATCTTCATGCGAGATGTTACACAAAGACTTCCTCAGCGCCACAGGTGGACCAGAAGATCATGTCTCACCAGAAAACCTTCCACGATGGACAATTCACTGGTCACTTGGGCAAAGGTCTTCAAACTGGACTCTAGATTCTTTTTTTGGCCAGCCTTCTTTGACAAACTTAAACACCGTCAGCAAAATAGTGTCTTTTTGCAAGGCTTCTAACCAATCTTCTTTAGAAATAGCACAATCATGACTGATGCTTTCATCTCACACTAGTTCAACAACACACTCCACATCATCCACCAATCTGCCAGACACATCAGCTTCCAAAGGCCTCTGCAAGAGGTAGTCAGCCCTACCATTTTTGCCTCCTGATGGATAATTAATGCAAAAGTTGTACTCTTGTAGCCTGGACAGAATTCTCACCAACCTTGCCAACGCCTTTCCAACACCATTACCGATGAGCATGTAAATCAATGGTTTGTGATCTGTGCACACCTCAAATTTAGTGCCCCTATTAGAAATGGGGGTCTCTAGTTGGCCAGGGCTTGCACCTTTGTCCAAGTAGGGACCCTTATTCCTAGTCAGGGTAAGGGAGTTACACTCCTAAAATAACCCTTGCTCACACCCTGGGTAGCTTTGCACGAGCAGTCAGGCTTATCTTAGAGGCAGTGTGTAAAGCATTTGCACAAAACCAACAGTAACACAGTGAAAGCACTACAAAAGGACACCAAACCAGTTTAGAAAAATATCCAATATTTTATATACTTAAAACAAAACGATAAAAATCCACAATACAGTACTTAAAAAGGTATATTTTGTAAGAATACTAGAAAAACACAGTTCGTATGAGTCAGTAGCTCCATCCAGGGCTACCACGATGCTGAAAGCAACAGAGTCTAACAGTTCCAGCCGACCGCTTCAGTACGGGCCAACGAAAACGTGAACAGACTCGGTAACAGTACCTTTCTCGTTGCGACTGACACGGTGGTGCGAGCCGGTCATGGCAACCTTCGCGGTTGCGTTGCAAAATGGAAGCAGTGCAGGGCGCAGTGTCCTCTCGATGCGGTGCAGGCAGCGGCTCGGTGACGATCGTCCAGACGGCGTCGGTGGGACCAAGGCTTACGGTGCAGGGCGAGACGGTGCCCGATGCGGTGCTGGCAGGTTGAGGTGCAGGCGACAGAGCCGGTTAGCGGGAGATGGCATCGGTTGGCTCAGACGGCTGTGTGGGACGAGGCGGTGCGTCGTGAAACTAATGAGCGGTGCCCCCAGCCACGATGCGGTCACGGGTGTCGAAGTCAGCAGCAGCGACAGCGTCGGTGAGACCAGGATTGCGAAGTGAAGCGAGGCGGTGCGGAGTGCGGTGGCTGCAGGTCACGGTGCAAGCAGCGGCTCGGTGGCGGCGGCATCGGTCGTTGGTGAGACCAGGGTTGCGGTGCGAGATGCAGACGGTGCGGTCTGCGGTGCCGTCAGGACACAGAGCCAGAGACGGAGTCGGTTGCATTTCTCTTCTCTGTGGCAGCTGAAACAGCGATTCCAGAAGCGGTACCCAGAGGTTGGTGAAGTCTTTCCGGTCCCTGAGACTTCAGAACAGGAGGCAAGCTCTATTTCAGGCCCTTGGAGATACTCAATAAAGAAGTTGAAGAAAGTTCAGTGCAGTCCTTTCACTGCCCAAGACAGAAGCAGTCACTGCAGGCCAACACAGCAAAGCACTCAGCAAAGTGGTAGTTCTTCCTCACAGCTTCTCCAGCTCTTCTTCTTGGCAGTCTTCTTGGTCTAAAAGAGTTCTAAAGTTATGGGGCAGGGCCGGACTGGGAAACGAAACCGGCCCTGGCAAACAGCTCGGCCGGCCCCCATGGGGGTGAGAAGGGGGTGCAGTCGAGCTGTTAGATACGGCCGATTTCGGCCGTTTTTGTTACAGGGGGCCGATGGTAACAAAAACGGCCCCCCAGGGCCTAAAACCGGCCCCCTCCCTGGCAGCCTACCGGGGAAACGCCCGGTGCCTGCAACGGCCAGTCCGGCCCTGTTATGGGGTCTGGGCCCCAATATTTATACCACAAAATCCATTGTTTCTCTGGAGGTACAGAGAGTCTTTGCCCAGCCAGAACCAGTTCTGTCCTCTCTGGTGCAGCTTCCTGGCAGGAGGTGGAGACAGCATTGTCAGAGGCAGGCCAGGCTCATTCAGGTGAAAGGAAATCTCCTCCCCCTACTCTAAATGCAGCCCAGGTCTATTCAACCCAGCCCAGACCCCTCTAGACTCTCTGAAGCCACTGCTCCTCCCCAACCCCTGTCACCCCAAAGCCAGAAAGTCAATACACATCCTAGCAGAGGCACACTGGATGGCTAAGCAAGAAAATAGCTACTAAAAGTGGTATTTTCAAACACAGAATGTAAAAATCAACTTTACTAAAAGATGCATCTTTAGATTCTGAGTTCAGGCATACTAAACTTCATTTTCCTATCTGGTCCCAATGGGAAGTTATATTTATAAGATGTTATAAATTAACTCCCATGCTTTCCTATGGGCCAGATAGCATTTCAATAGTGAAAAACGAAATTGGCAGTATTTCACTATCAGCACATGCCACACACATCAGGGTATGTCCTACCTTTCACATACACTTCACCCTGCCCCCGGGGGTACCTTGGGCCTACCTTAGGGGTGACTTACATGTAAGAAAAGGGAAGGGTAGGGCCTGGCAAGTGGGTGCACTTGCCAAGTCGACATGGCAGTTACAAACTGCGCACAGACTCTGCAGTGGCAGGTTTGAGTTACCTTTTCAGGGCTACTCATGTGGGTGGCACAATCAGTGCTGCAGGCCCACTAGTAGCATTTGATTTACAGGCCCTAGGCATACATAGTGCACTGTACTAGGGACTGACTAGTAAATCAAATATGCCAATCATGGAAACACCAATCCATAATACAATTTACACAGAGAGCATATGCACTTTAGCACTGATCAGCAGTGCGAAAGTGCCCAGAGTCCTAAAACCAACAAAGACAGGTCAGGAAACAATAGGAGGAATAAGCAAAACGTTTGGGGATAACCCTGCAAAATGGGCCATCTCCAACAGCCCCACAGAAAAGTCCTACATTTTTCAATGGCCCATGAACAAGCATATGCTTCCAGTTTAATGGTGCTGTATTTGGACTCAGTAGATGTGAGGGAACGAGAAGCAAGTATGCTCTTTACTAGTCACCCACTGGGACGACACAGCCCCCAACCCCAGCTAACTGGCATCTACCATTAAAAAACAAGACTCTCTTGCAGTAAACGCTGAAAGAATGGGAGCAGAACTAATATGGGCTTTAATTTTCAAGAAAGCCTCATCAGCTTCACCAGACCAAACAAACTTTTGCCCTTTCTTGAGAAGGAACCTTAATGGTTGTACTATTAAGGCATACCCATGAATAAAGCGTGAATAGTACTCACAGAGGCCTAGAAAAGAATGGAGTGTGTCTTTATTATCGTGTGGATTGGTGTCTTGAATAGCGTTGACTAGCGACATTTTGGGTTTGATTGTACTCTCTGGAACGCTTGAACCCCAGGGATCCCCATCAATAGAGTGTCCATAAACTTCAGGAATACGCTTGCTGCAGAGGCCAAACCAAAGGGCATCCGGAGAAATCTGTATGCACCAAATGAGGTAATGAAAGTGGTGAGGTCTTGGCTCCCTGCAGCAAGCGGGATTTGGTGGTACGCGGATCTGAGTTCCAGCTACGAAAACACATTGGACTCCCCCAATTGGCCAAAAGTTCCTACACTTTAGGCATTAGGTGGCAGTCGACAACAACGTTCTTCTTTAAGGTGTGAAGATCCACACACAAACCGATCCCACCTGTCTGTTTTCTTAGAACCACAACTGGACTGGTCCATTCAGATGACTCGGTAGACTGAAAGATGTCCTCTGCACTCAACAAGGTGGTAAGGATGATAACTAGTTTTATATGACGGGGTCTAAACCCTTAAGTGCTTAGGGTTACCCACCCTGAAATGCTGTGCCCTTTTTTTCCATTTGGTGCAGTTCATGCTCAAGCCTTCATAACTTTTATCCCAAAATCATACAGTCCTAATCTGCATCAGGGTAAACAAGGGTTGTGATTTATCCTTGAAAGGCCTGTTAAAATTATTTGAAGAATTGGGAAATAGTGCTGTGAAAGAATATATGTGCTTTTTCTTACTAAATAGCAACCACAAAAAGCTTGCTGTGATGAGATTACCTTCTTCCCAGCTTTCAGAATCAGTCATAGAAAATGAAAGAATAATTTTTTTCACAGCACATTTTGCAATTTTTTAAGTAGTGGTCAATATTTTCTATTTTTACAATTTCTACCTATTTGTAATTTGGGGTGAAACAGATGTGAAACCCATGGGTGGAGCCAGAATGCTATGCATTTCTAAAAACCTGACAAAATTCAGAATTCACCAATGGGTTATTTTTGATGAATGCTTAAGGGTTTCTCAAAGAAACTAACAGTTGAAATATAAAAGTCACATTTACAAGGAAGAAAACAAATACAAAACAATTTTTTTTCATCTGTAAGTTTTTGCTCGGAAGGCCATCTAGGTAAGTTATATACCATAATATCAGCAAGACTCTTGCTGTAGCAGTGATGTATAGTGCTTGTCAGTTGTCCATAAACCTACACTGCTCAGAGCCATTATCCAAGCCATTGCTTACAACGATTTTTCATTGTGCATCGACTATGCATGATTCCATAATGAAAAATCCAGGTAATAAAACTTGGGTATGAAGGTAAGCAATGCTTTTTTAAATGTTATGTTAGAAATGTTCTGTTAGAAATTTATAAAGCGCCTGTTTACTCCAATACGGAGTGTCCCCGCGCTAGGTATTCTTATGAGAGCAATCAGATCAGAGTGTGCAGAGAGCCAGCCATAGTAATTAGATGACCATAGTTTGGGTGAAGAACAAGGTCTTCAAATTTCTACGAAACAAAATTTCCGAAGGCTGCATTCTAAGGTCCAAAGGAAGGAGGTTCCACATCTTTGTCACAAGCAAACTGAAAGAGCTGCCACCCAAATGAGCTCTGTTCACTTTGGGTATCATAAGCTTAGCTGTTCCAGAGGATCTAAGGCAGCGATTTGGCAGATAGAGTTTTATCAGGGGAAACAGACATCAAGGACCTTTCAAATTTACAATTCTGTGACAAAAGCATAAGGCTTTAAAGGCCCCTCTGGCCTGAATAGGAAGCCAGTGAAGCTTAGCAAGGGCAAGACCCAAAGAAGAATGCCTTGGAATATTTAGAAGCATACGGGCCGCAGTGTTCTGCACCCTCTGTAACATTCTTATTGTGCCTTTAGAAACTCCGAGATAAAGAACATGTGCCCAAGAAACTTTGACTAGGGATAGAAGTTATTTTTATATTTCCTTTTTTTTAAATTGTTATTATTTTATTTTTCCATGATGGAGTGAAAAATTGATATCATACTCAGAACATTCCATATATCGGCGAGAGCACATAAATTACATATATAATATTCATATTTCACATTAAAACATTAAATATTACATATCAAATATTGATTATTGAAGGCTGGGGGCAATACCAACATAAATAGATACATACAGACAATGATCACCATCAGCCAGCAAGCGAGCAATGAGACTACATAAGAATAATCAAGGGACCCGACATTCAGCATTCATATAATCAAGTATAGTTCCCCACACCTTTAGCCCAGGTTTCCTCCTAAGTGGCCCTTTAAGTGTATAAAGACTATGCTCTAAACTAAAAAAAGGAAAAAAATCTGGCTCTCTGCATTTTAAAAGTAGGTGGTTCTTTCTGAAGCCACGACGATGCTATACACAGCCGAGCCACCGCTGTTGCCATAAATATGAGCTAACCCACTTGCTGATTAGCCTGCCCACTCGCAACGCCATGCGTGACACCCAATAACATAGCAGTAGGAATGATCCTGATTTCTATCCCGGTCACAGTAGTTAAAAAGGCCTCTATCCCTGAAAAGAACTGATTCAGCTTATTACAGGTAAAAAACACAGGAAGACTATACGCTAATTCTGCCCGACATCGAAAACATTTGCCATCATTAACAACACCCCACTTCAACATTTTTGCGGGGGCATGATAAAGATTAAAAATGGTTTCATAGTGCTGTGCTCTGAGACTCGAGGAGATTAATATTTTCTCAGCCATCTCGATGGACTCCTGAAGAAGCCCATCACCCTGGCCCAGTATAGCAATCCATTTCTCATTCTGCATTTCAAGATCATCCTCCTGCAGTTCCAAAAGGCACTTATAAAGGCAGCCAATTTTCTCTCTGCTTTTAATTGCTTCAATGAGGCCCTTTTTCTCTATATCCCTTGATTGCAACTTTTTATGGAGATAATCCTGTATCTGTAAATACTTAAAAAAATCTAAGTTTGAAAATCCATATTTTTCCCTAAGTGCAGCAAATGTATACAGATAATCCTTCTCATAAAAGTCCCCAATAATTGTAATCCCCTTTGATTTCCACCTAGCCATAGTAGTGTCCCAAAAGATGGGGAGTAATAGCTGTGTTGCAGAAATAGCTGTATAGTAACTTACTCTTCCCATTTTTAAGCTTCTGAGAACCTGTTTCCAAACTTTAAACGCAGCCAAAAGAACCTTGAACCAGGTATTTTTATAATAACTTGTTCGATCACCCTAAGAAAACATCTATCTGCATCTGGGCCCAGTATCATTTGATAAATAGAGGGGGCATCGGCTAAGTTATGTCATGCTTCTCCTGCTATTAAATCCTCATATTCTGCAGGAGGCAGGCATAATAATAAAATACAAAATTAGGAACTGCCCAACCTCCCCGAGATCTGGGTAATATCATAAACTTCATTGCCCTACGGGCTTGTTTCTGCCCCCAAATAAATCTGCCACAAATTGCTTGCAATTGTTGCAGCTGGATTCTGATAAGCTCCAAAGGAACCGACCTAAAAAAATACAGCACTTTTGGAAGAATATTCATTTTCAAAACATTACAGCACCCATCCAATGACATATGTAGGCCCTCTAACCTCCCCAAATCATTTTCTAATCCAACCAACATAGGGCCCTAGTTAGTGGCCACTAAATCATCCAGACAGGCTCTAATTTTAATGCCTAAATAGACTGCCTCTTGCGTGACTCTGACATCATCAAAGCTGGCCTGGGCAGTACATAAGATCTGTGTTTCTGCAGTATTTATTTTATACCCTGACATCCGACCAAAAGCAGCAGCCAGATGTTCTATTTCAGGCATTGCTATAGCTGGTGTTGTAGTGACAATGGCCACATAGTCAGCGTAAGCCAACACCTTATATGCTTCCCACTGAATTTGTACAGATTGGATGATAGTGCTTTGCTCTAACTGAACTAAAAAAGGATTAATGTATAGTGCAAACAATAAAGGGGAGCACAGGCATCCCGGTCTCGTCCCTCGAGTGATAATAACGGGTTCCGATTCTAGGCCCATCACGCATATTGGAGCAATAGGAGATCTATACATTAATTTAACTGCATTGATAAAGCCTGCCCCAAAACCAGCAGATTGCAACACTGTCCATAAAATCTACCAAGAGACACGGTCAAACGCCTTTTCGGCATCAAGGAGTATCAGCCCAAGTGGGGTCTGTTAAACCCTTGCTATATCAAATAAGTTCTCCCACTGATTAACATGATTAATCATGCCTCTTCCTCGGATAAAGCCATGCTGACGAATTGTGACCAAAGGGGTTATTACCCTATCACCCTTGCGAGACGTGATGCCAAAATATTTGCATAGATTTTATCATCACTATTCAAAAGTGAGATGGGTCTATATGACCCGGGCAGAGTTGGGGACTTGTCCCTTTTAAAAAAAATAATATTATTAGCGACATCCCAAGATAATGGAGCCTGCCCACACTGCCCTGCCTGGCATGCTAAAAGCATATCTATTTTCAATTCCTGAAAGAAAGTAATGTAAAATTCCAAAGGTAATTTATCAGGACCTGATGCTTTACCTACCACTAATGATTTAATAGCATCCTCAACCTCTCCCAAGGTTATTGGTAAGTCCAAAAGTGCAGAGTCTTCACTACTCAGAGTGTAACTAAATAAATCTTGCAGTAGAGGGCCAGGGAGGAGCTCCCTGCTATAATATACTCGGTAAACAAATCCTGATAAAAAGATCTATGTACCGCTAAAATCTCAAGGGGTGTGCTAACTAAATTCCCTGTTGAGTCTTCCATAGCCGCTATTCCACGCTCAACCTCCTTATTCCCAATGCGTTTGGTGAGGCACCTACCGGAAGCCTCCCCAAATTCATAACAATCTCTTCTATATGTTTGATATCTACAAACAATATCTTTGGACCATAATAAGTTAATCTTGGCCCTAGAGCGGGCTACTTCAGCTTGTGCCAAAGTACTAGACCCCTTATCAACCATACATTGTATCAAACTACATTCAGCCCTTCTGAGTTCATCATACATACCCTGAATCAGGGTGTTATGCTGTCTCTGCTTATGCACACCAAAGCTCAAGATCTCCCCTCTAAGCACTGCCTTCAAGGCATCCCAGACTATGCCCGGGGGGGGCGTTGTTCCTATTAATCTCCAAAAACTGAGTCATCCAGCTTTTTATATGCGCGACAAAGACATCATCTAATAATAGCTTTCTATCAAAGAAAAAAGTTCTCAAAGGCAGAGTAAGACCCTAAACTGAAATATCCATTACTACAGGTCTATGATCATATGTGAGTCTGGGAAATAGCTGAATTTTAGCCATTGTGTCCATGCCAGGAGATATAAAAAAAGAATCCAACCGAACCCACTTATTATGCAGGCAGGAAAAGTAAGTAAAACCGACCTCAGGATATCGTTTTTTAAACCACAGGTCTATCAAATCATGCGCGGATGCCAACTGTTGTAATGCCCAAAACACCTTAGGTTTCCTCCCCAAATACTGTCCATCCCTAAGTTCTGGGTCATCAAGATGTATATTGAGGTCCCCGCAGAATATCAGAGGGGTTGGCCAGGAAGCCAGCTCAGTATTAAGAAAATCCAGAGTTTGTGCCTCATCCATATTTGACCCATATACCGAACATATAACAAATTTACAAGCACCAGCCGCACATTCAGCAATAACCCAGCGCCCATATTTATCAGCGACAACCCTACCCACTAAACGTACTGTCCTTTTAGCCAAAATAGCCACCCCTCGAGATGTAAATTGATGTTGTGTACATACTAATACCATATACCCTAATTTGGCCATCACCCCGCGCTTCTCCCAGGGAATACGTGTTTCCTGTAGGCACACTATGTCAGGACGAATGGCCCTCAACCCCATAGCTACCCTCTGCCGTTTCGCCCTATCATTCAGACCAGACACATTAAACGTACATACCCATAGCCTCCCAGCCATCAGCCCATTCCCCATTGAATCAGGATAAATTCACCCATATTTAACTTAACCATATCCTCTATATATAGATCTTTCCAACAAAAAACTTGCTCCCATCTCCTCCACCATGATTGTTTTTACTTTTCTCCCAGCCTTACCCCCCTCCCCGTGCCTCAGCATCACCCACCAATCCCCCCCACACCTCCTAACTAAAGTGCCCCCAACCTCCCCTAACCCCCACACCCCATCCCCCGCCTAATGAGGCAAAAGGACTCAAGGTCCCTTAGCGATGGAAAATTGACATTACTCCCCTTGATCATCCCACCAAGGAATCCTTTCAGAGCATATCTCTATGAATCCAGCTTTGAATATTATCCAAGACTATTTCTAAATTGTTTGCAAATAATCCTTTGCTTCGATCTCTGAAATGAAAAACTACATTTGGCATTGCTTAAAACCTTCAACTTAGCATGGTTACGCAAAAAAACCTGCGCCCCCTTTGCCTGGGACATTGGGATCAGTTGCAGCAGTTGCCTCCCCTTCTCCACTGTCGCATGACAGAAATCGGGTCTGGCAAAGAATTCAATCCCCTTCCCTGCCCTTATTCTTTCCGGCCGTGCAAGATCATAAATAGCCTCTCGGGCCAAATAATTACACAAACAGATCAAAATAGCTCTTGGTTTAGTCAACAGCTGACCCGGGCTACCGCGCGGCTTGAAAGGAAATCAATGAGCCCTCTGAATCTCCAGGTCCCTGGACCACCGTGTAAGATCAGGGAATGCTCTGTGAACAGCTCCACAATAAATTTCCTAATGTCCAATCCCTCCCTGCCTTCAGGGATGCCCAAAACTCTCAAATTGTTCCTCCTAAGGCGATTCTCCAGGTCAGTTAATTTCCATAATGTATCATCCTTCTGTGACTTTAGAGAGTCCGTGAGGGACTTTTGAACAGCAAGCTCATCTTCGAGCATAGATATCCGCGTCTCCACTTCACCAATCCTCTCAGGAAATTCCGTACAGGATTTTGCAACACAGCGGATAGAATTCTGCAGCTCCTTGGGTTCTTTGACTCTCCGTCCGCATCTCCTCCCTATGAGCCATAATGCTCTGGTAAATAACAGAAAGCGAGATCTCTTCCGAGCTTTCTACTACCCCCTCAGCTGCCGGTAAGATGACCACGTCGCTACCCCCCTCCAGGCCAGGAGAGAAGGAGTAATCCCATACTAGGGACCCTGCGGCTCCCTTTGCCTTAGAACTGGTCAAATCTCTCTGGTCCCTCAACTTCCGCACCGTGGAGAGGCTAGCACCCCCTACCATACCATTATTTCCATCTTCCAGACGCAAACTGCATGTCTCACTTCCATCACTGTGTGTAATTTCTCCACCAGACCAATCCTTTATACCTCCTAAAATCTCGTCCTCCGAAGAGTTAGAAGGATCTGACAGCGAGAAGAAATTATCTCCAGAGTCCACCTCCTGTGGGGCGCACATATTATCTAGCCTACAAGCTTGATCCCAGGGCGTTACGACTACATTTAGATTTATTCCTTGTTTTTTTTTTTAATCACCCCCCTCAGCTCTCACAGTTTGGGAAACACCCAGATTTTTTCCTGCCGTCTCATCAGCTGAGGGGGGGGGGCCCGTAAACAGTGCCCCTCCTGCCAAGACCATGCCGCCATCATCCGGACCATTATTCATCACCCCCAAAGTCTTGTATCCTCCATCCCCATTTCCTTGGCTCACCACATTGCTTGAGGGAGAGTCTAAAGGGCATAATTGGAGTGTCACATTCTGACATGTCTGGGATCCAAACACAGGGTCCAACTAGGCATCTGCTTCGCCCACGCCGGTCTCCACATTATTCCCTTTTTTTACCTTAACATTCTGAGGGGCTTGACACAATACAGGCAAAGTTTTCTTACCACGACCAGAAGGGCAGTTTTTCTGAATAGCATCCGCGGAGCCCTGAGAAACACGTTGTAGTCCTCCCGCGGTTCCTGCTCCTTTCGCTGAGCCGGTCGCTACACCTGGGGTGCTGATCTTCACGCCTCTCGCGAGTTTAGGAGGCATTGTGGCCGCCGTACGAAGCCAACCGCGTCCGAAGCAGCAGCTAGCCAGCACCCCGCAGGAGAAACCAGGTACGTTTCTGCAGTATACGGCTCTGTATGCGGGTCATACACCACTGCCAAATCATGCCAGGACATAATGCCGGAGCTGCGCGGGGGTCAAAAATCCATACAAGAGTGGGGGGGTCGGGAGGATACGTGTCAGATTGCACGGCCTCTGAAGCGGCCGCCATCTTGCCTCCTCACAAAAAAAAAATCCATTGTTTTTATATTTCCTATAATGTCCAATATTTCTGAGTGTGATTTTTCAAAAAATATTCTTTGTGGACACTGGCTTTGAATTTCAAGGCTATATTTTAGAGAAATTCAGTAGATAATAACAAATGTACTACCATCCTGCATTCCCACACTTCTTCCAGTAAAACTGTATCTCAAATGTGTGGATGGGTCTTGCACATGGGGCAGGTGTGGCTCAAAACCTTAACCACTTGAAGGGAGGAAATGATGCTTGGATAAAATAGAATTTTGCCATAAAAATTAATTTCCTTCCAGTTTCCACTGGAGATGGGGTCATTGTTCGACCTGACAGCCCTTAGGATGGTTTCCTTTAAACTGTTTGCCCTGCTCACCTCCTGTTGCTGAAATGCATTTTTGTTTGCTTTAGGACTCTGTGCACTTTACCACTGCTAACCAGTGCTAAAGTGTTTGAGGTAACTCCTTAAAACATGGTGAAAGTGGCCTACACCTGACTGGTACATTTAATTTACATGTAAGGCCTAGTAAATGGTACTTCATGTTCCCAGGGCCTGTAAGTTAAATGCTACTAGTAGGCAGTAGCACTCATTATGCCACCCACTAAAGTAGCCTTTTAAAACATCTCTCAGCTCTGTCACAAAATCCTATAGTGCAGTTTTAAACTGTTTTTCCATCTGGCAAAATAACCTTTGGCGAGGCCTAAGCCTCCCTTTTTTATACATACAAGTAACACCCAAGGTAGACCCTAAATAGCCCATAGAGCAGGGTGCAGTGTATTTAAAAAGTTGGACATGTATATTTAAGTTTTACATGTCCTGGTAGTGAAGAACTCCCCAATTCGTTTTTCACTATGGATAACATTTGATTACCTTATTATATTTGATAAGTGATAACGTCTGTTTCGGAACAGGTAGAAATGTCATGTTTGGTCTCAAAAGAATTGTAATTTAAAATCCTCTTTAATGGTAAAGCTGGATTTTAAATCACAATTCTGAAAATGCCTGCCACTTTTAAAAAGTTGCCATTGTCTTGCCCTACCCATTTGGTCCCTGCAGCCTGTATCCTGGGGCATATGACTGTAAATACAGTGGCAGTTGGTCTTTGCGTATTCCTCCCAAACAGTAAGGACACAAAGCAGTACTAGGTGTTGACAAGCTGGGATGGGCGGAGTTGTTCCCCGCCCCACTTATATTGTAAATGGGCTGCCTCCACACACTCACAAAGAACTTGACACCTGTCCTTTGTCACCCTAGACCTCTAGGACCCTGGGCAGGGGAGAAAGGAAATTCCAGAACCAGGGTGGGGACGCGGTGGCGACTCTATCGGTTTCTTCCATTTCAAAGGCTGGCACAAGGTATAAATATTGGACCCTCAGATTAACCCTTCAGTTCACTTCTGGACCTGCGTTGGACCCCCAGAAGGACTGCCTTGTACTTCTGAGGAGGGTCCTGCTGCTTGAGGTCTGCTTTGTGTCTCAGAAGGCTGCCCTGCTGCTACCAGAGGACTATCCTGCTGCTTGAGGCATGCCTTGCTATTGAGCCCAGGACTACCAGTGTGACTCCAAGGGCTATTTGGCTGGCCTCCTGTTCTGAGCAACAGGGGAATAAAAAGCTCCAACAACTTGAACCCTGCACTTGGACCCTGCTTTAAGTGAGTCCTGACCACCAAGTGGTATCCATTCTGTCCTGGACCCTTGGAACTGGTGCTAAAGGTGCCCAAACAGCCAAAAACAGAAACTTGGAACTTAAAAAAAGTTCCACCAAAAAGTGGCCTGGGAACTGCCAGGAGACTGGTACCTATCAACTTGCTGATCTGCCCTAGGTGCATCACCCTTTGGCCTGGCTTCGAGGTAGTTCCAGCTACATTCTTCTTTGCAACAACAAATCCTGTTCAGTGGGTCCTCTTCAGAGGGTTATCTGGCCATGTGGAGTCCTCATCGGCAACATCCTGCAGGTTTGTCCTACTGTAGATTTTTGACTTCCAAAAAAGTGACAGATTCTAAATATAGAAATCTTCACCACAGCTTTCTCCAGCAACTTCCCCCACTGAACTTTACCTCCTCACAAATTTATTACACCACTTTTGTTAGTCAATGTACTACTTTAGACTATTCACCATTTCCGAGTGTAAATGTACCACAAAGTGTAGACTTGCATGTCTCCACCCTCTTAGATTGGGACATGGAGTCCACATAAAATATAAGTTTGTAAAATATGACCATAAAGTTGATACAAGAAAGTTTACAACCATATTTTACGTTCAGCACACTTGGTGCAGACCCCTGTACATTAGTCCTCTGCAGGTGGAGTGGAGATGTCTGCATGGAAGGGAATACGAGATTCATATACACATGAGGTGTGTAGACAAAATGTAGTGGAAAGAATATTGTAAGACATAAAAATTGTATCTTAAATATCGTGATGTCATGGGTCAGAATAACCCAAGTAAGACTATTGTTTTTTTTTCTAAAATTGCTGGTAAACATATTTTAAGTTTGTTATATCATTGTATTTATAGCATTTTTAAGTATTATTTGTGTTTTAATGTTTTATTTTTGTTTTTAAATTGTTTGCATTGCTCTGGTATAATAGTTTTAGGAGCAAGATGTTGGGGAATATGGTGGGGAGTAATTTAAAATGATTGATATTTTAAGTTTGTTATGTTTAAAATTCTTATCTTAATTTTCTTTTTAACTTTTTAATTATTTGCAATAAATCATTTTGTTACTGAATTATATAGTTAGTTTTCTCCTTCTGTTTTTTATTTATGTAAAATTCAAACATTTATATGAAATATTTTTATTTAGATTTTAACATTGTTATATTTTTTCAAATTTCTAATCTTTTTTGGTATATCACTTTGAACAATTGTTTTAGGTCCCTTGATATTTTAAAAGATTTATTTTATTTGTATTAATTTACATAATTGAGTTTGATTAATTGTAATAAATTTCTAGGTTTTAAATTTAGGTGTTTTTGTAAGTTGTTTTAGTCTTTAAATTAGGAGTTTTAAATTTCTTATTTAATTTTATATTTTACATTTTGTTGCATTTTTAATACTTTTTTGTGATTTTTAAAATTAATTATTATTATTGATTTGAAACTTGTAGTAAATAATTATTATAATTGCTAGGTTTTTTCAATTGTTTGGTAGTTCCCTCAATTTGCTTTTTTATTTTTCGTGTTCTTTATGTGATGATTAAAATGTATTTCTGTAATGTATTTTTTGTGTGTAATATATATTCTGCATGTGTGGTATTAGTTAATTTTGAATTTTAAAAGTACAGCATTGAGAATAGTTAATTTGACACCTACAGCTCAGTACTTTAAAGCATGTGGTAAAGTTTAGACCTGGAATAGTAAATGTAACACGTACACTCCTCAAAGTCTAACACTTTCCCCAATGTGGTTAAATTTAATGTTGGAATAGAAAATTTGACACCCTTAATGACCAATACTTTCCCCAATGTGTTTAAGTTTAGAGCGGGAACAATAAATCTGAACCCCTCAAAATCTAGCACTTTCACTAATATGTTTCAGTTTGGAGTTGAAATAGTAATTCTGACACCCCTCCCCCAAAGTCCAACACTTTCCCCAATATGATTAGGTTTGGAGGGGGACAGCAAATGTAACCCTTCCTGCCCAAAGTCCAATACTTTTCCCAATGTGGTTAGCTTTGGAGGGGGAATAGTAAAACTGAGCCGCTCAAAGTCCAACACTTTGCCTAATATGTTTTAGTTTGAAATTAGGATAGTAAATTTGACCTTCTCCTAGAAAAGTAAAACACTTTCCTCAATGTCTCCAAGTGTGGAGCGGGAATAGTAAATCTGAGCCCACCAAAATTCAACACTTTTCCAAATGTGGCTTAGTTTGGGGTGGAAATAGAAAGCATGACCCCCCCTCCCCAAGCTTCAATATTTTCCCCAATGTCCCCAATGTTTTTAAAATGCGATTAAGTATAGTAAATTTGACCCAAACCCCCCAAAGCCTAACACATTCCTTAATGTGGTTAGGGTTTGAGTGAGAGTAGTAAGTCATAAACATAAGACTGTTTGGATTGCCGCTGTGTCCCTAAACTTACCTTGGGGTACTAATTGTAACTTGAAAACACGTAAGATAACAGAGTATGCAGTTCCTGCTGTGAAAAACAGAGGAACGGGAGGAGGCTAGGAAGGTCTATTACTCTGACCCTATAGTGGAGACAGGGTGTATCCCAATTTGGGAAATAGGGCCCTCACACACCCGGCTGGGTGTCATGCTTCATCATCAGGCATGCTCCTCGTCAGGCGGCGCTGTAATGCCTGACGGGCACCCTTTGAGGGGCTCTTTTGCGGAGATCTTTTTATCGCAAGCCGTCCGGTGCAGTGCGGGTAAAGGGCCTTATGGTGTAGATGTGTGTGAACGGATGTGCAACAGTAGTGTGGGGAAGGTTTTAGAAAAGGGGGAGTACAGTGGTGCTCCAAATTCAGTTTAATCAGAGAGCCCACTAGTCCCAGTTGAAAACAAAAAGTGCAGGCCACTTCAGGAATAATGTCCAGTAGTGGCAAAAAGTTAAAGGTCGACATGTTTCTTGCCTAGTGTGTCAATCAGATCACGTGGCAATTCTTCCAGACCAATCTATGTATACTATCTACACAATGGTTGGTTCACTATTAGTATCATCTGTGAACCAAGCAAACAAAACCTAGCAATGAGGTACCTTATGTATGTTGACCAACCTAAAAGAAAAAGTAAGATGCATAATTATATAGCCATATTAAAAGTAGGTTTGCATACTTGTAATTAGCAATAGCCTCCTCGTGACTTAATGCTGAATAAGTGAAAAACACATTAGTGATTTTAAAGGTGCATTTAAAACAAGAGGTGCAGTGGCACACGTGAAGTACAACCATCGGCAGCAAGGCAAGTGGTGGTAAAACAACCACCGTTGTATGTTTGTAGCAGGAACACTCACCCAAATAGGGCGAATACCTGGCTCCTTCGAAGCATTGGTGGAGGCAAACGCTATAATTATTAGCATCCTTGTAAGACGGAGTAAAAGGAATAAAACAGAGAATAGATTAATGAGAGGGGGGTAAGGACTGGTGATCCAGTGTCTTCCGGTGGGGGAGAGGCAACCCGGAATTATAGCAGTCCTTCAAAGTGAATAACGGCGTCGATAAAGTACTCACAGTTCAGCAGTCACTTATCAGCTCGAGACCTACCCTGTTCTCCACCAGGTCGGAAGTGCGGAGGGACGGGCGGGGAACCATACTGAAATACCCGCTGTGAGGGGTGAGGTTCCCAGGGACCAGTAATGCACCATGTGACGTTCGGCGGGGCACTGAGAGCTTAAGGCTTCCATGGTATATATATATATATATATATATATATATATATATATATTTTTTTTTTTTTATATATCCAAACTTCTGCAGCCTGCATCCAGAACAAAACAGCACTCCGAGTGGTGTTCTGTATTGCTTTATTTCAATTCGGCAAACATGGCTATTAAGGCGTCAGACAAGTTTCGGCTTTGCCATAATAGCCATGTTTGCCGAATTGAAATAAAGCAATACAGAACACCACCTGGAGTGCTGTTTTGTTGTTGGTGCAGGCGACAGAAGTTTGTATATATAAATACATTTATAAATAAATATATATATATATATATATATATATAGCAATAAAGCAATACAGAACACTAACTGGGGCGCCATTTCCTTGTGGATGGAGGCGGCAGAAGTTAGGATATTCGATATACGCCCAGGCGTGGGCTTTCAATTGGCACCCCCCACTGTCTGGCTGCATGCCAGCTATGCGAACACCTGGAGATATATATTTATATATACATATTTATAATAATGATTAAATGTGTGCAGTTATTGGGAATATTTTATTTATTAATTTTGTTATATTTAGAGGTTGTTTATTTTTTGAGTGGTTTACATTGATTTTAGTCATGTAAATGATAATAGTGTTGTTAAAATATTTATACATGTTTTTTAATGTTTTTAATGTTTATTTTCATATATGCTTTAATGTAAAATATTGATATTTTTATGTTTTGTAATTATTATTTATTTATTTTGGTAATAATAATGTAGACAATATTTTGTTAGGTGATATTTTTGACTATTTATATGTTTATTTAAAGGTTACTATATTTTGTTCACAATTTTTTTGTTATCGATATTAGTGAAAATCAATATTTTTAACAGTGATATTTGGGTCTCAGTGTTTCTGTTTTTATCAGTTTCGTATAGAAAGGTGATATTTTTGTGAAACAATATTTTTTTCCCAATATTTTTGTGAATTGATATTGTGTGCATCAATATTATGTAATTGATCCTGTTTCACTCAACTGCATTCCTGTCTGCTCAATGCCCAAATGAGTATGTGAAGGTTCTGAAAAACTATTGCCTGTATATTCTCCTTATACACTCAATTTTGTTCAAACCATGTTTTCCCAGTTAATATCCAGTTCAACCAATAATCGGTTTGGTAGCATATAATTATCTTGTATTCCATTCCTAGCTGCTGTTGAAAAACAATTTGTCCCGAAAATAGAATTGTTGTGTGGTTGTATCTTTGCCAGATCAAGTTCAAAGTAATGATGAATTATAAGTTCAACTGCTCTTAGATTCTGCCTAGAGGGAATCATTGATTGTTCCATTTAGTGGGCTGGACAGTATAGGAGCAGGAGGCTTGTACTCGGAATTCAGTTGGTTATAGGCATGCCTAGGTCCTTTCTTCTTAGATACTCAGTGAAGACCAACCCTGACAGAGAACCTTGAAAGGATCATATTACTTTCCTCCCAGTTTGGTCTCCCAAGTATCTTGCAAGAGTGTCATGATAAAGCAGGTCCCTAAGACAGACTTGAGGGTCATTCCTTTGAATATTGAAGCATTGAGAAAGAGGGTATTTCCCTAAAAAAGCAGCTGCTGTCTAAACAGTCACCATGGGCTGCTTCTGACAGACCAATGCAGCATTTTGAAAAGCAACTCACTGTCATCAGGTCTTTCATAGATATTGTAATAAGACCTTAGCAGCCACTTGCTTCCAGTCTTAGGGGCACATTACGATGACGGACGGAAGCCCATCCGCACCGTTGGCGGAAAATGTACACCTTCCCGCTCCAGATGCGGTCATTGCGACCACCGAATTACAATGGTCCAACAGAGGCCATTTTCCGTCCGCCGCGGTCTTACAGGCTCCGCACGTTTATTGCGTACACAAGGGTGGCGGATGGAGCCAACAGAGCAAGACCGGCGTGCGGAAACACGTTCCGTCCGCCAACCAGATTACGATGTGGGAAACAGCCATTCCCACCGCCGCGTAAAAACCACCACGTTGCGGATGGCGGAAACACAACAACGGAGAGGAAGAGCTGATACAGAACCCATTTAAACCACCGGAGCCGCCATGGATCCTGCGCAACAGGCCTTCCCGCTGCACTACCTGCTGCACCTCTGGTAGACAAGACGTCGCTGCGCCCAACAGCAGAGGTACGTACCAAACATCTCCACGCATGCATCCCCTGAACAACTACAACTCCCAGCAAGCGTTGCGGCACCACGATGAATGTGGCAACCTGCCAAATGCAAAGTGCGAGGCCCACCCAATCCCCATGAGTGACCCTCGGTGCCCCTGAAGGCAATTGGGGCCAATGCCGAGCCCTGCAGTTGCAGAGCGCGCACACCGCAATACCAAAAAATGTACGCCGAAGGCCCCCATTGGCTGATGGCTCATTCGCATAGTGGTTGCCACATGGCGGCGGGCGGGAAGCTGCGACCGCAACCCTGCATCATTCAATTGGGGCCAATGCGTGTCATCGCTGCGGATGACAGCTACCGCGCATGCGGACACATACTGCATTTGCATTGGCGCCATGCGAATTACATCACACATCACAACTCATTTGCCTGAAGTGATTGGTGCACCCCATGTGTAATGTTGTGGGGCACGAGGCCCCCATGCATATAAAATAACCACACAGACACCGTACATGTAAAGGAGAACTGGCCCAGGGCACGTGCGTCCAGCCCCGTCTGTTGGCAGGGTCACATGTCCAGTGACGCCTGTGCTGGGTGGCTGTGGGGTGGGGGGAAAGCCAGCCCTCTGGGAGTGGCTGGCACATTAGAACAACTAGAACAGTGACCAGGTGGTCACTACACTGTGAAGGTATGAGAGAGTGTGACCTCTGAGTCAAGTCTTCACACACATGGTATGTCCAAGAAAAGGAGAGTGAAATTACACACATAGTCATGCCTCGTGGCCAGCATGGACTGAAATGAGGGAAGGAGTCAAAAGGACAAAGGTCACTCACACTGTACCAATGTTGTGTAACGAAACATCCAACCTGTGAACATCGCTTGAATATACCTTGACATCTGACTGGCGTCTCTTGGTCAGGGGTCGACTTGTGAAGGGCCAGTGACATAGGCAGACAATCAGAGGTGTCCATTGACTGCAAATCTGACATACCTGTAATCCCTAGCACTCCCAACACACGTACTGGTGTGGCGTGCAGTGTGCATAGCTGCCATTGCCTGTAAATGTTCCCACATACGTCATAGGAGTGCACATGTGGAACAAACAAACATAGCTCAGACCGACATCATCGGTCATTGTCAGCCATGTGGGCATGTATACACATTCCATATGCATTTGTGCCTCATTCAGGTGAACATTGCAATGTCTGTCATGGAAATTCCACACACACGCACGCAGGACTGACCCCAAAATGTCCACATGTGTCTGTCCACCGTGCTGAACATCCATGTTGCGTTGTCCAGATGACACTCACTGCCCTCATCCCGTAATGTTGTTGTGTATTGTGGGACTCAAGCTTGCGCCCGTGCAGTGACAGCAGCAACATGCAACTCAGCACTGATGCTGGGAAACACTAGTGCTGTGCCATCTAACCACAGGGCAGCTCATCCTTGATGTAGTAGTGTACTATCAATCATTTCAATGAATCTGCAGCACACCCTGGTTTATTATTGTTTTTAATCTCATCATATTCCTCAATTTCGGCGTGCATCACTCCATGTGCACTCCGCTCCTTTAGTGCACGAGTATTACAATTAAGTAGTTGTGACACGTAGTATACATGTCAAGGAGTTGCACAGCCCAATGCACATTTGTGAAAAATTAACCACGTACTCAGTATTAAACAAAAGTTCATCCAATTTATGTCAATATTCTGTTCATGTGTTGTCCGTCACGTCATAGAAAATGAAGTTCCAATTTTCACGCATTTTAATCACTCTCGGATTGCCCATCCGGGCCTATCCACAGACACGTAAGGAAACTCCATTGATCCATTATATTGCTTCACCCAATGCATTTCGGTCTTTATCTCGTACTTCAGGGGTATCTACAATTATTAAAAATGCATATGTCAACCCCATGTCATTTATGTGTAACTGTAATTAAACACCCAAACACATTATACCTACTTCCCCAAATCATAATCCAACATGTTTCTAAACAAATAACCACTCCTTACCACCAACTCATTCCCTTACGTTCAACCTCAATATCCTCCACACACTTTACGTACAATGTCTCTACAATCCCTCTCCAGATCTAAAAATCCATAACATTGTCATGCAACTGTTCGGTAATACCGCATATCTTACTCTCCCCAACACCCCAGTTTGTACCTGTAATCAATATGTTGTTGTTTCGAACCGTAAAACCGCCTTGTGCAAAACGCCATGTCGAAACTGCTGTGAAGGGGGAGTCCTATGACCTGGGAGTCATTCCAAATGTTGTGGGAGACATTGATGGTACCCACATTACCCTCATTCCACCAAAGGCAAGTGAACACATCTATTGGACCCGCAAACACTACCACTCCATCAACGTACAAGTGGTATGCCAGGCGGATCAGATCATCTCACACGTGGGTGCAAAGTATCCTGTGTCGGCACATAACTCCCACATCTTGCAGAACAGCACCATACCCCAATTGATGGCCAATCAGCAGCACGAGTGGGCCTGGCTTGTTGGTGAGTGGGCTGTGTCAAAGACTGTGATGTATGTGTGACATGCTGCTCACCCCACACATTGAGATCACACTGTTTGCCTGTCTGTCTCACAACTAGGTGACTCTGGGTATCCCAATAGTCAGTGGTTGATGTCCCCACTATGGTATCCAACAACGCCGGGGAAAGTACAATACAATGATGCACATGGGAGGACACGTCGTGTGTAGGAGCGCACCTTTGGACTGCTGAAGTCAAGACTTAGGTGCCTGGACCAGACTGGTGGTGCACCTATGTACTCACCACAGAAGGCAGATGGTAGTCGCCTGCTGCATGCTACACAACCTGGCCATGTGCAGAAGGATCCCCCTGATTCTGGACGACGATGAACAGCAGCAGCCCCCCGCTCTCAACCCACACATGCCCATTGACGATGACAGTGGTGAGGAAGAAGGCCTTGACCAGCGACAACAGCTCATCGTCAACTACTTCCGTTGAGTGTAAGTTAACAATGAGCGACTATGACCGTGTCTGCATGCCTTGCTGTTGTCTAACAAACTTAGAGAATTGTTGCTTGCATTTTGTACACATACAGGACTATGCGCGGGATTAGAGAACTCGGGTAGGCAGGGACTGAGCATCCAGAAACACCCATTTGCACAGGACCCAATTGCTATAGTGCCTCACTAGCTCTCCCACTCACTCAGGGCTATGCAAGCGCGTGTACATAAGTCGATAAGTTGAAGACAAGAAACGCTTTGAAATGTGCTTTTTTTACTCCAGTGTCAAACCAGGCAACATACGTGCCACAAGAAGTTGATAATGCATGAGTACGTATACAGTTTCCATAGTGAAACATCCATAACACATAAAGCAAGATGTCATATCAAGAATCCCTCTGGACGAAGACCCACGAGCATATCCCCCAACCCCTTGCTGAGAGGATTTGAATGAGATGTCCCAGGTCTATGGGCTTTGTCAGCCGACCCATTCCTCAGCCCGTAAATGGTGAAATGTACATCCCATGTGCTGTGTCGCTCTCATCACTAGATGGATCACTCTCCAAGTGTGGGGCAACTAGCCCGCCTCCCCATGACATCTAAAAGGCACCCGTGTCCTCTAGCAGCTGTGACACTCTATTGAGTCGGAGTACTAGGGCCTGACCAGAACAGAATGACAACAGACAATGTCTCCGACCACAGACAGAATGTTCAGGCAGTACTCCTGGACCGCGCAGAGAACAAGCTCTGCAGACACTTCTCATGTGACAGACAAATACTAATGTACTTGCAAAACGACTACGTCATGTATTTTCGTGCGCTACAGCTGCATGATGGAGGCCGGGCACATGCCAGTCGACAATGTCCATGACGGTCAGATGACAGCCTCCCCTTGCTCAGGTCTGTGGTACCAAGCGAAACAGAGCGCAGAGGTCAGCAGAGTCAAAGCAGATGCAGATAGGCCAAAAGTCAGAGAGCTGAATGACAATTCCTGTCAGAAACAAACAATACAAAACCAGTAGGTAGAGGGTCTAAGGGAGAAATTTTAAAGACCGACCCGGACATATTCCCCACAACCAATATTATAACAAACAAAACATCCGCGGGTCTACCTAGCTTGAAACCGCTCTAGGGCATAAATAGTACAAACGTTGGATTCCTACTCAAACATGGGGGGAGTCCTTTAAAGTGGACGGAATCCCATCACCCACCGAGGTGGCATGCTTCATCATCTGGGATCTCCTCTTGGTTGCAATTCCTAGTGCAACCAAGGGCTACAACCCCCTCACTGTGAGGGAGGAGCTCAGGCATGTTTTAATAAACAATCTGTCGGATCTACTAAAATCCGTATGATGCGAAGCGTTGGAAAGATTACTGATGATGGTTGCAGTGCAAAAAAGTGTTGTGAAAAGTGTTATAAAATTGACTACCAAGAGAAAAAAGAGTTTATTAATTAACTCTCAGTGTCAAGGTTAAAAAACAGTGCATGTGCAGTTTAAGAAATAATGACTGCACTAGTCCAAAGAGCAGGTCTACATGTTTCATCCATAGTGATCAAATATTGATCGCGGCCTTCCTCAGGACCTAGATAATAAGTGCTACTGCAAAAGACGTGTATAATAATAAGAGTGACAATGTTACGGTTGGAATAAATACAACCTACAGAAACCTGTGGTCTCAATTGCGAGAATTTCACAATAATACTGATGTCACCTGTGAAAGAAAAGAACAATGAGACTTAAAATCATGATGAGTGGAAACAGGTATTCACAACGCTTGTACTAAATATTATGCCTAACATCTGGGACAATGCCCTTCATTTAGTACCTTGACGTGTACAACATGAGTGTCCTATTAGTTATAAAAAGATTTTATGCTTACCCGTAAGTATACGGGTGAACACCTCACCTCACCTGGCAACAGCTCAGGACGTGAGGCACCGCTCTATTAGAAAGGAAAACTGGAGTTACGAATACAGACGCCATCAGCATTCTGTGAACTAGTAATCCTCAAACATTTTTAGTCAGTCTGATTACATCATGAATTACTAACTATAGAATTTAGACCAAACTATGTAAATTATAGCATTACTAAGGGGATATAGTGCATTAGATATATAGGTTGAACTGATCAAGAGAGCTAACAATGATTCAAGCCTCAATCTGGATAAACACGACTGCGCTATTGGAAATAGAGCAGATATGCGCAGACAAGGAGGTCCCTATGTGCCCCAGAAAACGATCAAAAAGAAATAACAACTGGTTCATCTCTATTGCAAGTTCCCATGCACCACCACTCATAACGCCTCACAGGCATCACCAACATGAGCTGATGCCACAAGGCGGTCGAAGGGCTAGTGCAGTAACTGCGTAGATTTACGTATGTTTAGAGCTAACATATTCAGTTATACGGGGCATATTGCAAAAAGAGCGTGCAGGTTTTAGCACAAGGAATGCTGGTAAATTGTGCCTAAATGTAATATGAGACCAGTGCGTACAAATGTAAACACGAGAAGCGCTGCTCAGTCAAAGTTAAATACAGTTTAAGAACAGTCACGAGGCTCTCAACATCACAGCGCGAAAACACAAGCGCCTGGCTTTAGCGTAATAACTAGCTGGCATCTCTTACTTACCTATCCGTCGGTACCCCGGACTCCACACGAGCTGTGTGAGAAGTTGGCTTGGTATATGCTGTTCACTAATTAAAGTGGACACCTTGCACCAGAACAATTCGACTCTTATGGTAGATAGGTTTAAGACAACCTTTATAGAAAGCTATCCTAGTGGTAGCTGTGGAGAGCAGCCTTCAGGCTAAGTCTTGAAGGAATGTAAAGCAGCTTGTTTTACCACACAATCTCTTGAATCACCAAATGAAAAGACACCACACAGGTATATATATCAAATATATATGTATTTATTAATAAACACTCTCTACTAATCTCTTTATGAGATTAGAGGTCAGGAACATATGTACAAGTCAAATATTATCAGGATAAGATTAGCACAATTGAATGTTACAATCTTAGTTTGCCAGACCTAGGTCTAGGACATCTAGAATCGAGGGACCCCCAAGAACCACCCCAGGTAGTTGTAGGAGACCCACAGGGGACGGACGCGGTGACCTGGCACCGATGCGAATCGTGTACGAGTCTATGCACTCAGACGCGATTGAAATATCAATGTTAAAGGTCCCTTGCGTGTTCGAGGCGAACACACCGATCGGTCCTTGTACGAGTCGAAGGACGCGGTTACAGATGGTATTGCAAGGGAGTTGGACGCGGTGTGTCTAACACAGACGCGAACCAGGTACGAGTCAGTGCGATAGTAGCACTGGGAAAGTTAGAGTTTTAGGACACTTCGAGGGAAGCTACAAGCAAGTCACTTACAGGGTAAGTAGTTCTAGGGCCCACACCCACAGGAGCACCGTAGTGCTGAAGTTACCTCACCCAGGGGAGCCGGGTGCATAGGTGTTCTTTGGTGTCGGGTCGCGGCGTCGTTTTCAATGGGAGCCAGTGAAGACTTGCTGCTTGCGGCGACAGGAGAAGTGTCCGGAGGAATCCAAGCCTGTATTCGGAAGATGGAAGACCTGAAAGCAGAGGGGACAGTGTTCAAAGTCACTTGGCAGTGACTCGGGGCAAGGAAGATGGAAGCCCACCGTCGTCGCAAGATTCAGGTCGTCCGCGGTTGCCTTGACTCTTCAGCCACGAGGTCCAGGAGGCGTCGTCGATGACCAGGAGCTGGATTCGGCGTGTCCCACGATGTCTACGGCTTACTGCGGTGTCGGCGACTCGATCGGAGCCAACAAGCCTTGGTAACAGCAAGTCTCGGGAAAAGTGTGAAGAGACAATGGCGCAGACAAGCAAGGTCTGGGGGACTCACCCAGCGAGGGTAAGTCAGGGCAGGCCTTAAGCAACCAGGGGAGCACTTTTGTTTCTTTAGAAAGTCTTCTGGGGACCCGCAAGCCGGCTGGCAAGGGATTGCGAAGACGCCTCGGGAGGATTCTCTCCCAGGGGCCCACGGTCACTTGGGACATGGTAGGCCTCTGATCTTAGGAGGGATTCCTGCTGGAGGCTGGGACCACACGTGGTCCAAAGCACAAGTTAGTGGAACGTTGTATAGGGGTTGCACTTGAAAATAGTGCACGGTACCCAGGGGTAGCGGTTCCTCGTTACTCTTGGGGTCCACTGGCCTCAGCTTCGCTGGGGACTCACGATGGTCTTTGAGAAGTCAGGAAATCCACTTCTTGGGCTGCAGGGACTTCGGGCTCCAGCAGGAACGGCATAGTTTGCGAACATCGTTTGTAGTTTTTGGTGCCTGCCAAGCAGGGGAGTCACTCCTTGACTCCAAGGGAGATTCTTCAGTCTTCCAAAGGTAGTGGAACGTCGAAGGTCCGGGATTCTTCTTGTAGAGCGTCGTCCAGGGAAATCTAGGGTGCAATGCACAGGTTCCCCCTCTTATACCAAAAGAAGGGGAGGGACTAGCTCTATGACCCTACCTATGGGAGGGTCAGGGAAGTGGGTGGCTACACCCACTTCCCTTTGTCCAGTTTCACGCCAGAGCAGGGACAGATAGCCCCTGAGCCGGTTTGAACTGGCAAATGCACAGAGGAGCCTTCTGCTCCACCAGTGCAGGACTTCAAAGCACTCTAAGAGTGCACCCACCCAGCCCCAATACACTAAACCCTGTCTGGGAGGTGGTCACACCCCCTTGGGACAGGATATCTATTGTTGGGCTTCCTTCACTGCGAGTGTTGGTCATCAGCAGGAGGGCAGCCCAGTGTCTGTGACTGGTGGCATCCATTTTGTGATGCCAGGGCTCTGCAGGATTCTACCGCGTTTCCACAGTAGGTACATGTCTATCCCTCTAGAAGGGTGGAATGCTACCCCTGCCGCCAGGACTGGCGGGGGAAGTATTCCAAGGTGTTTGACACCAAACACGACATGTTTCGATGCAGCCATTCCAAAGTTAGCATTTTACCGCGAGGATATAATGCACTTAAAAGTATATAGTTTAACCGCATCCACAAACAGCACCAGAGAATGGACTCTGAGAGCTGCAGAAGGGCCCTGCTCAGGCAGAGGCACCCCCTCACATAGAAGCCAAGCACCCTGCCCTCAGGATTGATAGGGCCTGCCTTAGGGGTGACTGATAGGGTTATATGTGTGTGTAGGAGAGATATAGGGAACCTATATCTCAGTGAGGGGTGCTAGCACTTCCTCACTCAGGCTGCAGTAGCAGGCCTGTGGTGTCAGATTTAGTCTGCTTCCCAGGGGTGGCATAATACATGCTGCAGCCCCTGGTAGGCCTGTGAAGTACCTATGCCCTTGGTACCTAAGGTACCATATACTAGGGACTCATAAGGTGCCACAGTATCCAATCACTAGTGCACCTAGAGTGCACTCCAAATCGTTTAGAGAGAACAGAGAGGCTGGGGCCCTGATTAGAAGGGTCCCAGCCTGACTATAGCCAGGAACCAGTGTAAACATCAGAAAAAAAGTGGGGGCAACATAAGAGGCAGATTCTACTCTCCTACACAACCCCCCCCAAATGCAGGGACACTAAACTAACCTTGACCAGTTGAGTCTTCGTGTTCAAAGTGGAAATACCTTGAGAGTCCATCTGCATTGGCATGTTGGGTCCCAGGTCTATGTTCCACTGTATAGTCCATCCCCTGTAGGGAAATGGACCACCTCAAAAGTTTTGGGTTTTCTCCTTTCATTTGTTTAAGCCATAGGAGGGGCTTGTGGTCGGTCTGAACTATGAAGTGAGTACCAAACAAGTATGGCCTCAGCTTCTTCAGGGCCCATACCACAGCAAAGGCCTCCCTCTCTATAGCTGACCAGCGTTTCTCTCTAGGGGTCAGCCTTCTGCTAATAAAAGCTACTGGCTGGTCTTGACTTTCATCATTCAGTTGAGACAGTACAGCTCCCACACCCAGCTCAGAAGCATCTGTTTGGACAATGAACTTTTTGGTGTAGTCTGGACTCTGTAAGATGGGGGCAGTGCACATGGCCTGCTTTAGGTCTTCAAATGCCTTTTGACAGCTAGCTGTCCACTGAACCTTTTTGGCATTTTCTTTGAGGTCAGATCATTCAAGGGGGTCACTATAGATCCATATCCCTTGACAAACCTCCTATAGTACCCAGATAGGCCTAAGAAGGCTCTCACCTGTGTCTGGGTGGTTGGAGCAACCCATTCCATTATGGTCTGGATCTTGCTCTGTAAAGGCTGAACCTGGACTCCACCTACAAGGTGGACCAGGTACACAACCTGACTGTGCCCTATCTGGCACTTAGTGGCCTTGATAGTGAGGCCTGCCTTTTGCAGGGCCTCCAAAACATTCCTGAGGTGGACCAGGTGATCCTGCCAGGAGGAACTAAAGACAGCAATATCATCTAGATAAGTTGAGCAATAAGTTTTAATCCCTGTCAGAACTTTATTCACCAACCTCTGGAAAGTGGCAGGTGCATTTTTCAATCCAAAGGGCACCACCCACCAGGGGTCGAAAATGCTGTCTTGGCTTTTGCATCATCAGCTAATCTGATCTGCCAGTAGCCAGCTGTTAGGTCAAACGTGCTTAGATACTTGGCTGAGGCCAAAGTATCAATCAGCTCATCTGCCCTTGGTATGGGATAGGCATCAGTCCTAGTGACTGCATTGAGGCCTCTGTAGTCTACACAAAACCTCATTTCTTTCTTACCACCCTGGGTATGAGGCTTGGGTCACAGGACTACTGGTCTGGCCCAAGGGCTATCTGAAGGCTCAATTACACCTAGCTCCAATATTTTCTGGACTTCAGTCCTGATACAGTCCCTGACATGGTCAGGTTGCCTGTAGATTTTATTCTTGACAGGCAGACTGTCTCCAGTGTCCACCTTGTGGGTGCACCAGGAAGTCTGACTAGGGGTCAGGCTAAACATATGTCTAAACTGTTGCAGAACTTGTCTGCACTCAGTTTGCTGATGGTCAGTGAGGCTGCTTGCCAAAGCAACACCATCTACTGACCCATCATCAGGGTTCTGAGAGAGCAGGTCAGGGAGAGGGTCACTCTCCTCCTCCTGGTCCTCATCAGTTGCCATGAGCAAGCCCATGTCAGCCCTGTCAACATATGGTTTTAATCTGTTGACATGGAGCACCCTCAGGGGGCTCCTGGGAGTTCCAAGATTCACCAGGTAGGTGACTTCTCCCTTCTGTTCAACTATTGTATGGTGGCCACTCCACTTGTCCTGGAGGGCTGCTGGGGCCACAGGCTCCAACACCCACACTTTCTGTCCTGGCTGGTATACAGTCAGTACAGCCTTTGGTCATGCCAAGCTTTTTGTAATTCTTGGCTGGCCTCTAGGTTTTTGGTTGCCTTTTTCATGTACTCTGCCATCCGGGAGCGGAGACCAAGTACATAGTCCATCACATCTTGTTTGGGGGCTTGAGAGGTAACTCCCAGCCCTCTTTTACCAAACACAGTGGACCTCTCACAGGATGCCCAAACAGAAGCTCAAATGGGCTGTAGCCAACCCCTTCTGTGGACCCTCTCTGTAGGCAAACAACAGGCAAGGAAGAAGAAGGTCCCATTTCCGCCTAAGCTTCTCTGGGAGTCCTTTAATCATTCCTTTCAAGGTTTTGTTGAAGCGTTCAACTAAACCATTGCATTGTGGGTGATAGGGGTGGTGAACTTGTAAGTTACACCACACTCCTTCCACATTGCTTTTAGATATCCTGACATGAAGTTGGTACCTCTGTCAGAAATGACCTCCTTTGGAAAACCCACTCTGGAGAAGACTCCAATGAGGGCTCTTGCCACCACAGGGGCTGTGGTGGTCCTCAGGGAATTGCTTCTGGGTACCTGGTGGCATGATCCACTACCACCAGGATAAACCTGTGCCCAGATGCAGTTTGAGGGTCAAGGGGACCAACAATGTCAATCCCTACCCTTTCAAAGGGTGCCCCCACCACCGGTAGTGGTATAAGGGGGGCCTTTGTTGTGCCACCTGCCGTACCACTGGCTTGGCATGTGACACAGGAGCGACAAAACTCCTTTGTGTCTTCTGACATATGTGGCCAATGAAAATGTGGAACAAGCCTGTCCCAGGTCTTGTTTTGGCCCAAGTGTCCTGCTAAAGGGATGTCGTGTGCTAGGGTCAAGAGGAACCCCCTAAACTTCTGAGGTATTACCAACCTCCTGGTGGCTCCAGGGGCTGGGTCTCGAACCTCAGAATATAGGAGTCCCTCATCCCAATAAACTTTATGGGACCCACTAGCACTCCCAGCAGCCTCAGCAGCAGCCTGCTGTCTGAGGGGTTCAAGAGAGGGGCAGCACTGTTGCTCCTTCCTCAGATCTTCCCTAGAAGGGCCCCTTGCCCCCAAGAACTCAACCTGATCAGGCTCAAGTCCCTCTGGGGCAGTTCCTTCTTCAGGATCTGCTTCACCTCCCTCTGGGGGTGAATCTGTGATCTGAGACAGAGGGGAGACACTGCCTTTACCCTACTGCTCCTCCTCTTGGGAAGCATCTGGTCCATTGTTCCAGGATCCAGAGCTGGTTCAGTGTCATGCATTCTTGCTTGTGACCTGGTCACAGCAAATACCTCTGCAGGGATGCCCAAGATCTCAGCATGAGTCCATAACTCTACTTCAGACCAGGCTGAAGTCTCTAGATCATTGCCCAATAGACATTCGACAGGGAGGTCTGCACTGACTACAACCTTCTTGAGGCCAGTTACCCCTCCCCAGGAGAAATTCACAACTGCCAGACTATGGTTGGTCTTGGCGTTGCTTGCATTGGTCACCTGGTACATTTCGCCCAGGATGATCTGTCCAGGGTCCACAAGATCCTCTGCCACCATGGTGACACTAGCACCTGTGTCCCTAAATGCCAACGCCTGTTTGCCATTTATTACAGGCTGCTGTTTGTATTTGCCCAGGTTACTGGGATTCACTAGGAAGGACATATTAAGGTCTCCCTCACAAATCAGCATTGCCTGAGTGGGCACTCTGACTAGGTCAGAGTCCACTTCAGAACCCAGGGTCAACCCTACTACACCCTTATTCTGTGTACCACCTCCACCAGTAGCTGAACTAGGGGGGACAGTTGCCTTAGGGGCAGGAGTGGTGGTGGTTTGGTCTTTGGACTTGTTATAGTCAGAAGTCCAGTGCCCTTTCTGTTTACAGAATTTGCACCAGGGCTTCTTTTGGCCTTTTCCCTTGTTGGATTGTGACTCCCCACCAGATGCAGATTTTTGGGGCCCTTGTGAAGACTTCTGGTCTTTTGACTTATCCCCACCTTTCTCAGAGCCCTTAGGATCTTGCTTCTTGGTGTCACCCCCTTGGTTCTGGGGTTTCTGCCTCACCCTGGTTCTGACCCACTTGTCTGCCTTCTTTCCCAATTCTTGGGGAGAGGTCAGATCAGAGTCCACCAGGTACTGATGCAACAACTGGTTCTGGCAATTATTAAAGATCTGTTCTCTCATCATCAGATTATACAATCCCTTGAAATCGGTAACCCTACTGCCAACCAGCCAACCCTCCAGAGCCTTGGTTGCACAATCAACAAAGTCAGTCCAGTCCTGAGTCTGTGCCTTCTGGGTGTCTCTGAACTTTAACCTGTACTGCTCAGTGGTTAAGCCAAACCCATCTATCAGTGCACTCTTCAGGACTTCATAATCATCAGCATCCTCTTCTCTAACAGTGAGGAGCTTGTCTCTACCTTTATCTGAAAAGGAGAGCCACAAGATTGCTGCCCACTGCTTCTGGGGGACCTGCTATACTCTACAGGCCCTCTCCATAGCAGTTATCCACTTGTGGATATCATCCCCACTCTGGTAGGGAGGAACAACCTTGCTCAGGTTCCTATGGTCTGGAATAGATTCTCTGCCTCTAGGGACACTGTTGCTGCCACCAAGGGGTTCTAACCCCTCTCGCCGAGAAGCTCTCTGGATCTCCAGGGCTTCTCCATCCAGTGCCAACTGCTTGGTTCTGAGAGCAACTCTTGCTTCCTCATACTGCAGCAGTTTGCACATTCTTTCAGAGGAGGTCTCTCTTATGGGAAAGTATGAGTTCCTCTGGTGGACAAATTCTCTGCCAGAGTGATAAGAGTGGTCAGATTCCCTGGAAGGGGACCTATGCCTCTCATCCACTCTGTCAGTTCTCTTAGGGAGAATTCCTCTGTCCTTTTCAGGCCCCTTGAGGCCTGGCCCTTCAATCACAGAGTCCTGGTCATTCAGATTTTCATCGTCTGACCCAGATACTGTAATTGACCCACCCACTGATTCAGACCCATTAGCTCCTAGAGCCAATCTAAGATCATCTGCTGTCAGCAGATCTATCAGGTGCAGGGTTGAGGGACTCTGTCCTAGTCTCAGGTGTCTTTCAACACACATGGCTCTCAAGTCAGAGAAAGCCATGTCCTTATACTGAGGCTGAGTGGATCCACTGGTTCCACCCTTTAAGGACATTCTAGTGTTGTGCAGTGTTGTACTACCTACACTAGTTTGTGGCCTACTGATACTAGCTTGAGCTGTAGAAAGGGTGTGCTATCCCTTGGCACACAGCTCTAAGTTCAGTAGAACTTATTGATACTAAGCTTGACTTTATATGTACCTTAAGTACCTATAGTGGTTTTCAGTTAGTAATTCAAATAGAGATTTTCTGGTAAAACAATAGCAAGCTGGAATCCCACACGCTGCCCACCAATGTGAGAAGTTGGCCTGGTATATGCTGTTCACTAATTAAAGTGGACACCTTGCACCAGAACAATTCGACTCTTATGGTAGATAGGTTTAAGACAACCTTTATAGAAAGCTATCCTAGTGGTAGCTGTGGAGAGCAGCCTTCAGGCTAAGTCTTGAAGGAATGTAAAGCAGCTTGTTTTACCACACAATCTCTTGAATCACCAAATGAAAAGACACCACACAGGCATATATATCAAATATATATGTATTTATTAATAAACACTCTCTACTAATCTCTTTATGAGATTAGAGGTCAGGAACATATGTACAAGTCAAATATTATCAGGATAAGTTTAGCACAATTGAATGTTACAATCTTAGTTTGCCAGACCTAGGTCTAGGGCATCTAGAATCGAGGGACCCCCAAGAACCACCCCAGGTAGTTGTAGGAGACCCACAGGGGACGGACGCGGTGACCTGGCACCGATGCGAATCCTGTACGAGTCTATGCACTCAGACGCGATTGAAATATCAATGTTAAAGGTCCCTTGCGTGTTCGAGGCGAACACACCGATCGGTCCTTGTACGAGTCGAAGGACGCGGTTACAGATGGTATTGCAAGGGAGTTGGACGCGGTGTGTCTAACACAGACGCGAACCAGGTACGAGTCAGTGCGATAGTCGCACTGGGAAAGTTAGAGTTTTAGGACACTTCGAGGGAAGCTACAAGCAAGTCACTTACAGGGTAAGTAGTTCTAGGGCCCACACCCACAGGAGCACCGTAGTGCTGAAGTTACCTCACCCAGGGAGCCGGGTGCATAGGTGTTCTTTGGTGTCGGGTCGCGGCGTCGTTTTCAATGGGAGCCAGTGAAGACTTGCTGCTTGCGGCGACAGGAGAAGTGTCCGGAGGAATCCAAGCCTGGATTCGGAAGATGGAAGACCTGAAAGCAGAGGGGACAGTGTTCAAAGTCACTTGGCAGTGACTCGGGGCAAGGAAGATGGATGCCCACCGTCGTCGCAAGATTCAGGTCGTCCGTGGTTGCCTTGACTCTTCAACCACGAGGTCCAGGAGGCGTCGTCGGCGACCAGGAGCTGGATTCAGCATGTACCATGATGTCTGCGGCTTACTGCGGTGTCGGCGACTCGATCGGAGCCAACAAGCCTTGGTAACAGCAAGTCACGGGGAAAGTGTGAAAAGACAATGGCACAGACCAGCAAGGTCTGGGGGACTCACCCAGCAAGGGTAAGTCAGGGCAGGCCTGGAGCAACCAGGGGAGCCCTTTGGTTTCTTTAGAAAGTCTTCTGGGGACCCGCAAGCCGGCTGGCAAGGGATCGCGAAGACGCCTCGGGAGGATTCTCTCCCAGGGGCCCACGGTCACTCGGGACGTGGTAGGCCTCTGATCTTAGGAGGAATTTCTGCTGGAGGCTGGGACCACACGTGGTCCAAAGCACAAGTTCATGGAACGTTGTGTAGGGCTTGCACTTGACAATAGTGCATGGTACCCAGGGGTCGCGGTTCCTCATTACTCTTGGGGTCCACTAGCCTCAGCTTCGCTGGTGACTCACGATGGCCTTTGAGAAGTCAGGAAATCCACTTCTTGGGCTGCAGGGACTTCGGACTCTGGCGGGAGCGGCGTAGTTTGCGACCGTCATTTGTAGTTTTTGGTGCCTGCCAAGCAGGGGAGTCACTCCTTGACTCCAAGGGAGATTCTTCAGTCTTCCAAAGGTAGTGGAACGTCGAAGATCCGGGATTCTTCTTGTAGAGCGTCGTCCAGGGAAATCTAGGGTGTAATGCACAGGTTCCCCCTCTTATACCAAAAGAAGGGGAGGGACTAGCTCTATGACCCTACCTATGGGAGGGTCAGGGGAGTGGGTGGCTACACCCACTTCCCTTTGTCCAGTTTCGCGCCAGAGCAGGGACAGGTAGCCCCTGAGCCGGTTTGAACTGGCATATGCACAGAGGAGCCTTCTGCTCCCCCAGTGCAGGACTTCAAAGCACTCTAAGAGTGCACCCACCAAGCCCCAATACACTAAACCCTGTCTGGGAGGTGGTCACACCCCTTGGGACAGGATATCTATTGTTGGGCTTCCTCCACTGCGAGTGTTGGTCATCAGCAGGAGGGCAGGCCAGTGTCTGTGACTGGTGGCATCCATTTTGTGATGCCAGGGCTCTGCAGGATTCTACTGCGTTTCCACAGTAGGTACATGTCTATCCCTCTAGAAGGGTGGAATGCTACCCCCGCCGCCAGGACTGGCGGGGGGGGGGGTAGTATTCCAAGGTGTTTGACACCAAACACGACATGTTTCGATGCAGCCATTCCAAAATTAGCATTTTACCGCGAGGATATAATGCACTTAAAAGTATATGGTTTAACCGCATCCACAAACAGCACCAGAGAATGGACTCTGAGAGCTGCAGAGGGGCCCTGCTCAGGCAGAGGCACCCCCTCACATAGAAGCCAAGCACCCTGCCCTCAGGATTGATAGGGCCTGCCTTAGGGGTGACTGATAGGGTTATATGTGTGTGTAGGAGAGATATAGGGAACCTATATCTCAGTGAGGGTGCTAGCACTTCCTCACTCAGGCTGCAGTAGCAGGCCTGTGGTGTCAGATTTAGTCTGCTTCCCAGGGGTGCCATAATACATGCTGCAGCCCCTGGTAGGCCTGTGAAGTACCTATGCCCTTGGTACCTAAGGTACCATATACTAGGGACTCATAAGGTGCCACAGTATCCAATCACTAGTGCACCTAGAGTGCACTCCAAATCGTTTAGAGAGAACAGAGAGGCTGGGGCCCTGATTAGCAGGGTCCCATCCTGACTATAGCCAGGAACCAGTGTAAACATCAGAAAAAAAGTGGGGGCAACATAAGAGGCAGATCCTACTCTCCTACAAGCTGCGACCGGAGGTGTCCGACGGAAGGAAAGCAGTGCCTTTATATACTTCAAAAGTATGTTCCCTGGGTTCCGGTGTGTTCAATCCATGCAAGTCAGCGTCGCACAGAAATGACGTCATGACGCCGAAACTACAAAAAAGCCTCGGAAACATGGGAAATGTAGTTTCCAGTAGTCGTACTCTACTAAAGTACGATGGAAAACAGTGTCTCTTCGCGCCTATGTAATAAAAAGATGTTCAATGATCATTTAGCATGAGTCGTTTTTGTATGAATAAAACATAAGACTAAAATGATGTCTGTGAACTTTGTAAGACTGTGGGGTCACTGTTACTACCTTTGAAACCCAAGGCCTATGGGCCAGAGCACTAACACCAAGGCATAGTAATGAATGAAAACAGATCCTCTGAGGTCTTTCAGACACTTAGTGATATGTGTACAAATTTAGCACGGCTTGTCTATATTAAAGATGGTGGTGTGGCGCCTGATGGGGGCCACTAGTCTGTAAAAAGGGGTAGTTTGTATATTGCTATATAAACCCAAAGCTGGGAGTGAACTCATAGGCCTGCAGTAGAGCCCTACCCTGAGTAAAGATGTAAAGTGTGGAGGGATAGAACCCTATTAATACTGAAATGACTCAATGCCTCTTACATCGGTGTGCAGGCAGGGACAGGAGATGGTCACGTATAGTTACAAGAGGGTCCACGGAATATCATCGTTCAAGCTCCTGGTGTCACTCGTTAGTTTAAAAACCCATCTCTGTTCTTTGCGGAACAGAAATTTGGTTACATCTGTGACTTCGAAGGAACGAAAGGTTGTTCGAGAACCGTCCACTTCAATTCTTCTGCTTTGTGTTTTAAAGTTAGGAAGTGGTTAGTGAGTCTCGTAGCTTGTTTGTTGCACCTTATTGTACTCTTGTGTTCATGAATTCGTAGCCTCACTTTCCGGGTAGTCATCCCGACTTAGCGGAGTTTGCAAGGACATGTTATTAAATAGATTACTCTGTCACTGTTACAGTTAGTGTGTTTAGTTTGTACCCATGGTCTCTCAGTGCCAATGTCCACCGTTGTAGTATGTGTTGTTTGTGGACACGCCGCACACGAGCCGCAAGGGTAGTGTCCTTGGACCGCCGGCATGTTCCATAAAGTCTCCTGTTCGTTGAGTGACTTCACTTTAGGCCTTGTGTGAACAAGGTTGTCAAGTAAGTTAGAGCTCCTTTTGAAGGACCTCTAACTCGTGTGCGGAGTGTCCACAAACAACACATACTACAACGGTGGACATACTCACAGAAAACCAAGTTAGCATGTCAACACTGTTGGGGAGTACAGACTACCTGTAAGGACACATCGCTGCACGCTTCCAGTCAAGTAGCACATGGCCACACTCAAACAGCACCAGAGCACCACCAACACATATCACGCAAACTCACATCATTGGCATGACAACTCTCTGGATACTCACATTCAGCTGAAGAAGTTGGTGATGAGCTGTGTGCGGACATCACCATCATCATCATCATCATCACTGGCATCGTGGCCCAGGCCAGGATCCTCCACAGGTGGCGGATGTTGGTCATCGTCATCCAGGATGAGAGGCAACTCCTTCCGCACTGCCAGGTTGTGTAGCATGCAGCAGACGATGACAATCTTGCACACCTTTGCTGGGGCATATGGGAGGGCCCTCCTGTCTTGTCCAGGCAGCGGAAGCGGCTCTTCAGGAGACCAAATGTCCGCTCGATCACTCTCCTGGTCCGACCATGTGCCTCATTGTAGCGCATCTGGGCTGGTGTCACAGGGTTCCTGAGGGGTGTCAGCAACCACGGCTTGTTGGGGTATCCGGAGTCACCTACAGACAGACAATTGCACATTAGCTGAGTTGGAAAAGAGGGCGGAATACAACATAGCAGAACACACACAATGGTACAAAGTCAGTACACACCGACAAGCCAGGCACGCTGGTTCTGCATCTGTGACATCATCCTCGGGATGCGACTACTCCTCATCACGTAGGCATCGTGTGCCGAACCAGGGAAACGGGCACACACATGTGAGATGCTCATATCTGCAAGACATACCACCAGAGCATTGATCGAATGATAATGTTTCCTGTTCCTGTATGCCTGCTCATGTGCCTGTGGTGGTACCAAAGCCACATGTGTCCCATCAATGGAGCCAATGACATGTGGCATCCTCCCCAGGGCATAGAAGTCACTCTTGACGTCAGTGAGTTGTTGACGTTTAGGGAAATAGATGTACTGGTTCAGGCATCTCAACATTGCCTCCAAAACATCGCTTAGCACATGGCTGAACATAGTCTGTGACATCCCACCAGCAGACGCCACAGTATGTTGAAAGGTACCGGTGGCAAAGAAGTGTAGGGCTGCCATCACCTTCACCTTGGGGGTCAGCGCTGTAGGGTACGGCCGGCCAGGTTGCAAATGTGGGGCCAAGCGCACTGCCAAATCCTCAATCAGCTGCCTGGTGAAGCGGTACCGTCGGATGCTGTCACGTTCCACCATCGTTGCAAGGTCAGGGAATGGTCTATGGACAGCTGGTGCCCTGCAGTGCATAGGTGAAGAAAGAAAGATTATCAGTCACCCCACATATGTGGCATTGACCATACTCAATATCACATGATACATCATTACGAGACACAAGTACTTGATGTGTGTGCCGTTCTGTATGGACATATATGGCACCTACATGGCCATCATCTAACATCTCAGTTTAACATGTGTTGACAACAGGTTCCAGGTTGTGCTATGGGAAACCATTAGGCTGTGTCACAGTACCCATTTACTGCTGTCACGTTCCAAACACACACCACAGTGACATGTCTGGACAGATTCGCCACAGGCATCACAGCTCATTGACAGGTAGATTCCCAGGGACCCTGTCTTGCCACATGGACACTGGCATGACATCGCGTATCATGTACACGTCAAAAAAACAAACATGACTCCCACAGGTAGTGGCCCCTGTTGCCTCCGCAGGACAGACATGGACGTCTGTGACACACACACGCACAACATCAAAGTCCATGCACAAACAACGTGGATGTGGAGACTGTCTCCCATTGTGCACATGGAATCAGAGACATCGGAAACACAACATGCACACAGACTGTGGAGGGCCATCACTATTGTGGCAATGGGTCACCCTGTGACGTACATACCTTCCCACATGGGACTCTGGGCGTATGTGACATGACATACACATACACAACCTGGAAATGTGACCATGCCACATGCTCTGAAATGAACAGTTGCACATCACAGTGGTCATGTGCACAACACACAAAGGATCCTGTCCCCATGAACACGTGCACAGCCTGGGAGTGGCTGCCCTCAAGTGCCACCCCAAAAACCACATGTTGACCCCATACACAGAAAAGGTAATGCAGTCTTACATGCCTTAGGATACAGTGTGGACAGGCTGTGGTGTTGTAGGTGTGCCCCTGAGTCCCTGGCAAGTATATGTGGCTGGCATACGTTCACCAGTGACAAGCATGGTGACATATGCGAGTGACCTGTACAGGGACGCGTTGTACAGCAATGGACCGATCGGTGTGCACGCACTGGCCATTGCATCTGTTGTGAGCGGATGCGCGTTGTTTCCCGGAATATCGTTGTACAGCAATGGACCGATCGGTGTGCACGCACTGGCCATTGCATCTGTTGTGGCGAGTGCAGCGTTGTACAGCAATGGACCGATCGGTGTGCACGCATTGGCCATTGCATCTGTTGTCAGCAGGTGCGCGTTGTTTCCCGGAATACTGCGTTGTACAGCAATGGACCGATCGGTGTGCACGCACTGGCCATTGCATCTGTTGTGAGCGGGTACGCGTTGTACAGCAATGGACCGATCGGTGTGCACGCACTGGCCATTGCATCTGTTGTGAGCGGTGCACGCGTTGTACAGCAATGGACCGATCGGTGTACACGCGTTGGCAATTGCATCTGTTGTGGCGGATGCGCGTTGTACAGCAATGGACCGATCGGTGTGCACGCATTGGCCATTGCATCTGTTGTGGCGGTGCAGCGTTGTACAGCAATGGACCGATCGGTGCGCACGCATTGGCTAGGGCCTGGCATGGCAACGGACGCGTTTTGAAGCTTCAACGAGTCTGATGCAGTGAATTCAGTTGGCCAGCCACAACAATGTTGCAAATTCATGGGTGTCATGAAGTTGAACTTTTGAAGGATGCTGTGGGCGTTTATTAGTGGTGCAATTCCATGGATTGGCCAGATTCAGAAGATGCAAACGACTTGGACCTATCACTTTGGACACATGGGACAGTATCTGCCTCTGCAGCACACATATAATGCTGACTGTTCCCCTGAGAGCTCACTTGCCTGCACTACATGCTCCAGGACGACATCTGCCACCAACACTGCTGCTGTCTCTGCATCCTCTGGCTACTGCAATGGTACGTACTGTGGAGAGAGCCCCAGCCTTCAGCCTTGAGGAGAACCAGGCCCTGCTGGACAGCCTCCTTCCACAGTACAGCAAGCTGTATGGGAAACCAGGGGAGCAGGTGAGTATGCTGTCCACTGCCTTACTAATTGTGCATGTTGTCTGACTAGCAAGACTTACAGTGTGCACACCACTGGCTAGCATGCTCACTGAGTAGTTCTCACCCCCAAAGTGTGTAGTTACATGCACTGAACAGGTACAGTGCAGTAACAGTGCATTCCAACAAGGTTTACTTCCCATGCAATGATACCATGTAGTAACTGCTGGCAAACTGTTCATAGCCATCGTTGCACTGCCTGTGTACATCATATGCCCCTGTGATTGAGACATGTATATCCAACTGTGTGATGCACGTATATGTTGCATGTGTAGTAATGGCATTTTCACTTTGTCATCCTCACAGGTTGATGCCCACCAGAAGCAGGAAATCTGGCTGACCATCGCCCGGGCAGTAAGATCCGTGGGGGTCTACAAGCGCCGGATCCGCAACTGCCAGAAGAGGTGGCAGGACCTTCGGGGCTGGACCCGGAGGATCGCAAGGGTCCAGCTGAAGCTGCCGCCTCCTCGCAGGAGGGGCGGACACCGGACCCTGACCCCCACATGCTCAGGATCCTGGCGGTGGTCTTCCCTGACCTGGATGGGCAGCTGAAGGCCAGACAGCAGCAAGGAGGGGTGAGTCCATGACTGCACTGTGAACTTTGTCTGACATGCTATGTGCCCTCCTCTGGCCTGGTTAAACTTCCACAGTACATCAGTCTTGTGGTCCAGGACCCATGTCCCTCAATTGTGACATGCCCACTCCTCATCTGATACGCAGGTGTGGCCCTTACAGTCAGGAAATTGTGTCACTTGGGTACTGTGTCCTTGCATTTTGCTTCGCTCAAGGTGGGGGACAGCATTTGTTCCCGTGACTTTGTGGTGGGCTTCATGGGTGGGTCAATTGCTTACACAATGCCTAAGTTCTGACATGTAATCTGAGTATAACTTTGATATGTGGTCCACTTGCTGATCTGAATCACCACATGTCCCTGGGGTATTTGGCACAGCCCCATGCTGCGGGTGGGAACAATGTTTGGGCCTCAGGAGTATGTATATCAAGTGTGTCACACATGCTTAGCCACCTGCCTACTGTCCAGGGCTCATCCCTCTTTCAGGTGGAGCAGGACAGTCATGCCTACTCCAGGGCATACAATACACTCTGTACTCCCACTCCCGTGTATCAGCTGACATGTTGTGATCAGTGAAATGTTCCCTCAGGTGTCTGCCTCTTTGTCTTTGTGCTGTGGCTTCATTGTCAGGACTACTGGGATGTTTATCGTTTAGGGCTCAGCATGCCATCTGAGATGTGACCATGAGAGACGATACTTCTGTGACTTATAGGTGTTTGATCACTTGACTGTGCACACAGGTGTATGCGACTGTGAATTTCAGGCAGCTGTTTTGTCATTCACAGCAGACTGTGAGGTGCTCAGGTTCATAGAGTTGTGTTTCATGTCTCCCATATGTCCAATTGGCATGACGTGGATAAATAAGAGTTAAGATGATGTGGTTTGTGGGGGATGGACATGTGCACTTGTCAGCTACATAACTTGCATTCCCCATTACCTAGGATTGTGACACAGTGCAGACTGTTGTTGGCTGGCTGCCATGCCCATGTGACTGGAGACAGTGATGTATGACTTTGCAGGCATGCCTGTGCCATGGCATTAAACTTCCTAAGAGTGATCCTGCAGGGAGTGACATGTGCAACATGCACCCCATTGTGGCATTGACTATCCGGACATGGGTGCATCATGGTGTCTGGTGCTGGTATGCATCACATGCATTTCTAATTAGACTCTGGCCATCCCTTTATCCGGACACCTGTACTGACTCAGTGGCAAGAGATGTGATGTGTGCATGTTCACATACTTCACCGTGTTCTCTGCAATGTCCAACAACTGTGTACGTGGTGCATGTGTCCACACTGGGGTATTACCATCCAACAGGCACCAGACAGATGGGTGCAAGGGCAGGAGGGGTGTGAGTGCCATGGTTGACCATCAGACTGACAATTGGCTTCTCCTAATCTGTGTGAGGACTTTTGGCAATGTTCAACTGAGGATGCCAGGGCTTGCTCTGTAATGTGCTGTACTTACTGTGGTGTGTGCGGTCAGTGCAGGTGACTGATGTTTGTCTGTTTCCCTAATTGTTTGCAGATACATCCACGGCCACAGGAGGGGACAGCTCCAAGGACCAGGATGAGCTGCAGAGCCAGAATGGGTCAGCAGCCGATGAGTGGTCGAAGGGACCCAGTGGCACGGAGGGCGAGGGGAGTCACACCGAGGAGTCCTCAGCACCATCCACCTCAGCTGAGGACCACAGCAGCTCGGAGGATGACTCCCTTGTGGAGGCGGGTGTCAGCAGCCACCACACCCCAGCTAGTATGTCTGGCCCCGCCACCACCACCACCACCGCCCTCCCATTGGCTCCCATTCCAGAGGTCCGTGGAGGCTCCCGTGTTCGGGAGCGTGTCTCCTTCGTGCCAGGCACCGCACCCCCTGCCCCTGTGTCCCCTGCTGCCCTGAGTGAGGAGTCTGTGTACCTACTTCGCCAGCTCCATGTAGGGCAGACAGCAATGCTGAGTGTCCTCCATGCACACATCACTCTGTTGACACAGCTGGTGTTGTTCATGGAGGGCATCTCGACGGGCATGTCTGCCCTACAGAGGAGCAATAGGTCCATGGACTCCTCCCTGACGGCAGCAGTGTCCCTCCTCCAACAGTCCATCACCCCTCCTACCTCTGCCCCATCCACACTTCCTGGCACCCTACCTGTCCCAAGCACATGCACACCTGCACAATCACCCAAACACACAGACACGAGCAGCACAGAAACACCCAAAACAAAGGCAAAACGTGCACACAAGCATCCTCAGGGGACTGATACCACACCCACAGGGGATGGGGAACAGACACACACACAGGCATCTACACTCACTCCGCAGTCCTTAAAATCCTCTCCCTCCAAGACCCCTTCCCTTGCCTCACCTGCAACCCCACCTACAAAGCAGCTCTTCCTCTGTGACCTCGGCCTCTTCCCCTCCGATCCCGCTGATCCAGCATACAGGGGGAAGAGGAAGTCCACCCACACAGAGCGAGTGCCCTCGCCCCCGGACACCCTCCCCCAGGCGCAGACAGACTGAGGCCCCCACCCGCAAGTCCCCCGGGCCCGGAAGAGCAAGACCCCGCCACCGCCCTGCAGGTCAACCACACAGTCTCCTTCCTCCATCCCTCAGGCACCCACAATACAGGTTCCCCCACCACACCCTGCCCCAGGTTCCCCCACCCACAGATACACCATCCCCAAAATGATGCAGCCTTCTCCACCTACCACTTGCTCTTCCAGCCCCACACCCCCGCTGCACATGTTTGTGCCACTGGTGTGGAGACCGTGTCCTCCCCTCTGTCCTGCCCACCTTACCTGAACCCCATTCTACTCCCCTGGAGATGGGCACTGCAGTGGAGTCCACTACCACCCCGTCTGACTTGGGCACTGCAGTGGGGAACCTGTCCACTCCATCTGGCCAGCCCACTGGAGTTGTGCCGGCACCCATACCATCTGACTTATGCCCCCCAGTTGTGCCGGCACACACCATGTCAGACACCTCCACTGCAGTTGTCAGTGACTCTCCAGCACCAGCCACCCCTTCCGTGCCTCCTTCTGGTGAGCCCTGATCCTGTCCCTGCGGTGCCTGGCCTGCCCCCCCGTATGCCCCTCCGAGGGGAATGTCCCTGGTCCGTAGCAGTGCAGGCAAGCAAAGGGTGACATCTGCCACTGTCATCCTGTTTGGACTTTAGTCATGGACTGGCCATTGGCCTTTGGGTTTTGTCAGGACTTTCTATTTTCAACTCACATATGCTGAATAAAGCTCCTTTCAGTTCTCTAGTGGTTTTGCTTCAGATGTACATGATGTTGAGGATGCTAACCATGCCCTTGCTGCAGTGATGGTGATTTTTTATATCAGGTAAATGAAGTGTTACTGTGCAGGACCCCATGTGGTCCAGGGTGAATGTGTCCTATCCTGGTGTGTAGCCATGTCATCCTTTGCAGCAATATGAGGGTGTCATGTTTTTCATATTTGCCAATGGGATTCCCTACATGTTTTTGCAATATCACATCTGTGGCTTACACCCCTGCACATCAGATGTGCTTGCCATTGTTCAATTTGTCTATTTCCTGACCGTGTGACCATCTCCACTGGACATGCAAGTTTGGGCATCAATGGGGAAGGACTCATCTGTGGTATCAGTGCAACTTGCTATACATGTGTATTTGATCGGTGCAGATGATTTCGGTGACACTGCCATGACCAGGCTGATGTGACGAGCCTTCATTTTGTGCTAATTGTTGACTGAGTGACCAAGTGTTCTGCTGACATGATAGAGCCCTGCAGAGACAACGTATGGCACAGCTTTCCTTACACAGGAGTGGAGTCCCCTCATGGCAGTGTGTAATTCCGTGACATTGCCTGAGCCCAAGGTGTGTGTTGTGTGAGCATGACTGTGTGTGTTCACTTCCATTTTGCTACGCAGGCTGGGGTCCCTAGTGATGTTCCTGTTTGTGATGCTTGCTGAGTTGAGCAATGTTCCCCCAAATCTTCGCCCTGGGTTCTCTGTGATGTGGGTGCATGGCACATTACTGGTCATCAGGGTGTCATCCATAGGTGTGTTTGCTGTCAGGGCTGAGTTTGTGGGCAAACGCAGATGAGACACTGTCAGGATTCCCCTTGGCACTTGTTGGTTACACAAGTCATGTAATTTACAGTTTGTGTTAGCTTTCAGTGATTGTGACACGTTGTGTGTGTGACTGCTGCCACTCCTCAGGGTCAGAGCTGCAATGTTGGAAGTTGTCTATGTGTGTTCTTTGTGGGTGACCTTGGCTTCTTCATTGGTGTGTGACTGTGGCCGGGATCCCATTGGTTGGTGTGGATTTGACGTCATGCCCATGTACAGCGTACTGTGCAGTGTGTCAGACATTCACAAGTCTTGTTGACTGGCCATGTGTGTTGGGTATCTCCACCTTAGTTCCCCCCACCACACCTGGGATTGTCATGGGTGCATGTGCAATGTCACCAGTCCATGTGAGCTTCACTGCTGCACATTGGTGGAGATCAAGGTGTGTGGTGTTGAGTGTGTGCAAATGAGAGTTGTTGCACGGCTAGACCCATACCTCCATGTTGGCCTTGGCTGACAGGCCGTGCTGATTGATTTGTGCTTGTGTAGGTGTGATGGTAGTTAGTTGCTCAGGACACATGACTGTGGTTCACAGTGTGTACGACATCTACCTTTGTCATCACAGTGGGATTATCATGCAGGCCAGTGTCACCACAATGTGGGGTCCCTGGGGGTAGTGCTGTGGTGGGTCTGTCTCTTGCTGTGTTAGTTGCTGTTCCTACAAGCTTGTGTGACATTTGTAATTTGGGCTCCCTCTCATCTAACAATGCCTGATTGCCCACATAGGGAATCCGATCCATGAGTTACTTTTGTGTGGCACTGTATTGACATCTGTGTAATAGGGATTCAGGCCTCCTCATGTGTTGTGTGTTTGCCTGGGGACACTGGCACACCACCCCATCACCTGTTGTGTTTGATATGCAGTGTGAGTCTGCCTGTTTGTGTTTGTGCATTTGCACCACTGCATTGGCATTTCTTTAGTGTGCCATTGGCTGTATGTTGTTTGGTGGCTTTCCCCTGCTGTCCCTGGGACTCCTAGGTCATCAGTAAGCACAATGATCATCGTTTGTATGTCCCATTGCTGCCATGGAATGGTATTTGTTCACTTCACATCTACAGTCTCCACAGGATATCTACATTTGTGTGTCCATTGGTGCAGATATGTGGGTCTGCATTATGATGGTCACTTCTGTCATTGTGTTATTCATGAATGTTGACAATGTGAGCCCCCATGGGTGATGTTTGTCTGCACATGGCCAAAGCGATGTTTCATTGGCACTGCACTGTTTGCCTCACCCAATCTATGTTGCTATGGGACACAAGCACTACTATGCCACTGATGTGTTTGTTGTTGTGTGACCAGGAATCATCCATGCAGTTTGGCATTTGAGCTTTTGGTGGTGGTAGTGGTAGGCATCCATCCCCCTATGAGTGGGGATGGTATTAGTGGCAGGCATCCATCCCCCTATGAGTGGGGAGGGTAGTAGTGACAGGCATCCAGGCCCCCATGAGTAGGGGTGGTGGTAGTGGTAGGCATCCATCCCCCTATGAGTGGGGATGGTATTAGTGGCAGGCATCCATCCCCCTATGAGTGGGGAGGGTAGTAGTGACAGGCATCCAGGCCCCCATGAGTAGGGGTGGTGTTAGTGGTAGGCATCCATCCCCCTATGAATGGGGATGATATTAGTGGCAGGCATCCATCCCCCTATGAGTGGGGATGGTAGTAGTGGCAGGCATCCAGCCCCCTATGAGTGGGGATGGTAGTAGTGGTAGGCATCCATCCCCCTATGAGTGGGGATGGTATTAGTGGCAGGCATCCATCCCCCTATGAGTGGGGAGGGTAGTAGTGACAGGCAGCCAGGCCCCCATGAGTAGGGGTGGTGGTAGTAGTAGGCATCCATCCCCTATGAGTGGGGATGGTATTAGTGGCAGGCATCCATCCCCCTATGAGTGGGGAGGGTAGTAGTGACAGGCATCCAGGCCCCCATGAGTAGGGGTGGTGTTGGTGGTCGGCATCCATCCCCTATGAGTGGGGAGGGTAGTAGTGACAGGCATCCAGGCCCCCATGAGTAGGGGTGGTGGTAGTGGTAGAGCATCCATCCCCTATGAGTGGGGATGGTATTAGTGGCAGGCATCCATCCCCTATGAGTGGGGAGGGTAGTAGTGACAGGCATCCAGGCCCCCATGAGTAGGGGTGGTGGTAGTGGTAGGCATCCATCCCCTATGAGTGGGGATGGTATTAGTGGCAGGCATCCATCCCCTATGAGTGGGGAGGGTAGTAGTGACAGGCATCCAGGCCCCCATGAGTAGGGGTGGTGTTAGTGGTCGGCATCCATCCCCCTATGAGTGGGGAGGGTAGTAGTGACAGGCATCCAGGCCCCCATGAGTAGGGGTGGTGGTAGTGGTCGGCATCCATCCCCCTATGAGTGGGGAGGGTAGTAGTGACAGGCATCCAGGCCCCCATGAGTAGGGGTGGTGGGAGTGGTAGGCATCCATCCCCTATGAGTGGGGATGGTATTAGTGGCAGGCATCCATCCCCCTATGAGTGGGGAGGGTAGTAGTGACAGGCATCCAGGCCCCCATGAGTAGGGGTGGTGTTAGTGGTCGGCATCCATCCCCCTATGAGTGGGGAGGGTAGTAGTGACAGGCATCCAGGCCCCCATGAGTAGGGGTGGTGGGAGTGGTAGGCATCCATCCCCTATGAGTGGGGATGGTATTAGTGGTAGGCATCCATCCCTCTATGAGTGGGGATGGTATTAGTGGCAGGCATCCATCCCCTATGAGTGGGGATGGTATTAGTGGCAGGCATCCATCCCCTATGAGTGGGGATGGTAGTAGTGACAGGCATCCATCCCCTATGAGTGGGGATGGTAGTAGTGGTAGGCATCCATCCCCCTATGAGTGGGGATGGTATTAGTGGCAGGCATCCATCCCCTATGAGTGGGGAGGGTAGTAGTGACAGGCATCCAGGCCCCCATGAGTAGGGGTGGTGGTAGTGGTAGGCATCCATCCCCTATGAGTGGGGATGGTATTAGTGGCAGGCATCCATCCCCTATGAGTGGGGAGGGTAGTAGTGACAGGCATCCAGGCCCCCATGAGTAGGGGTGGTGTTAGTGGTAGGCATCCATCCCCCTATGAGTGGGGATGGTGATAGTGGCAGGCATCCATCCCCCTATGAGTGGGGATGGTAGTAGTGGCAGGCATCCATCCCCCTATGAGTGGGGATGGCAGTAGTGATAGGCATCCATCCCCCTATGAGTGGGGATGGTAGTAGTGGCAGGCATCCATCCCCTTATGAGTGGGGATGGTAGTAGTGGCAGGCATCCATCCCCCTATGAGTGGGGATGGTAGTAGTGGCAGGCATCCATCCCCTATGAGTGGGGATGGTATTAGTGGTAGGCATCCATCCCCTATGGGTGTGTATGGCATTGGTGATAGCCATCCCGCCCCTATGGTTCTGCTGTTGCTAGTGTACGTCATTTCTGCATCCCTATGTGTGTGTGACATATTTCGGGTACGTGTCGTTTGTTTGTGTTGTGGGTGTTTGACTTACCGTCTGCGTCGTACGCGTCCGTACCGGTCCCGGTAATAGATGTAGATTATTGGTAGGACCTGTGCGATGGGATTCATGGTTGGGTCGTCTCGTTCGGGTTTCTCATGGCTTCGACTCGTACTCGTCGCTGGCTTGTTCGTCTCGTCGCCGTGGATCGTCTTGTGGCGCGAATCGGAGCTTATGTACAGCTCTCCCTGATGCTCTGACGTGCCGGACGTAGCGACGGGTTCGGCGCGTACGGAAGGCGCATCGTACTCGTCCGGCCGGAAGGTGCTGTGTATTTGCTTCCGTGCGACTCGAATCGGCGTTTACGGATCCGGCTCGGGCGGGAAACAGGAGCTGGAATTGGTGAGTACGGCTCGCTCGGAATCTGGGCTGTTATGCGCATCGTACTTGTTCGTTCTGACGACTGTTCGAATCGGTCGGGAAACACGCGTTCGGCTTGGTTTTTTTCCGGACGAATACTGTTAGGTGCGCTTCCGGCCGAGATCGGAATCGACCCCCAAGTGTCTGAAAGACCTCAGAGGATCTGTTTTCATTCATTACTATGCCTTGGGGTTAGTGCGCTGGCCCATAGGCCTTGGGTTTCAAAGGTAGTAACAGTGACCCCACATTTTTACAAACTTCCCAGACATCATTTTAGTCTTATGTTTTATTCATACAAAAACGACTCATGCTAAATGATCATTGAACATCTTTTTATTACATGGGCGCGAAGAGACACTGTTTTCCATCGTACTTTTGTAGAGTACGACTACTGGAAACCACATCTCCCATGTTTCCGAGGATTTTTTGTAGTTTCAACGTCATGACGTCATTTCTGTGAGACGCTGACTTGCAGGGATTGAACACACCGGAACGCAGGGAACATAGTTTTGAAGTATATAAAGGCACTGCTTTGCTTCCGTCGGACACCTCCGGTCACAGCTCGTGTGGAGTCCGGGGTACCGATGGATAGGTAAGTAAGAGATGCCAGCTAGTTATTACGCTAAAGCCAGGCGCTTGTGTTTTCGCACTGTGATGTTGAGAGCCTCGTGACTGTTCTTAAACTGTATTTAACTTTGACTGAGCAGACTTCTCGTGTTTACATTTGTACGCGCTGGTCTCATATTACATTTAGGCACAATTAACCAGCGTTCCTTGTGCTAAAACCTGCACGCTCTTTTTGCAAAATCCCCCGTATAACTGAACATGTTGTCTCTAAATATACGTAAATCTACGCAGTTACTGCACTAGCCCTTCAACCGCCTTATAGCATCAGCTCATGTTGGTGATGCCTGTGAGGCGTTATGAGTGGTGGTGCATGGGAACTTGCCATAGAGATGAACCAGTTGTTATTTCTTTTTGACCGTTGTCTGGGGCACACAGGGACCTCCTTGTCTGCCCATATCTGCTCTACTTCCAATAGCGCAGTCGTGTTTATCCAGATTGAGGCTTGAATCATTGTTAGCTCTCTTGATCAGTTCAACCTATATATCTAATGCGCTACATCCCCTTAGCAATGCTATAATTTACATAGTTTGGTCTAAATCCTATAGTTAGTAATTCATGATGTAATCAGACTGACTAAAAATGTTTGAGGATTACTAGTTCACAGAATGCTGATGGCGTCTGTATTCGTAACTCCAGTTTTCCTTTCTAATAGAGCGGTGCATCCTGAGCTGTTGCCAGGTGAGGTGAGGTGTTCACCCGTATACTTACGGGTAAGCATAAAATCTTTTTATAACTAATAGCACACTCAAGTTGTACACGTCAAGGTACTAAATGAAGGGCATTGTCCCAGATGTTGGGCATAATATTTAGTACAAGCGTTGTGAATACCTGTTTCCACTCATCATGATTTTAAGTCACATTGTTCTTTTCTTTCACAGGTGACATCAGGATTATTGTGAAATTCCGTAATTGAGACCACAGGTTTCTGTAGGTTGTATTTATTCCAACCGTAACATTGTCACTCTTATTATTATACACGTCTTTTGCAGTAGCACTTATTATATAGGTCCTGAGGAAGGCTGCGATCAATATTTGATCACTATGGCTGAAACATGTAGACCTGCTCTTTGGACTAGTGCAGTCATTTCTTAAACTGCACATGCACTGTTTTTAACCTTGACACTGAGAGTTAATTAATAAACTCTTTTTTCTCTTGGTAGTCAATATTATAACACTTTTCACAACACTTTTTGCACTGCAACCATCATCCGTAATCTTTCCAACGCTTTGCATCATACGGATTTTAGTAGATCCGAAAAATTGTTTATTAAAACATCCCTGAGCTCCTCCCTCACAGTGAGGGGGTTGTAGCCCTTGGTTGCACTAGGAATTGCAACCAAGAGGAGATCCCAGATGATGAAGCATGCCACCTCTGTGGGTGATGGGATTCCGTCCTCTTTAAAGGACTCCCCCCATGTTTGAGTAGGAATCCAACGTTTGTACTGTTTATGCCCTAGAGCGGTTTCAAGCTCTGTAGACCCGCGGATGTTTTGTTTGTTATAATTCCTGTCAGAAGGTAAAAGAATATTGAATTAGTCACCAACAGTTCCTGTTGCTGTTGAGTAGTTACGAATCCAAGAAGGCACAGGCAGCTCCGAAGACAATCAGTTCCAAAAGACGATCCAAATCATCTTCAGCAAAAAGGACCGCCATCCAATCCAGCAGTATGAAGGAACAGATGTGCTCTCGCACCACTGAGGATGAAAGGAGCATCCCATGGCAACCTGAGAGAGGTTCGATGTAGGCATGGCACAGGAGCCTTTGCACAAACGCACAGGCGCAGCTGGCAGCCTGTCTGACACATTGAAAGGCATCCCACAAACGTGCATCACTGGAGCAGTCCTGATCGTGGACTAACAAAAGACTCATATATACAATACCTCTGTGCTGACCTACTTACTTTCATGTGACCTGATCAGGTTCTGATATGCCTATGCCCCACAAATGCCCACAAGGGAACACAGCAAGAAAACTTTTTTTACTATTTTTATTTATCACAAATGTTCATGTTACAATTTTTTTGTTATTTTATATCTTATTAAATGTAAATAAAGAAAGACTTAATACAAATAGACATTTACAATTGCATTGACTGTGTTTCTTAATCAAGTACAGTACTTAGAAATTAATCCATTGATTACTAACAAATCCCATTCTCCCATTCGGTGTCGGTTAGTGGTGGAATGGGAGGGCCGCCACCAGTTCTCTGGGCCGCCGTGAGGTTCCTCTGTGCCCGATGCTTGACCCGGCCCTTGAGGTCACCCCACCGCTTCCTGATGTCACGCCCAGTGCGTAGGATGGTCCCTACGGCATTGACTTTGCTGTGGGTCCTTGCCCACATCTGATTCTTGCGCGCAAGTGGGGTGTGTTGGACCAGGTGCCCAATCAAATGTGGTTCTCCCCTGATTGTTTCGTCTACCATCACTTTCAACTGTGAGTCGGTGGATTTGGGCATTGTCTTGGGGGCATGGTGCAAATGAATGAGGGGTGCAGGGTGCAAGGTAGTGGTGGAGATATGTGAAGTGTGTGAGGTGTGTGGGTGAAAGTGGTGTTGTGTGTGGATAGGTGTGTGTGATGTTGTGCATTGTGAGTCAATTGTGTCCTGTCTCTGTCTCGGCTTGTGGTGTGCAAAGGATACTAGTCCAGGAAGGGGTTGGTTTTCTACTGTGGTATGTGGGTGTGTCCACATGAGTGATGACCTCCAGTTGTCTCTTCCATGCTGCGCATGGCTTTCCTTACCAGGAGCAAGTTGGGGTGTATCATTGTGGCGTGTGTGTTGTGATTGAGGGCGGCAGGGAGTACAGGCACACTTTGGGCATAGTTGTGAAGTTGGTTCCGTCCGCCAATCATTTGGCCTATGTGTGTGCGCGGCGGTCGGACGCAGTGCTCGGGCCGCCAGTTCTTCATTCTCATCGTAATTCGCCGTGTGGTCATGCCGCGGCAGGTGCGGCCTTTTCAGGCCGTTGTGCAGCTTTTCCCGTCCGCCGCGGTCGGATTTGCAGCTTTTCCGACCATGGTGGACGGTCTTTTGTGACATCCGTCTGCTGCGGTATGATTTTGCGTACATTGCGTCGTAATTTGGCCGACGGAAATGGCGGGGCTCATGCGGGGGGATTTTTCCCAATACCATGGCGGTCGGAGGGCTTTTCTGTACGCCATCGTAATTGGGCCCTTAGTTCCTTATTCCAGTATGGTGAAAGACTGTAAAATGTAAAGTTTGCCACTAGTTTGATGCCTTTTTGTTTGAGGCTTCTCACACCTAGTTGGGGATCAGCTTTGGTAAAAAAAAACTGTGTCAACAATACTGAATGCAATGTAAGCATGACATATCTATGTGCACTTTTTAATAAATGTCCTTAAGATAGATCATTAAAGCGGGATTCACTCAGAGACTTTTTAAGACATGGGCAAAGTGGGCTTTGGCCCAGGGCTACAGTCTTTCTGGGGGGTCCCTAATAGTTAAAGCTCTGTTCTCCACACTGTCCTTCCCTGATGACCTTGAATGATTCTTAAACATAGATTGTTTTAAATGGTATTTAGACAAAATATTGAGTTGGAAATGTCAACTTACACAAATATCGAGTTGGAAATATGACACAGAAATATCGACAGCAAGAACATTGTGGTCAACACTGACAAAGGAGACACAAGAACAACTAGAAGTCCCCTTATTATGGGAAGAGGTGTCAGCGGCACTTGTGAGTTTGTCTGATGGGAAAGCCGCAGGGCCAGATCTAATGCCTTCCGAATCTTATAAAATGTTTTTTGACCATGTGAAGGAAGTGATGATAAATCTCTTCAGACAAACCATCAAGGGAAAGCTTCCACCAAAATCTTGGGCAGAAGCAAAAATTTTGGTTTTTCCTAAAAAAAATAAACCAATAGAAGAGCCAGGCTTCTATCGTTCAATTACGTTAATGAACTGTGACGTTAAAATCTATTCAAAGATGCTAGCAGCCCGTTTATCCCTATTAGTCGATAAATGGTGGTAGATTGGCAGCATGGATTCATACCTGGGAGGAGCACCATAGACCATTTTGGAGGATTATAACAATTTCTGATGCGAGACAAGTGTCAGGAGACCCTATGGCAGTAATTCTGCTGGATGCGGAAAAAGCTTTTGATAGGGTCTCCTGGCACTTTCTCTGGGCAGTGATTATCAAAAAGGGGATTGGCCCTAAATTTATCAGGGCTATTAAAACTTTATATGGTAATCCTAGTGCCAGAGTGTGTATAAATGCGGAATTATCACAACACCTGACAATCACAAAGGGAACTTGACAGGGGTGCCCGTGCTCCCCTTTCCTTTTTGCATTATACATCGACCCATTTTTAAAGAGACTGAACCTAAATCCAAATATACCGCTAGTCACATTACAAGGACACAGCACTAAAGTTTTGGCATATGCCGAAGATGTGGCTGTGGTGACCTCTAACCCTGAGGCAGCAGTAAAAACTATAGAAGAAGAAGCAGTGATTTTTGGGGCACTTTCTGGGTATTCTCTGTACAAGGGAAAAACACAGATTATCATTAATGATTATGCTGCAATAAACGATAGTAGAGTGGTGGAGAGTGCAACTTATCTGGGGCTCATAATTAAGGCTGATATCGATGCTATAGTGACTGAGAACCTAAATCCAGTAGCAGAGAAAACTAAAACTGTTATACGAAAATTGGACAATCTACACTTAACATTGGTTGGTCGATGCAATTTAATCAAAATGATATATTTCCCTAAAATGTTATATTTTATGAGAGCCATTCCACTTATTTTCCCTAATTTTTGGTTCAAAAAATTTGAAAATGTAGTCTCGCAATTTATTTGGTCCTATTCTAAACCAAGAAGATCAGTTAAGTTTTTGACACTGTCAAGAGAGCGCGGAGGGTTGGCCCTTCCCAACTTGAGATTATATTATTGGGCCACATGCTTAGTGCACTATACAATATTACTTAGGGAACATCCGGGGGGTGAGACGCAGAGGTGCCCCTCTCCATATGAATTATTGATCGGTACAGATGCCTAGGGTTGCTTATGGCGCCGGCTGGAGGTAGGCTACTATAAAAGGGTTAGGTTTAAGACTCTCATGACAGCTTTCAAAACCTGTGCCCCTATCCGACAGCTATTAGGGCTAGGTAAATTTAGGGGCATATTAGCAAGACCCACGTTAAAATTATCGCCGTTTTAGCGGCAGGAAACTGCCGCTAAAACGGCGATAATGGGCTTGATAATATGCGTTATGGAATTCAATAGAAGCCCAGGTTAGATGTCCTGCACATCTAACCTGGGCTCTATTGAGATTCATACGCATATTAGCAAGCTCCATTATCGCCGTTTAGCGGCAGTTTCCTGCCGCTAAACGGCGATATTTTAACGTGGGTCTTGCTAATATACCCCTCAATTTTTATACTCCACTCCAGGGTAATGGGAACCTTCCAGGGATTTTTGATGATTATTGCATGAGTAACTGGTGGTGGAGTGGGATCGATAAAATGGGTTGTTTTTACACATCGCTGGGTTTTATATCGTTTGAAGAACTTAAAATGAAGTTTAATCTCACCCATAGAGAATATTTTTAATTCCTTCAAATATGAGATTTCTTATTGAAAAAGGGGAAAGGGGTAGGGGGAATGAACAAGAATGAACTTATAGAAAAGTTAATGAAGGATACTCCCCCCCCCGTATTGGTATTGTATATCACTTCTTAATTAATTTAATGAAGGATGATATGATAAAAACTTCAGAAAAATGTCTTGATGTCAGCTAAGCTACAGGTTCAGTTTTATAAAACGTGTTTCTTCTTATATTACACACCAGACCGAATCGCAAAGTGGGGAGAAGGGAAGGGGACCCGATGCCCCTGCTGTTCCCTATATAAGGCCGATATTGTTCATGTGTTTGCAACGTGTAAAGCCCTCACTTTGGTAATCGGCCAGATTGAAGAATTTTTTAAGAAACGAATTGAAGCTGGAAATAGTCATGACCCCTGCCCTAATTCTATTGGGAGTACAAGAGAATGGCAGGATTAAGGAGAGAGGGGGGTTGACGAGTATTGCTATGACTATCTTTAGGTTATGTATTTCATCGGCATGGCTAGATCTAGATCCCCCCTCTTTCCAGCAGTGGCTGGCTCGACTGCTATCAGCCTATAATCTAGAGAAATGCATATATGCCCGTAAAGGGCGCAGGGCAAAAATAAAAGGACCAAAAATTTGGCAGGCCCTCGTTACTTGGGTAGATCAAAAAGAAGGGTGAAAATCGCATATGCAGTTTATCTGAATGAATTATCTATATATGAGCAATTGTTCACTCTTCTGTTAGATATATTTCTCGCTGTATTATAGTATTTATAGCCAGAGGGTTGAATATGCACTGTATTTAAATGATTTAAGTAATTTAAAGCAAAGCGATCGGTTTTAGGTGATTTGTAAAAGTTGTTTCTTATTTATTTCCAGCTTTCCCTCTATTTCCTATTCTTTTGGCTAGTAATGTTTCTGTGGGGTTTGGGTGGGGAGTGGGGTTCAGAGGGGGTAAAATAAAAAGAATATCGTGGTCAAGAATATCAACTTTAAGGTAAGAAATATCATTTTTTTTAATGTCATTAATATCGTTTGCAAAAATATAGTTGTTGAAAATATCGATTTTTTAATTAGTGTTATGTATTTTAGTATATATTTTAAATGTATGTGATGTTTTTTAATATGTGTGTTAAATATTTTGTAGTTATCAATTTTATTTTAATTACATTTTGCGTTTTTAGTTCCGTAGCGGGTTGTGGGTTTATAGAGGAATAGGGTGGGAAGTAATTTAATTACAATAAATCAATGATTATTTTTTATTTATTAATATTTATTTAGTTGAGATTCTATAGTGTTAATTGTGTTTTTATTTATTTTTTGTAAATTATACGTGTGGGTTGTAGGGTTTATAGGGGTATAAGGTGGGAAGTAATTTATTTATTGGTTGTTAATGAATATTAATTAATTAATTGATAATTGTTTTTGGTAATTGTATAATTTATTTTAGGGATGGGTTGTGGGGTTTCTAGGGGTAAAGTGTGGGAAGTAATTTATTTTTAATTAATGAATAATTAGTTGCTAATTAATATTAATTAATTAATTAATTAATTGAAAAATGAATATGGAAATTGTGTAATTAATTTTAGGTGCAGGTTGTGGGGTATATAGGGGTAAAGGGTGGGAAGTACTTAATGTTCAATTAATTAATAATTAGTTGATAACTAATATTAATTAATTCATTGATAATTAATTAGGTAATTGTTCAATATTTTTGTGGGGGTTTGGGTTTATAGGAGGTAAAGGGTGGGAAATAAATTATTTTTACTTACTTTATAATTAGTTGCTAAATACTATTAGTTTTTAATTGAAAATATATTTTATTTGTGTAATTAATTTTTTTGCAGTTTAAAATTTTAGGTTAAATAATTTTTAAGTGTTTTAATTTTTTTGTAAATAAACTACATTTATGCAATAATTAATGTTTTTTTTAATAAATAATTTCTAACTAAAAATATGTATTTGTTTGAAAATTATTTTTTATTTTATTTAATATAATATTTGTAGGTATTTGTGATATGTATTTAACATTATAATATGTTTTTATTTCATTTATTTTTTAACATATTTATATTTTTTTTAGTTCTTTTGTGTTTTAAATATTTTTTGTTGTTGTTGATATTTTGTTTGTTTTTCATTTTGAACTGACTGTAGTGGGAATAGTAAATGTTATCCCTCCGCAATCCAACACTTTCCCTACTGTTACGCTGACTGGAGTGGGAATAGTAATTTTTACCCCTCCGCTATCCAACACTTTCTCTACTGTTGCACTCACTGGAGTGGGAATAGTAATTTTTACCCCTCCGCTATCCAACCCTTTCCCTTTTGTTGCACTCATTGGAGTGGGAATAGTAATGTTTACCCCTCCGCCATCCAACACTTTCCCTACTGTGGCACTGACGGGAGTGGGAATAGTAAATTTTAACATTCCGCTATCCAACACTCTCCCTACTGTTGCACTGACTGGAGTGAGAATAGTAAATTTTACCCCTCAGCTATTCAACACTTTCCTTACTGTTGCACTGACTGGAGTGGGAATGGTAATTTTTACCCCTGCACTGTCCAACACTTTCCCTACTGGTGCACTGACTGGAGTGAGAATAGTAAATTTTATTCCTCCGCTATTCAACATTTTCCCTACTGTTGCGCTCTCTGGAGTGGAAATAGTAATTTTTACCCCTTCGCTATCCAACACTTTCCCTACTGTTGAACTCATTGGAGTGGGAATAGTAATTTTTACCCCTTTGCTATCCAACACTTTCCCTATTGTTGCACTCATTGGAGTGGGAATAGTAATTTTTACCCCTCTGCCATGCAACACTTTCCCTACTGTTGCACTGACTGGAGTGGGAATAGTAAATTTTATTCCTCCACTATCCAACTCTTTCCCTACTGTTGCACTCACTGGAGTGGGAATAGTAATTTTTACCCCTCCGCTATCCAACACTTTCCCTACTGTTGCACTGACAGGGAGTGGGAAATTTAAGTTTAAAGATTTTTAAATAGTTTAACATTTTAATTTATAATAGAATGTTTTTTTAATAGATGTTATGTTATTGCTATATGTATATATATATTTATTTGTTAAATTTTTATATAATTTTAAAATGATAAAATAAATTAAAATGAATAGTTTATTAATTGTTTTAAAGTAAATATATATATTAATTATTATTTATGTGTGTTTAACTTTTTTTAATTAAGTTTATTTGTTATATTTGTTAAAATGTATATTAAATCTAATTTATTTTTTGTTAATTTATTTTATTATTTAATATATTTAATATGTATTATTTTATTTTATATATATATATATAAAATGATATTTTGTACAACTATATTTATGACATCGATATTTTCTTTCTCGATATTTTTGTACTTACCATTATAAATATAGGAGGTAGATATTTTTGACATCGATATTTATAACTCGATATTGTGGTATGGGGATATTTTAGGTGTCGATATTCTGTCAGTGAACCGTTTTAAATACCTTTTCACTTTAATTCATTTTAATACGGGTGGTGTGTGGAAGAATATTACAGACATTTTGCAGAGAAATGTTGTTTGTTTTTCAACACCATACAACATCCATAAAAAAAAGTTCCTTTTAGATCAAATCAAGACTTCACATATGAGAAATGGCAGTGGGTCGCAGAGATTATTTTCAATAATATTCGTGAGCAGCAACTCTATTACAATATTGAAACCACACATCACTATTCCTGAATATTAATGGAAACACATTTAGAATTTAGACAAGTGTGCCTGTGTACTGTCAGCGAACTGGCCAAAGAGGGCATTAAAAGGCCCAAATTGGATCATAAAGTAAAAGCTGTTCTGCACAGGGGCCCCCAAAACACCTTTGCCCAAAGGCCCCCAAAATCCTTAAGATGTGCCTGGATTCACTTCAGAATAATTCAAAAGAATGAAGTCACTGTTCAGCTGGGAGTTTTTCTTCCATTGTGTTGGGTACGTCTGAGGTCTTTTCTTGTCTGGGAAAACCATGTTGTTTATGGTAAACCTAGGTAGGAAAGCAAGCCACAAAGTGTCAGATGGGGTTCTCCTATGATAGTCATTTCCAGTAGCAGGTGCTGTACGCTGAGTGTTTAGCAACAGTGAAGCCAGCAGTGGATCCTCCATTGGGAAATCTGCCACGCTAAACCGCTACATGAGGCAGGAGAAGTGCAGATGGGTGGTCAGGATATGCGCCCACATTTTAAACCTCCTTAGTGTGGGGTGGCCGTCATAGATAATTACGTGGACCATCATTATACCAAACCGTTAATTGAAGCTCAGTAAGGTGTTATCAAAATTCTTGCTCGATCTATGATTTTATATAGATGAGTGGACTTTGTTGTTTGCCAGCTTGATAATATATCTATAAAGTTCTTTACTACTTTTAAATGACTTTCTTTAAATCTTCAAAAATACCTGTAACAATGCTTCCTGCAAAAAAATTTTTTTTTGTTTTCTATTCGGTCAGTCAGTCAAGATATGCTTTATTTCGGCAAAAGCCATAAAAGCGCAGCAATAATAAAATATCAATTACAAATCCACAATCAATATTATACAAATCCATAAAATACACCATAAAAAGCCAACACATCCTATCTAAAAACCAAGAGCACAGTTCAAATAGTTACACAACAGTATCTTATTATTAGTCCAATGAATTAATAGCCCATGGAAGTTAATATGTAATTCAGAACAGAAAATAGACAAATATTTAAATCTGGTTTCAGACACAAAAAAAAAAAACTAGATAAATATAATACCATGACACAAAGGATAAACACAATCTTGATTATAAATCGTATCTCCTACTGATATGAAAACATGCTTTTATAAAGTTAAGTACTGCAAAACTAATTTCGGGGGATCGTAAGGATTGGAAAAAGATTAGTCCTGCCTTATGTTGTATCACATTAACCTTTAGCAATATTGGCACCAAGAAGCGGCGTCTTGGCTCTCGATATAAGGAACAAAATAGAGTTAAATGGCTAGTGCTTTAGTTTGAGAGGTTGTCCCACCCACACAGAGGTAAAGTCTGGTTCCATCCCCCCAATGATGGGGGGACAAATTTAAAGTGCAAAGTGCATAATCTGAAAAGGGTAAACCAGTGGCGATTTGTCGGGTTTGTAATCCACCTCAAGTACGGCTCAATGCTACCAGTGGTTGAGAAATTCGCATTATTTACGATTGCTTGCTTGGCCTTAAACAACTCTAATCTTTTGTTCATATGATATACAGTTCTTTGACGTGCAGCTTGTGGTTTGGGCCAATTGTATGTGGAGATCTTTATAAATCTAACAGGCCTAAACTGTCAAAAAAATCCCTCAGATACTTAAACCATTGAATTTGGTCCACCCCGTCTAATGACAGGCAGTCAGGCCTACAAATTCTTGTCAGACTGTCCTCTGGAGATGACCATAGTTTTACCCACAATAGAAGTGGTGCTAGGCCAATCAAGTCTTCCAAATAAGGCATCCTAATTTCCTTGTGGCAAATAAAAGTAGCTGTACCTCTTGGAACTGACAATAGTCTGAGCAAAAATTGATTTTGAGTGCGTTGTAGTATTTCCACTTTATGGTACCCCCAGAGGCTTGCACCATAGACACCCACTGAGATGCACTTGCAACATTTCTGGGATTGGTTTATTTTGTAGCTTGCGGGCGAATCTAAAAATGGCCTCAATATTTCAGTTAAAAAACTGACATCTAAGTGATAAAAGCGGGGAGCAATTTAGACACTGGTTAAAAAGAATCCCAAGATAATTAAAATCTTTTACATTTGTCAAAGTGGAATCCCCCATATTGAAAGACTTCGTGCCGGGCCTCCACATGTCATAATATGCCACTTTGAAAAGTTTACATGAAGATCCAAGTCCTCGATACAAACTAAAAACAGATTTAAAAGAGCCTGCAGGCTATTAGCAGTATGCGCGACCAGAACTGCATCGTCCGCGTAGAATAAAATGGGAATAGATTTTTGTCCCATACGAGGAACATCCTTACTATTCTCAACCAAGTAATTACTAATACCATTTATATAAAGTAAAAAACTGAAAAAGAGCAAGGATGCATCCCTGCCTAACACCCCTAGTTGATCTAATATAAGGGGAGGATTCTCCTGAGGGACCATAACAAACCCTGACTGTAGGATCCTGGTGTAAGCACATAAGAGTAAGGAGATCAAACTCCACACCCATTTTGCCCAATAATTCCAACAGCTTAGAGCGGTTCACGAGGTCAAAGGCGCTTGATAAGTCTATAAAAGTGAGGTGCAAAGATATTTTTTTTAGCCTTAACGTGCGTCCCCCAGATTAGGTAAAGATTTAAGCATTGCTCAATGGTCCCGATACCCGCTTAGAATCCAAATTGGGCTTCTGACTGGATGTTGTTTGCAAGGGCCCAATCTTCAAGAAGGGCCAATAATATACGTCCTAGAATCATGGCACTGGAGTTGATCGTGAAATTATTTTTTTCACCCAGTCGAATAGAAATGATTGCATTAGCGTAACCATAGCTTGCTTCAGCCATGTTTTCTTGCTCATGCTAATGTTAACCCCAAGAAGTGCCTTTCACCTGTTGAGCTCTTTTCATCTCTTGGCTCCGGTAGTGAGAACAAAGAATAGCGTGTTCATCCCAAATGTTTTTATAATATTGTTACTATTGCATGACATTTAACTTGTGCTCATGGTCTCAGCCTAGGCTCCACATTGAAATGTAAATTCTCGCAACTTGACTCTGTGACCCAAAAACTAATATTTGTTCTTTTGTCAATAAACTCTTGCAAACTTCGATTGGCAGGTCAGCTGTTCGCCTTTGACTCTACCTTATAAGGTTCATCCTGGAACCATGCAGTATTTTACTAGTAAGAAATCAAGTGTCACAAATGTAAAAGTGAAGCAACCATGGCTCCCCGCCAGTTTAGGGGGTGTTCTCTGATAAACCAATGTCCTTAAATAAAAGATGTAAACTGACTGACAAACATGGTAGGAAAGATTTACAGTGAACATGTGGTGAACCAACATGGCTGCGTGCCCTAAAGGAGTACATATTCTGAATAGACCCCACAATAATTTTGGCACATCCTTAGATCTCTACTCAAAGTCAAGGTGATCTTCAGGAACTCTTGCCCTTTGCTACAGCAATACACATAAGCAGATAATTTCTCCACAGAAAAATCCAGCCTCCTGGTGTGATACAGCCAGCAAGTTGGATGTGCCTCTCATCCTCTCCAGTGCATGATTCAAACAGAAGTCTTCAAAAACAGCAGAAGACAGAGGGGCCGATTCCGATCTCGGTCGGAGGCGCACCTAACACCATTCGGTCGGGAAAAAAGCCATGCGAATGCCTGTTTCCCGACCGATCCGCACTTTATTCCGAACGAGCAAGTACGATGCGCACAACAGCATAGATTCCGACCCAGTCGTACTCACCCAATCCAGGTCCTGTTCCCCGACCGAGCCGGATCCGTAAACGCAGAATCGAGTCGCACGGAAGCCAAAATGCAGCCCCGTCCGGCCGGACAAGTACAATGCGCTTCCCGTACGCGCCGAACCCGTCGCTACGCACGGCACGTCAAAGCATCCGGGAGAGGCGCACATAAGCTCCGATTCGCGTCACAACACGATCCACGGCTACGAGACGAACACGCCAGCGACGAGGACTACCAATCCTACAATCCTACATCTACTACCGGAACAGGCACGGACGCGTACGGCGCAGAAGGTAAGTCAGACACCAACCACAAAAATAAACTACACGTACCCGACACATCACACACACACAGAGGGATGCAGAAATTACTCACACCAGCAACAGCAGCACCATAGGGGCGGGATGGCCATCAGCAATGCCACATATACACATAGGGGCCCGGATGCCCACCACCACTATCACCCCTACCCAGGGGGTGCCAGATGCCTACCACTACTACCACCTCCACCCAGGGGGTGCCAGATGCCTACCACTACTACCACCTCTACCCAGGGGGTGCCAGATGCCTACCACTACTACCACCCCTACCCAGGGGTGCCAGATGCCTGCCACTACTACCACCTCTACCCAGGGGGTGCCAGATGCCTACCACTACTACCACCTCTACCCAGGGGTGCCAGATGCCTACCTCTACTACCACCCTTACCCAGGGGTGCCAGATGCCTACCACTACTACCACCTCTACCCAGGGGGGCTGGATGCCTGTCACTATTACCACCCTTACCCAGGGGTGCCAGATGCCTACCACTACTACCACCTCTACCCAGGGGTGCCAGATGCCTACCACTACTACCACCTCTACCCATGGGGGCTGGATGCCTGTCACTACTACCACCCTTACCCAGGGGTGCCAGATGCCTACCACTACTACCACCTCTACCCAGGGGGGCTGGATGCCTGTCACTCCTACCACCACCCTTACCCAGGGGTGCCAGATGCCTACCACTACTACCACCTCTACCCAGGGGTGCCAGATGCCTACCACTACTACCACCTCTACCCAGGGGTGCCAGATGCCTACCACTACTACCACCTCTACCCAGGGGTGCCAGATGCCTACCACTACTACCACCTCTACCCATGGGGGGTTGGATGCCTGTCACTACTACCACCCTTACCCAGGGGTGCCAGATGCCTACCACTACTACCACCTCTACCCAGGGGGCTGGATGCCTGTCACTCCTACCACCATCCTTACCCAGGGGTGCCAGATGCCTACCACTACTACCACCTCTACCCAGGGGTGCCAGATGCCTACCACTACTACCACCTCTACCCAGGGGTGCCAGATGCCTACCACTACTACCACCTCTACCCAGGGGTGCCAGATGCCTACCTCTACTACCACCCTTACCCAGGGGGTGCCAGATGCCTACCACTACTACCACCTCTATCCATGGGGGCTGGATGCCTGTCACTACTACCACCTCTACCCAGGGGGTGCCAGATGCCTACCACTACTACCACCTCTACCCAGGGGTGCCAGATGCCTACCTCTACTACCACCCTTACCCAGGGGTGCCAGATGCCTACCACTACTACCACCTCTACCCAGGGGTGCCAGATGCCTACCTCTACTACCACCCTTACCCAGGGGTGCCAGATGCCTACCACTACTACCACCTCTACCCATGGGGGGCTGGATGCCTGTCACTACTACCACCTCTACCCAGGGGTGCCAGATGCCTACCACTACTACCACCTCTACCCAGGGGTGCCAGATGCCTACCACTACTACCACCTCTACCCAGGGGGTGCCAGATGCCTACCACTACTACCACCTCTACCCAGGGGGTGCCAGATGCCTACCTCTACTACCACCCTTACCCAGGGGGTGCCAGATGCCTACCACTACTACCACCTCTACTCATGGGGGCTGGATGCCTGTCACTACTACCACCCCTACCCAGGGGTGCCAGATGCCTACCACTACTACCACCTCTACCCAAGGGGGCTGGATGCCTGTCACTACTACCACCTCTACCCAGGGGTGCCAGATGCCTACCACTACTACCACCTCTACCCAGGGGTGCCAGATGCCTACCACTACTACCACCTCTACCCATGGGGGGCTGGATGCCTGTCACTACTACCACCCTTACCCAGGGGTGCCAGATGCCTACCACTACTACCACCTCTACCCATGGGGGCTGGATGCCTGTCACTACTACCACCCTTACCCTGGGGGTGCCAGATGCCTACCACTACTACCACCTCTACCCATGGGGGGCTGGATGCCTGTCACTACTACCACCTCTACCCATGGGGGGCTGGATGCCTACCACCAACAACACCCCCACTCACAGGATGGCTAACACATGACACAACAAGCACACACCAACATAAAGAATGCAACACAAAGACATCCCCCCCAACACCATGACAAGCGTCTGTAGACTGTGTCAAATGCCTACAACACTGAACATGACTTTGAACATACAATGTGACCCCCTATCACATGTGCCACACATAAATGTGTGTGGCCCCCACAATGCAAGCAGGCCATGACCATTGTGGCAATGGGGTCCAAAACCCCATCATCACAGTGACCAAAATGTAAGTGTGGGGTCCATAGCTGAAGCACATCTTGAACATTGTGGCAATGGGGTCCAAACCCCCATCATCACAGTGACCAAAATGTAAGTGTGGGGTCCATAGCTGAAGCACATTTTGAACATTGTGGCAATGGGGTCCAAACCCCCATCATCACAGTGAACAAATGTAAGTGTTGACAAAGAAAAAGCTGCAACTGCCAAACTGCATGGATGATTCCTGGTCACAGAACAACAAACACATCAGTGGCAAAGTAGTGCTTGTGTCCCATAGCAACATAGATTGGGGGAGGCAAACAGTGCAGTGCAAATAAGACATACCTTTGGCCATGTGCAGACAAACATCACCCATGGGGGCTGACACTGTCAACATTCATCAATGACACAATGACAGAAGTGACCATCAGAATGCAGACCCACATATTTGCACCAATGGGCACACAAATGCAGATACCCTGTGGAGACTGTAGATGTGAGGTGAACAGATACCATACCATGGCAGCAATGGGACACACAAACAATGATCATTGTGCTGACTGATGACCTAGGAGTCCCAGGGACAGCAGGGGAAACCCACCAAACAACATACAGCCAATGGCACACTAAAGATATGCCAATGCAGTGGTGCAGATGCACAAACACAAACAGGCAGACCCACACTGCACATCAAATACAACAGGTGAGGGGGTGCCAGTGTCCCCAGGCAACCACACAACACATGAGGAGGCCTGAATACCAATTACACAGATGTGCATACAGTGCCACACAAAGGTAACTCATGGATCCAAATCCCCTATGTGGGCAATCAGGCATTGTCAGATGAGAGGGAGCACAAATCACACATGTCACACAAGCATGTAGGAACAGCAACTGACACAGCAAGACACAGACACACCACAGCACTACCCCCAGGGCCCCCACAATGTGGTGACCCTGGGCTGCATTACAATCCCACTGTGATGACAAAGCTAGATGTCGTTCACACTGTGAACCACAGTCATGTGTCCTGAGCAACAAACTACCATCACACCTACACAAGCACAAATCAATCAGCACGGCCAGTAAGCCAAGGCCAACATGGAGGCAGGGGTCTAGCCGGGCAACAACTCTCATCTGCACACACTCAACACCACACACCTCGACCTCCAACAATGTGCAGCAGTGAAGCTCACATGCACTGGTGACATTGCACATGCACCCATGACAATCCCAGGGGGTGGTGGGAACCAAGGTGCAGAAACACATCACACATGGCCACTCAACAAGACTCCTGAATGTCTGACACACTGCACACTACGCTGTACATGGACATGACGGCAATACCACACCAACCAATGGGATCCCAGCCACAGTCACACACCAATGAAGAAGCCAAGGTCACCCACAAAGAACACACATAGACAACTACCAACATTGCAGCCCTGACCCTGAGGAGTGCCAGCAGTCACACACACAACGTGTCACAACCAATGAAAGCTAACACAAACCGGAAATCACATGACAGGTGTAAACAACAAGTGCCAAGGGGAATCCTGACTGTGACCCATTTGCGTCTGCCCACAAACTCAGCCCTGACAGCAAACACACCTATGGGTGACACCCTGATGACCAGTAATGTGCCATGCACCCACATCACAGAGAACCCAGGGAGAAGACTTTGGGGGAACATAGGTCAACTCAGCAAGCATCACAAACAGGAACATCACTAGGGATCCCAGCATGCACAGCAAAATGGAAGTGAACACACAGACATGCTCATACAACACACACCTTGGGCGCAGGCGATGTCACAGGAGTACACACTGCCATGAGGGGACTCCACTCCTGTGTGAGGAAAGCTGTGCCATATGTCGCCTCAGTAGGGCTCCATCATGTCAGCAGAACACTTGGTCACACAGTCAACAATTAGCACCAAATGAAGGCTCCCGTCACATCTGCCTGGTCATGGGAGTGTCAACGAAATCATCAGCACAGATCCAACACATATGTATAGCAAGTTGCACTGACAACACAGATGAGTCCATCCCCATTGATGCCCAAACCTGCATGTCCAGTGGAGATGGCCACACGGTCAGGGAAGTAGACTAATTGAACAATGGCAAGCACAACAGATGTGCAGGGGTGGAAGCCACAGATGTGACATTGCTAATGTAAGTAGGAAATCCCATTGCCAAATATTGAAAACATGACACCCTCAGATGCTGCTAAGGATGACATGGATACACCACAGGATAGGACACAGTCCCCCTGGACCACATGGGTTCCTGCACAGTAACACTTCATTTTCATGAGACCAAATATCACCATCACTGCAGCAAGGGCATGGTTAGCATCATCAACATCATGTACATCAGAAGCAAAAGCACTAGAGAACAGAAAGTTGCTTTATTCAGCATATGTGGGTTCAAAAGTTGAAGTCAGGTAAAAAATAAACAAAGGCCAATGGCCAGTCCATCATGAAAGTCAAAACAGGGTGACAGTGGCAGATGTCACCCTACGCATGCCTGCACTGATAAAAACCAGGGACAATCCCCTCGGAGGGGCATACGGGGGGCAGGCCAGGCACCGCAGGGACAGGATCAGGGCTCACCAGAAGGAGGCAGGGAAGGGGTGGTGGGTGCTGGAGAGCCACTGACAACTGCAGTGGAGGTGTCTGACATGGTGTGTGCCGGCACAACTGGGGGCATGACTCAGATGGTGTGGGTGCCGGCACGACTGCAGTGGGCCGTGCAGATGGAGTGGACAGGTTCCCCACTGCAGTGCCCAAGTCAGACCGGGTGGTAGTGGACTCCACTGCAGTGCCTACCTCCAGGGGAGGAGAATGGGGATCAGGTAAGGTGGGCAGGACAGAGGGGAGAACACCCTCACCACACCAGTGGCACAGACAAGCGCAGCGGGGGTGTGGGGCCGGAAGAGCAAGTGGCAGGGGAGAAGGCCTGATCCTTTTGGGGATGGTGTATCTGTGGGTGGGGGAACCTGGGGCAGGGTGTGGTGGGGGCACCTGTGGAGTGGGGGCCTGAGGGATGGAGGAAGGAGACTTGGTGCCTGAGCCGCAGGGCGGCGGCGGGGTCTTGCTCTTCCGGGTCCGGGGGACTTGCGGGTGGGGGCGTCAGTCGGTCTGCGCCTGGGGGAGGGTGTCCGGGGGCGAGGGGCACTCCGCTCCGTGTGGGTGGGCTTCCTCTTCCCCTGAATGCTGTATCAGCTGGATCGGAGGGGAAGAGGCCGAGGTCACTGAGGAAGAGCCGCTGTGTCTTTGGGGTTGCAGGTGAGGCAAGGGAGGGGGCTTTGGAGGAGAGGCTACTGAGGACTGCGCAGTGCTCGTGGATGTGTGTGTGTGTGCCTGGGCCCCATCCCCTGTGAGTGTGGTTTCAGTCCCCTGACTGTGCTTGCGTGTGCGTCTTGTTTGTGGCGTGTGTGTCTGTGTGCTGCTCGTGTCTGTGCTGGTGTGTGCCTGTGCCAGTGTGTGTGTGCTTGGGACAGGTAAGGTGCTGGGGAGTGTGGATGGGGCAGAGGCAGGAGGGGTGAGGGACTGTCGGAGGAGGGACACTGCTGCCGTCAGGGAGGAGTCCATGGACCTATTGCCCCTCTGTAGGGCAGACATGCCCGATGAGATGCCCTCCATGAACGACACCAGCTGAGTCAACAGAGTGGTGTGTGCATGGAGGACACTCAGCATCGCTGTCTGCCCTACATGGAGCTGGCGAAGGAGGTACACAGACTCCTCACTCAGGGCAGCAGGGGACACAGGGGTAGGGGGTGCGGTGCCTGGCCCGAAGGAGACACACTCCTGAACATGGGAGCCTCCACGGACCTCGGGAATGGGAGCCGATGGGAGGGCGGTGGTGGTGGTGGTTGTGGCGGGGACAGCAACACTAGCTGGGGTGTGGTGGCTGCTGACACCCGCCTCCATAAGGGAGTCATCCTCTGAGCTGCTGTGGTCCTCAGCTGAGGTGGATGGTGCTGAGGACTCCTCGGTGTGGCTCCCTCGCCCTCCGTGCCACTGGGTCCCTCCGACCACTCCTCGGCTGCTGACCCAGTCTGGCTCTGCGGCTCCTCCTGGTCCGTGGAGCTGTCCCCTCCTGTGGCCGTGGATGTATCTGCAATCAATAGGGAAACAGACAGACATCAGTCACCTGCACCGAACGCACACACCACAGTAAGTACAGCACATTATAGAGCAAGCCCTGGCATCCTTAGTTGAACATTGCTAAAAGTGCCCAAACAGAACAGGAGAAGCCAATTGTCAGTCTGATGGTCAACCATGGCACTCACATCCCACCTGGCCTTGCACCCATCTGTCTGGTGTCTGTTGGATGGCACTACCCCAGTGTGGACACATGCACCACCTACACAGTAGTTGGACAGTGCAGAGAACACGGTGAAGCATGTGAACATGCACACATCACAACTGTTGCCACTGAGTCAGTACAGGTGTCCGGATGAAAGGGATGCCCAGGGTCAAATAGGAAATGCATGTGATGCATACCAGCGACAGACACCATGATGCACCCATGTCCTGATAGCCATTGCCACAATGGTGTGCATGTAGCACATGTCACTCCCCTGCAGGATCACTCATAGGAAGTCACATGCCATGGCACAGGCATGCCTGCTAAGTCATACATCACTGTCTCCAGTCACATGGGCAGGGCAGCCAGACAACAACACTCTGCAGTGTGTCACAATAGTAGGTCATGGGGAATGCAAGTCCTGGAGCTGAACAAGTGCACATGTACATCCCCCACACACCACATCATCTGAACCCTTATCTGTCCAGGTCATACCGATTGGACATATGGGAGACCTGTAACACAACCCTCTGAACCTGAGCACCTCACAATCTGCTGTGAATGGGAAACAGCTGCCTGAACTTCACATTCGCATACCCCAGTCTGCACGGTCAGGTGATCAAACACCTATGTGTCACCCAAGTATCGTCTCCTATGGTCACATCTCCGGTGGCATGCTGAGCCCCAACCGAGAAACACCCCAGCAGTCCTGACAACGAAGCCACAGCACACTGACACAGAGGCAGACACCTGAGGGGACATATCACTGAGCACAACGTGTCAGCTGATACACGGGAGTGGGAGTACAGAGTGTATTGTATGGCCTGGAGTAGGCATGACTGTCCTGCCCCACATGAATGAGGGATGAGCCCTGGACAGTAGGCAGCTGGCTAAGTATGTGTGACACACGTAATATACACACTCCTGGGGCCCAAACATTGTTCCCACCCGCAGCATGGGTGTGTGCCAGATACCCCAGGCACATGTGGTGGATCAGCTCAGCAATTGGACCACATATCAAAGTAACACGAAGATTACATGGCAGAACACAGGCATTGTGTAAGCAATGGACCCACCCATGATGCCCACCACAGAGTTAGGGAAACAGATGCTGTCCCCCACCTTGAGTCAAGCAAACTGCAAGGACACAGTACCCAAGTCACACAATTCCCTGACTGTAAGGGCCACACCTGGGTATCAGATGAGGAGTGGGCAGTGCACAATAGAGGGACATGGGTCCTGGACCACATGACTGATGTACTGTGGAAGTTTAACCAGGCCAGAGGAGGGCACATAGCATGGCAGACAAAGTTCACAATGCAGTCATGGACTCACCCCCTCCTTGCTGCTCTCTGGCCTTCAGCTGCCCATCCAGATCAGGGAAGACCACCGCCAGGATCCTGAGCATGTGGGGGGTCAGGGTCCGGTGTCCGCCCCTCCTGCGAGGAGGTGACAGCTTCAGCTGGACCCGTGCGATCCTCCGGGTCCAGCCCCGAAGGTCCTGCTACCTCTTCTGGCAGTTGCGGATCCGGCGCTTGTAGACCCCCACGGATCTCACTGCCCGGACGATGGTCAGCCATATCTGCTGCTTCTGGTGGGCATCAACCTGTGAGGATGACAAAGTGAGAATGCCATTACTACACATGCAACATATCCGTGCATTACACAGTTGGATATACATGTCTCAATCACAGGGGCACATGATGTACACAGGCAGTGCAACGATGGCCATGGACAGTATGCCAGCAGTTACTACATGGTATCATTGCCTGGGAAGTAAAACCTGGTTTAAATGCACTGTCACTGCACTATACCTGTTCAGTGCATGTAACTACACACTATGGGGGGTCACAACTACTCAGTGAGCCTGCTAGCCAGTGGCGTGCAGACTGTTAGCCTTGCTAGTCAGACAACATGCACATTTAGAAAGGCAGTGGACAGAACACTCACCTTGCTGTACTGTGGAAGGAGGCTGTCCAGCAGGGCCTGGTTCTCCTCAGTGCTGAAGGCTGGGGCTCTCTCCACAGTACGTGCCATTGCAGGGTCCAGAGGGTGCAGATACAGCAGCAGTGGTGGTGGCAGATGTCATCCTGGAGCATGTAGTGCAGGCAAGTGAGCTCTCAGGGGAACAGCCAGCATTATATGTGTGCTGCAGAGGCAGATACTGTCCCATGTGTCCAAAGTGATAGGTCCAAGTCGTTTGCATCTTCTGAATCTGGCCAATCCATGGAATTGCACCACTTACACACGCCCACAGCATCCTTCAAAAGTTCAACTTCATGACACCCATGAATTTGCAACATTGTTGTGGGTGACCAACTGAATTTACAGCATCAGACTCGTTCAAAATTTGAAAAGGCGTCCGTTGCCAGGCCAGGCCATAGCCAATGGGTGCGCACCGATCGGTCCATTGCTGTTCAACGCGTACCCAGGATACAACGCGTACCCGCACACATTGAATGCAATGGGCCGGCCGGGCACACCGATCGGTCCATTGCTGTTCAACGTGTACCCAGGATACAACGCGTACCCGCACACATTGAATGCAATGGGCCGGCCGGGCACACCGATCGGTCCATTGCTGTTCAACGCGTACCCAGGATACAACGCGTACCCGCACACATTGAATGCAATGGCCAATGTGTGCGCACCGATCGGTCCATTGCTGTCCAACGCGTATTGCAGAATACAACGCGTACCAGCACACATTGAATGCAATGGCCAATGTGTGCGCACCGATCGGTCCATTGCTGTCCAACGCGTATTGCGAATTCAACGCGTACCAGCACACATTGAATGCAATGGCCAATGTGTGCGCACCGATCGGTCCATTGCTGTCCAACGCGTATTGCGAATACAACGCGTACCAGCACACATTGAATGCAATGGCCAATGTGTGCGCACCGATCGGTCCATTGCTGTCCAACCGTATTGCGAATACAACGCGTACCAGCACACATTGAATGCAATGGCCAATGTGTGCGCACCGATCGGTCCATTGCTGTCCAACGTGTATTGCGAATACAACGCGTACCAGCAGACATTGAATGCAATGGCCAATGTGTGCGCACCGATCGGTCCATTGCTGTCCAACGCGTATTGCAAATACAACGCGTACCAGCACACATTGAATGCAATGGCCAATGTGTGCGCACCGATCGGTCCATTGCTGTCCAACGCGTATTGCGAATACAACGCGTACCAGCACACATTGAATGCAATGGCCAATGTGTGCGCACCGATCGGTCCATTGCTGTCCAACGCGTATTGCGAATACAACGCGTACCAGCACACATTGAATGCAATGGCCAATGTGTGCGCACCGATCGGTCCATTGCTGTCCAACGCGTATTGCGAATACAACGCGTACCAGCACACATTGAATGCAATGGCCAATGTGTGCGCACCGATCGGTCCATTGCTGTCCAACGCGTATTGCGAATACAACGCGTACCCGCACACATTGAATGCAATGGGCCGGCCGGGCACACCGATCTGTCCATTGCTGTTCAACGCGTACCCAGAATACAACGCGTACCCGCACACATTGAATGCAATGGGCTGGCCGGGCACACCGATCGGTCCATTGCTGTTCAACGCGTACCCAGGATACAACGCGTACCCGCACACATTGAATGCAATGGCCAATGTGTGCGCACCGATCGGTCCATTGCTGTCCAACGCGTATTGCGAATACAACGCATACCAGCACACATTGAATGCAATGGCCAATGTGTGCGCACCAATCGGTCCATTGCTGTCCAACGCGTATTGCGAATTCAACGCGTACCAGCACACATTGAATGCAATGGCCAATGTGTGCACACCGATCGGTCCATTGCTGTCCAACGCGTATTGCGAATACAACGCGTACCAGCACACATTGAATGCAACGCGTCCCTGTACAAGTCACTGGCATATGTCACCATGCCTGTCACAGGTGAACATATGCCAGCCACATATACTTCCCAGGGAGTGAGGGGCACACCTACAACACCACAGCCTGTCCAAACTGTATCCTAAGGCATGTAAGGCTGCATTACCTATTCCGTGTATGGGGGTGAACATGTTGGTCTGTGGGTGTCACTTGGTGGCAGCCACTCCCAGGCTGTGCACGTGTTCATGGGGACAGAATCCTTGGTGTTTCGTGTACATGACCACTGTGATGTGCAACTGTTCATATCTGAGCATGTGGCATGGTCACATTTCACGGTGGTGTATGTGTATGTCATGTCACATACCCCCTGAGTCCCATGTGGGACGGTATGTTTATCCCAGGGTGACCTATTGGCACAATAGTGATGGTCCTCCACAGTCTGTGTGCATGTTGTGTTTACAATGTCTCTGATTTCATGTGCACAATGGGAGACAGTCTCCACATCCACGTTGTTTGTGCATGCACTTTGATGTTGTGCGTGTGTGTGTCACAGACGTCCATGTCTGTCCTGCCGAGGCAACAGGGACCACTACCTGTGGGGGTCATGGTTGTTTTGCTGTGGTGTATTCATGATACACCATGTCATGCCAGTGTCCATGTGGCAATACAGGGTCCCTGGGAATCTACCTGTCGTTGAGCTGTGATGCCTGGGGCACATCTGTCCTCACATGTCACTGTGGGGTGTGTTTGGAACGTGGCAGCAGGAGATGGGAACTGTGACACGGCCTCATGATATCCCATGGCACAACCTGGGACTTATTGATGCCACTTGTTGAACTGTGATGTTAGATGTTGGCCATGTATGTGCCATACATGTCCTTACGGAACTGCACACATCATGTACTTGTGCCTCATAATGATGTATCATGTGATATTGAGTGTGTTCAATGCCACATATGTGGGGTGACTGACAATCTTTCTTTCTTCACCTATGCACTGCAGGGCACCAGCTGTCCATAGACCATTCCCTGACCTTGCAACCATGGTGGAACGGGACTGCATCCGACGGTACCGCTTCACCAGGCCGCTGATTGAGGTATTGACGGTGCGGTTGGCCCCACATTTGCAAGCTGGCCGGACATACCCTACAGCGCTGACCCCCAAGGTGAAGGTGATGGCAGCCCTACACTTCTTTGCCACCGGTACCTTTCAACACACTGTGGCGACTGCTGGTGGGATGTCACAGACCATGTTCAGCCGTGTGCTCCGCAATGTTTTGGAGGCTATGTTGATATACCTGAACCAGTACATCTATTTCCCTAGACTCCAACAACTCACTGACGTGAAGAGTGACTTCTATGCCCTGGGGAGGATGCCGCATGTCATTGGCTCCATTGATGGGACACATGTGGCTTTGGTACCACCACAGGCCCAAGAGCAGGCATACAGGAACCGCAAACACTACCACTCGGTCAATGCACTGGTGGTCTGTCTTGCAGACATGAGCATCTCACACGTGTGTGCCCGTTTCCCCGGTTCTGAACACAATGCCTACGTGATGAGGAGTAGTCGCATCCCGAGGATGATGTCACAGAGCGGAACCAGCGTGCCTGGCTTGTTGGTGTGTACTGACTTTGTACCATTGTGTGTGTTCTGCAATGTAGTGTTCCACCCTCTTTTCCAAATCAGCTAATGTGCAATTGTCTGTATGTAGGTGACTCCGGATACCCCAACATGCCGTGGTTGCTGACGCCCTTCAGGAACCCTGTGACACCAGCCCAGATGCGCTACAATGAGGCACATGGTCGGACAAAGAGAGTGATTGAGCGGACATTTGGTCTCCTGAAGAACCGCTTCCGCTGCCTGGACAAGACAGGAGGGGCCCTCCCATATGCCCCAGCAAAGGTGTGCAAGATTGTCATCGTCTGCTGCATGCTACACAACCTGGCAGTGCGGAAGGAGTTGCCTCTCATCCTGGATGACGATGACCAACATCCGCCACCTGTGGAGGATCCTGGCCTGGACCACGATGCCAGTGATGATGATGGTGATGGTGATGTCCGCACACAGCTCATCACCAACTTCTTCAGCTGAATGTGAGTATCCAGAGATGTTATGTCAATGATGTGAGTTTGCATGACATGTGTTGGTGGTGCTCTGGTGCTGTTTGAGTGTGTCCATGTGCGACATGACTGTATGCGTGTAGCGATGTGTCCTTACAGGTAGTCTGTACTCCCCAACAGTGTTGACATGCTAACTTGGTTCTGGGTGGGTATCTTGTGACATGTATTGGGCATGAGTATTGCAGTTCTGTCCTGTTCTTCAGTGCTTTTGACTGTGTGTCATTTCTGTCCTTCACATGGTACTTTCAGAGTCGTTTGGTCAACTGTGATCCCCGACACCGTGATTCGACTTCCAGGGTGGTAGCTGTCGTGTCCCTACAGGTGATGTGCGCCACACCCATGGACTTCCTTCCTTCTACACTTGTTGACTGTGTGCCCGCTGCCAGGTGGGATTTCCTTGCATCTGTAGTGGTTACAACATGTTGCAAATGTGTAATAAACCTGTGCTTCACTTAGTGATGTGCGTTGTCTGTGGTCACACATTTGACTGACATTTGCTTACTGCACCAGTGGGCTAGTTGACAAAGACTGTGAATAGGTGTTGTGTCTGTGCATTGCACCGTATTTCCTGGCAACATCAGTGTAGGCAATGAGTCAGATGGCCTAGGTGTGTATTTGTTGTGTAGCCCTGGTGGTGTGTCTCCCTCATATGTGTCACGTTGCCATGACTCACATGCCTGTGTTGTACTTGCTGTAGCAGTTAGCATGCAGTGTAATTTCGCTGGGCATCATCTCCATGACAGAAACCACGTTGGAATCACGACAGAGGCAGGTATGGTGTATTAGTGTGTTTATTGTCATACATGTGTGTGAATAGTGCACAGGATGGTGAGTGCTGTACATTTTGATTGCAATCCAAAGTTCCCAGATGAATTGGAAGTCCTGGTAGCAGAAATGTCCTGTATCAAGTCCACAGTCATCTGAGACATTGCTCCAACTTGTACTCCCCATGTCATGTGGGGGAGTTGTGTTGCAGTCAACAGGGTGAACAGTTTGCGCACAAAGGTGATTATCCAGAACAGGTTTTGGCTTCCTGGGGGTTGCACATGGCCATCGGCCTCTCAGTTGCCCCTCCTCGGACGACCCCTCTTCTTTGGGGGGGGGACCCTCAAGTGCAGGCTGCTGCGGTGCAGGGGACTCTCTGCCAGAGTCATCCTCCCTCCCTGTGGCAGTTGCAGTTGTTTCAGCACCAGATGTTGTGGGCACACAGGGAGGTGTTGACTGGTTGCTGCTCATCTGGCGAAGGCATTGTAATATGTCCCTATGCACCGCCGTCATCTCTTGCAGTGTGTCCCACTTGGACTCCACGCGGGACATGTGTGAGTCCAAGCGGGCATGATGGGCAGCCTGCTGCTGTTTAATGTCCCTGAGGAGCCCCACTACCTGGCTGAGCTCTCCGGTGCTGGACTGGTACGCATCGGCTATGCGTGCCAGTTGTGGGTCATCATGCAGTCCAGACCCCTCTGCGATCAGCGACCTATGTCTCCCACCCCTCCCACCACCCCTGGCGACACGTGCAGTACCTGAGGTGGCACGCAAAGGTGACCCCCCTGGGCCCCCTTGGGGATTGTTGGTGGTGTTGGTGTCCATGGCCCCACGTTGGTCCAGGGTCCCTGTGCTGGTAGTGGTGGTGCTCCTTGGTCTGTCCATGTCGGCAGGGGTGGTATGTGTGTTGACAGTCGTTGGAGGGGTGGGTGCAGGGGGTGCAGCTGGTGGTCCTGTTGGTGCTGCATGATGACTTGCTCCGGAGGTGCCAGGTAGGTCTTCTTCATCCGAGGAGGGCAGAGGCTGTTCCACACCAGTGAGCTCCGTGTCCTCTTGAGCCTGGGACGGGGACTCCTCAGCGTCTGCTGCTGTGTCCCAATCATCACCTGTTTTTGGGAGACACACACAATGTATGTTATGTTTCTGCGGGCATCAATGGTTGACACACCTGACAGTTGTGACTGTGCCTCTGGATGCGGGCCTGTACATTGCATTGTCCTAAGTTGTCACAGTCAGAGGTTGATATTGGTGTAGCACATTGTCCTGCATTATTTGGGCATTTCTATGTGAATGTTGGGGTGTGTACATGGTCTGCATTGGTTGTATTTGGTTGACATCCGGCCCACCTTCCCACCCAGCCAGATATTCCACCATGGAACGTGCTTCCATTGCAGGGAGTGCAAGTTGTGTTTCAGGATGTCAGTCAGTGGTGTCCTGCTGTTGGTTGGTGCACAGTTGCCAGCAGGGCCTTGTGCTCCCCACAGCAGTAGCCAGTGTCAGCCATCTTGTCAGTTGTTTTCCACTCCCTGTGATGTGCGCATGGTTCAGGGTGGTGTTGATGGGACAGTTGTGGGGGTGACCAAAATCTGTGACTACCACTCCCATCATGCTATTGCCTCCACCCCACTTCCCAGCATACCCATACTTACTTGCTTTTGGGTGGACTTCACTGTGTGTGAGTGTGAGAGCAATGGCAAGATGGCTGACAGTGGTGTCCTGCTGTTGGTTGGTGGCCAGTTCCCAGCATGGCCTTGTGCTCCCCACAACAGAGCACCAGTGTCAGACATCTTTGATGGGGCTTTCCACTCTCTGTGGGGTGTGCATGCTTGAGTGTGAGCTTGCTGGGCCATGTGGGTGGGGGATGTTGAGCTTTGACTATCACTCCCATCATGCTATTGCCTCCACCCCCCTTCCCAGCATGCCCATGCTTCCTTCCTTTTGACTCTGCTTCCCTGTGGGGTTGTGTGCCTGTGCTGACAAGATGGCTGACAGTGTCATCCTGGGGTTAGTTTTGCTACAAGTCCCATGTGTGTCCCTGTGCTTCACTCAGCATGACCCAGGGTTGTGGTTCTTTGTGGGATATTTGATTGGAGTGTGAGGCAATGCATTCTCCCAGGTGAGTTATGTGGAGTTTGTGTTAGGGGTGTGTGTGAGAAACGCTGCTGGTGACTATGGTCAGGGCTGTGAGTCCTCCTTCCCACCCAGCCAGATATCCCACCATGGAACGTGCTTCCATTGCAGGGAGTGCAAGTTGTCTTTCAGGATGTCAGTCAGTGGTGTCCTGCTATTGGTTGGTGCACAGTTGCCAGCAGGGCCTTGTGCTCCCCACAGCAGTAGCCAGTGTCAGCCATCTTGTCAGTTGTTTTCCACTCCCTGTGATGTGCACATGGTTCAGGGTGGTGTTGATGGGACAGTTGTGGGGGTGACCAATATCTGTGACTACCACTCCCATCATGCTATTGCCTCCACCCCACTTCCCAGCATGCCCATACTTACTTGCTTTTGGGTGGACTTCACTGTGTGTGAGTGTGAGAGCAATGGCAAGATGGCTGACAGTGGTGTCCTGCTGTTGCTTGGTGCCCAGTTCCCAGCAGGGCCATGTGCTCCCCACAAATGAGCACCAGTGTCAGCCATCTTTGAAGTGGCTTTTGACTCCCTGTGAGGTGTGCATGCTTGGGTGTGAGCTTGCTGGGCCATGTGGGTGGGGGATGTTGGGCTGTGACTACCACTCACATCATGCTATTGCCTCCACCCCACTTCCCAGCATGCCATACTTACTTGCTTTTGGGTGGACTTCACTGTGTGTGAGTGTGAGAGCAATGGCAAGATGGCTGACAGTGGTGTCCTGCTGTTGCTTGGTGCCCAGTTCACAGCAGGGCCATGTGCTCCCCACAACTGAGCACCAGTGTCAGCCATCTTTGAAGTGGCTTTTGACTCCCTGTGAGGTGTGCATGCTTGGGTGTGAGCTTGCTGGGCCATGTGGGTGGGGGATGTTGGGCTGTGACTGCCACTCCCATCATGCTATTGCCTCCACTCCACTTCCCAGCATGCCCATACTTACTTGCTTTTGGGTGGACTTCACTGTGTGTGAGTGTGAGAGCAATGGCAAGATGGCTGACAGTGGTGTCCTGCTGTTGCTTGGTGCCCAGTTCCCAGCAGGGCCATGTGCTCCCCACAACTGAGCACCAGTGTCAGCCATCTTTGAAGTGGCTTTTGACTCCCTGTGAGGTGTGCATGCTTGGGTGTGAGCTTGCTGGGCCATGTGGGTGGGGGATGTTGGGCTGTGACTGCCACTCCCATCATGCTATTGCCTCCACCCCACTTCCCAGCATGCCCATACTTACTTGCTTTTGGGTGGACTTCACTGTGTGTGAGTGTGAGAGCAATGGCAAGATGGCTGACAGTGGTGTCCTGCTGTTGCTTGGGGCCCAGTTCCCAGCAGGGCCATGTGCTCCCCACAACTGAGCACCAGTGTCAGCCATCTTTGAAGTGGCTTTTGACTCCCTGTGAGGTGTGCATGCTTGGGTGTGAGCTTGCTGGGCCATGTGGGTGGGGGATGTTGGGCTGTGACTACCACTCCCATCATGCTATTGCCTCCACCCCACTTCCCAGCATGCCCATGCTTCCTTCCTTTTGATTCTGCTTCCCTGTGGGGTTGTGTGCCTGTGCTGACAAGATGGCTGACAGTGTTATCCTGGGGTTAGTTTTGCTGCAAGTCACATGTGTGTCCCTGTGCTTCACACTGCATGACCCAGGGTTGTGGTTCTTTGTGGGATATTTGATTAGAGTGTGAGGCAATGCATTCTCCCAGGTGAGTTGTGTGGAGTTTGTGTTAGGGGTGTGTGTGAGTGGAGCTGCTGGTAACTATGGTCAGTGCTGTCAGTCCTCCTTCCCACCCAGCCAGATTTTCCACCATGGAACGTGCTTCAGTTGCAGGGAGTGCAAGTTGTCTTTCAGGATGTCAGTCAGTGGTGTCCTGCTGTTGGTTGGTGCACAGTTGCCAGCAGGACCTTGTGCTCCCCACAGCAGTAGCCAGTGTCAGCCATCTTGTCAGTTGTTCTCCACTCCCTGTGATGTGAGCATGGTTCATGGTGGTGTTGATGTGCGCATTGTGAGGGTGGGCAATATCTGTGACTATGACTCCCATGATGCTATTGGCTACACTGACTTGCCCAGCATACACAGAATTCCTTCCTTTCAGTGGGCTTCACTGTGAGGTGGTGTTGTAGTGGTGGCTACATGTCTGGATGTGTTTGTTAGTTATATTTGTGCCACTGCCTAGCTGTAGTTGTAGTTGTGTTTGTACATGTGATGACACAGTTATATATCACTATGAGATGGCATGTGTTGTGTTTATCTGACTGACATACACATTTTGGGATGATTCTGTTCTGGTTGGTGTGTATTTGCTAAGGGTGCATGGTTTGACTCTCCCCTTGACAGTGATGTGTGTGTATTGTCGCACAATATTGTGTACATTTGTTGTGTACTCACCAGGCTCTGGGATGTTTTCTAGTCCATATACGCTCACTGGTGGTAGGATGGCCCGCACCTTCTCCTCCCAGGGCCTGAGGTATACTGGTTTGGCAGGAGGGCCACTGCCGGTGTGTTGGCTCAAGAGGTAGTCCTTCTTCAACAGCTCCCTGACCCTCCTGCGCACGTCATACCACCTGTTCTGGATGTCTACCTTTGTGCGCAAACATGGTGATTGTGCGTTCACCCTGTCGACGATCCTCTCCCACATCTTGGTTTTCTGCGACATGGGTGTCTGTTGGACCAGTGTACCAAACAGCTGTGGCTCTACCCCGAGGATCTCATCTACCAGGACTTCCAATTCACTATCTAGGAACTTATGATTCTTCTTTGGGGGCATGGTGATGGGTGGTGATGGTGAGTGATGTGTGTGTTGGTGTGCAGGTGAGGGTGTGTGAGTGTGTGTTTTGCTGGGTGTATGTGAGGGTGCTATTTGTTGAGGTGCTGATGGTGTGTGGCTTGTGTGATGGATGAGCTGTGGGTGTGTGGTTGCTGTCTGTTGAGTGCTGGCAGGTAATTTGAATTTGCAAAGGATCATGGTAGGGATTTGTGTCCTTTATATGGGTGGAGTTGTGTGTAGGAGAGTAGGATCTTCCTCTTATGTTGCCCCCACTTTTTTTCTGATGTTTACACTGGTTTCTGGCTATAGTCTGGCTGGGACCCTGCTAATCAGGGCCCTAGCCTCTCTGTTCTCTCTAAACGATTTGGAGTGCACTCTAGGTGCACTAGTGATTGGATACTGTGGTACCTTATGAGTCCCTAGTATATGGTACCTTAGGTACCAAGGGAATAGGTACTTCACAGGCCTACCAGGGGCTGCAGCATGTATTATGCCACCCCTGGGAAGCAGACTAAATCTGACACCACAGGCCTGCTACTGCAGCCTGGGTGAGGAAGTGCTAGCACCCCTCACTGAGATATAGGTCCCCTATATCTCTCCTACACACGCATATAAACCTATCAGTCACCCCTAATGCAGGCCCTATCAATCCTGAGGGCAGGGTGCTTGGCTTCTATGTGAGGGGGTGCCTCTGCCTGAGCAGGGCCCCTCTGCAGCTCTCAGAAACCATTCTCTGGTGCTGTTTGTGGATGCGGTTAAACCATATACTTTTAAGTGCATTATATCCTCGCGGTAAAATGCTAACTTTAGAATGGCTGCATCGAAACATGTCGTGTTTGGTGTCAAACATCTTGGAATACTATACCCCGCCAGTCCTGGCGGCGGGGGTAGCATTCCACCCTTCTAGAGGGATAGACATGTGCCTACTGTGGAAACGCGGTAGAATCCTGCAGAGCCCTGGCATCACAAAATGGATGCCACCAGTCACAGACACTGGGCTGCCCTCCTGCTGATGACCAACACTCGCAGTGGAGGAAGCCCAACAATATATATCCTGTCCCAAGGGGGTGTGACCACCTTCCAGACAGGGTTTAGTGTATTGGGCTGGGTGGGTGCACTCTTAGAGTGCTTTGAAGTCCTGCACTGGGGGAGCAGAAGGCTCCTCTGTGCATATGCCAGTTCAAACCGGCTCAGGGGCTACCTGCCCCTGCTCTGGCGCGAAACTGGACAAAGGGAAGTGGGTGTAGCCACCCACTCCCCTGACCCTCCCATAGGTAGGGTCATAGAGCTAGTCCCTCCCTTTCTTTTAGTATAAGAGGGGGAACCTGTGCATTGCACCCTAGATTTCCCTGGACGACGCTCTGAAGAAGTATCCCAGACCTTCGACGTTCCACTACCTTTGGAAGACTGAAGAATCTCCCTTGGAGTCAAGGAGTGACTCCCCTGCTTGGCAGGCACCAAAAACTACAAACGACGGTCGCAAACTACGCCGCTCCCACCGGAGTCCGAAGTCCCTGTAGCCCAAAAAGTGGATTTCCTGACTTCTCAAAGGCCATCGTGAGTCCCCAGCGAAGCTGAGGCCAGTGGACCCCAAGAGTGAAGAGGAACCGCGACCCCTGGGTACCGTACACTATTGTCAAGTGCAACCCCTTCGCAACGTTCCACGAACTTGTGCTTTGGACCACGTGTGGTCCTAGCCTCCATCAGGAATCCCTTCGAAGATCAGAGGCCTACCACGTCCCGAGTGACCGTGGGCCCCTGTGAGCGAATCCTCCCAAGGCGTCTTCGCGATCCCTTGCCAGCCGGCCCCAGAAGACTTCCTAAAGACACCAAAGGGCTCCCCTGGTTGCTCCAGGCCTGCCCTGACTTACCCTCGCTGGGTGAGTCCCACAGACCTTGCTGGTCTGCGCCATTGCCTCTTCGCACTTTCCCCAAGACTTGCTGTTACCAAGGCTTGTTGGCTCCAATTGAGTCGCCGATGCCGCAGTAAGCTGCAAACATCGTGGGACACGCCGAATCCAGCTCCTGGTTGTCGTCGACGCCTCCTGGACCTCGTGGCTGAAGAGTCAAGGCAACTGCGAACAACCTGAATCTTGCTACGACGGTGGGCATCCATCTTCCTTGCCCCGAGTCACTGCCAAGTGACTTTGAACACTGTCCCCTCTGCTTTCAGGTCTTCCATCTTCTGAATCCAGGCTTGGATTCCTCCGGACACTTCTCCTGTCGCCGCAAGCAGCAAGTCTTCACTGGCTCCCATTGAAAACGACGCCGCGACCCGACACCAAAGAACACCTATGCACCCAGCTCCCCTGGGTGAGGTAACTTCAGCACTACGGTGCTCCTGTGGGTGTGGGCCCTAGAACTACTTACCCTGTAAGTGACTTGCTTGTAGCTTCCCTCGAAGTGTCCTAAAGCTCGAATTTTCTAAGTGCGACAATTGCGCTGACTCGTACAGGGTTCGCGTCTGTGTTAGACACACTGCGTCCATCTCCTTTGTAACACTATCTAGAACTGTATCCTTCGACTCGTACTGAGTCCGATCGGTGTTCGCCTCGAACACACAAAGGGCCTGTAACACTGAGATCTCCATTGCACTGACTCGCACAAGGTTAGCGTCTGTGTTAGACACAGCACGTCCATCTCCCTTGCAACTCTATCTGTAACCGTGTCCTTCGACTCGTACAAGGACCGATCGGTGTGTTCGCCTCGAACACGCAAGGGACCTTTAACATTGAAATCTCAATCGCGACTGAGCGCATAGACTCACACAGGACTCGCACCGGTGCCAGGTCACCGCGTCCGTCCCCTGTGGGTCTCCTACAACTACCTGGGGTGGTTCTTGGGGGTCCCTCGATTCTAGATGCCCTAGACCTAGGTCTAGCAAACTAAGATTGTGATATTCGATTGTGCTAAACTTATTTTAATAATATTTGACTTGTACATATGTTCCTGACCTCTAATCTCATAAAGAGATTAGTAGAGAGTGTTTATTAATAAATACATATATATTTGATATATATACCTGTGTGGTGTCTTTTCATTTGGTGATTCAAGAGATTGTGTGGTAAAACAAGCTGCTTTACATTCCTTCAAGACTTAGCCTGAAGGCTGCTCTCCACAGCTACCACTAGGATAGCTTTCTATAAAGGTTGTCTTAAACCTATCTACCATAAGAGTCGAATTGTTCTGGTGCAAGGTGTCCACTTTAATTAGTGAACAGCATATACCAGGCCAACTTCTCACATTGGTGGGCAGCGTGTGGGATTCCAGCTTGCTATTGTTTTACCAGAAAAATCTCTATTTGAATTACTAACTGAAAACCACTATAGGTACTCAAGGTACATATAAAGTCAAGCTTAGTATCAATAAGTTCTACTGAACTTAGAGCTGTGTGCCAAGGGATAGTACACCCTTTCTACAGCTCAAGCTAGTATCAGTAGGCCACAAACTAGTGTAGGTAGTACAACACTGCACAACACTAGAATGTCCTTAAAGGGTGGAACCAGTGGATCCACTCAGCCTCAGTATAAGGACATGGCTTTCTCTGACTTGAGAGCCATGTGTGTTGAAAGACACCTGAGGCTAGGACAGAGTCCCTCAACCCTACACCTGATAGATCTGCTGACAGCAGATGATCTTAGATTGGCTCTAGGAGCTAATGGGTCTGAATCAGTGAGTGGGTCAATTACAGTATCTGGGTCAGATGATGAAAATCAGAATGACCAAGACTCTGTGATTGAAGGGCCAGGCCTCAAGGGGCCTGAAAAGGACAGAGGAATTCTCCCTAATAGAGCTGACAGAGTGGAGGAGAGGCATAGGTCCCCTTCCAGGGAATCTGACCACTCTTATCACTCTGGCAGAGAATTTGTCCACCAGAGGAACTCATACTTTCCCATAAGAGAGACCTCCTCTGAAAGAATGTGCAAACTGCTGCAGTATGAGGAAGCAAGAGTTGCCCTCAGAGCCAAGCAGTTGGCACTGGATAGAGAAGCCCTGGAGATCCAGAGAGCTTCCAGAAGAGAGGGTTAGAACCACTTGGTGGCAGCAACAGTGTCCCTAGAGGCAGAGAATCTATTCCAGACCATAGGAACCTGAGCAAGGTTGTTCCTCCCTACCAGAGTGGGGATGATATCCACAAGTGGATAACTGCTATGGAGAGGGCCTGTAGAGTACAGCAGGTCCCCCAAAAGCAGTGGGCAGCAATCTTGTGGCTCTCCTTTTCAGACAAAGGTAGAGACAAGCTCCTCACTGTTAGAGAAGAGGATGCTGATGATTATGAAGTCCTGAAGAGTGCACTGATAGATGGGTTTGGCTTAACCACTGAGCAGTACAGGTTGAAGTTCAGAGACACCCAGAAGGCACAGACTCAGGACTGGACTGACTTTGTTGATTGTGCAACCAGGGCTCTGGAGGGTTGGCTGGTTGGCAGTAGGGTTACTGATTTCAAGGGATTGTATAATCTGATGATGAGAGAACAGATCCTTAATAATTGCCAGAACCAGTTGTTGCATCAATACCTGGTGGACTCAGATCTGACCTCTCCCCAAGAATTGGGAAAGAAGGCAGACAAATGGGTCAGAACCAGGGTGAGGCAGAAACCACAGAACCAAGGGGGTGACACCAAGAAGCAAGATCCTAAGGGCTCTGAGAAAGGTGGGGATAAGTCAAAAGACCAGAAGTCTTCACAAGGGCCCCAAAAATCTGCATCTGGTGGGGAGTCACAATCCAACAAGGGAAAAGGCCAAAAGAAGCCCTGGTGCAAATTCTGTAAACAGAAAGGGCACTGGACTTCTGATTGTAACAAGTCCAAAGACCAAACCACCCCCACTCCTGCCCCTAAGGCAACTGTTCCCCCTAGCTCAGCTACTGGTGGAGGTGGTACACAGAATAAGGGTGTAGTAGGGTTGACCCTGGGTTCTGAAGTGGACTCTGACCTAGTCAGAGTGCCCACTCAGGCAATGCTGATTTGTGAGGGAGACCTTAATATGTCCTTCCTAGTAAGCCCCAGTAATCTGGGCAAATACAAACAGCAGCCTGTAATAAATGGCAAACAGGCTTTGGCATTTAGGGACACAGGTGCTAGTGTCACCATGGTGGCAGAGGATCTTGTGGACCCTGGACAGATCATCCTGGGCGAAATGTACCAGGTGACCAATGCAAGCAATGTCAAGACCAACCATAGTCTGGCAGTTGTGAATTTCTCCTGGGGAGGGGTAACTGGCCTCAAGAAGGTTGTAGTCAGTGCAGACCTTCCTGTCGAATGTCTATTGGGCAATGATCTAGAGACTTCAGCCTGGTCTGAAGTAGAGTTATGGACTCATGCTGAGATGTTGGGCATCCCTGCAGAGGTATTTGCTGTGACCAGGTCACAAGCAAGAATGCATGACACTGAACCAGCTCTGGATCCTGGAACAATGGACCAGATGCTTCCCAAGAGGAGGAGCAGTAGGGTAAAGGCAGTGCCTTCCCTCTGTCTCAGATCACAGATTCACCCCTAGAGGGAGGTGAAGCAGATCCTGAAGAAGGAACTGCCCCAGAGGGACTTGAGCCTGATCAGGTTGAGTTCTTGGGGGCAGGTGGCCCTTCTAGGGAAGATCTGAGTAAGGAGCAACAGTGCTGCCCCTCTCTTGAACCCCTCAGACAGCAGGCTGCTGCTGAGGCTGCTGGGAGTGCTAGTGGGTCCCATAAAGTTTAATGGGATGAGGGACTCCTATATTCTGAGGGTAGAGATCCAGCCCCTGGAGCCACCAGGAGGATGGTAATACCTCAGAAGTTTAGGGGGTTCCTCTTGACCCTAGCACATGACATCCGTTTAGCAGGACACTTGGGCCAAAACAAGACCTGGGACAGGCTTGTTCCACATTTTCATTGGCCACATATGTCAGAGGACACAAAGGAGTTTTGTCGCTCCTGTGTCACATGCCAAGCCAGTGGTAAGGCAGGTGGCACAACAAAGGCCCCCTGATACCACTACCTGTGGTGGGGGTACCCTTTGAAAGGGTAGGGATTGACATTGTTGGTCCCCTTGACCCTCAAACTGCATCTGGGCACAGGTTTATCCTGGTGGTAGTGGATCATGCCACCAGGTACCCAGAAGCAATTCCCCTGAGGACCACCACAGCCCCTGTGGTGGCAAGAGCCCTCATTGGAGTCTTCTCCAGAGTGGGTTTCCCAAAGGAGGTCATTTCTGACAGAGGTGCCAACTTCATGTCAGGATATCTGAAAGCAATGTGGAAGGAGTGTGGTGTAACTTATAAGTTCACCACCCCTATCACCCACAATGCAATGGTTTAGTTGAACGCTTCAACAAAACCTTGAAAGGAATGATTAAAGGACTCACAGAGAAGCTTAGGCGGAAATGGGACCTTCTTCTTCCTTGCCTATTGTTTGCATACAGAGAGGTTCCACAGAAGGGGGTTGGTTACAGCCCATTTGAGCTTCTGTTTGGGCATCCTGTGAGAGGTCCATTGTGTTTGGTAAAGAGGGCTGGGAGTTACCTCTCAAGCCCCCAAACAAGATGTGATGGACTATGTACTTGGTCTCCGCTCCCGGATGGCTGAGTACATGAAAAAGGCAACCAAAAACCTGGAGGCCAGCCAAGAATTACAAAAAGCTTGGCATGACCAAAAGGCTGTACTGACTGTATACTAGCCAGGACAGAAGGTGTGGGTATTGGAGCCTGTGGCCCCAGCAGCCCTCCAGGACAAGTGGAGTGGCCCCCATACAATAGTTGAACAAAAGGGAGAAGTCACCTACCTGGTGAATCTTGGAACTCCCAGGAGCCCCCTGAGGGTGCTCCACGTCAACAGATTAAAGCCATATGTTGACAGGGCTGACATGGGCTTGCTCATGGCAACTGATGAGGACCAGGAGGAGGAGAGTGACCCTCTCCCTGACCTGCTCTCTCAGAACCTTGATGATGGGTCAGTAGATGGTGTTGCTTTGGCAAGCAGCCTCACTGACCATCAACAAACTGAGTGCAGACAAGTTCTGCAACAGTATAGACATATGTTTAGCCTGACCCCTAGTCAGACTTCCTGGTGCACCCATGAGGTGGACACTGGAGACAGTCTGCCTATCAAGAATAAGATCTACAGGCAACCTGACCATGTCAGGGACTGTATCAGGACTGAAGTCCAGAAAATGTTGGAGCTAGGTGTAATTGAGCCTTCAGATAGCCCTTGGGCCAGACCAGTAGTCCTGTGATCCAAGCCTCATACCCAGGGTGGTAAGAAAGAAATGAGGTTTTGTGTAGACTACAGAGGCATCAATGCAGTCACTAGGACTGATGCCTATCCCATACCAAGGGCAGATGAGCTGATTGATACTTTGGCCTCAGCCAAGTATCTGAGCACGTTTGACCTGACAGCTGGCTACTGGCAGATCAGGTTAGCTGATGATGCAAAAGCCAAAACAGCATTTTCGACCCCTGGTGGGCACTACCACTTCGTGGTGATGCCCTTTGGATTGAAAAATGCACCTGCCACTTTTCAGAGGTTGGTGAATAAAGTTCTGACAGGGATGGAAACTTATTGCTCAGCTTATCTAGATGATATTGCTGTCTTTAGTTCCTCCTGGCAGGATCACCTGGTCCACCTCAGGAATGTTTTGGAGGCCCTGCAAAAAGCAGGCCTCACTATCAAGGCCACTAAGTGCCAGATAGAGCAGAGTCAGGTGGTATACCTGGGCCACCTTGTAGGTGGAGGTCAGGTTCAGCCTTTACAGAGCAAAATCCAAACCATAATGGAATGGGTTGCTCCAACCACCCAGACACAGGTGAGAGCCTTCTTAGGCCTGACTGGGTACTATAGGAGGTTTGTCAAGGGATATGGATCTATAGTGACCCCCTTGAATGATCTGACCTCAAAGAAAATGCCAAAAAGGTTCAGTGGACAGCTAGCTGTCAAAAGGCATTTGAAGACCTAAAGCAGGCCATGTGCACTGCCCCCATCTTACAGAGTCCAGACTACACCAAAAAGTTCATTGTCCAAACAGATGCTTCTGAGCTGGGTGTGGGAGCTGTACTATCTCAACTGAATGATGAAGGTCAAGACCAGCCAGTAGCTTTTATTAGCAGAAGGCTGACCCCTAGAGCGAAACGTTGGTCAGCTATAGAGAGGGAGGCCTTTGCTGTGGTGTGGGCCCTGAAGAAGCCGAGGCCATACTTGTTTGGCACTCACTTCATAGTTCAGACTGACCACAAGCCCCTCCTATGCCTTAAACAGATGAAAGGTGAAAACCCAAAACTTTTGAGGTGGTCCATTTCCCTACAGGGGATGGACTATACAGTGGAACATAGACCTGGGACCCAACATGCCAATGCAGATGGACTCTCAAGGTATTTCCACTTTGAACACGAAGACTCAACTGGTCAAGGTTAGTTTAGTGTCCCTGCGTTTGGGGGGGTTGTGTAGGAGAGTAGGATCTGCCTCTTATGTTGCCCCCACTTTTTTCTGATGTTTACACTGGTTTCTGGCTATAGTCTGGCTGGGACCCTGCTAATCAGGGCCCCAGCCTCTCTGTTCTCTCTAAACGATTTGGAGTGCACTCTAGGTGCACTAGTGATTGGATACTGTGGTACCTTATGAGTCCCTAGTATATGGTACCTTAGGTACCAAGGGCATAGGTACTTCACAGGCCTACCAGGGGCTGCAGCATGTATTATGCCACCCCTGGGAAGCAGACTAAATCTGACACCACAGGCCTGCTACTGCAGCCTGGGTGAGGAAGTGCTAGCACCCCTCACTGAGATATAGGTCCCCTATATCTCTCCTACACACGCATATAAACCTATCAGTCACCCCTAAAGCCGGCCCTATCAATCCTGAGGGCAGGGTGCTTAGTTTCCATGTGAGGGGGTGCCTCTGCCTGAGCAGGGCCCCTCTGCAGCTCTCAGAGTCCATTCTCTGGTGCTGTTTGTGGATGCGGTTAAACCATATACTTTTAAGTGCATTATATCCTCGCGGTAAAATGCTAACTTTAGAATGGCTGCATCGAAACATGTCGTGTTTGGTGACAAACATCTTGGAATACTACCCCCCGCCAGTCCTGGCGACGGGGGTAGCATTCCACCCTTCTAGAGGGATAGACATGTGCCTACTGTGGAAACGCGGTAGAATCCTGCAGAGCCCTGGCATCACAAAATGGATGCCACCAGTCACAGACACTGGGCTGCCCTCCTGCTGATGACCAACACTCGCAGTGGAGGAAGCCCAACAATATATATCCTGTCCCAAGGGGTGTGACCACCTTCCAGACAGGGTTTAGTGTATTGGGGCTGGGTGGGTGCACTCTTAGAGTGCTTTGAAGTCCTGCACTGGGGGAGCAGAAGGCTCCTCTGTGCATCTGCCAGTTCAAACCGGCTCAGGGGCTACCTGTCCCTGCTCTGGCACGAAACTGGACAAAGGGAAGTGGGTGTAGCCACCCACTCCCCTGACCCTCCCATAGGTAGGGTCATAGAGCTAGTCCCTCCCTTTCTTTTAGTATAAGAGGGGGAACCTGTGCATTGCCCCCTAGATTTCCCTGGACGATGCTCTGAAGAAGAATCCTGGACCTTCGACGTTCCACTACCTTTGGAAGACTGAAGAATCTCCCTTGGAGTCAAGGAGTGACTCCCCTGCTTGGCAGGCACCAAAAACGACAAACGATGTTCGCAAACTATGCCGTTCCCGCTGGAGCCCGAAGTCCCTGCAGCCCAAGAGGTGGATTTCCTGACTTCTCAAAGGCCATCGTGAGTTCCCAGCGAAGCTGAGGCCAGTGGATCCCAAGAGTGACGAGGAACCGCGACCCCTGGGTACTGTGCACTATTGTCAAGTGCAACCCCTTTACAACGTTCCACAAACTTGTGCTTTGGACCACATGTGGTCCTAGCCTCCAGCAGGAATCCTTTCGAAAATCAGAGGCCTACCACGTCCCGAGTGACCGTGGGCCCCTGTGAGCGAACCCTCCTGAGGCATCTTTGCGATCCCTTGCCAGCTGGCTTGTGGGTCCCCAGAAGACTTTCTAAAGACACCAAAGAGCTCCCCTAGTTGCTCCAGGCCTGCCCTGACTTACCCTCGCTGGGTGAGTCTCACAGACCTTGCTGGTCTGCGCCATTGCCTCTTCGCACTTTCCCCAAGACTTGCTGTTACCAAGGCTTGTTGGCTCCAATCGAGTCGCCAACATGACAGTAAGCTGCAGACATTGTGGGACACGCCGAATCCAGCTCCTGGTCGTCGTCGACGCCTCCTGGACCTTGTGGCTGAAGAGTCAAGGCAACTGCGAACAACCTGAATCTTGCGACGACGGTGGGCATCCATCTTCCTTGCCCCGAGTCACTGCCAAGTGACTTTGAACACTGTCCCCTCTGCTTTCAGGTCTTCCATCTTCTGAATCCAGGCTTGGATTCCTCCGGACACTTCTCCTGTCGCCGCAAGCAGCAAGTCTTCACTGGCTCCGATTGAAAACGACGCCGCGACCCGACACCAAAGAACACCTATGCACCCACCTCCCCTGGGTGAGGTAACTTCAGCACTACGGTGCTCCTGTGGGTGTGGGCCCTAGAACTACTTACCCTGTAAGTGACTTGCTTGTAGCTTCCCTCGAAGTGTCCTAAAACTCTAATTTTCTAAGTGCGACAATTGCGCTGACTCGTACAGGGTTCGCGTCTGTGTTAGACACACCTCGTCCATCTCCTTTGTAACACTATCTAGAACTGTATCCTTCGACTCGTACTGAGTCCGATCGGTGTTCGCCTCGAACACACAAAGGGCCTGTAACACTGAGATCTCCATTGCACTGACTCGCACAAGGTTCGCGACTGTGTTAGACACAGCGCGTCCATCTCCCTTGCAACTCTATCTGTAACCGCGTCCTTCGACTCGTACAAGGACCGATCAGTGTGTTCGCCTCGAACACGCAAGGGACCTTTAACATTGAAATCTCAATCGCGTCTGAGCGCATAGACTCGCACAGGACTCGCACCGGTGCCAGGTCACCGCGTCCGTCCCCTGTGGGTCTCCTACAACTACCTGGGGTGGTTCTTGGGGTCCCTCGATTCTAGATGCCCTAGACCTAGGTCTAGCAAACTAAGATTGTGATATTCGATTGTGCTAAACTTATTTTAATAATATTTGACTTGTACATATGTTCCTGACCTCTAATCTCATAAAGAGATTAGTAGAGAGTGTTTATTAATAAATACATATATATTTGATATATATACCTGTGTGGTGTCTTTTCATTTGGTGATTCAAGAGATTGTGTGGTAAAACAAGCTGCTTTACATTCCTTCAAGACTTAGCCTGAAGGCTGCTCTCCACAGCTACCACTAGGATAGCTTTCTATAAAGGTTGTCTTAAACCTATCTACCATAAGAGTCGAATTGTTCTGGTGCAAGGTGTCCACTTTAATTAGTGAACAGCATATACCAGGCCAACTTCTCACATTGTGGGTGTGTCTTTGTTCCCTGCCCCCCCCCCCAGTATTTATTGGCTTTGTAATTGCTTGTTTGGCCTTTTTTTGTGTATTTTCCCTTTGTACTTTTTGTGCATGTAGGAGACGTTCTTGTGACCGAGTCGGACCCTGCAGTTGTCTCGTACGAGCTTCTCCGAGTCGTTCACGCTGTGTTTGTGCTGTTTTCTATGCTGCGTACGCGTCGGTCGCGGTGTTTTGGGTTGCTTCGGCTCGCAGTTTTGTATGCGTGTCGGTCGTACGGCTTGTCCTCCGTGCGACTCGGTCGTGTTTTCCACGCGTTGCACCGTACTTGGCGGGTAGGAGTTCGCGGGTACGTTTCGTTCGGTATTGTTCCGGGTGCGTGTCGGTCGGTTCGATTCACGTGTTTTTCCGGCCGGATTGCTGTTTTCCGCGCGGCTCGGTCGTTCGGCTTGTGTTCCGTACGAGTCGGTCGGGTTTTGCACGCTTCTCATCGTACTTTGCGGGTCGGGCTGCACCGGTACGTGTCGGTCGGAATGAATTCCGTCTCCGAGTCGGTCGGTACGTTTTCCGGCCCGAATCGGAATCGGCCCCAGAGTTGTTTCTTCCAGCACTGATCTTGAGGTAAGAATTGATCTTGCACTGCAACTGCACAAGTTGACATTGAAGGCTGAAGGGAGAGGAGAAGCAGAGATGAGAGTGTAATTTCCCTGGAGTCAACCATAGGACCCAAGATGACAACACCCAGGTTTCTGAGCAGTAGGCATCCAGCATTTATAGATGGGGACTGGTCAGCTCACTGGAATTCGTTGATTCCAGGAACAGGGAGCAAAGAATCAGGTGCAGGACTGTGGGAAACCTTACCTCTGTTCTAAGTGACTTTGCTGCTGTTCTTGAATGGCGGGGTAAGGTGCAGAGGGAGAGGATTGTCCTTACCAAGATGAGGATTCTCTATGATATACTGAATTCAGTGAGATTCTTGGACCCAGTGCTATAAAGTCCTATAATTAAGATATGGTGCTGCAGTTCTTACACCTGGGAGTAGGAAGTCGGCAGGGCCGGACTGGCAACCGAAACCGGCCCTGGCAAACTGCTCGGCCGGCCCCCCCGGGGTAAGGGGGGTGCAGCCGAGCAGTTTGCGAGCGCCGGTTTCAGCCGATTTTGTTACAGGGGGCCGATATTGCCAACCCCCGGTAACAAAAACGGCCCCCCAGGGGTCCAAAACCAGCCCCCAGCCTAGCGGCCCACCAGGGAAACGCCCGGTGCCCGCTACGGCCAGTCTGGCCCTGGAAGTCGGTGTCACACACGTGTTTAAGTGAGTACAGTGAACCAGGGATCAAACCACTCCAATGCAAAAATGCAATGATATTTCAAAATGGAGGTTGCAACTGAGCCCCATGATGAAGATGGCTGTGCCACAAAGGTGAGAGAGCCTCTGAGAAAAATGTGCAGAAGGGGAATTTCACAATGGCGGCTAAAGAGGACCTTGGGGGTGCCAAAATGTACAGATTTCAAAATAGTTTTAGAATGGTTGATGTTCTAGAGAGTTCTTAGAAAATGTGATCCTGATAAAATAGGTTACTGAATACTCTAGAAGCTACCAAAGAGGCTTTTTTTTTTTTTAAGAATGGGTTATCTGTCAGGGACCCTAACGAGTCTGTCTTTGTTAATGAGAATGTTCAGTCATCAAGCTGGGTTTTAAGTGCTTTGTGGAGTAGATTGGGTATATAGTAGTGGTAAGCTTGGCTCATTTTCCTTTTATAAACTCAAATTAGTTGTATTTACTTCACCTTGTATGTCCTTTCTCACAACCTTCTCAGATGCTGCATCTGTTGATCCGAAAATTATTAAATTGGATTATTTAATAGGCTGGGTGGATGAGAAGTATTGTCCCGGGATGAGTGCATAGCTAATCTTCAGGTAAGTACATCCTTTTAAAAAAAATTAATTTCATGTTGCATTCGTTAATTATACAATAAAAAGATTGCAAAAGATAACCCAACGTGCTGAACTTGAATAAGGTGCCACATGAGGCCAAGTTGCACATGACTGTTATTGTAGAATTCAATTAATTTCACCCTCTGGGCTGTGCATAGTCACTGCTTAACTTGTGCAGGTGGCTGCAGGTCCAGGGCATCTGCACTTATTTTTCTCATTTTTGGCGAACACAACTCTTTTTGCATCATCAGGTTTTGATTGCGAACAAGAGAGGAAAAACAGAAAAGGGAGAAAGGTGGAGGAAAAGAAAGATAGGAAAATTGTCATAAAGGGAGAAAGCATTGATGGAACATAACTTTACGTAGTGAGAGAAAGAGTAGGTAATGAAGGGAAAAGGCATGAGTGGAATCAAAACTAGGCAGTTTTTGGTATTTGTCAACCCTTTCATTCAACAGTGCTGGAAAATCATTGGGCCCTGCACCTATTTTTCTACAACTTAAGCACTGAAGATTGTAGGAGCCTCTCTTCAGTCGCATCTGCATAAATGTTTCTTTTATTAAACCTTTTTCATTATTTTGCCATGCAAAGGATTCCTTTTATGTGCGATAAAACTTTAACATCAAACACAAAGCAGGTGCTCATCTATCTATTTCAAAGAGCTTCATTTTACCGATCTGGTGAACTGAGCAGAACAGTTCTGAACAATCATATTTATAGTGTCACTCGGTGTACCATTGATTACTATAGTACCAATCCAGCCTTTCATGGTGACAGCCCTTTCGTGCCTAACAATGCTCAATTGCTCATTTTTGTCATATCACCATCGTCTGCTAGACATGCCATCCTAGCAGGAAGCAGGGCATCGAGGCTTGAGGCCGAAAAACTTGAAGGGCACCAGGCAGCAAGGCACCGAGGCTTGAGAGGCCGAAAAACTTGAAGCAGCGGGGCACCGAGGCTTGAGATTCCGAAAAACTTGTAAAATGTATTGTTTACGATTGGCTGGGGGAGGAGCAAGATGGCGTATTGACGCCGCTTGGGAGAGCAGGCACACGGAAAGGCTCCCGAGCTCCAACACTCGGCATGGCATATGAATCGAGATAAGGCGAGATAAAGCGATGTAACCGAGGAAAGACAAAGAGACTTTGGCAAAGAGACTTCAAGACATTATATACGACGAGAGACAGATATACCGGGAGAGAGATTTACCGAGGCGAATGCAGGCAGCAGTGCTGGGCAGCATTGGGCGGCTGGTGCACGTCTCTCGGATTGCTCGCTTGGTGGTTGGGCGGTCCTCGGCAATCCATTGACGGAGACTGGCCTTTGGATTACTCACTGCTTCAGATTTGGCTTCTGGCAAAAACATGGCTCCACCAAAGACAGCGTCCAGGGGTACACGGGCAGGGCGGCTGCCGGCGAACTAACAGGAATAACAGGCGCTGTACGTGCTGACAAGGCTGAAGAGGCACTGGTGACTCAGCGAGGGGATTCCACTAAGACTTTATCGAAAGTCGTAAAGCCGCTGTTACGTCTCTTACAGTCAGGGAAGGCGGCGGAGATGCTTGCTGCAGGTGCTGCCTCCGAACAAATCACTGGCAACAAAATTGCAGATATTATTCTGGAGTCGATCCCAGTGCAACAAAATAACTCTGAGAATGCTTCTGGTAGTTTAAACACTCCTAGGCTTACGCAAAAGACTATCTCTGATCAGTTGGAGGGGACTGATAATGCCGAAATTGCTGTAATGCATTCAGGCGAATCAACAGAAGTGCATATATTAACATAAGAGTTAACGGGGCCTCTGACAGCGAGTAACCCTATGGAAGGCGGGGTAATTAACATGGTACAAACTGAATCTAATGAATCTGGAAGTGCATCCAGTTTATATAGTAGAGAAAGTTCAGTATCCGACGACTTGCTAGGTCTGGAGCAGAATCAGGGGGTACTGGCTGTTTTTGTCACAACTTCGGCTATAATCCCTGCCTCAACTCCTCCCAGATTGAACTCTGATATGGATAACAATTTGCAATCTACACCTTGGACATTGACTGGAGTTAGCGAGCCGCGAGATGGGGGAACTATACTTGAGTCACAGGATTTCCAACAGGTTTCTGGTAAATCTCTGGAAAGGAGGCCTTCTCCTGCACCCAATGTGTCTGCTAAAAAGAAAAATGCAAAGCCCAAAATAATGAAAGGTGGGAAGAAAACTCATAATAGGCTGGACACCAGCAACGTACTGCTCCACCACGGGTTAAAGATGCTTCAGCTGATAGTCCCCTGCGTCGCTGGGTTCAAGCGAAGGGTGGGGTTAAGACAATAATATCTCGGCTATCAGGTACCTGCCCAACAGATGACGGCGTTGGTAACATGGAGGTGGCAGAAATAGGGGCAGGCAACTCTGAGTTAGGACTTGCGACATCCTCTGGCCAATCACCCATCCTGTACTCTACTGGTCTGCCATTGATATCGGGTTCTTCTCAAGCGCTGCAACAGGGTGCGGGGGAACATCAAACGGGGAAGGCTCAGGATCATGTTGAGCCATCACTTTCTTTGATTCTCCAGGCTTTAAAGGATCAGAGATTAGAAGCACAGGAGCATTATGCTCAGGCTAGCGCTGACAACTATAGCATTCAGCAGTCATTGAAGGAGGTAACACTAAAGGTCGGGACACTTGCGAATGATGTTTTGGAATTACAGCAGAGGGTTGCAAACACCGAGGAGACTACTTCTCAAACGGCTTGCTCGCTTCAGATGCATGATGCCCATATCACAGCTATTCAGCTTAAGATAGAGGACCTAGAGAATCACCAGCGGCGGCATAACCTTAGGTTGTTCGGAGTTCCAGAGGGGAAGGAGGGGTCGGATCCCAGAGCATTTATAGTCCAGCTCTTACAGAAGGCTTTCCCGGATCTGGGGGGATTGGAACTGGGACTGTCAGCTGCAAAGGGCTCATAGACTTCCACTTGTACAGCATAAGCAGGGGTCTCATTATCCAAGGCCATTTTTGATTTTTTTTGGGAAACTTCCTGCTCCGGCAGGCTGTATTTCTGAAGGCTCGCCCTAGCTCCCCGGTGACGGTTGATTCGTTTACTATCTTTGTGCGGTCAGATCTCTGTAAAGTGTCAATGGACAGACGCTGGCAATTACATCAATTGATTGATCGGCTAAAAGCTACTGGTGCACAAGTATTTTTACAGGAGCCAGCACGCCTGAAAGTCTTGCGGGGGGGCCAAGTGTATTTCAATTCAACCGTACAGGAAGCAAAAGAAGCTATTGGTAGATGGAAAACTGGGGTGTTGGATAAAGCTTGAGGTCTTTGTTCTTTGGTTGAAGAAGGCGGATGGGGGAGACTGCTTTTTCGACCGCTTTAAAAAAAATATATATATTTTTATTTCCTTTTCTCTTTGCTTTCTTTGGTTTCTTGTAATTGGTAACCTATAAATGGTTTTTGAGTAATGGGTGTGGGTTCGGCTGGGGAGTCACCGTGGGAGCACTGTCTCCAAGAAGCTGCCAAATCAGCAGCAGCTCATAGAAGGGGATGATTCCTCCTTCACGATACGGGGAGGGGGGTGGGGCCGCTAAGGGTGAAGGGCGGGGGTGGGGTGGATTCTGGAGGGGCAAGAAAAGGTCAACATGAGGGCATATAGGAAATTAAGAAGCAAGCTTGTAAACAGAGATAATGAAAAGGGAATAAGTACAGGAACTAGGATGTATATAGGGCTGGGTGGTAATAAGGCGGAAGGGAATAATTTTTGTAATGGATTAGATTAAGTGTCTTGCTTGGAATGTCGCAGGTCTTAATAGTAGAATTAAGCGGCAACTTGTCTGTGAAGAGCTAAAAATGTATAATCCCCAGATAGTTTTGTTAACAGAGACGCATCTTTCATTTAAGGATCGGAGTCTTCTTAAACACTTGAGGTATGAAACTGTAGTGTGTACGTCACAAGGTACTTCAACAAGGGGGGTTGCAGTACTAAAGCACAAACGTTTTTCATGTATGATACATAAGACACTGGCTGATCAGAGGGGTAGATGGGCAATTGCACAGCTGGAAATAAGGGGAAAGAAATATGTTTTTTGTTAATTGTATGGGCCTAATATTGATGATTCCACGGTTGTTGATCTGCTGAACATGGAAATGCTGAATTGGGAGGGGGAGCGGGTGTTAATGGGAGATTTTAATTGTGTTATGGATTATAGTATAGATACAACTAGACGTGGGGCTACCCATAGAATGCGGAAGACACGGGCAGCAATTTTAGAATTGGGGCGGCTCCAGTCTATTAGAGATGTATGGAGATACTTGTACCCAACTATCCCAGGGTATACGTATTATTCTGCCCCACACAGACTCTATTCTAGAATAGATATGGCATGGGTGTCGGACCAAATAATGCTGTCGTCAGATATGGAAGTATGCCCACGAGTTACTTCTGATCATAATCCTATATTACTATCGTTCAGGTCCATAGCTGATTGTAAGACACTTAGACCCTTTTCTTTTCCTAGATATCTACTTTCAGATGGTGTGTATCTGGCTAATATTAGGAAACAGCTCAAATTATTTTTTAAAAAGAATATTGGGTCAGCCTCTCCGCTTACGGTTTGGGATACTTGGAAGGCAGTTATAAGAGGCATAACCCAACAATATGTATGGCAACAGAATAAAGTACGTAAAATCGCAAGTAAGGAGGCTATTCAAGCTATATGCAGAGTGGAAGAACAACATGCAGAGGCAGTCTTGTTGGGTACTAACGATCAAGGACAACTGCTTCTCTCCCTAATAGATCTTAGACTAGCTACAAAGAAGACATTTAGGGAGAGAATCGCGGTAAGATTAAATAAATATCGTCTTGCGCAATACGAATATGGCGAGCAAATAGGCAGGATTTTGGCTTATAAGGTCGCAGAGGATAGGGCTAAAACTTATATAAGAGCTATAAAAGGGGCAAATGGCATATCCCATTCACAACCACAGGAGATTTTAGAACAATTTTCCATCTATTACCAAGAGTTATATACCCCAACTATCGCACCAAAGAGGAAGACATACAACGGTATCTTCACGGTAGACATTTACCAACTGTGAGTGAAGAGACATCAGCTTTATTGGAAAAGGATATCTCGAGGAAGAAATAGACTTGGCAATATCTACCCTACCATCTGGAAAGGCGGCTGGGAAAGATTCTATACCCATTGAATTTTATAAGCTTTTTAAAGATGTTTTGACCCTGCCGTTCAGTTTGGTCATACAGTGTATTGGTACAAGTGGAAAGATACCAGAGTCATGGAATATGACGCAGATAGTCTTCTTCCTGAAAAAGGATAAACCCCATGACGAGTGCGGCTCGTATCGGCCAATCTCGCTTATCAACGCTGACGCCAAAATGTTCGCAAAAATACTTGCGAATCGTCTTGCCCCAGTTATGCCGGGGCTAGTATCTCCTCATCAACATGGCTTTATTCAAGGTAGGGACACTACAGCCCACGTTAATATGGCGGTTGGGGCTTTCGATATGGCTGGAAAGATGTCAACTCCTCTTGGTATGGTACTTTTAGACGCCGAAAAGGCTTTTGATAGGGTGGGGTGGGATTTCCTGTGGGCTATACTCGCAATGTTTGGTGTTAAGGGACAATATAAACAATGGATACAAGCTCTATATAATAAACCCCAAGCTAAACTAGTATAATTAGGTCTACAGTCACTAACTTTTTCGATCCTCTGTGGTACTAGGCAGGGCTGCCCTCTCTCGCCTTTGCTATTTGCTTTATATATTGAGCCATTTATTCGTGCTTTGCAGTTTAACTCTCAAATTACGCCATTAGTATCACGTGTAACTTCGCTCAAGGTTATCGCCTACGCGGATGATATCGCAGTTTTTACAACGGAACCAGCTAGGGCGATAAAGGTCATTGAGGGTGAAGCAGCCAAGTTTGGCTTTATTTCAGGGTATAAATTAAATGTCAAAAAAACACAAATACTTCTTAATTTTAAACCGGAAAAATCAATTCATGGGGTTTGCTCTGTAGCTACCTACTTAGGGGTTAAGCTATCTGCACAGATAGATAGGATATTTTCTTTAAACTATGAATCTTTATTGAAAGATACAGCTAAATCGTTAAAGAACTGGCATAAATTACCTATAGGTATCATAGGGCGATCCAATATTATTAAAATGAAGATACTACCCAAATTTTTGTATTTATTCCGATCCATTCCTTTGCGGGTTCCCAATTTTTTTTTAAGAGATTAGAGGGTGTTTTAAGCAGCTTTATCTGGGGCTATAGAAAAGCCCGGCGAGCAATAGATTTGCTAAAGCTTCCATATAAGCAGGGAGGACTTGATTTTCCTGATTTTAAAATGTATTTTTGGTCAGCTTTCGCTGGGCGCTTCCGCAGCCTCCTAAACCCTGCATATACAATCTTTTTTCATCAATTCATGTTGGGGGAGGATAGTAGCATGTATCTATATAGAATCAATGACCCGAATTACTTTAAAAGAGTCAAATTTAAGACTATACAAGATAGTATATATATATGGCGTGCTATATCTTCTAGATGTAATATATCATTTTATTATGATAAACTTCCCCTATGGGGCAATCCGCTATTCCCGGAGGTGTTCCAAGATGCCGTTAGTAAATGCTCAGCTAGCTATGGGATTATTTGTCTTGGGGATCTTTTTGTTCATAATGGTCTTGTATCCTTTAGGAATTTTCAGTTGCAGTATAAGCTACCTGATCATATGTTTTTCAAATATCTCGAGATTAGGGATTATTTTTTGAGACATTTAACCCTGACAAAAACATCTAGCTCTGAGATCTGGGATTGCTTGCATAGGGAGAAGACAAAATCTTTGATAAGCCATATGTATAAATGCTTCAATAATTACAGACAAAGTGATTGTGAAAGTTTGGCGGAGCGCTGGAGTAAGGCTTTGGGGACAGGGGTCACGCCTTCTGTTATTGAACAAGCATTAAGTATTATTGATGACTCAGTTCATTCTATTAATTTGTGGCTACAGCAATTCCGAACTATATGTTTGTTGTACTAGATGCCAGGAAAAATTGCTAAATGGGCTCCGCTCGGTTTAGTTAACGATCGGACGAAATGTCCTAGATGTGATTTGTATGTGGCTAGTATAACGCATATGTTTGCAACATGTCCGGAATTAGAGATATTTTGGCAGCAGGTGGGTCAAGTATTCTCTCAGAGACTGGGGATAGACTCACCTGTTATGGAAATTATGATTGGTTTTAAGAATACAAATCATAGACTCACCCGGTTATCTTCAATACTATTGGTTGCCGCTAGGCTGGCAATTGCCCAGGTATGGATTGCCCCAAAACCTCCCTCTATAAGTGATTGGTGGATGCTGGTCAGGGAAACGTACGAAATGGAACAAGCACTGGCAAAAGCAAGGGGTATCCGCTCTCTGACAAAATTAAATGCAATATGGGGGCTTCTATTTTAGAAACATGTCTATGTGAATACAACTGGTTCGGATTTCGATAGCTGTTATGTTTTGGCAATCCCTTGCTGCTTAATGATGTATGTCAGTCTGCTTTTAATTCTCAAGTCATGCTTTCTGTTTTTCTTTATGTAATAATGTGTTGAGTTTGTTGCCCTCTTGTTGACAAATAAAAAAAAGTAAAAAAAAAAAGAGAGATTCCGAAAAACTTGAAGCAGCAGGGCGCCAAAGCTTGAGAGTCCGAAAAACTTGAAGCAGCGGGGCACCGAGGCTTGAGATTCCGGAAAAGTTGAAGCAGCAGGGCGCCAAGGCTTGAGATTACGAAAAACTTGAAGCAGCGGGGCACCGAGGCTTGAGAGTCCGAAAAACTTGAAGCAGCAGGGCGCCAAGGTTTGAGAGGCCGAAAAACTTGAAGCAGCGGGGCACCGAGGCTTGAGATTACGAAAAACTTGAAGCAGCAGGGAGCCAAGGCTTGAGATTCTGAAAAACTTGAAGCAGCGGGGCACCGAGGCTTGAGAGTCCGAAAAACTTGAAGGGCAGCAGGCAGCGTGGCACCAAGGTTTGAGAGGCCAAAAAACTAGAAGTCTATAGGATAGAAGGCCGACAGGGCTGTGCCACTGGCCGCTCCCCGTGGTAATCGGAGGCGGCTGGCGTTTGGCCGCTGCTGCTTGTGCACATGGAGGAGCCTGCCTACTGGAGACACAATAACCTGGCTGCGAAGCTCTCCCCCGACCCTTTGGCTCTGGAGTTACCTCTGCGGCTGAGAAGAGAAGGTGGGAGGACGAGAATCTAGTGGGCAACAACATTGCGGGGCCAGTATTAGCCAGTATTAGCTCCTGCAGCTGCGCGCGGATTAGCCCTGAGACTGCCCTGCGATTGCTGAGGACCATCGAAGCCCTTTGCAGCTCCCTACTGGTACTATCGCTGTTATTGCCATGGTGAAATGGTATCAGAGTGTAAGTAAGTAAGTAAGTAATTTATTAACCGTTCAATTATTTAAAATCTTTACAGTAAAAAAAATACACTTAAAAATATGCGACGCTCCCCCTCTCAACCCCACCCTCCCTCGGACTTTCACGTCTCTTTGTTAAAATATGTGAGTTCATGGCTCTTTTAGTTAAATATGGAAAGCTTGAAAAAATAGTAGTTGTCCGGCACCATCAACTATGAGGGTGCCCTACTCTGTGTCCCACCTTTGGTGCAGCCTGTAGGGTGTTCAAATACAGAGTATCAGGGGAGGGTCCTAGTTCCTCACTCCCCTTTACTGTTGTGATGTTTCGGCAACCGCCGTATTTGCTGGGAGGGATGGGAATTTAAAGGTGTTAACTTTCCGTCAACACAGCTCAACTGAAACACTTCTTGGTGGCTCGTTGTTGCCCTGGTCCATCAATTTGATTTTTGACTCGTACTCCGAGGGTCCCAGGCTGTTTGCCTGATTAGAGTTTAGGCGGAACCCCTGACTCTAGGGACTGTGGCAGCCCTTCGAGTGCCTGTCCGATGAGGCCAGGACCACTCTCGCCAGGATGCATGTATTTATTTCAGAAAATCACCAGTCTGAAGCCTCCTTACAGGACCTTGTGGCCTTGTTCCTAAAAATAGGGCGTAGCAACTGATGGCGGTCTCCGGCCAATTTGGGGCAACAGCACAGAAGATGTAGCCAAGATTCCTTATAATAAAAGCATAGCCGGCAAGATGCTACTCCATCCTTGCAGGCCCATGCTGGATTAAAATCTGAAATCCTAAGTGCTGTAAGCCACATGAACAGAATTTTTCTACGTGCCTGAACTGAGAGCGCCTTTTGTAGGTAGAGTTGAGCTTTCCCTGGGATGTAAGAGGTACAGTGCCGTTGTATTAAGGTTGTAGCGGGGAGAGGCCCTATCCTTTTCATACGAGATGGCATGAACCTGCCTCTTCACTGCGTTTGTCCAGGCAGTTATCGGAATCTCGAGTAAGGGCAGGCTTTCTGCTTCTATCTTCAGGTTCCCAAGTGCTTGGCTCAACTTAATATGCAAAGGGGAATCCACTTCCCCGAAGATCGAACCCAGTTGGTGTTTAAGGGTGTTGTCCGAGGCTTTGAGGACCCTGATGTAATACTTGATTAGATCCCCCTGTAATGCCAGACTGGCTATATAAAGGCCAAATTCCAATCGTAGCCTGGCTTTTCTGGCTTGTCTTGACACCTGCATCACTGCTTTGTAGGCTTTAGTCTGGGCCGTCCCTATTATTTCATCCAATGCCCCTGGAAAAGCCAGATGGCCATAGTTGATGGCCGGGATTAGTTTAGCCTTGAAGACTGTCAGCATGGGCTCCGCTGTTGGACTAGTCAAGCGTTGGCTTAAACGCCTCAGTGCAAAAATTACTTGGTTGATGTTTGCGCTTAGATGTTTTATATGTGTAGCTGGGGACGCCTTCTCTAAGATCCAGACCCCGAGGTAGTTATAGGCAGGTGTTATCCCTATTTGATGGTTTCCCAGTTGCCAGGTTGCTTGCTTTTTGATGAGGGCATTTTCCAACTAGAACCATTTTAGTTTTGCTCTGATTGACTAGCACACTGTTTTCCTTGCTGTACTTGTGCAGTTCATTTAGGGTTCTCTGGAGCCCCACCCTGGTATGATCCATTACTACTGTGTCGTCTGCATACTGGAGGGTTGAAAGCCTCACTGAGCCCAATCTGGGGGCCACAAACCTGGCTTCTTTTAAGGCGTTCTCCAAATCCGGGGTATAAAGATTGAACAACAGGGGGCCAAAACACAGCTTGTGATGTAACTGCTGTAGGGCTTGTTTTGACCCGAACCCAAGTCCCCTCGTAAAGAGATGTAATTGCTTTCAAGAGCTTGGTGGGGATCCCCCAGGCTGTCAGTTTTCCCTAAAGCCTGCCTCGATCTACCCAGTCAAAGGCTGTGCTGTAGTCTATAAAACAACAAAACAAGGGTGGGTGCTTGTGTTTGATAGCTTGTTTGGATAGGTGGACCACCACGATGATGTTGTCCATAGTTGAGCTGTTTGACCTGAATCCTGACTGGTGGAGTGGGAGTATTCTTTCTTTGTTGGCCCATCCCTTCAGTAGTATTCGGGCATAGGCCTTGGCTTCTAGGTCTAACACGGCGATGAGCCTGTAATAGGCTGGATTTGAGTAGTCGCCTTTCTTGTGGATGGGGAACAAGATTGATCCTTTGCATGTTTGCGGTATTGTTACTGTCACAAATGCATAGTTGAATAATGAGGTGAGGATCGGGGCTAAGAAAGTCCGAGCTGGTTTGAATATCGGAGCAAGTATACCGTTGGCCCCTGGAGCCCCATCGTTTTTCATTGCCATGACGTTCATCGTTATTTCTCCTTCTGTAATTGTGGGCCCTTGGATGGGCTCAGGGCCTGTTTCCAGTACACTCTTTGTGAGGAGTCCAGCGTTTTCAGCCGCATCCTGGGTGTTGTTAGAGCTGGACTTATCGTCTGTAGGATCTTTTGTGTACAACCCTTTCACATATGTTTCCTACACATTTACTGCTACACCATTTACTTTTGTTGGACTTTGTGTATCCAGCTGGTTAATGTATCTCCATAATTTTGAGTGATTTTTTTTCTTTAATCAGGGAGAACACTTTTTGCCATTTCTCTTCGACCAGCTTTCACTTGCACTCCCATGCTTTCTTCCTATGGGGTGTCCTTAAAGCGGCTATGCAACTTGCATCCGATGGTGTGCCCCCTTTCTTTTTTGCCTTAAGCGTCTTCCTGAGGGCTTGTTTACATTCCGTGAGGCCCTTCGATGTGCGCGACTCGTGCAGTGATGAGTCTGGTCTAGGCCTCTGGTTTTTACGCTGGGCCTTTCACTAATTTCTGCTGTAGGTCTTTATTAAGGGCTTCCCACTGACTAATTGTATTCTGCAGGGATCTGGACCTTGGGCATGCTTCACTCTTTGCTACCCACTCCCAGAGGGTAAAGGCTACGATTAAGCTAAATTAAGTTACTGGAGGGACTAGAGGATTTTTATTGATTTCCCCGCAAAGCTACAGCAGCAGCCGTTTTCCGCACCTTGCAATAGCCGAGTATATCAGCGCTTAGCGCATCCAGTGCAACCTTCTACAAGGTGGCCAGAAGGTTGATACTCTGCTGCTGAAATTCTGCTTCATTGCTTCCTTACTTCCTTGCTCCATCACAGCACTGCTGTCTTGGCCAGACCCGATATTATTGGCGTTATTGGTTGTCCCTGGTTGCCCAGCACATGATAGCTGGTCGTATTGGCCTTTTTGTTTGTTCTACTTTACCTTCTGGTGGTCCTGACATCTGTTGGAGGCTGGTTTGCTGGACCAGGAGGCCCAAAGGGTTCTGCATCTACAGAGTTAAAGGGACGGTGCCAGGATTGAGAGGCCTATGCTTGTACCTGAACCACTACTGCATATCACAGCCTATCGCTGCTTATCACCGGAGTGCCATGATGAAACGACACCTGAGGACCCATCGGCCATTCGAACAGTCGAGTGGTAAGGAGGCGACCGCTAGGGGATTAGACAGTGGCGGATTAAACCCTGTGGCGGCGACTAGGCAGTCGAAATTTGCCCCCCTCTCCCTTCGCAAATTATCTCTGAATATGCTTTTAATTTCACCAACACCAACAGTTATGGCAGGGCCCCTAAAAGGAGTGGGGCCCATAGGCTGGTGGCTACTTTGCCTATTTGGTAATTTGGGACTGGGAATAGGCCAGGGCGGAGGGACCCCATGGCAGCGGTGCGAGGCGATAGTGGCAAGGGTGAAAGAACGGTATTATGGCTGGTGGGTGGCACCAGCCAAACTTAGGACAGCCATAAGTTTGCCAAGCCCAGAAGTAGGAGACAATGCAGTGAATTCAAGGCTATAGCTGAGGATGCAGACAAGGACAAAGGGCAGAGACATCTAGCCAATGAAGTCTTGGACTGACCATTGCTCTTCATTCAATGGTGCTGCTTACTCCTTACTGCACAAATGATTATTAATCGCTTTTCAAATAATTAATTGCCAGTTGTCAGAGATAAGATCAGCGCAATGACAGAAAGAGACAGCAGGGCGCAAGGCAGATAGGGGCAGATTTACAAGCCCCTTGCGCCACTTTTGCGTCACTTTTCCCATGTTAAAAATGACACAAAAGTGGCGCAAGGGCCTTGTAAATCTGCCCCATAGTGCTTAGGCTCTCGCCGTATAATCGCTTAATTAAATCCCACCCGAAGGGGAAAGGAGTTACTCAAAGACTTTAAACGGCACCAGCACACTAGTTGTTGAAACGTGCTGAGATGTCCGCTGCAAAGCCCACCCAACACCCAAATCATAGTTGTTTCCCCAGAGGGCGAATGTGGGTGGGAATCAAACTGCACTAATCATGCTAACTGAAACTAGCAGTGAGCTAACACACAGTATAGGGGTTGAAGAGGTTGCCGGGCATAGTAAGTCGTTGGAGTACAAACTACCAAATAAATCAAGGCAGGATATTTCAAATAAACCAGAGGAGCAGGAAACAGATGATGGGTTAACGATCGAATGTGGAGCAAGGTAAGGTGTGCTGATCACCGGTCGATCCAGGCCTGGGAGATAGTATGCGAAACTGATCGCCTGAGGGTCAGTGACATTTGGAATGGTGGGAGTGAAGGAGGACGCTTTACTGCGAGATTTACTCAAAGGCATGCTCCCCCAAACTAGCTTTCCAATTGGTTATCACAATACTCTCCTAGATTTACCTATTAGTTCTGATCAAAGAAAAGAGGGGTCAAGAACAGAGGCAGGAGGGGGGGCGTGGCTAGCGCTCGAGCAAGATGGCGGCTCATCCGTAACTCGCCTGCGGTGACGGGGCTCTAGGAGGTTTTTTACCGGCACCTCTGTGACCCTGAAGGTCGGCATGCTGAGGAAATCGGAAGCGGAATGCAGGCGCTTCAATTGAAGACCATTTTCGTCTCTTTCTGTGCAAGTATGATCGAGATATGAACTTTTTCCCCTGAGGCTAAGGCATTCCTCATACTGCCTCAGTGTGGCTCGTGCACTCTTTCACAAGCTGCAATTATCCTGTCAGAGTTGATGTATTGGCCACAGCTAATTAACCTTCTCTGTGAATCCTGGCATTTCCTGACTGGATGTAATGAAAGTGGCTCATTCAGTGCAATCTACGTTGTGGAAATTGTTTTCATTCTGTGCTGTGCTTTTTTAAGAGGGGGTGATGACTCACTCATCTACTGGTTTCTGCTCACTGTTTACTGATGGTATGTTCCTGGAGGCTAAGCAGGAAAAGAGCTCTGACCTCATCTTTGAGGGCTTGTCTCTTGTGCTTTAAGCAGCAAACATGTTTTAAAACAAGCACTTTATTACCCTCATTTCCATACAGTTGGCCTGCCCGGGTGGAACCATTTGTACTGCCTAGATGTTGTTTTACAATTCTTGTGAGAGCTACTTTTCTGAGGTCATATTTGAAGTAGGGAATGGCTATTTTATTCACAATGCCAAATGTCATTATTTCCTATCGCTGCATCCTTTTATATAAGTGATATCAAGAGGCTCGCCAACAAAGACAGAATTCTTTAAGTGTATTATCTTGCTTGAGTTGGCGTGTTCATAGGAGGATTTGAGCATACATTGATCAGTCAATCAGCTGTTTTTGTTGTCATCTCCCTGCCACATTTTTCCTCATAACTCAGCTGGTTTACTTGTGTTTCTGTTGCGCTTTTGTGCTCCACTCGCTAAGTAACCATATTTACCTCCTCACAGGGAGCAGCGTGGTCATACCGCAAGCACAGCCATATAAATTCTCTTCATACTCCTATGCATATGGGAAGATTGAAGAAGACGGGAACTCCTACGTCGCGGGTTACCCACACATTCATTAAGAACTCAAAAATTTTCTCGGAATTTGTAAAGATGCAGGAGTCGTTGACGCATGTATCTCAGACAGCTTCTCCCATACCTTCAGGTTCTTCATTGGCTAGCAAAGCTGCCTCTAAAAGATTGAAACAAAATCCGCCTTCACCACCCAAAGTCTCTTCTCCTGTGTCGATGGATATTCTGTTAGAGGAGATACGGGCACTTCGTCCTTTCATGGAGGATACTTCTTCTAAATTGCAAATTTTAACGGACAATTGGTCTCAGATGAACGATCGTCTTACCATGGTTGAACGCGATGTCTTCTCGCTGAATCATACTCACGAAAAGGTCAACACACTCCAAACTCAAGTCGCTTCTCTACAGCTACAAGTCGAAGAGTTGGAAAACCGGAACAGAAGAAACAATCTTCGCCTTTACGGCTTGCCAGAAGGGTCAGAGGGGTCTGATCCCATAGTGTTCTTCAAATCTTTTCTTCCTAAGGTCCTCCACCTTCCTGAGGGGACTTTACTTAATATTCAACGAGCACACAGAGTAGGTCGACAGCGTATGGATACTTCTTCTCCACAACGACCTAGAGGTGTTATCATGTACTTTCTAGAATATACGGATCTCCTCAAGGTGCTCTCAGCTGCCAGATCTGTTCAACAGATCTCATGGTCTGGTTCCACCTTATTTTTGCTCAGGATTATGCCAAACACACAGCAAACCGACGCAAGGAATTCTTGAGCATGAGGCCTGCTTTACGTGAAATGGGAGCCAGATACGGCCTCTTCCATCCCTGCCTTTTCAAGGTTACCCACAATAATAAAACAACAACGTATGAAGATCCCGTCAAATTGAAAAGTTTCATTAACTCCTTCAAATTGGTGCCTATGGATTCATCTGGTGCCTCATCTTCTTCAGCTGTGTGAATGGACTTTTTTTCCGTTATATTTCTATTGTTGCTTGTCTTTAGCTCACTGCATTAGAATGCCGATGTTTATGTGTAGTTCTTGCTTTTCTGCAATTCTCATTTGTCCTATCAACTCTAATTATATGATCTTATGCGGAATTGCTTGCTTCAGATCCTATTAAGTTTCCTGCCATTTAAGGTTTCTTGTGGTATTTTTGGAATTACATGGTCATTTGCCTTTGTTTGATTAGGATATGCTTATTATGTTTGTTTTGTTCATATGTATTGAGAAATATTGTTGTCTTCCGTTCCGCTCCTTTTTTTTTTTTTTATATATATATTTTTTATCTTTTCTCTTCTTCCCTTTTCCTCACAGGTTCTTCGACATGTACACCCACTACTTACTTTTTCTCTTCTTTTTGAGTTGCTGTGGTTTGTCCTCGTTCCTACTTAGTCGAGTGCGGACCCGTCATTCTTCCTCGTGGCCCATCCCCCCTCATCTGTGATGTCTTTTGAGTTAGGTACGTTGTACCCTTTACATGGTATACTCTTGCTGTTCTTCTATGTTTGTCTATTACTCTCATCTGTCTCTCTTTATTCTTACTATCCTATCCACCACTTTCTCTTTCCTCCTTCCTGGTATACTTTTTCCTTTTCTTTTCCTCTGTGGTTGTATATCATTTTTCTCCCTCTGATCTTTTTTCCGCCTCTTCTCAGTTTCTTGTACCCAGTTCATTTATTTGTTTAACGCTCATTTTTTGTTTTCTTCTTCATAGGATGTATTTTTCTAGTTGGATTGTTATAAACCTTGGTTTTTTTCATGTAAAGGTCCTGTTGGGCCCCTCCTTATTAGCTATGTCATTAATATTTTCATGTCACTGAAAATCGTTTCATGGAATGTCAGAGGTTTGAACTCACCCATCAAAAGACAACGAGTATTAACACATTTATCTAAATTAGGGGCACATATTGTTTGCTTGCAGGAGACTCATTTAACTGATGGTGAATCCTTGAAGTTGAAAAAAGGTTGGGTTGGCAATGCTTTTTTCACCTGGAGATGGAAAACGCAATGGAGTGATTATTCTTTGTCATAAGTCGTTAAAGGTCTCTTTACTCTCCCAACATTCTGATGAGGATGGTAGGTGGTTGTTTATTAAATTGTTAGTAGGTAATGTTCCATTATCAATATTCAATGTTTATGCACCCACCAATGGTGACCCTCAATTTTGGTCTCTCCTGTCTCAGCAAATTTCTTCTTTTATCGATGATAATTTTATCCTCGCAGGGGATTGCAACCAAGTAATGGATCCTTTCATTGACCGCAATTCACAGGTCTCTTTCAAACCTCACACAGCTCACAAACTATTTACTCAAATAATTCAACAATACAAGCTTATTGACTCCTGGAGAATCTGTAATCCTACCACTAAAGAATTCACATTTTTCTCACCGGCTCACCAAACACATTCTAGGTTGGACTATCTTTTGTTTCACATAACATCTCCCAAGCTCTAAGAAGCGCTGAAATTGGTTCTATTTTGATTTCAGATCATGCCCCCATCTCTATTCAATTAGATTTAGTCTCACATCCTAGTACACCTAGAAGATGGAGATTTAATAATTCACTTCTCCTTGATCCCAATTTCCATTCCTCTTTTATTTCATTTTTTAATGAATATTTTTATTAAATCAAACTGACGATCTACATTTTTTATCATCTGGGATGCATTTAAGGCAGCTGCAAGGGACTTTATAATTAGCTATGTATCCAATAAGCGAAAAAAGGCTCGCATAGCCTCCAATGCTCTTTTAGCTGAAATAAAAAACCTAGAACGTTCCTATTACTCCTCAAAATCCAGTGATTGCCTCTCTAAACTTCTTAAGGCCAAATTCCAATTTAACAAAGAATCAACTGATAACGCCTCATTATATCTGTTAAAATCCAGTGCCAAATTCTATGGAGGCCAGAACAAAGCTGGCAAAATTCTGGCAAATTACCTAAAAGTCAAACATAACAAATTCGACATTGATGCAATCTTTGATGAAAATAACATATTAAACACCAAGGATTCAGAAATCTTAAATGAATTTCTTCTTTTCTATAAGAATTTATATTCTCCGGAGATTTCACCGTCGGACTCAGACATTACGCAGTTCCTCTCTAGCATACATAAATCTTTTCCTACTCAAATAGATTTTTCTCCCCTAGAGGATAATCTATCACAACAAGAACTTCTTCATGCTCTGCAACTCCTCAAAAAGACAAAGCCCCGGGTCCTGATGGATTTACGGTAGAATTTTTTACTCATTTTGCTCCGATCCTTCTTCCCAAGCTGCTTCACCTTCTAAACTTCTTCACAAATTCAGGGAAATCCTCAGGTTCCTTCCTGGATGCGCTCATTTGTTTAATTCCCAAAGATGGGAAGGACCCAAAATATTGTAAGAACTTCAGACCCATCTCTCTTGTAAACATTGACTACAAAATTTTCTCCAAGGCTCTTGCTATCCGTCTAGACTCATTCCTTCCCCAGTTATTAGGACCTGAGCAATCAGGTTTTGTTAAAGGTCGTCTTCTCTCTGATAATACTCGTTTGTTCTTCGATATTTTATCAAAATCTCTGCATCTCCCATACTCATTAGCCGCAATAGCTTTGGATGCAGAGAAAGCATTTGACCGTGTCAATTGGTCATATCTATTTCATACATTGGAATGGTTTGGTTTTGGACCCAAAATTATCTCTTTAATTTCAATCCTATATTCTAGTCCACGAGCTGCTGTTTCGGTGAATGGTTCTTCCTCTTCCTTCTTTGAGTTAAAAAGAGGTGTACGTCAGGGTTGCCCATTATCTCCGTTCCTTTTTAATTTAGCCTTGGAGCCATTTCTGTCCAGAATTCGGCAAAACAGTGACATAAAAGGATTCACATCCAAAGACATCCAGATTAAACTAGCAGCTTACGCTGATGATGTTTTATTATTTCTTTCCGATCCTCAATCCTCTGTACCAGCTTTTTTACATGAAGTAGACCTCTTTGCATCTGTCTCCGGTTATAAGCTCAATCAGGATAAATGCGAGATATTACCCCTAACAAAATATACGTTTAAAGATGATTTCCGATCTTCTAATTTTACCTGGAACTCACATCACATAAAATATTTGGGTCTTTATTTCACTCCTTTATTATCATCTACACTATCTCTTTGTATTGAGAATTGTTTACAAAAATCTCTTCTTTGACGTCCAGATGGCACCCATTATATCTTTCCTGGTGGGGTCGTTTAGACACCATCAAAATGATGCTTTCTCCACTGGTATTGTTTACTACCTCTAATATTCCTTTCCCCATCCCTTTAAAAATGTTTTCAAAAATTAACTCTTTGCTAACTTCATTTTTATGGAATAAGAAATCACCCCGTATGTCCCTTTTACGTTTAACGAAAACTAAAACAGATGGTGGGGTTAATTTTCCGGACTTCCTTTCTTACCATAAATCCTTCTTACTTCGTCAGGCCTCTAGATGGCTTTCTGAGACTCCAATGGAATGTCCTATTTGGGTTTCACTTGAAAGGTCGTTTATCTCTCCTTTCTCTTTTAAGGAATTTATTCCTTTTTCTCGCAGACCTTCTTCTATGTCTACTCCTATTCTCAAATATACATGTATCTTTTGGGCTTTCTCCCATCTCCATCCCCTACTGATCAGGATTCCTTTCTCAATTCTCCTTTATGGCATAATACTCTCATTTTAATTCGTGGTAAACCTTTTTATTGGAAGTCCTGGAGAAATAAAGGTTTAGTGTGGACGCATCAGTTGTTTTCTCATAATCAACTGCTATCCTTCGCAGAGGCCAGTCATCTTTTCCACTTACCCCCTCCTTTCTTCCCATGTATAATTTACTTACACAGGCTCTTTCTAGTGCACTTTCCCATTTTCAACTACATTCCGTTTCTCCAGAAGTTAATAACTTATTACCCTTTCTCCTTACGTCTCCTAGAGCTTCTAGCATATATACCTTTCTGCGATCTCCGCAACTCGATAGACTTAAATCTAAGGTTGAGCTGTCCTGGGAGGAGGATTTTGGCGTTGAGTGGTCCCTTTCTCTCTGGAACAGGATATGGCTCAAAATCAGAAAAACTTCTAGGGCTGCTAATGTTACACAGACATTGTTTTTTATTTATAATAGGCTTCTCCTTCATCCAGTCACATTACATAAAAGACATTTCACGACACCAGACACTTGCTGGTCTTGCTCATCTCCACTAGCTGATTTAAAGCACATGCTTTTCACTTGCCCTCACGTACATAAGTTCTGGACATCTGTTTGGGATCAAATCAATTCCATATTTAGTTCCAATTTTTCCTTTTCTTACACGCATTTATTCCTAGGTAGTGTATCCCCTATATGGGAAAATAATGTTTCTGATATCAAAATTGTTGATGTACTACTGGCAGTGGCCTTCCAACAAATAACGAAAAACTGGAAAGACTTTAAGTCTTTATCATTTCAGGCTTGGTGGTATGCGGTGTGTTATCATCATAGGTTGGATACAGCATCTGTTCACCCCATTCAATTATCCATGAAGCGTTCAATCATATGGTCTCCTGTTACATCCTTCATTGTTTGTAGTGCTAAACGTTCTTTCTCCTTGTCTCCTGCTCAGCAAGAGGTTGCCCGACCTCCGTGATATTCCATAAATTTTGTTTTTTACATATTATATTAAGATTTTAATTTGTTGAATATACTATGTTATCGATTGGTTGTGATTTACAATGTACGGTTGGCTAGATGTACTAATCTACATATTTGTTATTTCTCTCTATTAAGACCACCATGGAGCTTTACTTCTCCCCCTTCTCTTCTCTATCTTTCTATCCCCCTCTCCTTCTCACTTGTCTCTCCTTCCCTCCCCCTCACATGAGTTAATATCATCATTTACTGTTTATGTATTATTCTTCCGATAATTGTAACATGTTTTATATATTATCAACAAATAAAATTTCTTTTAAACTCAAGAACAGAGGTAGGAATCACTGTTGAAGTACTAGAGCACAAGCAGCCTGATGAATAGGCGAAGAGCCCCTTAGGACACAGCAAAACCAGCAGCCATTACATGATTCTGTTTACCAGCTTATAACCATGTGGCTACAAATACACCAATAACTTAAAATCTATAACAATGTATTACATCAGAAGCCTTAAGCGCACTACATAGAGTTCTGACTTCCATACTTGCACTAATGGAGGGACGGATCATGTAGCGTCTATTTTAACTACTGTTCCACAACCCTTGGTTAATGCAAAGCCAAGAAGTGGTGTAGCTAAGCAGGCAGAAGGCGTCCCAATAGTGAGAGAGGCAAGAGGCCATTAGAATGTGTAAAACAGCAAAAACCAGGATTAAATAATGAGGGTGAGAAACTGTAAAGTAGCGAAGTAGCCGAAGTTGTCCTTCAGACTGCGAAGAAATTAAGGCAACCACTAATAAAATAGGCAACAAAAGCTCAAGAAGTATGAGTGTGGAAGGTAGAAGAACGTTTTTTAACTGTGCTAGGGAAATGAGTACTGAGAGGACAAGCATTTACAATGCAATAGGTCTCACAATTGCGAGTTTTTGAGCTATTGGCATAGTAAATGGCAATGCCTTTTAGAATATTAAAAGGCATTGTCATTTACAATACCAATAGTTCAAAGTTTTGCAAAAGTATTGGAGAGCGCGGTGTCCACATGGCAGCATTGATGATTTTTGTTTTGTAAACTCCAAGTACATGTTTCTGAGGGTTCAGAAGATGAGTTAGGAGAGGATGTGGTTTAACGGCCAGAGCTGCTGACTTTGGAACCGGGTTTGACATCCTGTTATTCTGGGCAAATCACTCATTGCCTGAAAAAAATAGTGGGCGAGGGAGCAACATATTCGTTGGATTGGAAATAAAGGAAATAGTGCACTTTGGCAGCGGTGAAAGAAATATTACCTTCGTCACATCGCGAGCGGCCGACGTACACCAATCAAATCAATCTACACTTGGTCCGTACACCACAGAATTAAACTTAAGTGACGTAAAGCATATGCTGGCTAATTAGGAGGCACTATAGAAGAGTGACAACGATGTCAGAAAATGGTAAGCAATGGGAGGCTCCAAGCGCTTTATTGTAAACACCTTCATGACTGAGCATAGCGCATGGGCTGGGCAGGCGAGCCCACCTAAAAAGAGAACAGATGAGGCCTATAATGGCAGCGGCTTTGACATGATGACAGAGGTAGGTGCCTGTTGACAGCTGTAAAGAGTAATACGATCTGGAACGACCAAGTAAACACGCTTGTTCCCCCATCAAACTCGGCCAGCAAGTCAGACAGCATGGGTAGACTAATTCAGGGCGGAAGAGTCTGCTGCGGAGGCCAGCAGCAGGAGCCGCATCGGAGCCCCAGCGTGCGGGAATGTACTAAATAGCTGTAGCCTGAGTACATGGGAATGTAACTCCGTAGCTGAGCACACGTTGCATCGGATAGAGGGGAAGTGACATTATTAGTGGCGTGTTAGGAACAACTGTGGCCCATGAGGGGGTGGCCATGCTGGTAACCGCAGCAGGCACCAGATGCGCAGCGGCTGACAGAGGCACCATGCATTTGTGAGACGACCATGCAACTGGCTGGTGTCGGTCGGTGTTAACAGGGCGGCAGATACAGAGAAGCAGTTAGGGCATGGCAATGGCCATCAACTGAAACCGCGGCACGAGGGGGCTGCAGGCGGTGGGCGCCATTGGTGATTCTACTTTCATTGTATTGTATTATCATCACATCTTTATTTCGCATTTAGGTATATGCATAAAAAGTACATAACATCATCAAGGGGTTGCGTACATCATATAAAACAACAATTCAGCTTTAGTGACTATTAAAAGGGTGGTGTTAAGTTCATGAAACCGCTATAAAATAGGCTTAAAAAGTCATAAAACCATGTACATAAAACAGCTTGCCTCCGCTAATAGATACAAATTCTAAAAGTATGCCCCATATGGGTTAAAGTGCATTTTTCTAATTTTAAGAACGGCGAGCAGGAAATTCGCAAGCATAAAGCATATGTACGGGCTTTCCAATAATCAGAAAATTTCAAGGGCGTGTTTGTGCGAGTGAATAGAGAATTTTTTCAGCAGTGGAATGATGAATTGTTTCCTCTCTACCGTGTAAAATGAGCAAAAGAATAAAAGGTGTGAAATAGTTTGGGGAGAAAGGCCATCACAGGGGCACATAGATAACTGATTTATCGAGAATACTTGTGCCGGATAAGCGGCCATTAATGGTATGTAATTCAGTCTGAATCTGGTCAATACGAAACGGTGTCTGATGTTCGTGACAAATGAAATGTAGGATAAATGACCACTACATGGAATGGGTGATGCAAAATATGTGGTCACTGTGATTTTATTTTGATTTTTTTGACACCTGTCTGAGTTGCATTTATCGTAGAATAGTTCTTTTAGACGCGATTTGGGAAAGGATATGCACTCAGACGGTGAGTTAAACAGGTACTCCAGATCTATTTCTATAAAGGATTGTTTCACATAAACTAGCCAGCTGATTGAAAAAGCGCGATCCAGGTTTAGGATGTCCCTTAATACTAAGTGGCTCAGAGGAACCGATTCCCTTTTCCAAATTGAAAGCCAGGCTAGGAGAGGGGCAATTTTCAGAGTATCAGAAATTAACGGAAAGTCTAATTCCTTGTGAATTAAAATGCTTGGGCACGATGTGGGGGTAGCTAATAGTCTCTTTAAATATTTTTTTCTATTGCTTGTAGGGAGTTAATGTCTGCAATACCCCAAATGGCTGCCCCATATGACGCTATGGATCTTGTTTTTGCATGGTAAATTTCCAGTATTTCTTTTACTGGTTTGTTCCCTATTTTTGCTGTGAACTTCCAGATACCAGCTATGCTTTTGGAAATCAGGAGCGCCCTATTCCTCACCATAGTGGACCATTTTAATTTATCGTCGAAAAAGATTCCCAGATACATGAAGTTGTCCACTCTGTCCAGTCTTCTGCCGTTGATATAAAAGCCCATTACTTTCTGCTTCTTGGCCCTACCCATGGCCATCACATAGGTTTTTGTTTTATTTACATGTTGGCCCAGGTCTGCCCAGTGCTTAATGTGTAAAATATGAAGTGCAGGTGCTCAAATCTTTGTCGGAGTCCACACCTACTTTTTTCTGGCTCCACCCACTTCCTCCACTGGCTCCACCCACTTCCTCTAATAACTCCACCCACATCCTCAAATGGCACTGCAAAAAGTCAGATGAATTTCAGCAAGGGAGCCTTCCTCATAGTAAGGTTTTGATAGGAGGTTCCCCTGCCCTGTGAAAATTTTGAAAAAGATTAAATCAAAAGTGCATTTAAAGCACAATCTTGGAATAAATTAGCTAACATCACTAATGCATTGAAAAGGGACAATTCCAGTGCTCTATGTGCAATGTCTGATACTTGTATGTTTCTCTCGTCTTCATTGCTTGATTTTGCTCGCCAGAAAGTGTCATTCATAGTTGTTGAAATGCCACTCATAATTACACTAAATTGACTGAAATTATGAAAATGGCACTCATAGGAATCTGAAACCTTGGCTGCTATGTGGCGGGTGTCATTGTTACTGGGCGAAGGGTATGCACTGCAACGAGAGCAGAAGGACTTCACTACCTGGCAAATGAAACACAGGCCTGTAAGAGAGAGGGCGGCCCTTTAATAAGTGGTATTGGCATACACAGAAGGTTAATAAAGCTGTTAGAGCAGCATTTCCGCCCAATGATAATATAATGTTCTAAAATAAACAAGGGGATGAAGGAACAATAGGCAAACACCGGAATAGAGGAAACATTGGAATGTTGTAGATCTATACCAGTCATTACTGGTCATCAGCATTCAATTGTCCTAAAAGGAGCTCCCGGTATTCCAGTACGTGGAATTTCATTGTATTAAGAGCAAGCTGGGTCAGGATTGGAAGAAAAACATTGCATCACATATACAGAAAATGTTAAATGCCACAGTGTAAAAAAGGGCTCTATGGAAATTTGAGGCAGCAGAACCGCTGGGCTTGTGGGAATTAGATATATGCTTTACTAGCTTTACCTTATGCCCTCTTTGAACTTTCAGCTTCAAAATTCCCGAGCCAGGCACAAACCAACACACACAGGCAACACGCACAGACAACACGCACACAGCCACCTGTACACATCGCTGTGTGTGGGAGGGAAACCTACCCATATTTGTACACGTGCTTCACCTCTTTGCATCCCCGCACCGGCGCACCCCTGGGTCCTCTCCCTCATAGAGACTGAGTCAATCATTTTGGCTTCGGCAGCATATAACAGGTATAGCTTTGACAACAAGAGCGCAAGCTTCCCTAATGCAAAGAACAGTTACACGACAAGACTCAGAGAAAGCAGTGCAAGATTCCCAAGTGTGAATCACAAGCTGTGGCCAGCCTGCCACCACTGCCATGTGCTGCCATTACCTTATGTGCATTACTTGCGCTTGCAAACTTTTAAAAGTTATAAATCAATAATTAACATACAGGTTTGTACATAAATACTGCTGCTTGCTGCACAGCACTAAACAACACTGCAGTCTTCTCTTGACAGACTACAAACGCACACATGCATGGCTGAAACCACCAGGGTATAAATGTCAACAACTGGGCTGGAGCCTGAGGGCATTTGCATTCGAAGAGAGGAGGAGGATCACAACGTTGTATACGTAATTGGGGTGGTTTGTCACCCACAGATTCTTCAAGGAAAAGTGGGCAATTAATCTGGCCCTCACCTCTCAAGGCCTTTAACTCTGATTGTCTTTCTCCATCTATCCCTCCCTCAACACCCTGTTTTCTATTTATCTTCTTTTCTCTCTTTGCCCATCTCTTGCTCCGTCATCTCTCTCTCTCAGTATCTGACCTCACCCCTCTTTACCTCTGTCTCTCTCTGCTGCCTACCCTTCCTCCTTACCCTCTTCTAACTTAAGTTATTCTTCGCCTCACCTCCGACCTCCCTCTTGCTACCATGCTTCTGTGGCTGGTACTCTTTCTTCACTTTATCTCATTTCTACCAGGCTGGTAGTAACAATAAAGTGAAGAAAGTAGAGGCATAAATAAACTTAATTAAGCCCCAGGTTTTTCTGCAGTAGACAATTAAGCTATGCCAGCCTCCGCCAAAAGAAACAAAGAAAGCCAGTGGCACGAAGAGTCCACTATCCACCGGGCCTCCTGTTTAATCAAATGCTGTTATGCTAAGGTGGCGCGCGGTATTCATTAGCCCCCTAGCATGCCCCCCCACCCGCCGCTAGGGCTGGAAGCAACTACATCGCGCAATATAACTAATTAAATTAATGCAGGACATTGCAGGCTGACTGACGGACCTACTCCGGTCAGTTGTTTTTGCACATTGTCTTCTTTAATACATATTAAGGCACGATTACAATACTTTACAAGCACAAATGGCACGATTAAAGAGCTTTACCTACGTCTACTCTATGAGCTCATTTATTATGTGTGCCAGCCGGGGGTGCGCAACTACTTACTGGTAGAAAAGAAGGCAATCAACCAGTTTATTTAACATCTTTTCATGGCACATTTGATTTACTGGCCACTCAAAGTTACGAGGAACTGTTAGGGAAGGAATGGAGCCGGAGGAGGATACTTCAAGCCTAGGGCAGGGCCTTTAACTTCTTAATTCCACAGAATCCCGGCTGCAACACTACCAGTCATGGTTAATTGCCCATTGTGAATCATTTTGCAAAAATTACGTATTGAGCAAAGGTAAATTATGTCAGTGTGCAGCTGCCATTTTACGGTATAATACTTGCATCTACTTTTCGGCGCGAAATATTTTTGCAAGCGAAAAGTTGGTCGGCACCGCAGCAAGTGTATCTGCAGTTCTGCACTGACGCAAAAGATAAGTGTAAATCTGACCCTAAAGAATATTCCAGAGCTTTGATAATTATAGTGTGTGTGAGCATCCATAGGAGCACACACAGACTTGTCTCCCAACAATGTAGACCCTTCTCCTTACGTGACTCCTCCAGTCCCAGTCTCAAGTGCCATCGAGGCCAGGGAGGGCAGGCGTCATCGAATCCTGTGGAGCCGCCGCCGGAGCTACCACAGTGCCCGACACGCCACTACGCCCAAACAAAAAAAAACAGCGTTAGTTTGGAATGGGCATGGAATGACCTGCTTAGTTAATAAAGTAGAATATTACTTCTCGTGGTGGGCCGGGTGTCCAGGGCGCTGCCTTATTTATTACACTGACTGACTGGATTATATAGTAGGTAGGCCTGCCTGGTGCTGCTGCTGCCTGGCCTGCCCCACGTCGTGGGGCTGATGATGGCTCGTGGGGTGCGGCCGGGTGTGCCGGCCGGGCAATGAGAAAAAAATCTGTGCGTGCTGCCTGCCCTACACAACATCCTGCTTTTCATGGCATTATTTAGTAAAAGCGGAGCCACTGTTAAGCACTGAGGGAGGATATCATAATCATACTATGTTCAAACAAGGCAGGGCCTCGCCGCCTTTAACTTTAAACCCGCCAACCCGGCCGACCGCCGGCCCTATATCGTGATGATACTACGTCAAGGCTTCTTTAACAACTTAACCTCGGCCGGCCGGCTCTGGCGTATTCTGATATAAATAAATATATATACTAGTATTAGGTGTACCGTTACCGTACTACCATGGGCCGGCCGAGCAGCCGCAGGCTAGGCACACAGTGGTGCGTCATCGAATCTTGCCCGAGTCCGACACGCCACCACGCTAAAATAAAAACAATGGATGCATGGCATGATGACTGATGCTTATGGCGTGCGTACTACTTACGGTTACGCTCCGGGGCACTGCCTTTATTAACTACTGGGCCCGCCGCCTGGTGCTACTGCTGCGCTGCAGCCTGCCCTCAACGTGGTCGTGCTGATGATTGTGGGGAAGCGGGGTGCCGCCGGGGCGTGGCAATTGGAAAAAATCTGCGCACAGCCAAATCCAGCCTAGGCCCAGCCCAAATTGCCCAATCAGTGTCTGACTCCCGCCCACCACCCGGCAACACTGAACTAACGGCCGCCATCACCATGACGCGCCGCCATCACACATATATGATTGATGCACTGACTGTCTGAAATTATACAGTAATATTTGCTCAATCAGTCTCCGGCTCACAGTCACAAGTCACAATGAAGCACTCACCGGGACTCGGGAGAGATCGAGAAGTTACAGCAGCACTCTGCGCCGAGTCAGTAAGCTCTAACACCATGCAAAATGTGACGTCCAGTCATGCAGACTGGTCACCTCATGTAGACCCGGCCCTGAAAAGTAAGTGCCGGTGCTAAGCACCGGCAAGCACCGGCACAAATTAAGCACTACCGTCTGCCATGTATAAGGAGTAGGTATCGATCAAGAGCTGCAAGGCCATCGGAGTTCTGGCTAATAGGATGGCGTCATCTGCGTAGAGCATGACCAGTAGGGGTTGTGAGCCTACCACTGGGACGTCCTTACATTTTTCAGTCAAGGCTTCAGAGAGTTTATTTGTATAGAGGGAGAAGAAAAACGGGGCAAGAACGCAACCCTGTCTTACCCCTTTATCAATCCTAAAAGGATTTGTGCACTCCCCTTTTTTTCCGTAACGGACTACTGCCTCTGCATGTCTGTCTAGGTCTCTGAAGAACGAGATTATGGGTGGGTACACGGCCAGAGACTCCATGATGGACCACAATTTGTTGTGGCTCACGCAGTCAAAGGCCGCGGACAAATCCATAAACACCAGAAATAGCTGCCCCTGTTTAGCCACAGATTATTTTGCGGCAATTAAGGCAAGGTTGGGGCACTTGTCTATTGTGCCTCTCCCCTTTGTGAAGCCATACTGGGCTTCAGAGAGGATTTTGTTCTCGGTTGCCCATTCCTCCAGCCTGTTCAACAGCAATCTGCCCATTAACTTCGCTGTGCTGTCCAGTAAAGAAATCGGGCGATAATTAGCTGGGTCTACGCCACTCCCCTTCTTAAAGATTGGAACTATGACGGACTGTCTCCAAGACGCAGAGGGCCGAATTTAGTTATAGCGTTGAATGCTGTTGTAAGGACAGGTACCCAAAGAGGTTTGTCAGTTATAAAAACATCTAATGGGACCCCGTCTGGCCCGGGTGCATTCAGTGATGGGGATTGATTTAATGCGAGTTCTATTTCATTTATGGAGAACTCCAATGCTAGTGGGGTCCTCAGGTATTGCTCAGGTATCTCTGGGGTATTGGGTGGTTGTTCCTGAAATATTTTTGGGAAGTGGTTTATCCACGTGGCCTCATCAATGTGGAGGTCCAACGAAGGCCCGCTCTCCTCCTGGAAAAGGGGACTATTTACTATTTTCCAGAAAGATTTGCTGTCCTTAGATGTAGATGCCGATCTCAGGTTTTCCCAGGCCTCCTTAGTAATCTCCCTTTGTCTATCCCGCCTTGCGGATTTATAAGCAGACCTAAGAGTTCTAATAAGAGTTTGATCTCTAGGTTGCGATTTGAGTGCTTTATGGAGATCCACTGATGCTTGTGAGCAGTTTTTCCCAAACCATTTTTGTCGTGGAGATGTTTTTGGGGATATTTGACAAGTAAGATGACCCTTTATGGTAGTTAGGATCGTATTATATGCTTCCATAGTTTGGTTAGACGTGGAGGATAAGTTTAAGCATAGGGAGATCTTATTATAAGAGGAGGACACTATTTTCGGTAACAACTTTGTGGGATCAATATTCGCCCATTTTAAGGTGTACCTGTTTTTCCTGGCTAGTGTTGGTTTAGGTAAGCACTTGGGGCCCAATTTTTTATGTAGGTGCCAGCTAAACGTGAGGTACAGATAGGAGTGATCACTAAATGCAGACTGTATGACTTCAAAGTCCTTAACATTTCTGCTTGAGGCCAAAGGGAACAAAATAAAGTCAATGCATGAGGAGCCCCTTGCCCGATGTATTGTATTGTAATTGCATTTATATAGCGCTTGCTACCCCTGATGAGGTGTTGAAGCGCTTTTCGGCGAGTAGCACGCTACTCTGGAACCCAAAAGGATTAGTGGTGAATTGGTATAGTGAAATATGAAATTAATTTGAGCAGTGGATATGTTAGTCTGTTATTTGGATTGAGAATGATAGTGGAAGGATGAAAGAGGGAAGGGTTTGCATTATATAGCGCTTGCTACCACTGATGAGGTGTTGAAGCACTTTTTGGCGAGTAGCACGCTACTCAGGAACCCAAGAAGAATTAGTGGTGAATTATTGTAGGGAAATATGAAATTCATTTGATTTGAGCGGTGGACAAGTTAGTCTGTTATTTGGATTGTAAAAAGATTGTGGAGGGATAGAGGAGGGAAGGGTTTGCATTTATATAGCACTTGCTACCCCTCATAAACACACATGTATACATGCACATATATATATATTATCTACTGGCGGTCGCCAGTAGATAGTTATAGTTACAACCTATTATCCATAGGAAATCCGCGACATTCTATTTGAAATAACTCTCTTGCCGGTTGACGTATCTTCGCAAAATTTTCAAACTTTGTGGGGCGCTCCGGTCCGCTCCTACCCTGAAAGTCTCGGGGGATTCGTCAAGCGGGGCCGAGAAAAAGGGGGTCCCAAAACGCGTTTTCCCCATGCAATTTTCCATAGGAAACTTTAGACACGGCTACAGCCCGAACTGCTGAACGGAATTACACCAAATTTGGCAAAGAGGTAGTTCTTGGTTCAGAAAGAACCCTTTTTGTTAAATGGTGTAAATCCGTTCAGTAGTTGCTGAGAAAATCAAAAGTAAAAAGATAGTGATATCTATGGCCGAGTAGGGTCCGCGTACCCTCAGCGCACCCTGCGCGCACCGTCCCGATCACGAGCTGCATGTTAATTGGCTGTCAGCTGGCTGTCAACATTCCGATTCAGGAAATGTTGGCAGCCATTTTGTCCCTCGGTAGAACCGAGGGACAGAAACAAGTGCGCATAGCGCACAAAGGGGGCAGGGTAGAAACACCCTGACCCCCTAGGTTTGCTCAGGGGGTCCCACAAGGACCCACTGGGTAAAAAAAATTTTTTTTTTTTTTTAAAAAATCGGCAGGAATCCTGCCGAAAAAAAAATCAAAGCGCGGTCTCCGCGCTCGATAGTACTGGCCCCCGGGTGGGCCAAGTCCCGGGGGCATGCTGGGGGGTTAATTTTATGTGTGGGGGCCTCTAGGGCCCCCAAGCCCCGGGGACCACCACCCCCGGGGCTTTATGTGTAATGGTGCGGGAGGGCTCTGAGCCCTCCCGCAGCCCCGGGACCGCCACCTCCCGGGGCTTCTTTTTTATTTTTGATTAACCTGTGTGGGGGCTACAGCCCCCACACGCCCGAGACCACCACCTCCCGGGGCACTAAGAAAATTACAATGGGGGTCCGTTTTGGACCCCCAAGCCCCGGGGACCACCACCTCCCCGGGGCTTTCAAAATGTAAGTTTTAAGATGGGGAATTAAATCCCCTTCAATCCTGAGGGTCCCTGGGGGCCAACTAGCCCAACAGGTACGTCCAGAAAGCGCCACAGAGCTGCGTTGCAGAGAGGTGTAAAAGGGGTGTGGCCTCTGTACATGTCTCTGCAACGCAGCCCCTGGCGCATACTGGAGGTTCCTGGTGGGCTAGTTGGCCCGTAGGGACCCTCATGATTCAAGGGGACTTAATCCCCTACTTAAAACGCGCCACGGGCGCGTTTGCACAGATGTCACCTCAGGCCCCGCCCCCTCCCTTCACCATTGTGCAAATATTCCTCTAAAATCAGCCGAAATACGAATTCTGATTTACTCACCTGTTATCAGGAGAGACCTCAGTGCTGCATCTTTCAGCCCAGTACTAATCCTGAAAAGTAATTTTAACCGTACTTACCAGTAACTTGAATTTCCTTCCATAGGCTAACATTGACTGGTTTCACTTGGAAATTCTTCTAAGTGTGGAGTTTTGGAACTTTAAAATATTCCTCTAAAATCAGCCGAAATACGAATTCCGATTTACTCACCTGTTATCAGGAGAGACCTCAGTGCTGTATCTTTCAGCCCAGTACTGGTCCTGAAAAGTAATTTTAACCGTACTTACCAGTAACTTGAATTTCCTTCCATAGGCTAACATTGACTGGTTTCACTTGGAAATTCTTCTAAGTGTGGAGTTTTGGAACTTTAAAATATTCCTCTAAAATCAGCCGAAATACGAATTCCGATTTACTCACCTGTTATCAGGAGAGACCTCAGTGCTGCATCTTTCAGCCCAGTACTGATCCTCAAAAGTAATTTTAACCGTACTTACCAGTAACTTGAATTTCCTTCCATAGGATATAATTGCCTGCTTTTTGCTGAAAAAGTTTCTAAGTGTTGATTTTTGAAACATACAAATATTCCTCTAAAATCAGCCGAAATACGAATTCCGATTTACTCACCTGTTATAAGGAGAGACCTCAGTGTTGTATCTTTCAGCCCAGTACTGGTCCTGAAAAGTAATTTTAACCGTACTTACCAGTAACTTGAATTTCCTTCCATAGGCTAACATTGACTGGTTTCACTTGGAAATTCTTCTAAGTGTGGAGTTTTGGAACTTTAAAATATTCCTCTAAAATCAGCCGAAATACGAATTCCGATTTACTCACCTGTTATCAGGAGAGAACCCAGTGCTGCATCTTTTAGCCCAGCACTGACCCTGAAAAGTAATTTTAACCGTACTTACCAGTAACTTATCTTTTCTTCCATAGGAATCCATTGTCTGGTTTTCAGCAGAAAAGTTTCAAAGTGTCGATTTTCACAAACTACAAATATTCCTTAAAAATCGCCTGTATGACTTAAACACATTTTTTCAACTGTTTACAGGAGATGCACCAGTGCTGGATCCAGGATCCAACACTGAGTAAGAAAAAGTAACGATAACAGTTTTTACCTGCTAAGTGAATTTCCTTCCATAGGATAACATTGGTGATTCTATGAGGAAAAGTTTCTGTGTCAACTTTTAAAATACAATAATATTCCTTAAAAATCACGACTGTAACCAAAACGCTTTTACTCAACTGTTTACAGGAGATGTCCCAGGACTGAATCTAGGATCCAGTCCTGTGGTTAGAAAAGTAATCCATAAAGTAACTAATTGCATTTAACTAGAAATTCACATTGAGCTGAATGTTGCATTGTGTTTGAAAATGTGTTGCCCATTGCAACAACTGTAACTACTGTACTTAAAAGTCTATTGCCTATGTGCTAAGTATTTAAACTAAAGTAATTCATTCTGAGAAAGTATTTTTGGTAATGTAATGTATAATGTAATTACAATGTAATTTAAAAAATAAAATATGTAAAAGAAATTGTTTCTAAAAATGTAGTAAATCAGTATGAAAAAGCATAATAATATAAAAATTAATACATTTAAAAAACCTTTGAAATTCACTGAAAAAACCGTAGGTTTCAGGCACGTTATAGTTACAAATTAGCATTTAAAAAACCTTTGAAATTCACTGAAAAAACCATAGGTTTCAGACACGTTATAGTTAGAAATTAGCATTTAAAAAACCTTTGAAATTCACTGAAAAAACCATAGGTTTTAGGGACAGTTATAGTTACAAATTAGCATTTAAAAACCTTTGAAATTCACTGAAAAAACCATAGGTTTCAGATATGTTATAGTTACAAATTAGCATTTAAAAAACCTTTGAAATTCACTGAAAAAACCATAGGTTTTAGGGACAGTTATAGTTAGTTGGACATTTCACTCGTACAAAACCCGTGAAATTCCCCGTTATAGTTAGTTCAGCTAACTATAACTCGCGCCCCGCAATGCACTGCTGATGACGTCACATATTACATCACTCGTGACATGGTCAGTGACATCACTGATGACATCACTGATGACATCTCAAATGACATCACTGATGACATCATCCACGTGATAATCTGATGCAGCTCCTCACACCCTAATATAACCTTTGATACACCCAATCTAAATTACAGACTGCCATTCGCAAAACTATAGACACTCCAACACCAATAACTACATACCCACTCACTGATTCTTAGGTCTACACACACACATCCACTCACTCACCCGTACAGTCACTCATACTTATGGTCACTCAGTACAGGACTATCATATGCACTCTTACTCCTATATAGACACTCAAACACCGCCACTCATCCAAAGAGGTACTCACACACCTAGTCAGTCATGCAAATAATTAAACACACTGCCATTTACTCACCTATACAGTTATACACACACCAGCTCACTTAATCATACAAATACTAGCACATTGTTACGCTCTTATACAATCACTGATACAAGCACACACTCATCCATACAGCCACTATCACAATCACTCACTCTCGCTTATAGCTATTTATATACTCCAACACACATATATACTGGCTTTCACATATGTAGTTACTCACACATGTACCACTGGGACATACATTCACTCACTAACACACTCTTACACACACTTACCCACCCATACAGTCTATCACAGATGCACTCTTGAAACCATCCACCCAGTGAATCACCCACTCACACATCTATGCACAGAGTCGCACACACCCCACCCACACAAACACTCAGGCACCCATACAGATACTCAGACAACCAATCAATAACTCATATAGACACTCATGTAGCTATTCACAAACCCATGCAGCCACTTACACAGCAACAGACAGACGGATACAGACATTCACCCAGTTTAGTCACTAACCCATGCATTCAGTAAGATACGTTAAATCACTCACTTATAGAGTCAGTCACGCACCTACTAAATCATCCATACAGACACTTACACACCCACTCATTCTTCAATACGTCTTTTCCTATATATATTAAAAATATTTAAACTTTACAGAAACACACAGTCACTGGATGATGTCATCAGTGATGTCATTTGAGATGTCATCAGTGATGTCACTGACCATGTCATGAGTGATGTAATATGTGACGTCATCAGCAGTGCATTGCGGGGGCGCGAGTTATAGTTAGCTGAACTAACTATAACGGGGGAATTTCACGGGTTTTGTACGAGTGAAATGTCCAACTAACTATAACTGTCCCTAAAACCTATGGTTTTTTCAGTGAATATATATATACACACATACATATACACACACATACATACATATACACACACATATACACACACATACATACACACATACATGCATATACACACACATACATACATATATACATACATATACACACATACATACATATATACACATACATATACACACACATACATATATATATATACATACATATACACATACATACATATATACATACATATACACACACATACATATATACATACATATACACACACATACATATATATACACACATACATTACCTACTGGCGGTCGCCAGTAGGTAGTTATAGTTAGGACCTCGTTTCTATTTAAAAAGCGTTTTTTTTTTTCCCAATAACTTTGGCGCCGGTTAACGAATCTTCGTGAAATTTTCAAAACTAGTGGGGCGCTCCGGTCAGCTCCTGTCTTGAAAGTTTCGGGGGGATTCGTCAAGTGGGGGCCGAGAAAAAAGGGGGTCCCAAAACGCGTTTTCCCCATAGGAAACTTTAGACAGAGCTACAGCCCGAACTGCTGAACGGAATTACACCAAATTTGGCAAAAAGGTAGCGCTTGGTTCAGAAAGCGACCTTTTTTTTAAATGGTGTAAATCCGTTCAGTAGTTCCTGAGAAATTAAAAAAAAGAAAACTTTCGATACCTGGGCGGAGCCTAACCACACATCTCCTCCCGAGCATGAGCTTGCCTATGATTGGCTGCCAACACTTCAAACCAGGAAGTGTTGGCAGCCATCTTGTGCCTCGGACGAGGGAGAAAGAAAAAGGTAAGAGAAAGATAAAAAAACAAGAAAAGGGGGCAGGGTAAAAACACCCTGACCCCCCAGGCCTGCTCAGGGGGTCCCACAGGGACCCCCAGGCCCAAAAAAAGCATTTTTTAAAAATAAATTAGGGCGGGGTCGCGCCGGGTGCGCGAATCCGTCCGAAGATTTAAAAAACGAAGCACGGTCTCCCGCGCTTCATTTTCAAAGCCCCGGGTGGGCCAAGTCCCGGGGGCAATTTATTTATGTAGCGGGGCCTGCGGGGGCCCCCGCAGCCCCGGGGACCACCACCTCCCGGGGCAGGATAATTTATTTGCGGGGGGCACACGGCCCCTCCGCAGCCCCGGGGACCACCACCTCTCCGGGGCTTTATTGATTAAAGAGTGGGGGGGCCTCGCGGGCCCCCCAAAGCCCCAGGGACAGCCACCTCCCCGGGGCTTAATTTCAATAAGGGTGGGGGGGCCTCGTGGGCCCCCCCAAGCCCCGGGGACCATCACCTCCCCGGGGCACTTTGTATTTAAATGCCATAGCAAACTCTGTTTTGCTTCATTGAAGCGGGAGAAGGAAAACCTGCTCTCGCTTCAATGAAGCAAAGCAGATTGCTTTTGCACAAGGGGAGCTGCATGTCTGCAGCTCCCCTGGTGCAAAAGCAATGCCGGCTCCCGCAGGACGCGGGGAGCCGGCGGGACCATGGTGGCATTGGGGCTCCCCCCACGGTCCCCAACAGAGAGGCCAGGCCCCGGGGATGGGGTCCCCGGGGCCAGAAGTGGCCCGAGAGGGGGGCCACGCGGCCCCCCTCCCCATTAATTAAATTTAAAAAAAAACAAAAAACGGAAAGGTTGGCCCCGGGGGATGGGGTACCCGGGGCGATAAGTGGCCTAAGGAGGGGGGCCGCACGACACCCCTCCAACTAATTGAATTATAAAAAAATAAAATAAAGTCTGGCCATGCCCCGGGGGATGGGGTCCCCGGGGCCGAAATTGGCAATGGGAGGGGGGCCACGCCAAGAGGTGCGTTTGGGACCTCCGAGCCCCAGGGACTACCACCTCCCCGGGGTTTCAAACACGTTGGGAGGGGGGCCGCGCGGCCCCCCTCCTGGAGCCCTTCATGGCCCTGGGGACCACCACCCCCCAGGGCCGGCTCCTGCAGTGTCCCAGGGTGCCCACCCCGGGACACTGCTGTTTGCTAAGGCAGGGCGGGAGCCTTGCGGCTCCCGCCCTGTCATGGCAAACACTGCTTTGGATTTTGGAAGCGAGAGCAGGTTTCCTGCTCTCGCTTCCAAAATCCAAAGCAGGATTGCTTTTCCACAAGGGGAGCTGCATGTCAGCAGCTCCTTGTGTGGAAAAGCAATGCCGGCTCCCGCAGGAGGCGGGGAGCCGGCGGCCGTGGGGGAATTGGGGCTCCCCCCACGGTCCCCAACGGAGAGGCCAGGCCCCGGGGGATGGGGTCCGCGGGGCCAGAAGTGGCCCGGGAGGGGGGCTACGTGGCCCCCCTCCCCCAAAAACATAAATGAAAAAGGAAAGGCCGGCCCCGGGGCCATAAATTGCCTGAGGAGGGGGGCCACGCGGTCCCCCTCCAAATATATAAAAAAATTAAATAAATACTGGCCATGCCCAGGGGGATGGGGTCCCCGGGCCGAAAATGGCCTCGGGATGGGGGCCACGCAGCCCCATTCCGTTTTTTTTTTTTTTTTTTAAGTTAAGAAAATAGGAGTCTGGCCCTGGGGGATGGGGTCCCCAGGGCCCAAAAAACAGGAAAGGAAGGGGGGCCACACAGCCTCCCTTCTAAAAAAGAAAAAAAAATGGCATTGCGCCGGAGGCCCCGCCCCCTCAGTGCATCAGTCTGCAAACGTGCCCCGTGGTGCATTTTAAGTTGGGGGATTAAGTCCCCTTGAATCCTGAGGGTCCCTGGGGGCCAACTGGGATTAATTCCCAGTCCAGCCATCTCCTTGTCACTACCCATGCACTCCTGCAATGACCCAGGCACTAACACATGCACTGCTACAATCCCCTGAGCACTAGTGATGCAGTCCAGCCATCTCCTTGTCACTACCCATGCACTCCTACAATCACCCAGCCAGTTCCATGTCCTTATCTAATCACTGTGCCAAAACACAAGCACTTATAAATTCACCATGCACTCTCCTTGCAGTACTCTAATCATCCAGTCACTACCCATGTACTCATGCAATGACCCAGGCACTAACACATGCACTGCTACAATCCCCTGAGCACTACTGATTCAGTCCAGCCATCTCCTTGTCACTACCCATGCACTCCTCCAATCACCCATCCAGTTCCATGTCCTTATCTAAACACTGCGCCAAAACACAAACACATATAAATTCACCATGCACTCTCCTTGCAGTACTCTAATCATCCAGTCACTACCCATGTACTCATGCAATGACCCAGGCACTAACACATGCACTGCTACAATCCCCTGACCACTACTGATGCAGTCCAGCAATCTCCTTGTCACTAGCCATGCACTCCTCCAATCACCCAGCCAGTTCCATGTCCTTATCTAATCACTGTGCCAAAACACAAGCACTTATAAATTCACCATGCAGTCTCCTTGCAGTACTCTAATCATCCAGTCACTACCCATGTACTCATGCAATGACCCAGGCACTAACACATGCACTGCTACAATCCCCTGAGCACTACTGATGCAGTTCAGCCATCTCCTTGTCACTACCCATGCACTCCTCCAATCACCCAGCCAGTTCCATATCCTTATCTAATCACTGCGCCAAAACACAAGCACTTATAAATTCACCATGCACTCTCCTTGCAGTACTCTAATCATCCAGTCACTACTCATGTACTCATGCAATGACCCAGGCACTAACACATGCACTGCTACAATCCCCGGAGCACTACTGATGCAGTCCAGCCATCTCCTTGTCACTACCCATGCACTCCTCCAATCACCCAGCCAGTTCCATGTCCTTATCTAATCAGAGCGCCAAAACACAAGCACTTATAAATTCACCATGCACTCTCCTTGCAGTACTCTAATCATCCAGTCACTACCCATGTACTCATGCAATGACCCAGGCACTAACACATGCACTGCTACAATCCCCTGAGCACTACTGATGCAGTCCAGCCATCTCCTTGTCACTACCCATGCACTCCTCCAATCACCCAGCCAGTTCCATCTCCTTATCTAATCACTGCGCCAAAACACAAGCACTTATAAATTCACCATGCACTCTCCTTGCAGTACTCTAATCATCCAGTCACTACCCATGTACTCATGCAATGATCCAGGCACTAACACATGCACTGCTACACTCCCTGAGCACTACTGATGCAGTCCAGCCATCTCCTTGTCACTACCCATGCACTCCTCCAATCACCCAGCCAGTTCCATGTCCTTATCTAATCACAGCGCCAAAACACAAGCACTTATAAATTCACCATGCACTCTCCTTGCAGTACTCTAATCATCCAGTCACTACCCATGTACTCATGCAATGACCCAGGCACTAACACATGCACTGCTACAATACCCTGAGCACTACTGATGCAGTCCAGCCATCTCCTTGTCACTACCCATGCACTCCTCCAATCACCCAGCCAGTTCCATGTCCTTATCTAATCACTGCGCCAATACACAAGCACTTATAAATTCACCATGCACTCTCCTTGCAGTACTCTAATTATCAGGTCAGTACCCATGTACTCATGCAATGACCCAGGCACTAACACATGCACTGCTGCAATCCCCTGAGCACTACTGATGCAGTCCAGCCATCTCCTTGTCACTACCCATGCACTCCTCCAATCACCCAGCCAGTTCCATGTCCTTATCTAATCACTGCGCCAAAACACAAGCACTTATAAATTCACCATGCACTCTCCTTGCAGTACTCTAATCATCCAGTCAGTACCCATGTACTCATGCAATGACCCAGCCACTAACACATGCACTGCTACAATCCCCTGAGCACTACTGATGCAGTCCAGCCATCTCCTTGTCACTACCCAAGCACTCCTCCAATCACCCAGCCAGTTCCATGTCCTTATCTAATCACTGCGCCAAAACACAAGCACTTCTAAATTCACCATGCACTCTCCTTGCAGTACTCTAATCATCCAGTCACTACCCATGTACTCATGCAGTGACCCAGGCACTAACACATGCACTGCTACAATCCCCTGAGCACTATTGATGCAGTCCAGCCCTCTCCTTGTCACTACCCATGCACTCCTCCAATCACCCAGCCAGTTCCATGTCCTTATCTAATCACTGCGGCAAAACACAAGCACTTATAAATTCACCATGCACTCTCCTTGCAGTACTCTAATATCCAGTCACTACCCATGTACTCATGCAATGACCCAGCCACTAACACAAGCACTGCTACAATCCCCTGAGCACTACTGATGCAGTCCAGCCATCTCCTTGTCACTACCCATGCACTCCTCCAATCACCCAGCCAGTTCAATGTCCTTATCTAATCACTGTGCCAAAACACAAGCACTTATAAATTCACCATGCACTCTCCTTGCAGTACTCTAATCATCCAGTCAGTACCCATGTACTCATGCAATGACCCAGGCACTAACACATGCACTGCTACAATCCCCTGAGCACTACTGATGCAGTCCAGCCATCTCCTTGTCACTACCCATGCACTCCTCCAATCACCCAGCCAGTTCCATGTCCTTATCTAATCACTGCGCCAAAACACAAGCACTTATAAATTCACCATGCACTCTCCTTGCAGTACTGTCAGTACCCATGTACTCATGCAATGACCCAGGCACTAACACAAGCACTGCTACAATCCCCTGAGCACTACTGATGCAGTCCAGCCATCTCCTTGTCACTACCCATGCACTCCTCCAATCACCCAGCCAGTTCGATGTCCTTATCTAATCACTGCGCCAAAACACAAGCACATATAAATTCACCATGCACTCTCCTTGCAGAACTCTAATCATCCAGTCACTACCCATATACTCATGCAATGACCCAGGCACTAACACATGCACTGCTACAATCCCCTGAGCACTACTGATGCAGTACAGCCATCTCCTTGTCACTAGCCATACACTCCTCCAATCACCCAGCCAGTTCCATGTCCTTATCTAATCACTGTGCCAAAACACAAGCACTTATAAATTCACCATGCACTCTCCTTGCAGTACTCTAATCATCCAGTCACTACCCATGTACTCATGCAATGACCCAGGCACTAACACATGCACTGCTACAATCCCCTGAGCACTACTGATGCAGTTCAGCCATCTCCTTGTCACTACCCATGCACTCCTCCAATCACCCAGCCAGTTCCATATACTTATGTAATCACTGCGCCAAAACCCAAGCACTTATAAATTCACCATGCACTCTCCTTGCAGTACTCTAATCATCCAGTCACTACTCATGTACTCATGCAATGACCCAGGCACTTACACATGCACTGCTACAATCCCCAGAGCACTACTGATGCAGTCCAGCCATCTCCTTGTCACTACCCATGCACTCCTCCAATCACCCAGCCAGTTCCATGTCCTTATCTAATCAGAGCGCCAAAACACAAGCACTTATAAATTCACCATGCACTATCCCTGCAGTACTCTAATCATCCAGTCACTACCCATGTACTCATGCAATGACCCAGGCAATAACACATGCACTGCTACAATCCCCTGAGCACTACTGATGCAGTCCAGCCATCTCCTTGTCACTACCCATGTACTCCTCCAATCACCCAGCCAGTTCCATCTCCTTATCTAATCACTGCGCCAAAACACAAGCACTTATAAATTCACCATGCACTCTCCTTGCAGTACTCTAATCATCCAGTCACTACCCATGTACTCATGCAATGATCCAGGCACTAACACATGCACTGCTACACTCCCTGAGCACTACTGATGCAGTCCAGCCATCTCCTTGTCACTACCCATGCACTCCTCCAATCACCCAGCCAGTTCCATGTCCTTATCTAATCACAGCGCCAAAACACAAGCACTTATAAATTCACCATGCACTCTCCTTGCAGTACTCTAATCATCCAGTCACTACCCATGTACTCATGCAATGACCCAGGCACTAACACATGCACTGCTACAATCCCCTGAGCACTACTGATGCAGTCCAGCCATCTCCTTGTCACTACCCATGCACTCCTCCAATCACCCAGCCA